>CM066170.1:5170000-5915000 GCA_033629205.1 Lithocarpus polystachyus
AAGAATTAAAAGTATAGACCACTTATTTTGTGATTGTTCTTTTTCTCGATGAGGATATGGTGAACCATAATCAGCTGCTACCTAAAACCCAAAGCACTATTAGTTGATATGTTCTGTAATGAGAAATCACTTGTGTCTTGACCGGTATATTGTATATCATATTTGGCTTCAGAGGAATGCTAGTATTCATCAAGGAAGACTATTTCTGAAGAGGCTGTGGTCAAATTGAACAGGTGGGAAGTGAAGAACAGAGTTGAATGTAGCAGTTACTGCAATTTTGTTCAAAACAAGAGAATATACTGTCTTTAGGGGTATTTGGTGTTCTGTATTTTAGAAAAGTAGCAGTTAATGGTCCTTGTCTCCTCTAACTAGCAGATTTGGAAATTTCATTTTGTAATGTTTATGGTGTAGCCCGTTTCTGTATTTGTGTTGTATTCTTTATTTATATTTTTAACTGATTGTTCATTTGTTTTTTCTCTTTAAATGAATTTCTCATTCATCCAAAAAAGAAGACTGATTTTCTTCATGGATGCAGCTGCAGTCATAGTTATTTTTGAAAAGGCACATTTAAAATAGAAAAATTAGATTTATGCATTCATGATCTTGGAGGAGGACAAAAATACCAGTTTAGCAGTTTGATAGAAACAAGAGTCTCCATTCTCTAACATTCCCAACTACGAGTCCTTCAATATATATATGCAGGCTGTACTTACATAAACTGTGTTGTAATTCCCTATATTCAAATAATATATTTCTGGCTTTTAATTAAAAAGAGCGGTCTCTTAGCATTATTCTTTTTCATTTGCCAAAAAATAAAAAAGTTAGGATCTAGCTTTCATGCCTGTAAATGAATGAGATATACATGTGATTTCATCAAATGCTAAATTAATATTGTACGATAACATTATTTGCTTATGTAGCATTAATGTGCTATCATGCCAGGCTAACTAGGAAATCTATCATTTTCTATTTAATATATATATATATATATATATACACACACACACGCGCTTAATTAATTAAGTCTCATACTTTTGAGTTTGTTCACAAATACATTATTATGAGCTCATTTGCTAAATAAACAAGCATAAACATAATATTTTCGAAGTCAAGCTTGAACCATTCACAAACTGTTGGGTACATTTATGCTTGGGAGTTGCCAGATTTTCGAATTTAGCTACGTTGAACTATTTCCGTTTACATTATCATTTTGGGCTTTAATAATTGGTGCATAGATAGGAACGAGCTTAGTAACATTATCCGAAAGTACTGGTAAAAGTCCAGTTGATGGGCATTAGCTTATCTTTTGGACCTCTTGTTTCCCTTATATTTCTTCTAAGGAACAGTTTAGGAAGACAAACTTGTTGGGCTTTGTGGAGACTAGTTTATATTTGATCCAGTTGACGACCCGACCTGACCTGAATAATGTTGCGTGGTTTTTAATGGGAGATTTTCTGAGGCTTAGTCCATGGAGCAGAGGCTTGGGCCGATAGGGCCAAGCCCGAGCAAGATATAAAAAACCGTTTTTTTGGTTTTAGGGTTTTGTCTTGTTGTAGTTTTTGAGAGAGCAAGAACACTGTAGCCGCACTCTGTATTTTTTCCTGATAATAGTAAAATCCCTGCAACTCTGTGGACGTAGGCAAATTGCCGAACCACGTAAATATTGTCTTGTGCATGTGATTGTTTTTCTTTGGCGTGTGTTTTCTCTATTTTTTGTTTTCTCATAGGTTGGGAATTTCGGGGTAAATTCCCTACAACTAGTATCAGAGCCTAGGGTTAGGTTTGAGTGGGAGCAATGGCAGAGGAAGCAGGAAAGGCGTCTGGAATAGAAAAGTTCGATGGCACAGACTTTGGATTTTGGAGGATGCAAATCGAGGATTATCTTTATGGGAAGAAGTTGCATCTGCCGCTTCTAGGGGAAAAACCTGAGACTATGAAGGCTGAGGAATGGGCTTTTCTTGACAGACAGGTACTGGGAGTTATCAGGTTAACTATGTCTAGGTCTGTTGCACACAATGTCGTAAAGGAGAAGACTATAGTAGATCTGATGAAGGAACTGTCTGGTATGTATGAAAACCCGTCAGCGAACAACAAGGTATATTTGATGAAGAAACTGTTCAATCTGAAGATGGTAGAGAATGCATCAATAGCACAACATCTGAATGAATTTAACACTATCACAAATCAATTATCATCTGTAGAAATTGATTTTGATGATGAGATTCGTGCACTGATCGTTTTGGCTTCTTTGCCAAACAGTTGGGAGGCCATGAGGATGGCAACAAGCAATTCTACGGGGAAGGAAAAGCTGAAGTACAATGACATACGAGATTTAATTCTGGCTGAGGAGATTCGCAGAAGAGATGCAGGTGAAACCTCAGGATCTAGTTCTGCCCTAAACCTTGAGACAAGAGGCAGAGGTAATGACAGAAATTCAAATCGGGGCAGATCAAAATCCAAAAATTATAATCGGAACAGAAGTAAATCTAGATCAGGCCAACAAGTACAATGCTGAAACTGTGGGAAAACAGGTCACTTTAGGAGGCAATGTAAAATTCCTAAGAAGAAGAATGAAGATGATTCTGCTAATGCTGTAACAGAAGAGGTACAGGATGCATTACTTCTTGCAATAGACAGTCCACTTGATGATTGGGTTTTAGATTCAGGAGCTTCATTTCATACCACTCCACATCGAGAAATCATACAGAATTATGTTGCTGGTGATTTTGGTAAGGTGTATTTGGCTGATGGTACAGCCTTGGATGTTGTGGGTATGAGAAACGTCCGTATATTGTTGCTCAATGGGTCTGTTTGGTTACTGGAGAAGGTTCGACATATTCCTGACCTGAGGAGGAATCTGATTTCTGTTGGACAACTTGATGATGAAGGGCATGCAATACTATTTGTTGGTGGTACTTGGAAGGTTACAAAGGGAGCCAGAGTATTGGCTCGTGGAAAGAAGACTGGTACTCTATATATGACCTCAAGTCCAAGAGACACAATTGCAGTTGCTAAAGTAAGTACTGATACAAGCTTATGGCATCGCAGACTTGGTCACATGAGTGAGAAAGGGATGAAGATGCTGTTGTCAAAAGGGAAACTACCAGAATTGAAGTCCATTGATTTTGACATGTGTGAAAGCTGCATCTTGGGAAAGCAGAAAAGGGCGAGCTTCTTGAAAACTGGCAGGACACCGAAGGCTGAAAAATTGCAGTTAGTGCACACTGATTTGTGGGGGCCTTCACCGGTTGCATCCCTTGGAGGTTCAAGGTATTACATCACGTTCATTGATGACTCAAGCAGAAAGGTATGGGTTTATTTTTTGAAAAATAAATCTGATGTATTTGAAACTTTTAAGAAGTGGAAGGCCATGGTTGAGACAAAAACAGGTTTGAAAGTAAAATGTTTGAGGTCAGATAATGGAGGAGAGTACATAGATGGAAGGTTCAGTGAGTATTGTGCTGCACAAGGAATTAGGATGGAGAAGACCATTCCTGGGACACCACAGCAGAACGGTGTGGCTGAGCGCATGAACAGAACTCTCAATGAGCGTGCTAGGAGTATGAGATTGCATGCTGGACTACCAAAAACTTTCTGGGCTGATGCTATTAGCACTGCAGCTTACCTGATAAACTGAGGGCCATCAGTTCCCATGGAGTTCAGACTTCCTGAGGAGGTTTGGAGTGGTAAAGAGGTAAAGTTTTCACATTTAAAAGTTTTTGGTTGTGTTTCTTATGTTCATATTGATTCTGATGCTCGTAGTAAACTTGATGCAAGTCTAAAATATGTTTTTTCATTGGCTATGGTGATGAGAAATTTGGCTATAGGTTTTGGGATGAACAAAACAGGAAAATCATCAGAAGTAGAAATGTGATATTTAATGAACAGGTTATGTACAAGGACAAGTCAACTGTAGTGTCAGATGTTACAGAGATAGATCAAAAGAAATCTGAGTTTGTCAACTTAGATGAATTGACTGAAAGTACTGTCCAGAAAAAAGGTGAAGAGGATAAGGAGAATGAAGATTCACAAGTAGATCAGAGTACACCTGTAGCTGAAGTCCGTAGATCTTCCAGGACTATTAGACCTCCACAGCGTTATTCACCCACTCTAAATTATCTCCTGTTAACTGATGGTAGTGAGCTAGAGTGTTATGAAGAAGCCTTGCAGGATGAAAATTCAAGCAAGTGGGAGTTAGCCATGAAGGATGAGATGGATTCCTTGTTAGGGAATCAGACATGGGAATTGACTAAATTGCCAGTAGGAAAGAAGGCTTTGCACAACAAGTGGGTATACAGAATAAAGAATGAGCATGATGATAGCAAACGTTACAAGGCTAGATTAGTTGTTAAAGGGTTCCAGCAAAAGCAGGGCATTAACTATACAGAGATATTTTCTCCAGTTGTGAAGATGTCAACCTATCAGATTGGTACTGGGAATGGTGGCTGCAAAAAATTTACATCTTGAGCAGTTAGATGTGAAGACGGCATTCCTTCATGGTGACTTGGAGGAAGACATTTACATGATTCAGCCTGAAGGGTTCATTGTTCAGGGATAAGAGAATCTAGTCTGCAAACTGAGAAAGAGCTTGTATGGCCTAAAACAAGCTCTTAGACAATGGTACAAGAAATTTGACAGCTTTATGCACAAAATTAGGTTCAAGAGATGTGAAGCTGACCATTGTTGCTATATTAAGTTCTTTGACAATTCTTATATCATTTTACTGTTGTATGTGGATGATATGCTCATTGCAGGGTCTAGCATTGAGGAGATTAATGATCTGAAGAAGCAATTGTTAAAACAGTTTGCAATGAAGGATTTGGGAGCTGCAAAGCAAATCCTTGGTATGAGAATCATTAGAGACAAGGCTAATGGTACATTGAAGCTTTCATAGTCAGAGTATGTGAAGAAAGTTCTCAACAAGTTCAACATGAATGAAGCTAAACCAGTGAGCACACCCTTGGGTAGTCATTTCAAACTAAGGAACAGTCACCGAAGACAGAAGAAGAAAAGGACCATATGAGCAAGGTACCTTATGCCTCAGCTATTGGCAGCTTGATGTATGCTATAGTGTGTACAAGGCCAGACATTGCACATGCAGTGGGAGTTGTGAGCAGATTCATGAGTAAGCCTAAAAAGCAGCATTGGGAGGCAGTTAAGTAGATTCTGAGATATTTAAGGGGTTCATCAGATACATGTCTTTGCTACACAAGTGCAAGTTTGAAACTGCAGGGTTATGTAGATGCTGATTTTGCTGGTGATATTGATAGTAGAAAAAGTAATACTGGGTTTGTATTTACTTTGGGTGGTACAGCTATATCATGGGCTTTAAATCTACAAAAGATTGTTACTTTGTCTACTACAGAAGCTGAGTATGTTGCAGTAACAGAAACTGGAAAGGAGATAATTTGGTTACCTGGTTTCTTAGATGAATTGGGTAAGAAGCAGGAGATGGGCATTCTACACAGTGACAGTCAGAGTGCAATTTTTCTTGCTAAAAATTCGGCTTTTCATTCAAAGTCGAAGCATATACAGACGAAATACCACTTTATCTGTTACCTTGTTGAAGATAAGCTGGTAATACTTGAGAAGATTTGTGGATCTAAGAACCCGGCTGACATGTTGACTAAGGGTGTCACTCTTGAGAAGCTAAAGCTGTGTGCAACTTCAATTGGCCTTCTAGCTTGAGGACAGGAGGATGAGTTGCAGGGATGAGGGATTGGCTTTTGGAAGACAGTGGCTGATGTTGGTGATTAAACTAGTCTCCAAGTGGGATATTTGTTGGGTTTTATGGAGACTAGTTTATATTTGATCCGGTTGACGACCCGACCCGACCCGAATAATGTTGCATGGTTTTTAATGGGAGATTTTCTGAGGCTTAGCCAATGGAGCAGAGGCTTGGGCCGATAGGCCCAAGCTGGAGCCCTCATGGACAAGCCTCCTGGGGGTCTGGGGGCAACACCCCCGGGGAAAATTTTTTTTGGGCCCGTTTTGTAGCTCCTGTGCGCAGGATACAAAAAACCGTTTTTTTGGTGATTAGGATTTTGTCTTGTTGTAGTTTTTGAGAGAGCAAAAACACTGTAGCTGCACTCTGTATTTTTCCCTGATAATAGTAAAATCCCTGCAACTCCGTGGACGTAGGCAAATTGCCGAACCACGTAAATATTGTGTTGTGCGTGTGATTGTTTTTCTTTGGCGTGTATTTTCTCTATTTTTTGTCACAGGCTGGGAATTTCGGGCTAAATCCCCTACAAAACTGCGGTGCTGAAATTTGAGAGGCCTGTTTTCTTGTATGGGACTGAATGTGCCAACGCAAAATAATTAAAAAGTGAGAAAGATGTTTTTACATGCTTGTTGGACATTGAGCCATGTATTGTATGATTGATTTGTCATGTGTGTCAAGCCTCAATTTGGGCTTGAACTTAGGGCCTTTGTTCATGATGAAGCACCACCATTTGGATCAAGGGAAGCCCTTGGTACGTATATTTCAACATTTCATAGCCCTTTTGTGTGGCATGTTGGGCTTACACAATTGGTACAAAGAAATAAGCTTAGTAACGCTGTGTCTTAAAGCAATGCAGGAAGTGTTGTTAGATGGGCTTACCTTTCGGGCCTATTACAGTGTTCTCTATTGGTTATTATCAGGAGCAGATTATAGTTTGATGAAATGGGCCTTTGCAGGCCTGCTTTCCTGTGTTGGTGTATGTGAAATGGAGGATAAGAATGCCTACTTAGGTGTTTGATAAAAGCAGGAGTGTTAGAGATGGCGGCATATAATTTGAATAAGAAAGTAATATTGGTCTCTGGTTTAGTGGCCTCATGGGACGGAGTGAGTATTGCGTCAATGCAACGAGTGGGTTAGGTTTTTTTTTTTTTTTAATATATTTTATTTTATTTTTATATTTATTTTTATTAAGGGCAATATAATCATGTTGTATCACATAAATGTCTGTGTTGTTTTTTGCTTTCATTTTTCTCTCTCTTTACTAAAAACTGCATATACAAAATTTCTCAAAAAAAAAAAAAAGTGAATTTCAATTAGCTCAATTGATAAAATTTCTAATAGTTGTATAAGAAATTTAGGGTTCAATCTCCGTCTACATCAAAAATTGATTGGTGTCTTGGTCTGATGATAAAGAGTTATTATTAAGAGTGGACGCTATAGGTTGAAACTCTCACTCAAAAAAAAAAAAAATCCTCAATAAATAGTTTCCTTTCGCAACAAATAGTTTCCTTTCATTTTTAAAGTCAAACGATTCTGGTAGTAGGGATCATGTATGTGTGGATACTATCTAGGGGTGGATCCAAAAAGCCCTACCTTAATAAGGCTTCACATAATCAAATTATGTTACTTTAATCATAATTTGTTGTTTTAACAAGTTATGAAAAAAATTATATATATAGATATATTCTTAACATGATGTCAAATTTCATATTAAGCGAATGTTATTCATCATTCAAACCATGAATTCATTTTTTATGCATAATTTTAAATTATTAAAACTTGAAAAAGGATATTAGAAGAAAATGTACTACAATAGTGGATTTAGCAAAATTTGCATCAAATCAAAAAATATTAAGAGATGTACGTATATTTTACAATCCTTACATTGCTTCATAAAGATAGAATCATTGTCATAGCCATATATATTAGTGATAATCTTATTACATACTTATTATTGTACATTATGTATACACACTCTCTTTAAAATCATGTTTTGAAAACATAATTTTTATTTAGGTGGCTGTGTGTGTATAATAATGAATGTGTGATAATCATTATCCTATATTATATATACCACTTAACTACCAACCTCGTGACATGTGGTAATCTCTCTCTCTCTCTCTCTCTCTCTCTCTCTCTCTCTCTCTCTCTCTCTCTCTCTCTCTCTCTCTGTGTGGCATTGAATGGCACCACACTTATCACAGTGTTCTTTGTTTTTTTGGGTGTCTAGCTCTGAAAAATTCTTAGGTACTCCCAGAGCAAGAAGAAATAATGCTCTCCCTTCTCAATTTATGGTGGATCCTACCATGAATTTAATGAGTAGACCCTACCATGAATGTGAGAAAAGAAAGCACCATTCTCTGTGCTCCGGGAATACCTAAAAATTACTTGCCTAGCTCTAGGTTTTAGCACTGCTCAAAATTTCTTATGTGGAGTCTTTTTCAAAACTCCCAAACTCAAATTTATATTTCCTTTTTCTTCCTCATTTCCTTATTTATTTCTAGCATGCATCAATTCAATTATACTTTCTTTTCACATGGTAACAAAGATATGTTTTAAATTTATTATTATTTTTTAATATAGTATCATAGTCATCATGGTTTTTTTTCCCTAACAAGAGCATCGACATACAGTCAGATTTTGGTTTTATGCTATTTAATATTTATCGCTTTCATTTCACCTTCATTTTGGTCACGTGTGCATATTAATTAGTTTTGCGCAGGAACCAACGTGGATCCAGTGATCCACATCAGGAAAGTCTTGAAAAAGAGAAGGCGACTTCTCTCTCTCTCTCTCTCTCTCTCTCTCTCTCTCTCACAGAGGCATTGAACGGCGCCACACTGATCTCGGTGTCCCTTTTTCTGGGTCCTGGCACTGCTCAAATTTTCACGTGGCTGAAGGTGATGTTTCCTGCATGCAGCAAATCTAAATAACATGCAATTGGGATTCACACGTTGATGGAGCCTGGAGGCACTGAATGAATATAGACGCGAAATCTCGCTTGTGTAGTCAGTAGTGCAGTAGGTCCAGGTGATGTGAATACTTGACAGATACGGTTAGACGGAAGTGAAAAAGTCTGTATTTTTTTTGTTGTTGGATTTATCACTGTTCAAAATTGCCTCAATTCTGATCTTAAAAGTCAAGGAAACCTTAAAAATGCGGCCACCGCCGACTTGACTAAAACAAAAAGTGAGTTATATAATAAGAAAAAAAAATGGAAGTGTATTCCATAAGTTTAAAGTACAAGACTCTCTCTCAAAATATTTTACATTCCTTTTAAAACCAGCAGTTACACTATAGGTGCGACACTTCTGCAATTCTGCAAAATCTGTGAGTTCTCACTTGACACTCCCATCCTTCTCTTTCATTTCTTCTCTTTAGTTTCACTCTTGTAAATTTCTTAATCGTTTTTTTATTCCCTTATTTATTTATTTATACTTAAAAATCTAATTGAATGAATTTTAATGAGTATCCATATTTTTAGTATTTTACATTGTGATTAAAGTTAATTTACTTGCTAACTTAGATTGGCTTTCATGGATACAAAAATGCCATCTTCTTCCACTTCTTACGGCCATCAGTGGAAGTATCATGTCTTTCTAAGTTTCAGAGGTAAGGATACTCGTAAAAGTTTTACAAATCATCTATATACTGCATTGAAACAAAAGGGTATCTCCACCTTCAAGGACGATGAAAATCTCGAGAGAGGAAAACCTATTTCCATTGAGCTTTTAAGAGCCATTGAAGAATCGATGTTTGCTATTGTCATTCTCTCAAAAAAGTATGCATCCTCAACTTGGTGTTTAGATGAACTTGTAAAGATCATGGAATGCAGAAAAAAGATGGGACTAATAGTGTTGCCCATTTTTTACGATGTGGATCCATTTGATGTATGGAAACAGACAAGAACTTTTGCACAAGCATTTGTTAAACATGAGAAATGTTTCAAAGAGAGTATAAAGAAAGTTCAGGCGTGGAGAATTGCTTTAAGAGAAGTGGCCAATCTCTCTGGATGGTCTTTAAATGATAGGTATTTTATGCTATTGACATGATTACTATTTTTATTTTGTTTTAATGAGAATCAACATGATTTCTATTGAATATATTAAATTGCCATCTTCGTTAACATACCACATTCTTTTAATTTTTCATGAACATACCAAATTTATATTTTTGATCAGTAACATACCATACTCTTTTAATGCGTGTAACTTACAACCATTATCGGCCAACTTGGTTCTGATACCACAAGTTGGCCAATAATAGTTGTAAGTTACACGCATTAATTTCAATACATTAATTTTCAGATTCAAGTTATTTCACTTTGCATACAATGTTAGGTTATACCGCCTTATTTTCAGCATTATCATATTTTTACAGTATTTTCATTATGTCTCCCATTCCCAATATTTTCTTTTACATTTATTTTATGATAACTCTTCCATTCCCCTTCATCTATTTCTTTGTCTGTTACTATTTTATCATCTTCTTTTACCTTTACCGTTGGTAAACAAGTTTCTTTCTTTTCATTATCTGTGTCATAAGTTTTGTTAAACAGTTATTTCCCTGTTATCTGCTCCTTCTAGTTATGGTGTTTAGCCCTACAGTTTGTTTTAGGGTAGTGCAAGTTTGACCTGTAAGTCCTGGAATCCTAAGCGAGTGGCCGTTTTGCCAGAGAAAGGCGTTAAGGCTTAAAGTTAGGAATGACAATCAATCATGGAAAGCATCTCCTAAATTAGATTACAGGTTAGGCACAGTAACTTGGAGATAAAGGTGATTAGGATTTAATTATTTAACACAAATTGTTGACCCAGAATTATGAATAATCTGTTTAGAAGTAGCTCTTCCACTAGCTTTCGATCTTCTATCCCTGAGATTCCAGAAGACACTGGAATTCTCAATTCTGAGTCTTATGAACTACCAGATTTAGATTTAAATTTAGGAGATTAGAACATCCCTAAAGTCCCCACCAATCAGATCTATAAGTCTTCTTGGTCTCTTAAAAAAGTTTTTAAGACAGACTACCATGTTAAGACTATAGAACAAGTTTATGGAATAAACAAAGAATATGAAACATGTTATTTGCTTTCACCATCAACCCTAACTACCCATAGAAAAGATGGACCTAACTTCCTCCACATAGGCTTAGTCCAGGTAGGAGTAAAGCCCCTAATCAGAGAAGGTTTGAATTGTTCAATCCTTATGGCCCTTAGAGATGCAAGGCACATCAGGTTTGATGATAGTCTCTTAGGAACCATCCAAACCAATCTTAGTAATGGACCAATCCATTTTGATTGTTTCCCTAACTTTACAATTTCCCTTCATGACCCACATATTAAGAAAGCTCTCACTTTAAACATCAAGACTTCAAGAACCCTCATGGTACCAGAAGCCAAGCAATTAGCTTTGATATATTGGGTCTACTACAAGTGTATCAAAACAAACCTAAATGTCCAAGCCCTTAATAGGAAAGCAAAAAGGGAAACCACTCTTATCCAGACCACAGCCCCCGGATCATAAATTAAAGTACCCAAGACACTTAAATGGTCAGAGGTGTCATTCCCTTAAGATTGGACCCTGCAAAATGAAAATTATTCCTTTCAGGTTCAACGCCCTACCCAAACCCTAGATTTAAACTTTGTCCAATAGTTAGCCGATGGAACTGTCAGGCTAAGTTTTGACCAGTCTAGGTTTAGATTTCCTTTAGATCTTCATCAACCCGTAATGCAGTCCCCTATTCTCCTCAGAGATAGACCTGCATCCCAGTGTAGCTCTTCCAGGCCTCCAACCCCTAGAAAAGACCTGGACCTAGAACTCCAAGGAGTTAAGACTAGATTCCAAGTTAGCACACCATCCTATACTTCTAGGCAAGAATCAATTGCAGAAGAGGATGAAAATCACAGTCCATCCTCTCCAACTCAGTCAGACTTTGAGCAGCCTGAGCCACCAGTAGGTCACCAGCTCAATGTTATGAAAAAAGACTTCATCCTAGATCATAAGTCTTTAGGTGATGACTTTGACTCAGAAGCTAACAAAGTCAAAAGAGAAGCTTATAAGGCAAATTATACCAAGGAATAGAAGATAGAAGTGTATATAAAATGGCAAGAGTTCATGAAAGAGGTATCTGCAAATGTCCCTTTCTTTGAATATTTAGAGAACCATTTTGGATGGCACAGAAAGTCTTGTGTCATTACCAAAACAAATTGGACCAAAGAAAACAAGGAAAAATCCAGTCTAGTCACCTTCCCCTAGAAAATATAACCATCAAACACCAAGGTTTTGATGTAGTTACTACTCCTTTTAGGAAACCTACTAGCGAGGATAAACCAATAAAAAAGATCATAGAACTAAACAACTATACCAACCAATGTTTAGATGTCATAGGAAAACAACTAGATAGGATTGAAGATAGGATAGAAGCCAAGGTCATTCCTCAGTTAGAAAACCTTGTTAAACCCATCCCGTCTTTAGAAAAACCTTTAGTCAAGTCACCAGTAACTCGACAAACCAGCCTCAAGTCCAAAGACAAGATAGCATTAGAAATAGTCAACCAAAAGTTAGAAGAACTAGTCAAAAAGGAACCATCTACCTCTTTGACTAGTAGAGACCCTAGGTTAGAGACTCAGTTAGCCACTCTGAAAGCCCATATCGCTTCTAACAATAGTAGCAGCAACACCTCTTCAGAATCTGAATAGGAGATAAAACAATTAGAAAATCAGTTTCAAGATTTACAAGTGAACAAACTCTCCCATCGTAGGGTAACCCCAACCAGTCTCACTAAATATTAGTATCCTAGACCAACACCCTCTAACCTCCAGTTTGAGGAAAAAATGATAGCAACTAGTTCTCAGTATCTTCTGATAAGCTTTATGAATGGAATATAGACATATTATCAGAACAAGAAATCATATATAAGATCCAGCACATGGTTAAGGTAGCTAATAACTACCTCAATGAAGGACGCCCCCATACTGAAGTAGTTGAACTTATGGTCTTAGGTTTCATAGGAAAACTTCTGTCATGGTGGAACCATTACCTAACAGAAGAATCTAAGGAAGAAATCAAAAGTGCAGTTTAGAAAGATAAGGAAGGACGCCCAATCTTTGATGAAACCATAGGTCGAGGTGTCCTAGATGGAGTAAACACCTTAATCTATACCATTACAAGACATTTCATAGGAATCCCTAGCAGTGTTACCACTAGGATACATGACAAGTTAAGTAACCTTAGGTGTCCTACCCTTAGTGACTACAAGTGGTACAAAGATGTCTTTACCACTATAGTCATGCACAGAAGTGATTGTAACTCTCCATTTTGGAAGGGGAAGTTTATTAATGGCTTATCTAGTCTTTTTGCCCATAAGATTAGGGAAACCCTTAGTAACTCCTCAGGTGTTATAGAATATGATGATCTAACCTATGGAGACATATCTAGTGTCATCCGTAGAGAGGGCTTGAAAATGTGTATAGATATGAAAATTCAAAACCAAGCCAATAAGGACAAAAGAAAAGCTAAGTACAAAGTAGGAAACTTCTATACTCAGTAAGGCCTACCCTCCATAGCCCCATCCAAGAGAAAATCTAAGGAAAAAAAATACCCTAGAAAAAGAACAGCCTCTAGGTATTATAGAAGTCATAAGAAGCCCAGCAACTTCAACATAAATGATTTCTATAAGAAAAGCAATAAATCCAGAGATTACCATAAAGCCAATAGAAAGAGAAAAAAATCCAACACAAAAAACATTCGATAAGAAGAATAGTGAATGTTTTAAGTGTGGCAAGAAAGGTCATTTCAGGAATGAGTGTAGATCCAAAGCTAAAGCTTTAATCAACACCCTCCAAGGTGACCAAACCAGCAAAGATGAAATTTTTGATCTCCTAGAACTCAACCACACAGACAGTGAGTCCTCCAATAGCTCCAGTGACAATGAAATCTTCCAAATAAACCAATCCTCATCCTCTAGAGAGTCATCCAACATCTCTAGTAGTCCAAACATTAGAATAGGATGAAAAGACAGTTGTTGCAAAAACAAATCAATCAATGTTCTTACCCAACAAGAAGAACTTCTCCTCACCCTAATAGACAAGGTAGAAGACCTAGTAACTAAGGCCCAATACCTTAGCAAGTTTCAGAATACCTTAGTTAGAGAAACAAAAGAAACCAAATCCAAACACCTCGAACCACCAATTAACCTAGAGAAAATTTTCAATAGGTTTACCAAAATTAAGAAAGAAGTCACAGTTAATGACCTCCAACTTGAAATCAACGTAACCAAAACTGAGATTAGAACCCTCAAGGAAGAGGTTCAAAAGCTTGACCAGGGTTTAACCATTCTTAGGATTGATCTTCCTTAATCAGAGAATAGCATCAAGATGATGCCTATCATCAAGGTAATAATGAGGCAGGTCCCTCATACCAAAACCCTTCAGATAATGAAGTAGAAAATGTCTATGATGACTCAGCCAATCCTACAAAAAACATGGTCTTAAAAGAACCAGCCCAGAAATATATAGAAACTATCAGTAGAATTGATTTCCAAAAATGGCATTCTGAAGTCAAGATTGTCATTAGCAAAGATTTTGAATTTGAGGTTATAGCCCTTACAGATTCAGGTGCAGATCTCAACTACATCCAAGAAGGAATCATTCCCTCTAAGTATTTTCAATAGACTAGAGAACGATTATCCTCAACAAATGGTAGTAAGATGTAGATTAAATACAAAATCCCAAAAGCCTATGTGTGCCAAGACAACACATGCTTCAAAACAGCCTTTGTCTTAGTCAAAAATATGACAAACAGAGTAATCCTAGGAAATCCTTTCATGTGTCTGTTATATCTGTTCACTACAGATAGTGAAGGAATCACTACCCATCATTTTGGTCAACCAGTTAAGTTTAAGTTTCTCAGAAGCCTAGAACCTCGAAAAATTAGCAGCCTCCAAGATGTCTCCATCTCCAAAACTCTTAATCTAATCAATAGGAAAACCCAACACTTTAAATACCTTAAGGATGATTTAAGGCACAAGAAAATTGAGGAATAATTAACTTGTAAGATCATCCAAACCAAGATTAAAGAGTTTGAGGAAAAACTCAAGTAGGAAGTCTGCTCTGATCTTCCTACAGCCTTTTGGCATAGAAAGAGACACGAAGTAGCTCTCCCATATGTCAAAAATTTCAGTGAAAAAAATATCCCAACCAATGCCCGACCTATCCAAATGAGCCAGGAACTCATGGAATTTTGCAGAGCAGAGATAGATGATCTCTCCTTAGCAAAGGAATAATTAGGAACTCTAAATCACCTTGGTCTTGTCAAGCCTTTTACGTACAGAAAAAATGTTGAGATAGAAATAGGTGGTCCTAGATTAGTCATCAATTACAAGCCCCTTAACAAAGTCTTAGAATGGATAAGGTATCTCATCCCCAACAAAAGAGACTTAGTTAATAGGCTTAGTAAGGCAGTCATTTTCAATAAGTTTGACATGAAAAGTGGTTTTTGGTAAATTTAGATCATAGAGTTTGATAGATATAAAACAGCCTTTACTATACCCTTTGGACATTATGAATGGAACGTAATGCCTTTTGGTCTAAAGAATGAACCCAGTGAATTCCAAAACATCATGAATGAAATTTTCAATCCATTCTCCAGTCACTCAATTGTTTATATAGATGATGTGCTCATATTTTCAGAATCTATTGAGCAACATTGGAAACATTTGCAATCGTTTCTCAATACGGTCAAGCTCAATGGTCTAGTGGTTTCAGCCCCAAAAATCAAACTAAACACACGTCCGGTTCTTAGGTTTTGACATCCATCATAGGTTGATCAAGCCAATAGATAGAGCCATCCAGTTTGCAGACAAGTTTGCAGACCAAATCCTAGAAAAAACCCAGCTTCAAAGATTTTTAGGATCTCTCAACTACATTTTAGAATTCTATCAAAATCTTAGACAACAATGCAAACCACTTTTTGATAGACTTCGGACCAATCCACCTCCTTGGACCTCAGCTTATACATCAATTGTCCAAGAAATCAAAAATACGTTAAGACTCTCCCTTGTTTAGGAATTCTCTCAGTAAATTCCTTCAAGATTGTCCAAACAGATGCCTCTAACATTGGTTATAGTGGCATTCTTCTTCAACGTACTAGTCCTAATTCCCCTGAACAAATAGTCTGTTTCCATTCAAGAATTTGGACTCCTATTCAGTTAAATTATAGTACTATTAAAAAAGAAATTTTATCTATAGTATTATGCATTTCAAAGTTTCAAAGTAATTTATTAAATCAAAAGTTTTTAGTCAGAATTGATTGCAAATTTGCAAAACATGTTTTAGAAAAAAGATGTCTAAAACATTGAATCAATACAGATTTTTGCACGTTGGCAAGCCATTCTCTCAGTTTTTGATTTTGATATAGAATTCATAGAAAGAACCCAAAACAGTATCCCTGATTTCCTTACCCGTGAATTCTTGCAGAATCCAACCCAAGATTTTCGGAAAAAAGCCAGCACAGCAACCTCAACCCCCAAAGCTACCTAAATAGTCACTCCCCAACAATACTAGTCAGGCAAAGAATCCTGGCTAGATAGTCCCAGTTTCCCTAGTTTCTTTAGCTAACCACTATGTGGTTTCTACAATCCCGAGACCAAACTATGAAAGACCACTCCTAACCCAACCCAGTTTTAGTTCTGCTTTAGTATCTCCAGCACCTAGAGCAATAACCCCTTACACAGTAGATTATCCCTTTGGCCCCTTACAGTCCCAAAGATCATCTCAGCCATCCAACAGGAAAAATAAATCTCCTTACATTAAGAAATCTTATATCCAGCACATCTTTTATATTGGACCACACATTACCCATAAAAAAGATCCTTTATATATATATATATATATATATGTTATTACTACTTCATGTATGAGTTATCACATTTATTTAGTTCTCTATCTCTCAAAGGATGATTTACAACAAAACTTAACACTAATTATTTGCTCTGTTTCAAGAGGTGGAGGGTAATATGGGTGATTGAATTTCATTGTTTGATTATCTCACTTCTTTGTAGGCATGAGTCAAAATTTATCGAAGATATTGTGCAGGCGATATTGCACAAATTAAGTTATGCATTCCCAAGAGATACCAAAGGTTTAGTAGGAATAGATGCTCAAGTGGAGGAATTGATATCACTTTTGGCTATAGGATCGAATGATGTTTGCATAATAGGGGTTTGGGGGATGGGAGGAATTGGTAAGACAACCCTTGCTAGATTTTTCTATTGGATGATTTTTAATGATTTTCAAGGTGGTAGTTTTATCACTAATATTAGAGAAGAATCTGAAGAACATGGTTTGCTTCCATCACAACAAAAACTTATTTGTGAAATTTTGAGGGAAAGAAGCATGAATATACGGGATGTTGATGACGGAGTTCTTATGATCAAGAATAGGTTATGCCATAAAAGGATTATTCTTGTCCTTGACGATGTAAATCAATTTGACCAGTTGAAAAAGTTAGCTGGAGAGCCAAATTGGTTTGGTGCAGGTAGTAGAGTTATAATAACAACAAGAGATAAGCATTTGTTGATAAGACATAAAGTATGTGGAATATACGAAGTTAAAGGATTGAAAGATGATGATGCTCTTCATCCACTGTTAGTTTGAATTCTTTTAACAAAGATCATCCTACTCAAGATTATTTAAAGTTGTCTAAACAGTATGTGAATTATGCGCAAGGTATTCCTCTAGCTATTGAGGTTTTGGGTTCTTTTTTGTTCAATAGAAGTAAGGAGGAATGGGAAAGTGCATTAGATAGGCTCAAAGAATTTCCGGTAGAAGAAATGAGCAAAATACTTCAAATAAGTTTTGATGGACTTCATAGAGTGGAACAAGAAATATTTCTACATATGGCATGTTTCTTTAATATGAAAGACAAAGATTATGTAGTAGAAATACTTGATTGTCTTGGTCTTCACCCTAAAATTGGATTAAATGTTCTTATTGAAAAGTCCCTCTTGAATGAGTATGAAAATAAATTTTGTATGCATGAATTACTGCAAAAAATGGGTCAAGATATAATTCGTCGAGAGTATCCTCAAGAACCTAGGAAGTGGAGCAGATTGTGGCAACATAAGGATGTTCACAATGTGCTGATGAAAAACATGGTAAGAGATCATTTGGAGAACTTGAGCATATACCTTATCACATTATTTTTAAAATTTTAAATTTAAACCATTTTAGTAATCATATATCTTGCAATTCACCCATCTCTTTTTCTTTACTAATTAGGAAGCAGAAGCAGTTCAGGGCATAGTCCTTATACTTCCTAAGATGCGTGAATTAGGTGAACTACAAAAATCTGTAAAGGCACATTGGAACCTTGATGCCTTTACAAAGTTTCCTAACCTTAAGTTGCTTATAATTCATGGTGTTCACCTTCCACATGGTCCAAAACATCTTCCTAATGACTTAAGATATCTTGATTGGAGTAGATATCATTCAAAATCTTTGCCATCAAGTTTCCAACCAAATGAGCTTGTTGAACTTCGCATGTGCGATAGCAAAATTGTTCGACTTTAAATACTCATATACGTTTAGTAAAAATTTATAAATTCTAAGCTTTGTGGAGCCTAATCTTACTTTTCTTATTCAATATTTTTTACTTTTAACAGCATTTTGGCAAGTTGAAGTCCATCAAATTGGAAGATTCCTTAAACCTCATTGCAACCCCTGACGTCAATGGAGTCCCAAATCTTGAGAAATTAGATGCTAAAGGTTGTAAAAATTTGATTGAAATTCACCCATCTATTGCAGTTCATAAAAGGCTTACTCATCTTAACCTAGAAGGTTGCCATAACCTTAATACTCTTCCAAGTAAGTTTGAAATGGAGTCTCTTGAGATTTTTATCCTTTCAGGTTGTTCAAAAATCAAGAGAATTCTAGAATTTATGGGCAATATGATAAGCTTATCGAAACTTCACTTAGATAGAACTGTTATTACAAAACTTCCCTCTTCAATTGCACATTTGACTAACCTTGCTTCATTGCATTTAAGAGATTGCAAAAATCTTGCGTGTCTTCCTAGTATCATTTGTAGCTTCAAGTCGCTTAAAGATGTCAATTTGGCTGGATGCTTGAAGCTTGATAATCTACCGGAGGACTTGTGGAATCTTGAAAGTTTGGAGGAGCTCGATGTGAGTGGAATAGCTTTAAGAGAGCTTACTTCCTCTATTGTTCTCTCAAGAAATCTTAAAAGATTATCTTTTCGGGGATGTAAAGAGTCACCACCTAAACTTTGGAATAAGCTTTTCTCCTTCAATTTAATGCCACGAGGAAGCCTAAATCCTATTAGCTTGTTATCACCTTCCCTTCCAGGTTTGTGTTACTTAAAGAACTTGGATTTGAGTGACTGTAATCTCCAAACAATCCCAAATGATTTTGGTTACTTATCCTCTTTAATTTGTTTAAATCTAAGTGAAAATACTTTTGATTGTCTTCCTGAAAGCATCATTCAACTATCTAAACTAACACGTATTTATTTGAGGAATTGCACAAGACTTCGTTCATTGCCACAATTTCCATCAAGCACTTGGATGGTTGATGGTTGTAGCTCATTGAAACCATTACCAAATCGATTAACACTTGACAAATTCTGCCAACCACGTCTTTTCCTCTTCAATTGCTTCAATTTGGCTGATAATCTAGGTCAGAGTGACATGTTCTTTAGAATGCTATCAGTAGTTCCTCAAGTCTCTCTCTCTCTCTCTCTCTCTCTCTCTCTCTCTCTCTCTCTCTCTCTCTCTCTCTCTCTCTCTATATATATATATATATATCAATTCTAAATATCATGGTTTGTATGTTTTAGGATATTGACAAGGAATCTATAGAATCTACTTTGGTAGCTATCTTTGGTATTGTTATTCCAGGGAGTGAAATACCGAGGTGGTTTAGCCATCAGAGTGTGGGGGCTCTAGTGAATGCACAAGTAACTCATCTGAAAAAAAATGTTTTGTCTAAGTGGATTGGAATGGCTGTGTGTGTTGTTTTTTCAGGCCGCAATCTTCATCCAAACAATCATGTTTTATCTAACTATCTTTATTTGTCATGTGAGATTCTAATCAATAAAGATGAAGGTGCAACCATTTCTGAAATCTTGGGCAAGAAATCTGCTCAGATTAAATCAGATCACCTTTGGCAATTCTATTTACCCCCACAAAATTTTAATGAGAATGGGAGAGCATTATTGAGTCAAATTGATGAGAATGGATTCATTCAGATAGAGGTTAGATTTGATTGCCCTGTTTTGCAATGCTTGGAGGTTAAGAAATGTGGGTTTCGCCTAGTATACGAGCAAGACATTGAAGATATCAGATATATGATGGCTCATTCCAGCAACAACACTTGCATCACTCCTTATGAGGGTTTGGATGTTCGTCATGATTTTGACAATTCAGCAGAAGCTATCAAAATTAAGGGAAGTCATGATGAATACGATAGGGCGGGACCTAGTGATGAAGGCAAGCTAGGAAGCCCTTTTGATGTACCACACTCAAAGAAGACTGAAAGATATATAAAGGATGTATGGCTCATGGTAACTCCGATTATATTAACTCTAATTATGGTGACTTTGATTGCAAGGATTGTAATGAAGGTGACCAGGGACTGGTAAGTCATCATTACATTGACTCTGTAGCTTCCTATAGGGCATATATATACATGCTTTTTTTTCACCAATTTTAACTTTAGAATTTAAGTTTAGTGAATCCCTTGATACCTAGACTCTGTAGCTTCCTATTAGGCCTGTGGCACCCTTGATTTTTTTTTTTTTTTTCTTTTCACAGAAAGTTGGCCATGATACAAAGGAATCTTCCTTGTCCACAAGATTTTTTATAGGATATCCATATTATGAGGCACTTTCTTTGTTATACATCCCTAGATTGCTTGTTTGAGATCCAGAGTAAGCTTAGTCTAGTTGAGATTGAAAGTGAATATAGGCTAATTTGGATTGCTGAGAGAACTGCAAAATATTCTTGTGCAGGTGCATGGAACTGTGTAAGGAAGAAATGCCCCAATATTAAATGGTGAAGATCATCATCTGGTTTCCCAAAGTAATTCTGAAGCATGTGTTTACTAAGGCTTAAGGTTCACAACTGAGTGTCCACAAAAGATTGAATGTGTAGTGATGATGTGCTAATCTTGATACTCAGTGCATTCTTTGTAAAAAAAGAATTAAAAGTAGGGACCACTTATTTTGTGATTGTTGTTTCTCAATGAAGATATGAACCATAATGAGCTGGTGCTCGATAAAAAAACCCAAAGTTCCATTGTGTTGAGATTATGCGCTATGATAAGGAATCTGTTATGTCTATACGGGCATTGTGGTCTATTGTGCATCACATTTGGCTTCAGAGGAATGCTAGTATTCATCAAAGAAGACTACTTTCTGAAGTGGCTAAGGTCAAAATGATTGGGTGAGAAGTGAAGAACAGAGTTGAATGTTGCAGTTACTACAATTCTGTTTAGAACAGGGGTATTGATAGTTAGAATAGAAGCTATTAATGGTCCTTGTCTCCGTTAACAAACAATGTTGGATTTTTCACTTTGTAATGTTTATGGTGTAGGTTGTTTCTGTATTGGTGTTTTATTCTTTGGTGGTGCTTTAGACCGATCGGTTTCTATTTAAATGAATTGCTCATTCATCCAATTTACAAGTTGTTTGATTAAGTAATATTTTTCTTATATAGTAAGCACAATAATCAAATATTTTTTGCCCTTTAGAAATCTATGTTAATAATTATTGATTGAATTATAGTTGAAATCATATTATTTGAGACAATTAGATAAAATGATATTCTTTAATGAACTCATAAAAACTAGATTTATATTAGCTTTTTATAATTACAAATTCTATATAGTTATTACAATTAAAATGGAATATTTATAATAAACTTAGTATACAATCTAATATGAAGTCTATATAATAATATTATACACACTTACTTAACTTAAATTTCATACTTGTGAGTTTGTTCACAAATACATAATTATGAACTCATTTGCTAAATAAACAAACTTAAACAAAACTATTTATGAGTTAAGCTTGAACTATTCATAAACTATTGGGGTCTGTTTTCTTGTATAAGACTGAATGAATGTGCCCAAGCATTAAAAAGGAGAGAGAAAGAGTAATAAAAACACTGCCTAGGCATCGAGTCTGCAGTTAGGCTGATGGTGAGTATTCAATTCGTTACACAATAAAACGTAAGTCTTATTGAGTTATTTGATAAGACTCCAACCACAAAGAAAAACAAAACCGATCCTATTACCTTAAAAAAAAAAAACAAAAACAAAAAACAAAAACAAAAACAAAAGATGTAAAATACAAAAACCGATCCTATTACCTAAAAAACACACACACACACAAGATGTAAAAGACAAAACTGCCCACGGCCCCAGCCAAAGATAAGACATAAGAGTCATAAGACTAAAGACTCCCGTCCACCCACAGCCACAAGTCTTATACTCTTATTAAAGCCACCCACAGCCACAAGCCAAAGATAAGACAAGTCTTATTGATACAAAATGCTTTTTCCACACCAGCACTACACCCACACTAAAGTTTAAAGTGAGTTAAGTCAAGTTTAAATGATTTCTAGACTGGACTAAAAACGAGCTTTAAAAAAAAAAGAAGAAGAAGAAGAAGACTTACTATAAATGGAAGACACTCTCTCTAGTTCTCACGCACAACACGCTGCAAATTCCTTTATTTAAACCAGCAATTACACACAGGGGTGGAGCTAGGGGGGTCAAGGGGGCACTTCCCCCCCCCCCCCCCCCCCCCCCGGCCTCACCCAATAAATCTATTAATATTTACTTACTAGCTAATCTAGATGCATTTTAGGTGAAAATATAAATTTGTTATTAATGATGAAAAGCTATAAAACCGTATACACAATATGAGCAGCTGCTTTCATGGGAGGATTGAGAGCATAGCCTACTTATACATTTGTTAAAGATAAAAATAAGTTGGCATGTTAAGCTAAAATAAATGGACCTATAACATATAGGTTAACAAAAATAATAGAAATTTTTGTAAGTTGTACTTTATGTCTATCTAACAACTAAAAGCTTTCCATTTCGTAAGTAGAATTATAACATTTTTTATAATTACAATTTCAAATTGATTTTTTTATATAAATAAACCTCTAATAGATAAATATAATATAATGAATATGTTATTTTCTTTTGAATTTTCATGCATTCAAATATTGCTTATCATACACATGAATGAATTGTTATTTTGCAAATTGATCTCAAATGCTATATCAATATGTATATGTTCGCTTGCACATGCGTAAATGTGATGTCAAATGTAATTTTTGCCCCCTCTCAAGTTAGATCCTAGTTCTACCACTGATTACACAATTTATATATATATATATATATATATATATATATATAAGAGCTTCACTGACAATACAATTATTATTGCTATTCTCCAAAATCTGTAAGTTCTAACTTTTTATTTTTTATTATTTTTTTATGAGTATTTGTAAGTCATCACTTGTTACGTCGATTCTTCTCTTTTATTTCCTCTCTTTAGTTTTACTCTTCAATTTCTATATCATTTCCTTTTACCCCTTATTTGTTTATTTATTTTTACTTGAAATCTAATTGAATGAAATTTTGATGAGTATCTATAATTCTATATTGTGATTCAAGGTTTACTTGTAAGTTTAGATTGGCTTTCATGGATGCAAAAAACCCATCTTCTTCCTCTTCTTATAGTCATAAGTGGAAATACGATGTCTTTTTAAGTTTTAGAGGTGAGGATACTCGCAAGAATTTTACAGACCATCTATACGCTACCTTGAAACAAAAAAGCATTTTCACCTTCAAGGATGATAGAAATCTTGATAGAGGAGAACCTATTTCACATGAGCTTTTAAAAGTAATAGAAGAATCAATGCTTGCTATTGTCATTCTCTCAAAAAATTATGCATCCTCAACATGGTGTTTGGATGAACTCATGAAGATCATGGAATGCAAAAAAGAGATGGGGCAAATAGTCTTGCCTATTTTGTATGATGTGGATCCTTCTAAGGTGCAAAAACAAATAGGAACATATGCACAAGCATTTGACAAACATAAAAAAATGTTTCAAGGAGAATATGGATAAAGTTCACATGTGGGGAGCTACTTTGACAGAAGTGGCCAATCTCTCTGGATTTTCTTTACAAGATAGGTAATTTGTGCTAATGTTATTGTTTCCATTTTTATATAACTATGTATTAAATAACCGTCTTCATTGACATGTAGGATTTATTTGTAACCCGTTTTAGGATGTCATTCTAATGCATTTGACATGACAACAAATGATCTCTATTTTTGGTTGGGTACTAATCCCTTTGACATGTATACTTGGTATACCATATAAATGATAACAATTAGTATAACACTACAAGTGTAGTCATTTAGATGTAAGATTATCTCCACACACCCTTGGTATGATGGTCACTACACAAGTATAAATCCTTGTGGGGTGTGGGCGGCAAGGGCCGAGGTTCAAGTTTCCAGAAGGGAGCTTCACACACATATACACTTAGATTAGGTTAGAGTAGAATTCTATCTTGTATAAAAAAAAAGAAAATATATATATATATATATATATATAAGATTATCTTGACATGTATATGTAAGATTATCTTGACATGTATACCCTAAGTCTTTAGTTACATCTCATTAGTATCTTCTTTTAGATGTGAGATTACCATTTTTACACAGGAAATTTTATCTCCTTACTTTTCTACTTTTCAATATGGAATTCATTTTGAATTTATGATTTACAACAAATATTCACTTTTGATTCAAAGAGTTCTACAAAGAGGACAATCCTCTTCCACCAATTTGAAGTGGATTTAAAAATACTCCTCTATCTTAGCCAAGCCCAGCAAATTGTTCTAAATTTTTAATTTAGTATTCAACTCACATTTCAAAAAAAAAAAAAAAAAACTATTTTGCACTTGTATTTCTCTTTCATAAGTTTTTAAAGGTTACACTTCTATAATCATAATGCATGGGACATCCATTTCAATAATAATAATAATAATAATAATAATAATAATAATAATAATAATAATAATAACGGATGTGGTACTTGACACAGATGACCTATCAATTATAAAAATAGAAATAAAGATAATTGTTCCGCAGAACCTTGTTTAGGAGTTTCATACACATAATTGCAATAATTGAAAATGAAAGTTAGGGGCTTAAACTAGAGAAAGAAAGATTAATTCTTGTACACATTTTTAGTATTCGTTTGGGAACAACTTTTCTAGCTTTTTGTTGAAAGTGTGCTAAAGTATACTTGTACCTTAAGCTGTATATAAAAACTAAAAACCAAAAGCTGAAGCTGACGCCAAACAAAATAGTCAAAATCACATATAGAATTTCTTGAAAATTTATAGGTACTCTTAAGCAGTTAAATTATTTGTTTACATTTCTTAAATTTTGATTTCTCTTTATAAGTTATTGTGTTGATGAATACATATATTGATTTCTTATATTATATTTTAATTAATACTATGCTTTAAGTAGAAATTACAATTTATGATTAAGTTATATTTTTTATGTGCAATTTTTTTAATGTTTTAATTCATTTATTTTTTATAACAAGATGTTAAGATTTTAATACTAATATTAATTGAAATTTTTGAATCAATATTATGGCAAACTATGTCTTTTATTCTTACCCAGAAACTAAAATCTTGACTCCACCTCTACTTAATAGAATTTTATATAAATAAATATATATATATATATATATATTACTTTATTCTCAGTCATTTGGATTTTGGAATTACTATTCTTGTGTTTGCATTTACTTAGTTTTCTACTTCTCAATGTGAGAACTGCAAGAATTTGAGGGTAATTTACAGTGAAACTTAACACTAACTATATGCTTTCTTTTGCATTGCTTGATTGTCTCTCTTCTTTGTAGGCATGAGTCAAAATGTATCAAAGATATTGTGGATGAGATCTTGCACAAATTAAGTTACGCTTTGCAAAGAGATACCAGTAATTTAGTAGAAATAGATTCTCGAGTGAAGGAATTGATGACGCTTTTGGCAATAGGATCGAACGATGTTCGTATCCTAGGGATTTGGGGGATGGGAGGAATTGGCAAGACAACTCTTGCTAGAGTTTTCAATCATATGATTTTGAAGGTGGTAGTTTTATCACTAATATTGGAGAAGAATTTGAAAGACACAGTTTACTTCCATTGCAGCAAAAACTCATTTGTGAAATTTTGAGGGAGAGAAGTATGAATATATGGGATTTTAATGATGGAGTTCTTATGATCAAGAATAGGTTAGGACATAAAAGGATTCTTCTTGTTCTTGACGATGTAAATCAATTTAACCAGTTAGAAAAGTTAGCTGGAAAGCTTAATTGGTTTGGTCCAGGTAGTAGAGTTATTATCACAACAAGAGATAAGCATTTGTTGGAAAGACATGACGTATTTGAAATATATGAGGTTAAAGAATTGAATAATGATGATGCTCATCATCTTTTTAGGTTGAAAGCTTTTAAGAGAGATCGTCCTGCTGAAGATTATCTAGAATTGTCTAAACAATTTGTAAATTATGCCAAAGGTCTTCCTCTAGCTATTGAGGTTTTGGGTTCTTTATTGATTGGTAGAGGAGGAGTGGAATGGGAAAGTGAATTAGAAAGGCTTAAAGAATTTCCAAAAATAGAAATTATCAATATATTTCAAAGAAGTTTTGATGGACTTCAAGAAATAGATAAGGAAATATTTCTACATATTGCATGTTTTTTTAATATGAAGAATAAAGATTATGTGGAAGAAATTCTAAATTATCTTGGCCTTCAGACAAAAATAAGTTTAAGTGTTCTCATTGAAAGATCTCTTTTAAAAGATCATGACAGTCACTTTTTGATGCATGACCTACAACAAAAAAATGGGTCAAGACGTAGTTCGTAAAGATTGTCTTCAAGACCCCGACAGATGGAGCAGATTATGGTTATATAAGGATATTCATAATGTGTTGATGAAAAATTCAGTAAGAGATCATTTATAGAACTTGAGCATATACCTTATAATATTATTTAACACAGTTAAAATTTGAAAATTTCTAACCATCATATATCTTGCAACTCACTCAATATCTTTTTCTTGACTATCAGGGAGCAGAAGAAATTCAAGGCCTCATCCTAGAGCTTCCTAGGTTTCCTAAAGATGAAGAACAACATAAATCCGAAAAGGCATATTGGAAACTTGAAGCTTTTTCAAAGATGCCTAACCTTAATTGCTTATAATTACTGGTGTTTATATTTTGCATGGTCCCAAACATCTTCCTCGTGGTTTAAAATGTCTTCATTGGAATGAATATCCTTTAAAATCTTTGCCATCAAGTTTTCAATGAGATGAGCTTGTTGAACTTTCATGTTCCATAGCAAAATTAAAAGACTTTGGGAAGGAATAAAGGTAAGATTGTTATTTAAGTACTCCTACACATTTAATATGAAAGCAATAAGTTATATGGTTTGTGGAACCTAATTTAGATTTTATTATTATTATTGGCTTTAAACAACACTATGGCAAGTTGAAGTCCATCAAATTGAATGATTCCTTGAACTTCATTGCAACCCCTAATGTCATCGGAGTTCCCAATCTCAAGAAATTGGTGTTTAAAGGTTGTATAAATTTATGTGAGGTTCACCCATCTATTTTGGTTCATAAAAGGCTTACTCTTCTTGATCTAGAAAATTGCAAAAGCCTTAGTAGTCTTCCAAGCAAGTTTGAAATGGAATCTCTTGAGATTCTTATTCTTTCTGACTGTTCAAAAATCAAGAGAATTCTAGAATTTATGACAAATATGGAACACTTATTGAAACTTCACTTAGATGGCACTGCTATTATGAAACTTCCCTCTTCAATTGAACATTTGACTAACGTTGCTTCATTGCATTTAAGAGATTGCAAGAATCTGGTGTGTCTTCCTAGTATCATATGTAGCTTCAAGTCACTTAAAGATATTAATTTGGCAGGATGCTCGAAGCTTGACAGTCTACTTGAGAAGCTGTGGGATGTTGAAAGTCTAGAAATGCTCGACGTGAGTGGAATTGCTTTAAGAGAGCCTCCTTCCGCTGTTGTTAACTTAAAGAATTTTAAAGCACTATCTTTTCAGGGATGTAAAGGGCCGTCACCTAAAGTATGGTATAAGATTTTCCCCTTTTATTTAATACTGAGAAGAAGCCTAAATCCTGTGAGCTTGGTATTGCCTTCCCTTTTGAGTATGTGTTATTTAAAGAAATTGGACTTGAGTGACTGTAATCTCCAAACAATCACTAATAATATTGGAAACTTATCCTCTATAACCTATTTAAATCTAAATGAAAATCACTTCAGTTACCTTCCTGAAAGTCTCGTGCAACTATCTAAATTGTCAGAAATTAATTTACGCAATTGCACAAGACTTTGTTCATTACCAAAATTGCCATCTGTGACTTTTTTTTATTACTGCAGATGGTTGTATGTCATTGGAAGAATTTCCAGATGGATTAAAATCACATGTTTTCGCCCATATTCATCTTTTCTTCTTCAATTGCTTCAAATTGGCTGGCCGGAGTGACATGTTCTTTAACGTGCTGGGAATGCTATTGACAGTTCATGAGGTCTGTGTGTGTGTGTGTGTGTGTGTGTGTGTGTGCACGTATTTGTCAATTCTAAAATCATGGTTTGTATGTTTAAGGAAATCTGCAAGCAATCTATATTTGGTCGCTTTGCTGCCTATGATGTTATTATTCCCGGAAGTGAAATTCCGCAATGGTTTAGCCATCAGAATGTGGGGAATAAATATAGTTAATGCACAAGTGCCTTCTCATTCTAGTAATAAGTGCTTTGGAATTGCTGTGTGTGCTGTTTTTTCATGCTGCAATGTTAATCTTTCTAATATGGCACATTTTTTTAGATGTCACATTCTAATCAATAAACAAGAAAATTCAGAGATTCATGTAGGCATTTGCCCAAATCACGTCACCTTTGGATGTCCTATATACCCTCCCAATTGTTTAGTGAGAATGGGAGAGCAGTATTGAGTCAAATTGATGAGAATGGATTCATACAGATAGAGGTTAGATTTCAGTGGGATTTCAATGGCCTGGAGGTTAAGAAATGTGGGTTTCATCTAGTATATGAACAAGAAATCAGAGAAATCAAAATGAAGAGAAGACGTGATAAATATGAGGGGGCTGGAGCTAGTGGTGAAGGCAGCTCTAACGATGTCCCTCACTCAAAGAGGATTCAAAGATAGAGAATATATGGGCTCATGCTAAATCTGATTGCAAGGATTCTAATGAAGGACCTGGTAAGTCATCGTTACATATATACTCTGTAGCTTCCTATTGGGCCGGTGGTAACCTTGTGTTTTTTATTTTTTTTTCAGAGAAAATAGGCCATGATACAAAGGAATCTTCCTTGTTTACACGATTGTTTACAGGACATCTATAGTCTCTGAGGTTTTTTTTTTTGGTGTCGAAATGTCATAGTCATTACTAGTTTCTTAAACCTGTGAGTGCCAGAAGGTTACTATGCCATTTTCATTTTAGTTAAGTAGTTTGGTAATAAGTTAAGAGGAAATTTAATGCAAATCAACCATATATACATCACTTGCTTGTTTTATTTTATAATTTTAAATTTTTTGTTTGTTGTTTACACCAAATTCTTATTAACTTTCTATTAGTTTTGGTGGAAAGTTAATGCAAATCAACCATTGCCTTTGCTTTGTTAAGTATATTAGCCTCCGCTGCTCTATATTTGCACCCTCTGGCAGTTTCTTATTCTTCCCTCTCTCACTCACGGTCACTGGCTCCTGAAGTAGTTGCAAGCAGTGGCAGAACAACGTCTGTGAAAGGTGAGTGTGCCTTTTCTTTTCTCTTTTGGTCTTATACCTGAATGCATCATTGTTGTCCATTTTTCTTGGTTTTCATTTGATAGAATCACATTTCTTTGTTTGATTTAATAAGATGAAGACATATATGTTAGAATACCATAGGCTATATCAAAACCAAGTAGATCATGCTTTTGTAGTATACATTGATTTTTCAATATAAATAGCTACTGTGATTTTAAGAATTTCATAATGGATCTAATGTATTCCTATTTATACCCTTTCTATCATACAATTTAACAAAAGAAAGATGTAGTTAGTCAAGGGTTTTCTAATATATAAGCGGAACCATGAAAATATTTACTTTTGCTCTCTTTCCTTCTCAGTCTAAATCTGAACACTTCTATTTTACATATTCTGACAATATGTGTAAGTGAGATTTGGAATTTGTGTGCTGAACTCATGCAATTGTATTCTTGACAGTTTCCCTACAAGGTGCCCGTGAAGATATTTGAATATAAATTAATTGTTTTTACTGAATTTTGGCTTATTCACTTGAGCTTTTATTTTATTTGGACTTTCCTCCATGATTTTTCATCTTCTTATCCCTTCTTGTTTTGTTGGATTTCAATTATTATTATTTATTTGCACTCACCAGTGGTTTCTCACTCATCGCTCTCTCTCCCACGGTCTCCGACTCCTCAAGCAGTCACAAGCAGTGTTGTCTCTGAAAGGTACATAAGTGTTTTTCTACTTCTTTTTTTCTTTAATTGGTCTCATACCAGAATGCACCATTGTTGTCCCTTTTTTTTTATTAGAATGATATTTCTGTGTAACTGTGTTGATGTAATGCGATCAAGACATATATGTTAAAATACAATACGCAATAATGCTATATCATCAATAGAGTAGACCATGGTCCATGGTTTTCTAGCTACCATGATTTTAAGTTTTCCATAGTGGGCATAATGTATTCCTATTTATACAATTCAGTTTTGGATTCATTGTAGCATACAATTTTACATAATAAAGATGTAGCAAGTAAAACAACTTTCTGTTTTAACATATTCTAACAATATATGTAAATGTTGGTTTGAATTGATAGGCTTAAATCATGCAATTCTGTTCTTGACAGATTGCTTACAAGGTGCTCAAGAATGAGCTCCATTGTAATTTTTTAAAAAATGAAATTTGGCTTATTTATTTAAGCGTTCTCTGTTGGGTTTACTTTCTGAATAATTTTTCATCTTTATATTCCTTCAGGTTTTGCTAGATTTCATTTAATTTGTATAATTTTTTAAATACTTCGCTTAATTTAGGTTAGTTTGGAATCTTGGACTAATGGGATTAGATAAATGCAAAGACAATAGCTATATTGCCTAAAAAAATTGGTCCTACTACATTTTTAATCCAATGTATAACTGCCCCCACCGCATTTCATATCAATTTACTATGACGAATCATTAAACAGATAAATAAAAAATAAAGAAATTAGAAATTCTCATTCAGATATGGAGAAGGATGCTAGAGGCTTTCACAATAACTTTGTATGTCATAGTAACTTCTAACAGCAAAATATTCTTGTGCAGGTGCATGGAACTGTGTAAGGAAGAAATACCCCAAGGTTCAATGGTGAAGATCATCATCTGGTTTTCCAAAGTAATTCCATAGCATGTGTTTATAGGCTGGGAAAGACTAATGGTTCACAACAAAATGTCCACAAAAGATTGAATGTGTAGTGATGTTCTTTGTAAAAGAGAACTGAAAGTAGAGACCACTTATTTTGTGTTTGTTCTTTCTCAATGAAGATATGGTGAACCGTAATGAGCTGGTGCCCAATAAAAAAACCCAAAGTCCCATTGACTTGAGATTATGCTCTGGGATGAGAAATCCATTTGGTATGTACTGTCATTGTGGTCTACTATGTGTCATATTTGGCTTCAGTGGAATGCCAGTATTCATCAAGGAAGATTACTCTCTGAAGAGGCTATGGTCAAAATGGTTGGGTGAGAAGTGAACAGAGTTGAATGTAGCAATTAATGCAATTCTGTTCAAAACAGGGGTATTGGTCCTTGTCTCCGTTAACTAACAATGTTGGAGTTTTCACTTTGTAATGTCTATGGTATAGGCTGTTTCTGTATTGGTGTTGTATTCTTTGGTGGTGTTTTGGACTGATTGTACATCTGTTTCTATTGAAATGAATTGCTCATTCATCCCCACCCACCCCCCACCCCCCCCCCCAAAAAAATCATTCTTTTCCTCACATAAGGTTGAGTTTATTTACATGTTGTTTGATTAACTTATGCTTTTCTTATATATAGTAAATACAACAACCAATTATTTTTAGCCCTTTAGAATTCTATACTAATAATTATTGACTGAGTTATAGTTGAAATCATATTATTTAAGACAATTAGATAAACAATATTCGTTAATGAACTCATAAAAATTAGATTTATATTAACCTTTTATAATTATAGTTTGTTTACGAGTACATTATTATGAGCTCATTTGGTCAATAAACAAAACATAAACAAAAAAATTTTGAAGTCAATTCTAAACTATTTATAAGCTGTAGGGTTAAATTTTGCCTAGGGGTTGTCAGATTTCTAAACTATTTAACTTCAGATTTCTGAAGTTAAACCACTAAAGTCATTTTTATTAGTTTTGCTTTCTAATAGCTATATTACCAAAAAAAAAAAAAAAAAAAAACTGATTCAATTTATTTATTTTTTCTACAACTTTTTAATCATTTTAAAAAAATAATAAAATAATACAACTGTTTAAATTAAATAAGTAAATAGAAAATAAACTATAGCAACTAAAGATCTTATTTCATTTTCACCTTCGTTTTGCTCACATCTGCATTTAATAATTTAGCTTTGCCTTAGCTGTAGAAACTTACGAAAGTCTAATCTATAGAAGACTAGTATCTAACAACTCTTTAATTTACTCAGTTCAAAACGTTGCATATTCCTTTGAAATAAAATAAGAGAGAGAGGGGTTTGAACTTTGAAGTAGATATTAGTAATTGTTGGATGGGCTTACCTTTCGGGCCTGTAGTAGCAGTAGCTTATAATTTGATGAATGGGTCTTTACGGTTCAGTTTTAGTTTTCGTTTGTTGATTTGGATTTTTTTTTTTTTTTTTTTTTTTATTACTCAATTATATTTTTTAGGCTTCAAAACGATGAAGACAAAACAAACACTATAATAAGACAGGTCTTCCAACAAAGTTCAAAAAAACTTCACAAAATATCTTCAGAAGAAGACAAGTAAACAACCACAAAATTTTTTATTTACATTAATTTCTTTGAAGTTTTGGGCTTCCATTATTGGTGCAAAGTTAGGAACAAGCTCAGTAACATTGTCGGAAAGTGCTAGTAAAAGTTCAGTTGATAGGCATTAGCATATTTTTTGGACTTGTCGTTTTCCCTATATATCTTCTAAGCAACATCTAAGGAAGGCAAATAGTGCTGCTAAACAAAACAAACAGATAGGGCTTCCAACAAGGTTCAAAAGCACTTCACACAAAAAATGCCCTCGGAAGAAGACAAGTAGATTTATCAGTTTTGGGCTCGAATAGCTATATATACAGACAAAAAAAAAAGCTACTCAATTTATTTATTTTATCTACAACTTTTTAATCATTTAAAAAAAATAAAATAATACAAATTTTTGAATTAAATAAGTAAATAAAAAATATTTGGGTCTGTTTGGTAATATTGTTTGAACAACAGTTTTCATTATTTAAACAACACAACACGGATTTTCACGATACTTTTTCACTCACACTTATTTCCACAACACTTAAACAATGTTATTAAAAATCTCTTACCAAACGGGCTATATATCTCATTTTGTCTCCTCTGCATTTAATAATTTAGCTTTGCCTTAGCAGTTGGAACCAACTATCAGTCCGTGTCTCCATTATATAGTAGACTAGTATTTAACGACTCTTTAATTTAATCCATTCTATAGTCTATACTAAAGTCTAAAGATACTTTAAAAAAGCAAGGGTCATTACTTATACTTTACACCTACACTCTTTAACTTAAGTTTAGTTAAATGAATTCTTAGCTGCGGATCATTAACGGAACTCTCTCTCTCTCTCTCTCTCAAAACGTTGCATATTCCTTTGAAACCTGCAATCACACAATAGAAGCTTCACGGACAATACTGCAATTCTCTATAATCTGTAAGTTTTCACTTGTTACATGCATCCTTCTCTTCTCTTTTTATTTCCTCTCCTTTTAGTTTCACTCCTTTCTTTCCAAATCGTTTCCTTTTACTACTTGTTCATTTATTTTTTAGCCCTTTAGAAATCTATGCTAATAATTATTCACTAAATTACAGTTGAAATCAAATTATATGACTTAATTAGATATATAGAATAATCTTCATTAAGAAACTCATAAAAATTAGATTTATATTAACATTTATAATTAAGAATTCCATATAATTATTACAATTAAGAATACGTAATTGGGAACTCAGTTGCTAAATAAATAAATGTAAACAAAAAGATTTCGGGGTTACATGATGGTCATTGGTATCTTTTTTCATGGCGTCCTTTTTTTTTCCCCCCCCCTTAATTATATTTTTTTAGGCTTCAAAAAGATGAAAGCAAAACAAATGATCTAAGACAGATCTTTCAACCAGGTTTGAGAAAACTTCACAAAAAATACCCTCGAAGAAGATAAGTAGACAACCACTAAAGTCATGCTTAATTTTGATTTCGAATCCCTATTTACCAACAAAAAAGGAATTAATCGATTTAATTATTTTATGTAAAAAAAATTATCAATTCTTTTAAAAAATAAAGCATACATTTTTTTAAAATGGATAAGTAAAAAAAAAAATAATTATAGCAAATATCTCATTTCGCCTTCTTTTTGCTCACATTTGCATTTTGTTTAGCTTTGCCTTAGCACTAGCAGACTAGCAGCAGGAAACAATGTGTGGATCCCACCTTCAGTCAGCGTGAGAATTTGAGGGAGACAAACGGGGAGTTTTATATGTTTAGAGTTCAAGAAATTTCCCCCATTCCATAACTACTACAGATACTTTTGAAAACCAAGGGCCACACTTTAGACGTACATTTAAATAGAGAGTCAATTAAATGATTTCTTGACTTGACTAAAAACAAAACGTTGCACTTTCCTTCATATATATATATATATATATATATATATATAGCAAAAACTTAGGGAAAATCTAATTAGGTTTTAACTGGATTCTCAATTTTGTGTCATATGTCTCATTTAATTTTTAATTTAGTGTCAAGTGAATTATTGAGTGTAAAAATTGAACAGTCCAAATTTAATTAGATTTTAAATTGAATTTCAAATGAAATTCAATATTGCACTACGTGTTCATCTAAGTTTTTAATTTTTGTGGAAAGTGAATTCTAAATCATATATATATATATATATATATATAATTATAATATGAGAAATCATTACATATTTTAGAAATATATGGTTTAAAAAAATTGCAAGCTAATATCATGTATAATTTGAACATCTTCTCAAAAAAGTTTAATTTGAATTGTATAATTGTGATTTTTTTAATTGTACCATGCATATGCATAATTGTGATTATTTTTACTTGTACTACATATGCATGAGCACAAGTAAAAACAATCACAATTATACAGTTTAAATTATACATTTTTTTTTAGAAAATGTTCAAATTATACATGATATTAGCTTATATATTTTTTAAACCATACATTTCTAAAATATGTAATGGTTTCTCATTTTATATATATATATATATATATATATATATGATTTAGAATTTAATTGGATTTAGACTCTATGTTTTTTGCATCTGATAATTCACTTGCCATAAAAATTTAAAAATTAGATGGATAAGTGGCGCAAAAGTGGACTCTAATTGAAATTCAATTTATAATCTAATTGGATTTGGTTGTTTGATTTTTACACTCAATAATTCACTTGATACAAAAATTAAAAATTAGATGGGATACGTGGCACAAAATTGAGAATCCAATTGAAATTTAATTGGATTTTTTCTAAGCTAGCTTTTATTCTATATATATATATATATATATATATATGTATACACATATACATATTAATAGGCAAAACTCAGAGAAAATTCAATTAAAATCTAAAACTAAAATCCAATTTTGTGTCATGTGTCTAAATCTATGTAGGGACTACACAACAATTATCTACTTAAGTTTGTGTCATGTGTCCACTTAAGTTTTTTTTAATCTTTGTGCCAAGTGAGTTAATGAGTTCAAAATACTATAAATCTAATATTAATGAACTATAATTTTTTTTTTAAACCAATCACATATACTCAATAAAAATCATCACACAACAAAAATCACCACATGTTCTATCTTATTAAAAATTAGAAAAAAAATAATTATAAGTAGTATTAAATTTATGTAAGAATTTTAATACGTGACTAATTGTGTATGATTTTTAATATATACATACGTATGCATATGTTACATGCTATTTTTTTTTTTTTAATAATTTGACTAACTATTTATATTTTATAATAAAATTTGTGTTTAGTTTTAAATGCATCCAATTCATGCATATGCATGAGTTACATGCTAGCATATATAGAATTTAAACCATCAATTACACAATATAGTAGTTTCACCGACAATAAAATACTGCATAATTTCCTTTTACCCCTTATTTATTTATTTATTTTTACTTGAAATCTAATTGAATGATATTTTGACGAGTATCTATAATTATATATTGTGATTCAAAGTTTACTTGTAAGCTTAGATTGGCTTTCATGGATTCAAAAAGCCCATATTTCTCTTCTTCCATCCATAAGTGGAAATACGATGTCTTTCTAAGTTTTAGAGGTGAGGATACTTGCAAGAATTTTACAGACCATCTATATACTACCTTGAAACAGAAGGGTGTCAACACCTTCAGGAATGATAAAAATCTTGAGAGAGGAGAACCTATTTCCCATGAGCTTTTAAAAGCAATAGAAGAATCATTGTTTGCTATTGTCATTCTCTCAAAAAACTATGCAACCTCAACATGGTGTTTGGATGAACTTGTGAATATCATGGGATGCAAAAAAGAGATGGGGCAAATAGTTTGGCCCATTTTTTACGACGTGGATCCATTTGAGGTGCGAAAACAGACGGGAACATATGCACAAGCATTTGACGAACATGAAAAACGTTTCAAAGATAATATAGATAAAGTTCACACGTGGAGAGTTGCTTTGACAGAAGTGGCCAATCTCTTTGGATTTCATTTACAAGATAGGTAATTTGTGCTAATGTCATTATTTCTCTTTATATATTTTATTAAATAACCATCTTCATTGACATGCGAGATTTATTTTGTATCTAGTTGTTAGGATGTCATTCTAATGCATTTGACATGACAATAATAATCTCTGTTTTTGGTTAGGTACTAGTCCCTTTGAAATGTATAATTACTTGGTACAAATCATAAATTATTAAAAATTTACAATATAACACTATAAGGGTACTCCTTTTAGACGTAAGATTTTGACATGTATAACCCTAAGTCTTTAGTTATAGCTCATTATTGTCTTCTTTTAGATGTGGGATTACCATTTTTACATGGGAAATTGTATCTCCTTACTTTTCTGCTTTTCAATGTGTAATTCATTTGAATTTAAAATGATTTACAACAAATTTCCTCTTTTGACTCAAAAAATAAACAAATTAATTTTCATTCTTTACTACGATGGGAAATGATATGTCCACAACATTTTCATTACACTTTTACAACAAATCTTAATTGGTAGGTTGTTAATGGTTGTTCTTGGTGGACAAAAAAGTAATTTAAGTTGTGAGACTCAAATTAGAAACAATAATAATTTACCACATATAATTTGTTCTGAAAATGTTATGGACCAAGCACTTCTCTACTACGATAGCTTCACCTTAATGAAGCTTAACACGAGTAAGATAACTAACTTTATACAACCAAGGCCACGCTTGTGGAGGCTTGTCATGACCAATTTGATACTAGTTCTTTGTCATTCGAAAATAGAAAATGTGCAATATTCATACAAACAATACATTAGAATAAAAAAGGTTCTAAAAAGAAGAGAATCCTCTTCCAACAATTTGTAGTGGATTTAAAAATTACTCCTTTATCTTTAGCCAAGCCCAACAAATTGTTATAAATTTTTATTTTAGGATTCAACTAACATTTGGAAAAAAAAAATGTGCACTTGTATTTCTCTTTCATAATATTTTAAAGGTTACACTTCTACAATCATAATGGGACATCCATTTCATTAATTAAAAAAAAAAAAAAAAAACAGATGTTGTACGTGACATGGATGAACTATCAATTAATTATAAAAATAAAAATAAAAGTTATCCTATTTTTTTGTTCCTTTAAAAAAAATTGTAAAACCATGGAACCTTGTTTAGGACTTTCATACACATAATTTCAATAATTGAAAATGAAAGTTAGGGACTTCAACTAGAGAAAAAAAAAAGACTAATTATTATACACATTCTTAAAATAATCAAAAGCACATATAGAATTTCTTGAAAATTAATAGGTACTCTTAAGTAGTTAAATTATTATTTTTTAGATTTCTCTTTATAAGTTATTATGTCGATGAATATATATTGATTTGTGATATTGTATTTTAATTAATTCTATGCTTTAATAGAAATTACAATGTATGATTAAGTTATGTTTTAAGTGAATTTTTTTAAGTTTTTATTTATTTATTTCTGAAAATTAAGATATTAAGAATTTAATTAAATTTAATATTTATATTAATTAACATTTTTTGAATCAATATTGTGTCAAACTATGTCTTATTCTTACCCCCGAAACTAACATCCTAACTTCAACTCTACTTAATAGAATTGTGTATATATATGGCTCCAACAGTAACTCATTTCTTTATTCTCAGTGATTTGGATTTCGGAATTACTGATCTTGTGTTTGAGTTTTTGCATGTAATTAGTTTTCTTCTTCTCAATGTGAGATTTAAAATAATTTGAGGGTAATTTATATTGAAACTTAACACTAAATATATGCTTTCTTTTTGAAGGTGTAGGGTAATATGGGTGACTCAATTGTATTGCATGATTGTCGCTCTTCTTTGCAGGCATGTGTCAAAATTTATCCAAGATCTTGTGGCAGAGATATTGCACAAATTAAGTTTAACACTAAATATATGCTTTCTTTTTGATGTGGAGGGTAATATAGGTGATTCAGTTGCATTGCTTGATTGTCTCTCTTCTTTGCAGGAATGAGACAGAATTTATCCAAGATATTGTGGAAGAGATATTTCCTAAATTAAGTTACAAATTCCCAAGATCAGATACCAGTGATTTAGTAGGAATAGATTCTCGAGTAGAGGAATTGATGTCGCTTTTGGCTATACGATTAAATGATGTTCGCATCATAGGGGTTTGGGGGATGGGGGGAATTGGTAAGACAATTCTTGCTAGATTTGTCTATCATAAGATTTTTAATTATTTTGATGGTGGTAGTTTTATCACTAATATTAGAGAAGAATCTGAAAAACACGGTTTACTTTCGTTACAACAAAAACTTATTTGTGAAATTTTGATGGAGAAAAGTATGCATATTCAAGATGTTGATAAAGGAGTTCTTTTGATCAAGCATATCATGTGCCATAAAAGGATTCTTCTTGTTCTTGATGATGTAAATCGATCGAACCAGTTAGAAAAATTAGCTGGGGAGCTTAATTGGTTTGGTCCAGGTAGTAGAGTTATTATCACAACTAGAGATGAGTCTTTATTGAAAAGACATAACATATTTAAAATATATGAGGTTAAAGAATTGAATAATGATGATGCTCTTCACCTTTTTTGGTTGAAAGCTTTTATGAGTGATTGTCCTGCCAATGGTTATCTAAAGTTGTCTAAACAGTTTGTAAATTATGCCAAAGGCCTTCCATTAGCTATTGAGGTTTTGGGTTCTTTTTTGTTCAATAGAAGTAAGAAGGAATGGGAAAGTGCATTAAATAGGCTCAACGAATTTCCTGATCAAGATGTTATCAAAATACTTCAAATAAGTTTTGATGGACTTCATGAAACAGAAAAGGAAATCTTTCTACATATTGCATGTTTCTTTAATATGAAAGAAAAATATTATGTGGAAAAAATACTAGATTATCTTGGCCTTGACCCTAGAATTGGTTTAAGGGTTCTCATTGAAAGGTCACTTTTAAAAGAATTTAAAAATAAATACAAGATGCATGAACTACTACAAACGATGGGTAAAAGCATAGTTTGTAAAGATCATCCTTAAGAACCTGGGCGGTGGAGCAGATTATGGATATACAAGGACATTCACAATGTACTAGTGAAAAATTCGGTAAGAGATCATTTGTAGAACTTAAGCATATGCCTTATAATGTTATTCAACACACAGTTACAATTTGAATAATTCTAGTATCTTGCAATTCACCTATCCATTTTTCTTGATTATCAGGGAACAAGAGCAAATCAAGGCCTAGTCTTAGAGCTTCCTAAAGTTGAAAAACTACATAAATACGAAATGAGATGTTGGAACCTAGAAGCCTTTTCAAAGATGCCTAACCTTAAATTGCTTATAATTCATGGTGTTCAACTTATGCATGGCCCCAAGCATCTTCCTAATAAATTAATACTTCTTGATTGGAGTAAGTATCCTTCAAAATCTTTGCCGTCGGATTTTCAACCAGATGAGCTTGCTGAACTTCACTTGTTGTGTAGCAAAATTGAACGACTTTGGAAAGGGACAAAGGTAAGATTGTTATTTAAGTACTTCGATACAACTTTGTTTTTAATCTTTAATTAATTGTAAGGTTTGTTAAATCTAACTCTTCTACTTTATATTTTGGCATTTAACAGTACTTGGACAAGTTAAAGTTCATCACATTGAATGATTCCTTAAATCTCATTGCAACACCTGACTTCACTGGAGTTCCCAATCTTGAGAAATTGATTTTTAATAGTTGTATAAATTTACATGAGGTTCACCCATCTATTATGGTTCTTAAAAGGCTTACCCTTCTTGGTCTAGAAAACTGTAAAAGGCTTAGAAGCCTTCCAGGCAAGTTTGAAATGGAATCTCTTGAAATTCTCATTCTTTCGGGCTGTTCAAAAATCAAGAGAATTCCAGAATTTATGGAAAATATGGAATGCTTATCAAAACTTCACTTAGATGGCATTGCTATTACGAAACTTCCCTCTTCAATTGAACATTTGACTAACCTTGCTTCATTGCATTTAAGAGATTGCAAGAATCTTTTGTGTCTTCCTAGTATCATCTGTAGCTTCAAGTCACTTAAAGATATTAATTTGGCTGGATGCTCGAAGCTTGACGGTCTACCAGAGAAACTGTGGAATGTTGAAAGTATAGAGAAGCTCAATGTGAGTGGAATTGCTTTAAGAGATCCGCCTTCCTCTGTTGTTACGTTAGAGAATCTTAAAGAACTATCTTTTCGGGGATGTAAAGGGCCACCACCTAAACTATGGAATAAGCTTTTCCCCTTTAAGTTAACGCCAAGAAGAAGCCAAAATTCTGTGAGCTTGTTATTGCCTTCCCTTTTGGGTATATATTCTTTAACGAGTTTGGACCTGAGGGACTGTAGTCTCCAAACTATCACTAATGATATTGGAAACTTATCCTCTATATCCTATTTAAATCTAAGTGAAAATCACTTTAGTTGCCTTCCTGAAAGTATCGTGCAACTATCTAAATTGAAGACAATTTATTTAAGCAATTGCACAGGACTTCGTTCATTGCCACAATTGCCATCAATGATTTATCATATTACAGCAGATGGTTGTACCTCATTAGAAACATTTCCAAATGGAGTAAAACCATACCATCTCACCCAAACACATCTTTTCTTCTTGAATTGCTTCAAATTGGCTGATAATCAAGGCCAGAGTGACATGTTCTTGAGAATGCTATTAACAGTTCATCAGGTCTCTCTCTCTCTCTCTCTCTCTCTCTCTCTCTCTCTCTCTCTCTCTCTATATATATATATATATATATATATATGCGTGTGTGTGTGTGTGTCAATTCTAAACATCAGATGAGTTTGTATGTTTCAGGAAATCTGCAAGCAATCTTTAAGATTTAGTTGCATGGCTACCTTTGATATTTTCATTCTTGGAAGTGAAATTCCGAAATGGTTTAGCCATCAGAACGTGGGGGTTATAGTGACTGCAAAAGTTATCCATCCCTACAAAAATCTGAATATACAAATGCCTTCTCGTTCGAGTAATATGTGGATTGGAATCGCTGTGTGTGTTGATTTTTCAAGCCCCAATTCTTTACTTTCTGATAAAGGGGAGTTTTTGGTATGTCGCATTCTAACCAATAAACATAAAGGTTCAAACTTTTATGTAGGCTATTGCCCTAGATTGGTTCAGATTAAATCATGTCACCTTTGGATGGCCTATTTCCCCTCTCAATCGTTAAAAAATAATGATATCGGATTGAGTCAAATTGATGAGAATGGATTCATACAGATGGAGCTTAGATTTCGATGGGATTTAAACCAAAGCCTGAAGGTTAATAAATGTGGGTTTCGTATGGTATATGAACAAGACTTGGAAGATATAAGAGAAATGATATCAGTTCAATCCAGCAACAGCATCTGCATCACTCCTTATGAGGGTTTGGATGTTCACAATGATTTTCACAATTCAACAGAAGGTATCAAAATGAAGCGAAGCCGTGATGAATATGAAGGGGCTGGACCTAGTGGAGAAGGCAGCTCTAACGATGTCCCACACTCAAAGAGGATTGAAAGATAGAGAATACATGGGTTCATGCTAACTCTGATTGCAATGATTCTAATGAAGGTGGCCTGGTAAGTCATCTTTACAAAGACTTTGTAGCTTCCTTTTGTTTTCATTTTTGTTTTTTGTTTTTTTGTTTTTGTTGTTAAAATGTCATTGCCATTACTAGTTTGTTAAACCTGTTAGAGTGTCAAAAGCCACCTTGTACAAATTTTCCTTGAAAGAATAAATCCCAAATTTTAGTTAAGTAGTTTTGAATTTTTTGATAATATACAAGGAAACTTAATGCAAATCAACCATATATATATCACTTGCTTGTTTTGTTTTAAAATTTAAAATTTTAGTTTTAGTTTTTGTTGTTTGCAACAAATTTTTATTAACTTTCTATTAGTTTTGGTGGAAAATTAATGCAAATCAAACATTGTCTTTGCTTTGTTGAGTATATTAGCCTCAGCTGCTTTATATTTGCACTCACCAGCGGTTTCTCATTCGTCCCTCTCATGGTCAGTGGCTCCTAAAGTAGTTGCAAGCAGTGGCAAACAACCATCTGTGAAAGGTGAGTGCTTTTTCTTTTCTTTTTTGGTCTCATACCTGAATGCATCATAAATGTAGGCTGTCAAGCTGAACCAAGACCTATCTTCTTCTGTGTTTGGTTTTGCTATGAAACTTGATGTGCTTCTTCTGCTTTTTATTTATTTGGACTTCTCTCCATGATTTCTGTCTTCTTATCCCTTCTTATTTTGTTGGATTTCAATTATTATTATTTTTTATTTTTTAATTGCTTAAGTACTTGGCTTAATTTTGGTTTGTTTTGAATCTTGGACTAATGGGATTAGATAATTGCAAAGACATTGGTTGTATTGCTTAAAAAAAAAAAGTCCTGATTTTAACTTTGGTGCTGCTGCAATTTGAATCAGAAGCAGTAACCGCCCCCTGCTGCATTTTATGTATATTTACTATAAGAAATCATTAAGCAGATAAATATATAAATAAATAAATTAGAAGCTCTAATTCAGATTATGGCAGGTTCATGCATTTCAAAGGTATGCTAGAGGTTTTCACATTATTTGCTTTGTATGTTATAGTAGCTTCTAATTGCCATAAAATCTGATGCAATGAGATGGTACTTGCAGCTTTTACTGGACAACTCAAAGAGGATTGGAAGACATAAAGGATGTATGGCTCAGGGTAACTCCGATTATATTAACTCTTATTATGGTGACTCTGATTGCAAGGATTCTAAGGAAGGTGGCCTGGGACTGGTAAGTCATCATTACATTGATTCTGTAGCTTCCTATTGGGCACATATATACCACTCTTTTTTTTTTCAATTTAAACTTTTGAATTTACTTTTAAGTGCAGCACTTGATTCATAGACTCTGTAGCTTCCTATTGGGCCTGTGGTACCCTTGATTTTTTTTTTTTTTTTCTTTTCTTTCCACAGTAAGTTGGCCATGATAACAAGGAATCTTCCTTGTCCACAAGATTGTTTACAGGAAATCCATAACATGTGAGTTTTTTTTTTTTTTTGTCAAAATGTCATTGCCATTACTAGTTTCTTAAATGTGCGAGTGTCAGAAGCTTACTATGCCATTTTCATTTACTACCTTGCTCAAGTTTTTCCATAAAAGAATAAATTCCTAATTTTAGTTAAGTAGTTTTGATAAACTTATATTGGGAACAAGGTACAAGGAAATTTAATGCAAATCAGCTTTATATACATCATTTGCTTATTGTTTGTAATTTTTTTTAATAGTTATTTTGAGCTAAATTCTTATTAATGCTCCATTTGTATTGGGAAGGTTTATTCAAAATTTCAAATCAACAATTGTCTTTGTTTTGTTGAGTACATCAGCCTCAGTCCCTCCATACTTGAACTCCCTGAAGTTGTCTCTTTTGTTTTTTGTAGGATTTCTTTTTGTTGAATGATATTTATGCGTTTGATGTAATGCGATGAAGACATATATGTTAGAATACAATAGACTATATAAAAATAGAGTAGATCATGCCTTTGTAAAATACCATGGTTTTGCAATACAACTAGCTGCCGTGATTTTAAGATTTCATGCGTAATGGTCCTAGTGTATTCCTATTTATATCCTTCTTTGGACTCTTTCAAACATTCAATTTAACACAATAAAGATATAGTTAGTGAAGGGTTTGCTATTATAAGTGTAGGCTGTCAATTCTGGTTAGTTTGGAATCTTGGACTAATGGGGTTAGATAATTGCAATGACACTAATTGTATTGCCTAGAAAAAAAAAATCTCCTACTTTTAAATTTGGTGCTGCTGCAATTTGAATAAAATGAGTAACTGCTCTGCTGCATTTTATGTCTATTTATTATAAGAAATCATTAACCAGATAAATACAAAGTTAAATAAATTAGAAGCTCTTATTCAGATTATGGCAGGTTCATGCATTTTGAAGGCCTGCTAGAGGCTTTCACATTATCTGCTTTGTATGTAATAGCAGCTTCTAATTGCCACAAAATCTGATGCAATTAGATGGTACTTACAGCTTTTACCAGACAGCTTTGGCATAGCTGGAGGCGCTTTCTTTGTTATGCATTCCAAGATTGCTTGTTTAACATCTAGAGTAAGCTTAATCTGGTTGAGATTGAAAGTAAATACAGGCTAATTTGAATTATTGAGAGAACAACAAAATATTCTTGTGCAAGTGCATGGAAGTGGAACTGTATAAGGAAGAAATGCCCCAAGGTTAAATGGTGAAGACCATCATCTGGTTTCCTAGGATGCACGGACACGAACACGGATACGAGTACGGGTACAACACGGCAACACACGTAATTTTTGAAAAATTATAACATGAAATGGAAAATACGACACTAGTACGACATGGAAACAACACGAGTATGACACCTTAAATGAAGTGTCCATGCATCCTAGCTGGTTTCCCAAAGTAATTCCAGAACATGCATTTATAGGATGGCTAAGGGTTCACAACAGATTGTCTACAAAAGATCGAATGTATTAATGATATGCTAATCTTGATGCTCAGTGTGTTGTTTGTAAAAGAAGAATTAAAAGTATGTACCACTTATTTTGTGATTGTTCTTTCTTGATGTGGATATGATGAACCATAATGAGTTGCTGTCTAAAACCCAAAGTTCTGTTGGCTGAGTATGTTCTACGATGAGAAATCACTTGTGTCTAGACTGGCATATGGTCTATCATATTTGGCTTCAGAGGAATGCTAGTATTCATCAAGGAAGACTATTTTCTGAAGACGTTATGGTCAAAATGATCAGGTGGGAAGTGAAGAACAGAGTTGAATGTAACAGTTACTACAATTCTGTTCAAAACGAGTGCTTTCTTTGGGGGTATTTCATGTTCTGTATTATTAATGGTCCTTGTCTCCTTGAACTAACAGATTTGGAAATTTCATTTTGTAATATTTATGGTCTGGTGTAGGATGTTTGTGTATTGGTGTTGCTTTGTTTGGTTATATTTTGAACTGATTGTACTTTTTTTTATAAATGAATTGCTCATTCATCCAAGAAAGAAGATTTTTTTTTCTTTCATGGCTGTGGCTGCAGACTTTGTTATTTCTGAAATGGTCATTGGTTTCAAACTTGGTGTACCCGAAAGGAGAAAGCATGATACGGTGAAGAAGGAAACAATGGATCGGATTCTCAAAGATAAATGCTGTGTTGCAATTTCTCTTTGGTTGCAAGTCCAGCAAATATGATGGCATGCTCAAGAGTGCACAAAATCAGCTACAAAAATTGGATATATGCATTCAAGATCTTGAAGGAGGAGAAGAATAGCTGTTTAGGCGTTTGATAGAAACAAGAGTCTCCATTCTCTAACATCCTCAACCACTACTCCTCCAATTAATGCTGGCTCTACTTTCCTAAATTGTGTTGTAATTCTCTATTTTACAATAATATATTTCTGGCTTTTAATTAAGAAAAACCATAGTCTCATGGCATTTTTTTTCCTTTGCGTATATTGATTACCTCGGAGACATGGAACATGTACTGCGATGTTTACATGCTTGTTAGACATTGAGCATGCTTGGTCATGTGGGTTCAAGCCTCAATCCAGGCTTGAATATAATAAAAACACTAGTGCCTAGGCATGCCGCCTGCATGCCTGATGATGAGTATTCTACCATTCTTAAGGCCTTTGCTCATGATGAAGCATCAGAATTTGAGCTTATTGCAGCTCTTGAACCTTGATACATAGATAGATTTTATAGCTTCCTTTTGTGTGACTTGTTGGGCTTACACAATTGGTTCAAAGAAACAACCATAGTAACGCCGTTTGAAAGTGCTGCTGGGGAAGTCTAGTTGTTGGATGGGCTTACCTTTGGGCCCTGTTGTAGTGTCCCTATTTGTTATTAGGAATGGGCCTTTACTGGCTTGCTTTCTTGTGATGGTGTAAGAAAAAACTGTTTAGTTTTTTTTTTTTAAGAGGAACTGTTTAGTTTTTGTTTGGTTGTTTGTTTGTTTGTTTTTTTCCTTCTCTCTCTCTCTCTCTCTCTCTCTCTCTCTCTCTCTCTCTCTCTCTCTCTCTAAATTATATCTAACATTTATATCTAGGCTTCAAAAAGATGGAAACAAAACAAACATTTTGAGTATCCGTTTGGGAATAGTTTATTTAGTTAAAGCTAAATTTTTTTTGCTGAAAGTGTAAATAATAGGTTAAAAAATAAGTTGAATAGTATAGTAGGACTTATAAATAGTATCAAAAAGTGTACATAGTTTATTTAGTTAAAACTAAATTTTTTTGGCTGAAAGTGTAAATAATAGGTTAAAAAATAAGTTGAACAGTATAGTAGGACCTATGAATAGTATAAAAAAAGTGTAAATAATTTATTTAGTTAAAGCTAAATTTTTTTTTGTTGAAAGTGTAAATAATAGGTTAAAAAATAAATTGAATAGTATAGTAAGACTTATGAATAATATCAAAAAGTATAGTGGGACCAAAGAATATTAGCAAAAATAAACTAAAAATGAAAATACACTAAATTTTTCAGCTTACTCCAAATGGTTGCTAAGACAAATTTCCAACATTATTGGAGAGAACTCAACAGAAGATACTAAACAAAGAGCCAACCATCAAAGTCAAGCTTAATTTTGAGTTCAAATCCCCATTTAACGACCAAAAAGAAACTACTCAATTTATTTATTTTATATAAAAGAAAATTTAAAAATTATTTTTAAAAATAAAAGCACACATTTTTTTTAAAATTAGATAAGTAAATAGTATAAAAAAAATCAAAAAATAAAATAAAAACTATAACAAATTACCTCATCCCACCTTCATTTTGCTCACATTTGCACTTTATTTAGCTTTGCGCCTTTGCCTTTAGCACTAGCAGCAGGAACCAACGTCTTGGACTTTGGATCTCTCCATTTCTCTTTCAACTTCAAGACGTTTGTAGTTTGCAGATTCTGATTCAAGTTTTCAATGTAAGTTCTCAATCTCTCTCTTAGTTTCTCTCTCAATAATCAATATACTCTGTCAATTTTTTCCCATACCCATCTTCTTTTAGGAGCTTCTCTGTCGGTATAAATTATGAAAATCCATCTTTCTTTATTCTGCTTGTATAGACTCGTACCCAGAAAAAATTATTGGCTGTGTATCAATTTTGCTGTCGTAGTTCCTCATATTTGGCACCGATGGGAAAGACTCTGAGTTGATTATTTAATAATATTTGGCACCTATCAAATTTACGCAAAACGTTTGTTAAAGATTCTGATTAGTGGTTTTTAGAGTCATAAGCTCAATACAGTTGGGGGTCTCTCGTGTTCTTAGATATAAATTTATGCCACTTGCCTTTCCATTGTTTCCATGGCCTTTATTATGATCTTAATGAGCACAGGGATTCATTTTTAATCATTGATTGACCTGAAATAAAAATTGAACTGTGATTAATTTAATTGAGTTCACAACTTAGGTTAATTATTTTTGAATTCCAATTGTTTGATAAATTGTCCCAATGAATTAACTTTGTGATTCCTCTCCCTAGTTTCACTCATTTATTTCCAAATCGTTTCATTTTACCCCGTATTTATTATTTTTTACTTTTAAAAAGTTAATTGAATGAAATTTTGACTAGTATCTCTAATTCTATATTGTGATTCGAGGTTTACTTGAAAGCTTAGATTTGATTTCATGGATTCAAAAGGCCCATCTTCTTCCTCTTCTTCTAGTCGTAAGTGGAAATACGATGTCTTTCTAAGCTTCAGAGGTGAAGATACTCGCAAGAGTTTTACGGATCATCTCTACACTACTTTGAAACAAAAGGGAATTTTCACCTTTAGGGATGATGAAAAACTCGAAAGAGGCAAACCTATTAAACCTGAGCTTTTAGAAGCAATAGAAGAATCATTGTATGCTATTGTCATTCTCTCGAAAAATTATGCATCCTCAACATGGTGCTTGGATGAACTTGTAAAGATTATGGAGTGCAAAGATAAAATAGGATTAATAGTTCATCCCATTTTCTACGATGTGGATCCATCTGAGGTACGAAAGCAGACAGGAACTTATGCACAAGCCTTTGTCAAACATGAAAGGGAGAATATAGATAAAGTTCACATATGGAGAGCTGCTTTGACAGAAGTGGCCAATCTCTCTGGTTTGTCTTTACATGACAGGTAAATTTTGCTAATAACATTATTTCCATTGAATATATTAAATTGTTGTCAGCATTTACATATACTAGATTTATTTTGTAACTAGTTGTTGTTATGATGTGATTCTAATGTATTTGTCCCTTTGACCTGTATATTTCGTTGGGTCCTAATCTAATCTTGTGTAAATTAAGAAAATTAGTTAAGAATTTTAATCAATATTTAGAAAATATAATCACCAAATTCACCAAGTCAAGATATCAAACACACAAGAACACAGATTTTCAATATAAATACAACGATTGAGGGGTAGTTCTTTCAGATTTGGGTTTACCTTGACATGTAAGGCTGAATGGTTTGCTTAGATTAGTTTATTTAGCAAATAAGTCAAGTTCACGCAAGCTTAAGTTTAGGTTCAATTATAAATAATTTGAGTTCAAATATGATAACCTGTTTATAAACAAACTCGTCAGTATGAGATTTGATTTAACCATGTATTGAATTATATGTCTATGTATATACATATACAAAATATACTTATATAGGTTTGAGATTGGATTGTGTAAGTTTGTAAAATGGTTCAAATTATTATTTGTAATTTATTGATAATATAAATAATCTAATTTATAATAAAAATTACATATATTTTTTAACAATACAAGATTAGTGAATTCAATTTTTATAAGTTTATAAACGAAATAAAAATATCTAATTAACTCAAATAGTATAATTTCAACTATAATTTAGATATTAATTATCATAATAGATTTGTAAATTGGTAACAAAAAATTTAGTTATAGTGTTTATTCTATATGGGTAAAGAATAAGTTAATTAATAGAGCTTGAACATTTAATATAATTTGGTGATAAGCTCGAGCTTTGATTGTATTCTAAATAAAATTAAATTAATAACACTAAAAATTTTACCCTCTCATCTCATTTAAAACTCTATTATTATTATTTATTATAATTATTAAAATTACACAAAATAAGTCTTTGATGATTGTAACTCATTACTATCTTCTCTTTGATGTGCTATTATGATTTTACAAAAATTTATTACTTCTCCTTCCTTTTCTAATTATCAATGTGGATCCATTTGAATTGTAAACGATTTACACATTGACTCAAATTCCCTCAACCAAATCCAAGCTTGCGTTGCGTGCACTTATCTCAAACCAATTTTGTATATCCACTAAATATCTTCTTCTCTTGAATTAGGTTTGGATAGAACTTTAAAACTTTGATGCTATTTTGATGTAAATCTAGGATAGCATATATAAGTGCATTCATAAGTGTACTTATATTTCAACCTTATTATTCCTCATATGAGAGGACCACCTTGATCAAAAGTCCCTTTTTGTACAAAAGCTATTAACTATCAAAACCTTAACCTTTAACAGCATTGTTTATATATAAACAGTAACTCATTAATATGTTTTCAGTGATATTGGATTATTAATGTTATGTAGAAATTATTTCATTGAATTAGTTCTCTACTTCTCAATTGAGATTTAATAGATTTTGAGGCTACTTTACAACAAAACTTAAACACCGAATATCTGAATTTTTTTTAGGGTTGGGGGTGTATTGGGCAGTTCAATCATATTTGCTTAACTGTCTTTCTTCTTTGCAGGTATGAGTCAGAATTTATCCGAGATATTGTGGAATTCATATCACATAAATTGAGATATCCATTGCTAAGAGATATCAAAGGATTAGTTGGAATAGATTCCCAAGTGGAGGACTTGATGTCGCTTTTAGCTATAGGATCAAATGATGTTCGCATTATCGGGATTTGGGGAATGGGTGGAATCGGTAAGACAACTCTAGCTAGAGTTGTTTATGAGATGATTTTTAGTGAATTTGAAGGTGATTGTTTTATCGCTAATGTTAGGAGTAAAGCTGAAAAATATGGGTTACTTCCATTACAACAAAAACTTATTAGTGATATTTTAATGGAGAAAAGTGTGGATATTCATATTAGGGATGATTATGATGGAGTTCGTATTATCAAGAATAGCTTATCTCATAAAAAGATTCTTCTTGTTCTTGATGATGTAAATCACTTCAGTCAACTAGAAAAGTTAGCTGGGGAGTCTGATTGGTTTGGTCCAAGTAGTAGAGTTATCATAACAACAAGAGAAGGGCGTTTGTTGAAAATGCATAATGTATGTGGAATATATGAGCCTCAAGGACTAAATGATATTGAGGCTCTTCGTCTTTTTAGTTTGAAAGCCTTCAAAATAGACAACCTCCCTGAAGATTATCTAAAATTGTCCACATATTTTGTAAATTATGCTAAAGGCCTACCTTTAGCTATTGATGTTTTGGGTTCATTTTTGCATGGTAGAAGTAAGGAGGAATGGGAAAGTGCATCAAATAAGCTCAAGGAATATCCTGAAAAAGAAATTAATGAAACACTTGAAATAAGTTTTAATGGACTTCAGGATATAGAAAAGGAAATATTTCTACATATTGCATGTTTCTTCAATATGAAGGACAAAGATTATATAGTAGAAATACTAGATTGTCTTGGCCTTTACCCTACATTTGGATTGGATGTTCTCATTGAAAAGTCTCTCTTAAAAGATTATGAAAATAAATATTGGATGCATGACTTACTACAAATAATGGGACAAGACATAGTTCGTCGAGATTATCCTCAAGAACCTGAAAAGTGGAGCAAATTGTGGCTGCATAAGGACATTCGCAATGTGTTGATGGAAAATACAGTAAGATACGTTTAGAGAATATACCTTATGATGTTATTCAAAAAAGTTGAAATTTGAACAACTCTAAGTAAGCATGTATCTTGCAACTAACTCATTCCTTTTTCTTATTGTTAGGAAATGGAAGCAATTGAAGGACTTGTCCTTGAATTTGGTGAACTACATAAATCAGAAATGGCACATTGGAATCTTGAAGCCTTTCCAAAGATGCCTAACCTTAAATTGCTTATAATTCATGATGTTCAACTTCTGCATGGCCCCAAACATCTTTCTAATAAATTAAGAATTCTTGATTGGAGTATGTATCCTTCAAAGTCTTTGCCATCGAATTTTCAACCATATGAACTTGTTGAACTTCAATTGTTGCATAGTAAAATTGAACAGCTTTGGAAAGGGACAAAGGTAAGATTGTTATTTCAGTACTTTACAACTTTGTTTTTAATTTTCAATTAATTGTAAGGATTATTAAAGCTAACTCTTCTACTATATATTTTGGCTTTGAACAGTATTTGGACAAGTTAAAGTTCATCAAATTGAACAATTCCTTAAAACTCATTGCAACCCCTGACTTCACCGGAGTTCCCAATCTTGAGAAATTGGTTTTCAATGGTTGTATAAATTTACTTGAGGTACACCCATCTATTATGGTTCTTAAAAGACTTACTCTTCTTGATTTAGAAAACTGCAAAAGCCTTAGAAGTCTTCCAAGCAAGTTTGAAATGGAGTCTCTTGAAATTCTCATTCTTTCTGGCTGTTCAAAAATCAAGAAAATTCCAGAATTTATAGGAAGTATGAAACGCTTATCAAAACTTCACTTAAATGGCACTGCTATTACAGAACTTCCCTCTTCAATTGAACATTTGACTAATCTTGAAGAACTATCTTTTCGAGGATGTAAAGGGCCACCATCTAAACTATGGAATAAGCTTTTTCCCTTTAGTTTAATGCAAAGAAGAAGCCAAAATCCGGTGAGCTTGTTATTGCCTTCCCTATTGGGTATGTGTTCTTTAAAGAGATTGGACCTAAGTGACTGTAGTCTCCAAACAATCCCTAATGATTTTGGAAACTTATCCTCTATAGCTGTTTTAAATCTAAGTGAAAATTACTTTAGTTGCCTTCCTGAAAGTTTCAGGCAACTATCTAAATTGTCGGCAATTTATTTACGCAATTGCACAAGACTCTGTTCATTGCCACAATTGCCATCAACAACTTTTTGGGTTGTAGCAGATGGTTGTACCTCATTGGAAACATTTCCAAATGGATTAAAACCACACCATACACATCGTACACATCTTTTCTTCTTGAATTGCTTCAAATTGGCTGGTCGGAGTGACATGTTCATTAACGTGCTAGGAATGCTATTAACAGTTCATCAGGTCTCTCTCTCTCTCTCTCTCTCTCTCTCTGTAAATATATGTGTGTGTGTGTGTGAATTCTAAACATCTTGGTTTTTATGTTTCAGGAAATCTGCAAGCATTCTATAATATTATATCCCTTTGGTTCCTTTAATATTGTGATTCCTGGAAGTGAAATTCCGAAATGGTATAGTCATCAGAGTGTGGGGAATAGAGTTAATGAACAAGTTACTCATCCCAACAAAAATGTGAATATACAAGTGCCTTCTAGTTCGAGTAATATGTGGATTGGAATTGCTGTGTGTGCTGTTTTGTCATGCCCTAATTTTTATCTTTCTGATATTTTGAGATGTTGCATTCTAATCAATAAACATAAAGGTTCAAACTTTTCTGTAGGCATTAACCCTAGATTGGTTAAGATTAAATCACATCACCTTTGGTTGTCCTATACACCCTCTCAAATGTTTAATGAGAAAGTGAGAGCAGTATTGAGTCAAATTGATGAGAATGGAATCATACAGATAGAGGTTAGATTTCAATGGGATTCCAACTACTTCGTGGAGGTTAATAAATGCGGGTTTCGTATGGTATACGAACAAGACATTGAAGATATAAGAGAAATGATATCAACTCAATCCAGCAACAGCACCTGCATCACTCCTTATGAGGGTTTGGATATTCATCATGATTTTCACAATTCAATAGAAGGTATCAAAATGAAGCGAAGCCATGATGAATATGAAGGGGCTGGAGCTAGTGGAGAAGGCAGCTCTAACGATGTCCCACACTCAAAGAGGATTGAAAGATAGAGAATGTATGGGCTCATGCTAACTCCAATTGTGATGATTCTAATGAAGGTGGCCTGGGACTGGTAAGTCATCATTACATAGACTTTGTAGCATCCTATTGGGCATATATACCTTTTGTTTTTGTTTTTGTTTTTGTTTTTATGTTTTATGGAATTTTTTAAGCTTAGAAATTACGTTAAGTATATGTTACACAGACTCTGTAGATTCTTATTGGGCCAGTGGTAACCTTGTTTTTTTTTTTTTGGAGAGAAAGTAGGCCATGATACAAAGGAATCTACAAAGTCAAAATGTCATTGCATTTACTAGTTTCTTAAACCTGTGAATGTCAGAAGCTTACTATGCCATTTTCATTTTACCATCTTGTACAAATTTTTCCTTAAAAGAATAAATCCCAATTTTTAGTTAAATATTTCTGATTTTTTTTTGATAATAAGGTACAAGGTGCTCGTGAGATAGTTGACTATAAATTATTTTTACTGAATTTTGGCTTATTCACTTGAGTTTCTCTGTTGAGTTCACTTATACATACATACATGCTCAACTTGGGTGTGAATCAATTTGGAAAAAGACCTTTTTTCTTCTGCTTTTGGTTTTGCTTTGAAATTTGTTGGGTTTCTTCTACTTTAGTTTATTTGGGCTTTTCTCCATGATTTTTCATCTTCTTATCCCTTCTTGTTTTGTTGGATTTCAATTATTGTTATTTTTTATTTTCTAATTGCTTAAGTACTTGGCTTAATTTGGGTTAGTTTTGGATATTGGACTAATTGGGTTAGATAATTGCAAAGACATTGGTTGTATTACTTTAAAAAAGTCTTGGTTTTAACTTTGTTGGTGCTGCTATTTGAATCCGTACGAATAACTGCTCTGCAGCATTTTATGTCTATTTACAATAAGAAATCATTAAACTGATAAATACATAAATAAATAAATTAGAAGCTCTATTCAACTTTGATGGCATGCTAGAGGCTTGCACATTATTTGTTTTGTTTGTTAAAGTAGGTTCTAATTGCCACGAAATCTGACGCAATTAGATGGTAATTGCAGCTTTTAGTGGACAGCTTTTTATTTATTTATTTATCACTGGAGGCACTTTCTTTGTCATATGTCCCCAGATTGCTTGTTTAACATCCAAAGTAATCTTAGTTTGGTTAAGATTGAAAGTGAATATAGACTAATTTGGATTACTGAGAGAACAATAAAATATTCTTGTGCAGGTGCATGGAACTGTATAAGGAAGAAATGCCCAAAGGTTAAACGGTGATGATCATCATCTGGTTTGCCAAAGTAATTCCAAAACATGTGTTTATAGGCTGGGAAAGACTAACGGTTCACAACAGAATGTCCACAAAAGATTGAATGTGTAGTGATATGCTAATCTTGATGCTTGGTGTGTTGTTTGTGAAAGAAGAATTAAAAGTATGGACCACTTATTTTGTGATTGTTCTTTCTCGATGAGGATATTTTGAACCATAATGAGATTATGCTCTAAGATGAGAAATCCATTGTGTCTATACTGGCATTGTGGTCTATTGTGTATCATAATTGACTTTAGAGGAATGCCAATATTCATCAAGGAAGACTACTTTCTGAAGAGGCTATGGTCAAAATGATTGGGTGGGAAGTGCAGAAAAGAGTTGAATATGGCAGTTACTACAATTCTGTAAATGATCCTTGTCACTGTAAACTAACAATGTTGGGAGTTTTTACTTTGTAATGTTTTATTATTGTTAGATATTTTACTTTGTAATGTTCATGGTGTAGGTTGTTTCTGTGTTGGTGTTGTATTCTTTAGTGGTGTTTTGGACTAATTGTGCATCTGTTTCTGTTGAAATGAATTGCTTATTCATCCCAAAAAAAGGAAAGCATTCTTTTTCAAATTAAGAAGGTTGAGTTTATTCACAAATTGTTTGATTAACTTATACTTTTCTTATATAGTAAACACAACAACCAAATATTTCTAGTCCTTTGGAAATCTATGCTAAAAATTATTGACTAAGTTATGGTGGAAATCATATTATTTGAGTTAGTTAGATAAAATAATACTTATCAGTTTGTTAAATCTCATACTTACTTTTATCTAAAATAAAAAAAAATTCTTATTTACCAGTTTGTTCATGAAATAAATAAACAAACAAACAAAATAAATAAATTATGGATCAAGCTTGAACTATTCATAAACTGTTGAGTTCATTTATGTTTGGGGTTGTCAAATTTCCAAATTTAGCTAGGTTAAACTATTTTTGTTTACATTATCTTCCCTCAAGTTTTGGGCTTCCATAATTGGTGCAAAGTTAGGAATGAGCCTATGTCAGAAAGTGCTAGTAAGAGTCCAGTTGATGGGTATTAGCATATCTTTTTTTTTTATTAGAGATAATTACAACATTCTGCTAATCCTGTAGCTCGAACTTCTTCTCCCCTAAACTCTAAAGCACTTTATACATAGAGAAATACCAATTCAACTACAAAACCTTTGGCATTAGCATATCTTTTAAACCTATCATTGTCCCTATATTTCTTACGAGAAAAAGCTTGGGAAGGCAATTAATGCTGCCAAAAATTTAGTGAATGGAGTATTGGAGGCCTGTTCTCTTGCATGGGACTAAAATCTGAATGGGCCCACGCAAAATAAAATAAGAGAGAGACTATAAAAAAAACCACTCAATTTATTTATTTTATGCACAACTTTTTAATTATTGTTTTTAAAAATAAAATCATAAAACTGCTTAAATTAGCAGCAGGAACCAAATTGTGGATCCCACCTTCAATCCACGCAAGAATATGAGGGTAGAATGAGTATATATATATATATATATATATATATTTTCAAAAGAGGGTATAATATTTTTAGTTGTGATGAGTATGGTATAATATTTTATTATTTTGTTTTATTTTATTTTAATTTATGATTGAAGTATAGAACAAATCTTTAATATAGATCGTTTTATACTAAATTCTGAAGATATTATGGATTCTAATTAACTCAACCAATAAAGTCTCTAATGGTTGAATAAGAGATTTGAGGTTCAATTTCAGTATGTTTTAGTTTGATAATAAAAAACTATTATCAAGAGCAGATACTAAGGGCCTGTTTGGTTTTTTTTTTTTTTTTTTTTCATAGCTCATCACTCATCACTCAATTTTCATCACTCATCACTCATCACTCATTACTCATCACTCATCACTCATCACTCAAAATTTCCTAACTCCCTACACCCCACCCGTTTGGCACCATCACCCAGTTATCATCACTCAATATTTTTCAACTATTTGTGGGTCTCATACCTGTCACTCGGTATAGTGTTTTTTTTTTTTTTTAGTGCCCAGATCACCCGAGAAAGAAGAAAGGGAAAAAAAAAAAAAAAAAAAAAGAAGAAGCCCAGATCACCCGAACCAATGAAAAAAAAAAACTAAAGAAGGAAACCCAGGTCACTGAACCAATGAAAGCAGAAGAAGAAGAAAGGAAAAAAAAAAGAAGAAGCCCAGATCACCCGAACCACTGAAAAAAAAAAAAAAAACCAAAGAAGGAAACCCAAGTCACTGAACCAATGAAAGAAGAAGAAGAAGCCCAGATCACCCGAACCAATGAAAAAAAAAAAAAAAAAAAAACCAAAGAAGGAAACCCAGGTCACCGAACTAGTGAAAGAAGAAGAAGAAGAAGAAGAAAAGAAAAAAAAAAAAATCTGAAACCCAGAAGACGAGCTAACCAGAAGAAAGGAAGAAGACGAGCTGATCAGAAGAAAGGAAAAAAAGAAGAAGAAGAAGCAAGAAGACGAAAGTTTGAAGTTGATCAGCAAAGAAAGAAGAAAAAAAGAAGAAGGAAGAAGACAAGAGGAAGAAGACGCAGATCAGAAGAAAAAAAAAGAAAAAAAGAAAGAGAGGAGAATGAGTCAAAAGTTGCGGCTGTGGGTCCTTTTGTATAAGTTTAATTACAAAAATGTCATTGAGTTATGAGTTATGGAAACTGAAAACAGCTAAAATGTGTTTTCAGTTTTCATAATTCACCACTCAAAAATCAAAGAATTGAGTGATGGAAACAGAGTTATGGAAACAGAGTTACGAAAATCCAAACGAAGTTCTCAGCTTTGGGTCCCACCATTTTTGAGTTATGAGTTATAGAAACAGAATTATGAGTTATGGAAACACAAAATCCAAACAGCCCCTAAAAGTTGAAACTCGCTTAAAAAAAAAAAAAAAAAAGTCTATAGATACTTCATACTTTAAAAAAGCAAGACCTATTACTTAGAGTGAGTTTGGTTAAGTTTTTGATATTGCACTTTTAGAAAAAGTGGTGGTTTTAAAAAGTACAGTATAAATTAGGCTTTTAAAAAAAAAAAAATAGTGTTTCATAAAAATTGCTAAAAAGTACTTTTTGAAAAAAAAAATGAGTGTTTAACTAACAATTATAAAAGTAGCAATTTAAATTGTAAAATATCAAAAATGAAAAAATGTATATATAAGGGAGTTTATTTCAAGAAAATTATTGAATACTTCGAGAGTACCATAAACGCCTACTCCCCATTCTCACATGAATTGTGGGTCTCACCATAAATTTAATTAGTGAGATTCACAATTGTGTAAGAGAGAAGAGTGCATTATGATACTTCGGGAGTACCAAATAATTACCATTTATTTCATACTTAGTATCAACTTCTTAATAATAATAGTAATAATAATAATGATAACAATTACTTCATGCTAATACTAAATTATTCTCTTAATAAAATTTTTTGTAAAAAAGTATTTGGTTTTAGCATTTTTGTTTTTAAGAAGTGTTGCATCTATAATATTTTTGTAATATTTTTGTAACAAATCCTATACGGTAAGTTGTTATTAATTTTAATGAAGTGTTACATCTATAATATTTTTGTAATATTTTTACAACAAATCCTATATGGTAAGTTGTTATTAATTTTAATTTTAACTTATTACTTAAATTATTATTTTTATTTATTAATAACAACCTATTACTTAAATTGTATTGTAAAAATATTATAAAATAATTTTTATTATTTTTTTTATATTTTCTTCAGGCTACTTTACCCAAATCCGAAACCCTTTTTTTTTTTTTTTTTTACATCCACTCGTTCACTTCTTGCTCATCTTCTTTTAATTTACCCCTTACTTTTATTAAATTTTTCTCAAAACATTCTAAACTCTTTTGTCTGAGTTCTCTCTCAGATATCTCTCTGAACCCAAATCAGAAAATAAGAGATTTCCTCTATTCCCTTTCTTCATCTTCTTCTTACTCTTTTGTCTCTGATTGGTGGAGGACTGTCAGACTCTACACTTACCAAACAGAATCAAATATCACAAGGAATATCTCCCTCTCAGGCGAAGCTCACGAGACCACAATCCTCACTCCTTCGTTCATCACCCAACATCCGATCATCCATTCACAGCCTCTCTTCCATCACCAAAGGTGACGCTATCACTACAATTCTCCATAATCGGTAAGTTTTCACCTATTACATGCATCCTTCTTTTTTTTTTTTTTTTTTTTAATTTCCTCTCTCCTTTTAGTTTCACTCTTATCTTTCTAAATCGTTTCCTTTTAATCCTTTTTTTTTTTAGCCTTTTAGAAATCTATGATTATAATTATTGACTAATTAAATTATAGTTGAAATAAAAGTATTTGGTTTACCAAAAAAAATCAAATTATTTGAGTTAATTAGATATATAGAATAATCTTCATTAAGAAGCTCATAAAATTATATTTATTCATATTAACCTTTTATAATTAAAAATTAATTCTATATAATTATAACAATTAAAATGGACTAAAAATGTTATACACGCACTTACTTAAATTAAGTTTCATACTTGTGAGTTTGTTCGTGAATACATAATTGTGAACTCATTTGTTAAATAAACAAACATAATTAAACAAAAATATTTCTGAGTTAAGTTTGAACCAGTTATAAACTGTTGGGTTTATTTTTATGAATGGACTATTGGGGGGCTTGTTTTGTTGTATGGGACTGAATGTGCCCACGAATTAAGAGAGAGAGAGAGAGAGAGAGAGAGAGTAGATATTAATTAGTTGGATTCTCTAATTGCCAATGGATTCTGCGTATATTGATTAGCTCGGAGACATGGAACATGTACTGCGGCCATGTATGCTATATATAAAATGCTTGGTCATTGGTGCACAATGTATGCTATATATGATTGATTTCTCATGTGGGTCAAGGCTCAATTCAGGCTTGAATATAATAAAAATTCCGGCCTAAGCATGCATGCCAAGCTTAGTCTGTTAGCTTTAATTACTCCATTCTTAAGGCCTTTGTTCATGATGAAGCATCAGAATTTGAGTTTAGTGCAGCCCCTAAATCTTGATACATAGATTTTGTTGCTTCCATTTTTTTTTTCTTAATTATATTTTTTAGGCTTCAGAAAGATGAAAACAAAACAAACAATCTAAGACAGATCTTCCAATGAGGTTTGAGAAACTTCACAAAAAATACCCTCGAAGAAGACAAGTAGACAACTACCAAAAACATGCTTAATTTTGATTTCGAACAAAAAAGAAATTACTCAATTTATTTATTTTATGCAAAAAAATTTATCAAAAAAATTTCTTAACAAACGTTTAGACCTAAACTTGAATAAAGTGAGTCAATTAAATGATTTATTGACTTGAGTAAAAACAAAACGATTTTCTTTATGGAACTAAAATCAAACGTTGCTTGACTTGACTAAAAATGAAACGTTGCACTTTCCTTTATTTAAAGACATGGCAAACGGGTGGATAGGGTTGAGTTCGGGTCAGGTCAATTGAGTTACGGGTCAAAACGAGTCATTTTAAGCGGGTTAAAATGGGTTTGGACCAATCGGGCTGCAGGTCGGGTCAGGTTGGGTTGACATGTATTTTTCACATGATTTTATTTTATTTTATTGTATTTTATATATATATATATATATATATATATATAAAGAAAACAACATGTATTTGCCATTTAGAAAGTCATGCAACAAATTACTTGATGTAAAATGCATTATTTTGAATTCACCACTTATATCAAAAATGAACTTAGTTAACTTATTAATACTTATTCAATAGTTTTAAAATTATACAAATCTCAACATTGCTAACTTAAACAAAATAACACAAAAATAAGTAAAACAAATACACAAGTTTTATTTCTACACAATATCAACATCCCAAAATATAAAACAAAATTACAAATGACTTATTGGATAACTCATTTGACAAAAAATAAAAACATATAAGAAATTTACAATCTTTAAAATTAATTTTATAATTTATTATCGATTGTGATTGACACTCTATTTCAATTTGAGAATATACATTAAAGTTTGATTATTTACTTATTTATAGATAGTTTCTTTTATGAATATCATATCATTGTTAAGCAACACTCACTCTAGAACATATTATGATTTATTTTGAAAAGCCGTTTATTTTGGATATAAATTGTTAAAAAATAGGTCTAAGTATTCACTATTTTCACACTTATGAATATTTCTCACACATGTCTACAATTTCGAATCTATGTTTTTAACTCTATTGTAACCAGATTATCTTAACATATATTTTACTATTTGATATCTAAAAATCTTTACTCATTACAGAATGCTCAACCATTCATCTACGTTCATTCTTCTCTTTGATTTCCTCTTCTTAGTTTTACCCTTTTAATTCTACATAGTTTCCTTTTACTCCTTATTCCTTTATTTATTTATGCTTCAAATCTAATTGAATGAAATCTTGACGAGTATCTATAATTCTATATTGTGATTCAAGCTTTACTTAAGCTTAGATTGGCTTTCATGGATTCAAAAAGCCCATCTTTCTCTTCTTCTAGCCATAAGTGGAAATACGATGTCTTTCTAAGTTTTAGAGTTGAGGATACTTGCAAGAATTTTACAGACCATCTATACGCTACCTTGAAACAAAAGGGAGTCAACACCTTCAGGGATGATAACAATCTCGAGAGAGAAGAACCTAATTCACATGAGCTTTTAAAAGCAATAGAAGAATCATTGTTTGCTATTGTCATTCTCTCAAAAAACTATGCATCCTCAACATGGTGTTTGGATGAACTTGTGAATATCAAGGAATGCAAAAAAAAGATGGGGCAAATAGTCTGGCCCATATTTTACGATGTGGATCCATCTGAGGTGCGAAAACAGACGGGAACATATGCACAAGCATTTGACGAACATGAAAAACATTTCAAAGATGATATAGATAAAGTTCACACATGGAGAGCTACTTTGACAGAAGTGACCAATTTCTTCGGATTTCATTTACAAGATAGGTAAGTTGTGCTAATGTCATTATTTCTATTTATATATTTAATTAAATTATCGTCTTCATTGACATGTGAGATTTATTTTGTATCTAGTTGTTAAGATGTCATTCTAAGGGAAAAATGCCCAAACACTTCCTGAACTTTGAATTAGTGGCCAAGACACCCCCTGAACTTTTTTATTGGCCAATACTCCCTAAACTATACACACCTGCCAAACCAATACTCCAGTTAATTTCACCTTAAAACACTAACGGAATAAGAGCATGTGAGAATCACGAGACCTTTAAAAACTAATTAAATCACTATTTACAAGATTGAAAGAATGGAGAGGAGAGACTGACACGCACAGAAGAGAGAGAGGCGGTAGCACCATCAGAGTTGATATCTTGTGTGAGTATTCCCTTACTGTCACGCACTTCATTTTCTACTGCTAGCAGGTTCAAATCCAGATACCTAGTTGATGTCTTGTGAGCCCGTTTGGCCATTTCTGAGATTTGAGGTTGCCCCAGAGAGTCAATACCACTGACAAGCTTCCTTTTATTAAAAAAGTTTGGATTATAGATGTCTTTTCTCATTGTATCCGATACATTTGTGCTTTGGCTTTTGGTGTTGTCTCCAAAGGCTTGTGAAATTCTACTTTGCATTGGCCACCATTTTACTGGTAAAATTCTTTCCGCAGAGTATTTTGAGGGTTCCCTTCTGACAGTGTGAAGATAGTTTCCCCTTGAGAATGTTGAAGTTGTCACGAATATCATGTTATTGATGTTGATTTCTCTTCCATGTGAATCTGAATGTTTACCGGTCCGAATAGCCTGAGAAAAACTATTTTGAGCCAGTACATTTATCTACATTTTCAAGGAAGGCAATGGATAACAGGACAAGGTATTAAACAGAGTAAAAGAGAGAGAGATTGAAGAAAACTGAATCTACTTTTTGATTGAAGAAAAATGAGAAGTAGTTATAAAATAGTTATCACCTATGCTTTATATACACGGAAACAGGGCCTAACAGAGGCTAATAGTTTTCCCTCCAAAAATAACTAACTAATTACTAGTACATCCAATTACAGTTTGACATCTGTCACTTCTATTTGCTTCTCCTTCTTTCTCTGACACGTGGACTCCCCTTGAGTCTTTCTTGCTTTCTTCTTTACTCTACTTATTCCACCGTGTTGACCTTCTTCAATTTTAATACTCCCCCTCAAGTCCTGAATTGGAAGATCATGGACCTGAAGATGAGTTTCAATCTGCAACTCCTTTGGCAACTGCTTTGGCATGAAAATATCTCGCAAACCCAACTTCTGTGTCAATCTTGTGAAGGGATTGAAGCCTAAAGCTTTGGTAAACACATGAGCTACTTGAGCATTTGAATTCACATGAAAAGTTTTAATCATACCCTCCAAAATTGTCTCGAACCAGATGACAGTCTACTTCAATAGGCTTAGTCCTCTCATGGAAAGCCAGGTGGCAAGCACATGTACACATCTTCATTTAAATCACCATGCAAGAATGCATTGTTAACATCCATTTGGTGAAGAAACCACCATTTCACAACAGCCAAGGTGAGTACAATCCTGACTAACACAGACTTAGCCACTGGTGAAAAAGTTTTAGAATAGTCCAAACCAAACTTCTGTGTGAAACCCTTTGCAACTAGCCTAGCCTTATATCTTTCAATAGAGCCATCAGGTAGATCATTTTCAGTAAGTTCTTACTTCACGAAATTCAAGACTTTGTGGGATGAGTATGCTAATTACCAGCCTTTTACAATCTGTACATGTGCTTGTACTTGTGGTTCTAAGTCTTCTCAACTTGATGCTCATCATAAGGAGCATGTTTTTAGGTTTTTGATGGGACTGAATGATGGTTATGGCCATGTTATAAGTCAGATCTTACTGATTGAACCTTTGCTCTCTCTTAGCAAAGTGTGCTCTCTGATCTTGCAAGAAGAATAAAGGAGAAACATTGCTCAAAGTTTTAACATGATTCAGTCAGGTAATGCTGCTGCTATGTATGTGAGAGGTTTTCTTGGTTATCAAGGACAAAAGAATGGAGGTAAAGGGGGAAATGGCAAGAAAGATAGACCTGTGTGCACTTATGGTGGCTTTACTGGACATATAGCTGATAAATGCTATAAGCTCCATGGTTACCCTCTTGGTTACAAGCCAAAAGGAGGTAACAAGGCCATGGTAAATCAGGTTGCTTCAATGCAAACCACAAGAAGTTGTGGATTTGATCCAAATGTGCATTCTGGTTTTTTACCTGGTGGAGCTTTGCAAGGTGCTGGTGTTCAATCAGATTTGGCTTCACAGAACCATGTTGGTCACTTTGGTGGAGGTTCTTTTGTGCAAGCTAGTCCACAGTTATCACTATCACAGGCTCAATGTGAACAATTTCTGAATTTTCTGAAGTGCCATATTGATGCTGGATCAAGCAATGATGCTCAGACTAGTCACCAAGCTGCTTCTTTTATGACTTCTTACCCTTCCATTCCACATCCTTTACCTTCCACATCATCCTCTCCTTCTACTTCATCAAATTTTTCAGGTAATTCTTTTTGGATTCCACCGTGTTGACCTTCTTCAATTTTAATACAAGGGTTTCTTGGTTAACTCCTCAGCAAGACAATTAACAAGAGTTTTCCCCCTGAACTTTATATCATAATCATTCATTTCTCGCCGACCAATGATTGTGTTTGAATTAATCATCCCATCTTGGGAACTCAGATCCATAAAAAATAAAATGTTCCTGGCTTCCATGTAATTTCTGAGCGAGGGCAGGAGCTATTTTCTACTTACCAAGCCTATCAGGCCCAACAAAATTAAACCATATATATGCTCTCAAACTTGCTCCATGGCATTTTTTACTTCTTGCTTGGCAGCAGGCTGTTGTTTGGCTAATAACACAAATTGCTTCGTCTTGCCAACCAACCCTCTCAGTTAGTGCTCTAAATAGTGTCTTCAGGTATGAGTAGTCCGATCTTTGTTGGAACTAAGTTCCAAGCTTTTCCTCTAGTGCTTCTACCGCCTCTCTCTCTCTCTCTCTCTCTCTCTCTCTCTCTCTCTCTTATCTCAGCCAGTCAATCTCTCCTCTCTCTTCTTTGTGTGTAAATAGTGATTTTGTTAGATTTTAAAGGTCATGTGCTTCTCATGAGCTCTTATTCTGTTAATGTTTTAACATGAAACTAACTAGAGTATTGATTTGGCAGGTGTGTATAGTTTGGGGAGTAAATTAGCCAGTAAGAAAGTTAAGGAGGTGTTTTGGCCATTAGTTCAAAGTTCAAGGGGGTGTTTGGGCATTTTTCCCCTCACTCTAATGCTTTTGGCATGACAATAATAACCTCTATTTTTGGTTGGGTACCAGTCCCTTTGAAATGTATAATTACTTGGTACAAATTATAAATTATTACAAATTTACAATATAACACTATAAGGGTAGTTCTTTTAGATGTAAGATTATCTTGATATGTATAACCTAAATTTTTAGTTATAGCTCGACATTGTCTTCTTTTAGATGAGGGATTACTATTTTTACATGGGAAATTGTATCTCCTTACTTTTCTACTTTTCAATGTGGAATTCATTTGAATTTAAAATGATTTACAGCAAATTTCCACTTTTGACTCAAAAATATATAAATAAATTTTTATTCTTTACTACAATAGGAAATGATATGTTTACAATATTTTCATAACACTTTCACTACAAATCCTAAGTGGTAAGTTGTTATTGGTTGTTATAGGTGGGCAAAAAAGTAATATAAGTTGTGAGATTCAAATTAGAATCAATAACAATTTACCACCTATGATTTGTTGTGAAAATGTTGTAGAACTAGCACTATTGTACTTCGATAGCTTCACAACAAATCCTAAGTGGTAGATTGTTATTGGTTGTTATAGGTGAGCAAAAAAGTAATTTAAGTTGTGAGTTTTAAATTAGAACCAATAATAATTTACCATCTATGATTTGTTGTGAGAATATTGTGGATCTAGCACTTCTCTACTTCGATAGCTTCACCTTAATGAAGCTTAATACGAGTAAGATAACTAATTTTATACAATCGAGGCCAATCTTGTAGAGGCTTGTCTCGATGAATTTGATACTAGTTTGTTGTCATTCGAGAATAGCAAATGCGCAATATTCATAGAAACAATACATTAGAATATTTGCACATGACAAACAATATATATGTGTGATTATTTCACCAAGAAAATCTTTCCTCCACCTTATTATTCCCCAATGGGACTCCTCCAAAAAAATGTTTTACCTTTATATTAGTCAAGTTTCTGCTCCCCTGTCCTAGCCAAAAAAAAAAAAAGTTCTAAAAAGAAGAGAATCCTCTTCCAACAATTTTTACTGGATTTAAAAATTACTCCTCTATATTGGCCAATCCCAACAAATTGTTATAAAATTTTTATTTTAGGATTCAAATAACATTTGAAAAAAAAAAATTTGCACTTGTATTTCTCTTTCATAATATTTTAAAGGTTGCACTTCTATAATCATAATGGGACATCCATTTCATTAATTAAAAAAAAAAAAAAATTTGATGTGGTACGTGATGTGGATGAACTATCAATTATAAAAATAAAAGTTATCCTATTTTTTTTGTTCCTTTAAAAAAAATTGTAATACCGTAGAACCTTGTTTAGGAGTTCATACACATAATTTCAATAATTGAAAATGAAAGTTCGAGACTTAAACTAGAGAAAATAAAGATGAATTATTTTACACATTCTTAAAATAATCAAAAGCACATATAGAATTTCTTGAAAATTAATAGGTACTCTTACGCAGTTAAATTATTTGTTTAGATTTCTCTTTATAAGTTATTGTGTCGATGAATATATATTGATTTTTGATATTATATTTAATTCATACTATGCTTTAATAGAAATTACAATGTGTGGGGAGGATTTGTTCTAAGCCCGCAAGCAGTTTGTCTGCTTTGGGGTCGAAGAACCCTCACAGCTTTGTTCCTTCAAGCGACATGAGCAGTTTTTGAGACTTGCTCCCACGTCGAAGAAAGACGCGCCACACTCATGCCTTATAAGTCTTAGCTGAAGGCAAGAGTGTACCACTACAACACACAATGTATGATTAATTCATGTTTTATGTGAAAAATAATTTTTTAAAGTTTTTATTTATGACAATTAAGATATTAAGAATTTAATTTATTTTAATATTTATATTAATTAAAAAATTTTGAATCAATATTGTGTCAAACTATATCTTATTCTTACCTCGAAACTAAAATCTTAACTTCAACTATACTTAATAGAATTGTTTATATGTGACTCCAGCAGTAACTCATTTCTTTATTCTCAGTTATTTGAATTTTGTAATTATTGTTCTTGTGTTTGAATTATTGAATGTACTTAGTTTTTTTCTTCTCAATGTGAGGTTTGCAAAAATTTGAGGGTAATTTACATTGAAACTTAACACTAAATATATGCTTTCTTTTGGGAGGTGTAGGGTAATATGGGTGATCAATTGCATTGCTTGATTGCCTCTCTTCTTTGCAGGCATGAGTCAAAATTTATCCAAGATAATGTGGTAGAGATATTGCACAAATTAAGTTTAACACTAAATATATGCATTCGTTTTGGAAGTGGAGGGTAATATGGGTGATTCAATTCATTGCTTGATTGTCTATCTTCTTTGCAGGAATGAGACAGAATTTATCCAAGATATTGTGGAAGAGATATTTCCCAAATTAAGTTACAAATTCCCAAGAGATACTAGTGATTTAGTAGGAATAGATTCTCGAGTGGAGGAATTGATGTCACTTTTGGCTATTCAATCGAACGATGTTCGCATCGTAGGGGTTTTGGGGATGGGAGGAATTGGTAAGACAACTCTTGCTAGATTTGTCTATCATAAGATTTTTAATTATTTTGACGGAGGTAGTTTTATCACTAATATTAGAGAAGAATCTGAAAAACATGGTTTACTTTCATTACAACAAAATCTAATTTGTGAAATTTTGATGAAGAGAAGTATGAATATTCAAGATGTTGATAAAGGAGTTCTTTTGATCAAGCGTATCATGTGCAATAAAAGGATTCTTCTTGTTCTTGATGATGTAAATCAATTGAACCAATTAGAAAAATTAGCTGGGAAGCTTAATTGGTTTGGTCCAGGTAGTAGAGTTATTATCACAACTAGAGATGAGTCTTTGTTGAAAAGACACAACGTATCTAAAATATATGAGGTTAAAGTATTGAATAATGATGATGCTCTTCATCTTTTTAGGTTGAAAGCTTTTATGAGTGATTGTCCTGCCAATGGTTATCTAAATTTGTCTAAACAGTTTGTAAATTATGCCAACGGCCTTCCATTAGCTATTGAAGTTTTGGGTTCTTTTTTGTTCAATAGAAGTAAGAAGGAATGGGAAAGTGCATTAAATAGGCTCAACAAATTTCCTGATAAAGATATTATGAAAATACTTCAAATAAGTTTTGATGGACTTCATGAAACAGAAAAGGAAATCTTTCTACATATTGCATGTTTCTTTAATATGAAGGAAAAATATTATGTGGAAAAAATACTAGATTGTCTTGGCCTTTACCCTAGAATTGGTTTAAGGGTTCTCATTGAGAGGTCACTTTTAAAAGACTTTAAAAATAAATACAAGATGCATGAACTATTACAAACGATGGGTCAAAGCATAGTTCGTAAAGAGCATCCTCAAGAACCTGGGAGGTGGAGCAGATTATGGATATACAATGACATTCACAACGTATTGGTGAAAAATTCGGTAAGAGATCATTTGTAGAACTTAAGCATATGCCTTATAATGTTATTCAACACAATTACAATTTGAATAACTCTAGTATCTTGCAATTCACCTATCCCTTTTTCTTGATTATTAGGGAACAAGAGAAAATCAAGCCCTGGTCTTAGAGCGTCCTAAAGTTGAAAAAACACGTGAATACGAAACAAGATATTGGAACCTAGAAGCCTTTTCAAAGATGCCTAACCTTAAATTGCTTATAATTCAAGGTGTTCAACTTCTGCATGGCCCCAAGCATCTTCCTAATAAATTAAGACTTCTTGATTGGAGTAAGTATCCTTTAAAGTCTTTGCCATCAGATTTTCAACCAATTGAGCTTGTTGAACTTCACTTGTTGCATAGCAAAATTGAACAGCTTTGGAAAGGGGCAAAGGTAAGATTGTTATTTAAGTACTACTGATACAATTTTGTTTTTAATTTTCAATTAATTATAAGGTTTGTTAAATCTAACTCTTCTACTATATATTTTGGCTTTGAACAGTTCTTGAACAAGTTAAAGTTCATCAACTTGAAACGTTCTTTAAATCTCATTGCAACCCCTGACTTCACCAGAGTTCCCAATCTTGAGAAATTGGTTTGTGAAGGTTGTATAAATTTACGTGAGGTTCACCCATCTATTATGGTTCTTAAAAGGCTTACTCTTCTTGATCTAGAAAACTGCAAAAGCCTTAGAAGTCTTCCAAGTAAGTTTGAAATGGTGTCTCTTGAGACTCTTATTCTTTCTGGCTGTTCAAAAATCGAGAGAATTCCAGAATTTATGGGAAATATGGAACGCTTATCAAAACTTCACTTAGATGGCACTGCTATTACAAAACTTCCCTCTTCATTTGAACGTTTGACTAATCTTAAAGAACTATCATTTCGTGGATGTAAAGGTCCACCATCTAAACTATGGAATAAGCTTTTTCCCTTAAATTTATTGTCAAGAAGAAGCCAAAATCCTGTGAGCTTGTTATTGGCTCGCCTTTTAGTTTTGGGTATGTGTTCTTTAACGACATTGGACTTGAGGGACTGTAATCTCCAATCTATCCCTAATGATATTGGAAACTTATCTTCTATAAGGTACTTGAATCTAAACGAAAATCACTTTAATTGCCTTCCTGAAAGTATCATGCAACTATCTAATTTGTCGGAAATTAATTTACGCAATTGCACAAGACTTCGTTCATTGCCACAGTTGCCATCAACGACTGATTGGATTGAAGCAATTGGTTGTACCTCATTGGAAACATTTCCAAATGGATTTGAACCACAGGATTTCGCCCAAACACATCTTTTCTTCTTCGATTGCTTCAAATTGGCTGATAACATGTTATTTAACGTTTTGAGAATGCTACTAACATTTCATCAGGTCTCTCTCTCTCTCTCTCTCTCTCTCTCTGTATATATATATATATATATATATATATATGTCAATTCTAAACATCATGGCTTGTATGTTTCAGGAAATCTGCAAGCAATCTCCAAGATTGGGTAGCTGTGCTGCCTTTAATGTTGTTTTTCCAGGAAGTGAAATTCCGAAATGGTTTAAACATCAAAGTGTGGGGAATGTAGTTAATGCACAAGTTACTCATCCGAACAAAAATGTGAATATACAAGTGCCTTCTCGTTCAAGTAACAAGTGGATTGGAATAGCTCTATGTATTGTTTTTTCATGCCCCTATTATATTTCTGATAATTATTTGAGATGTCGCATTCTAATCAATAAACATGAAGGTTCAGACTTTTCGGTAGGCATTTGCGCTACATCGGATGGGAGTAAATCACTTCACCTTTGGATGTCCTATATACCCTCTCAAATGTTTAATGAGAATGATAGAGCAGTATTGAGCCAAATTGATGAGAATGGATTCATACAGATGGAGGTTAGATTTCGATGGGATTTCTTCAACGAAGTAATTGCGATTAAGAAATGTGGGTTTCGTCTACTATACGAACAAGACATCGAAGATATCAGAGAAATGATATTGGCTCATGATTGTCATGATTTTGACAACTCAACTGAAGGAATCAAAATAAAGCGAAGCCGTGATGAATATGAAAGGGCTGGAGCTAGTGGAGAAGGCAGCTCTAACGATGTCCCACACTCAAAGAGGATTGAAAGATAGAGAATGGATGGGCTCATGCTAACTTTGATTGCAACGATTCTAATGAAGTTGGCCTAGTACCAGTAAGTCATTGTTATATAAACTCTGTAACTTCCTATATACCTTTTTTTTTAGGTAACTCTGATTGCAAGAAATTACGTTAAGTTAATGTTGCATAACTATGTAGCTTCCTTTTCAGTCTCAATTCTAAAACTTATATTTTACATATTCTAACAATATATGTAAGTGAGATTTGGAATTGATAGGCTTAACTCATGCAATTATATTCTTGACAGATTACCTACAAGGTGCTCCTGAAGATATTTTGGCTTACTCACTTGAGCTTTCTCTGTTGAGTTCTCTCTCTTTTTATTTTTTATTTATTTTTTTAAATACTCAGCTTGGGTGTGAATCAATTTGGAAAAGGACCTATTTTCTTCTGCTTTTGGTTTTGCTTTGAAATTTGTTGGATTTCTTCTGCTTTTATTTTATTTGGACTTTTCTCCGTGATTTTTCATCTTTTTATCGCTTCTTGTTTTGTTGGATTTCAATTATTGTTATTTTTTATTTTCTAATTGCTTAAGTACTTGGCTTAATTTGGGTTAGTTTTGAATCTTGGACTAATGGGGTTAAATAATTGCAAAGACATTGGCTGTGTTGCTTTTTTTATTTATTTAAAAAGTCCTGATTTTAACTTTGGTGCTGCTGCAATTTGAATTAGAATGAGTAACTACCCTGCTGCAGTTTATTTCTATTTATTACTTTATAAAATCATTAAACCGATCAACACATAAAAAATGAGAATCTATATTTCAGTTATGGCTGACATGCTGGAGGCTTTCACATTATTTGTTTTGTATGTTATAGTGGCTACTAATTGCCACAAAAATCTGATGCAATTAGAAGGTACTTGAAGTTTTTACTGGACAGCTTTTTGTATCACTGGGGGCACTTTATTTGTTATATGTCCCCAGATTGTTTGTTTAACATCCAGGGTAAGCTTAGTCTGGTTGAGATTGAAAGTGAATATAGGCTAATTTGAATTACTGAGAGAACATCAAAATATTCTTGTGCAGGTGCATGGAACTGTATAAGAAATGGTGAAGATCATCATCTGGTTTCCCAAAGTAATTCCAAAACATGTGTTTATAGGCTGGCTAAGGGTTCACAACAGATTGTCTACAAAAGATTGAATGTTTTAGTGTGTTGTTTGCGAAAGAAGAATTAAAAGTATGGACCGCTAATATTGTGATTGTTCTTTCTTGATTAGGATATGGTGAACTATAATGAGCTGCTGCCTAAAACTGAAAATTCTGTTGGCTTAGTATGTTCTACGATGAGAAATCACTTGTGTCTCTAGACTTGCATACTGTGTATCATATTTGGCTTTAGAGGAATGCTAGTATCCATCAAGGCATGTAATACTTCATTTCTGGCTACCATTAGTATTGCTATTCCTGGATATGAAATTCCAAGATGGTTTAACCATCAGAGTGCAGGGACTACAGTGAATACATGTCACTCATTCTTGTAATAAGTGGATTGGAATGACTGTGTGCGCTTTTTTTTCACTCCATTATGTTCATCAAGAAGATATAATGAAGGGTTGTTATATCTCCGTCAATAAACCTGGAAATTCCAGATGTTTCAGATTCTTAAATCATAAAATTTTTCAGACTGAATCAGATCACCTTTGGCTGCTTTGTATTCACCCTGAATGTTTTTCTGAGAATAAGAGAGCAGACTTGAGTCAACTTGATGAGAATGCAATCATTCATACGGAGGTTGAATTTGATTGGAAGCCCACGCATTGAGTGTAAGAAATGTGGGTTTCGTATGGTATACAAAGCAAGACATTGAAGAGATCAGAGAAATGATGGCTCAATCCAGCAACAGTAGCTGCATCCTTTTGAGGTATTGAGATCTCATGCAATACCTATACCTCGTAATCATCCTTACAAGGGTGTAGATGTTGATGCTCAACATGATTTTGAAAATTCAACAGATAGTAGCAAATTGAGAAAAACCGTGATGAATACAATAGGGCTGGACCTAGTGGTGAATGCAGCTCTAATGATGTACCACACTCAAGGAGGATTCAAATATATACAAAGGATGTATGGCTCAAGGTAGCTCTGACTATGGTAACTCTGATTGCAGGGATTCTAATTAAGGTGGTTCAGGACTAGTAAGTCACCATGTTTCTTTCTATTACAAGTATTGTTGGTTGCTTTTTAATTTTTCCATTTTCTTTGGCATATATATACTTTTTTTTTTTTTTTTTCAATTTTAAATTCCGAAACTGTTTTTATTGCAGCCCTGATTTAGTCTCTGTAGCCCTCTCTCTTTGACCTGCTCCACCAACGGTAACAAAGCATACCCCTCTCTCTCTCTCTCTCTCTCTCTCCCTCCCTTTCTGTTCTTCTCTGATGTTCAATTTTTTGAGCTAATCTTTTCTTTGTTGAGTATGTCGGCCTCAGTCACTCAACACACTCACCTGTGGTTTCTCACTCTTCACTTTCTCACCCACAGTCAGCGACTCCTAAAGCAGTTGCAAGCAGTATTGTCTCTGAAAGGTACATAAGTGTTTTTCTTTTATTGGTCTCATACCAGAATGCACCATTGTTGTCCCTTTTTTTTATTCGAATGATATTTCTGTGTAACTGTGTTTGATGTAATGCGATCAAGACATATATGTTAAAATATAATACACTATATCATCAATAGAGTAGACCATGGTCCATGGTTTTCTAGCTACCATGATTTTAAGTTTTCCATAATGGGCATAATGTATTCCTATTTATACCATTCATTGGATTCATTGTAGCATACAATTTTACATAATAAAGATGTAGCAAGTAAAACAACTTCTGTTTTAACATATTCTAACAATTTATGTAAATTTTGGTTTGAATTGATTGGCTGAAATCATGCAATTCTGTTTCTTGACAGATTGCCTACAAGGTGCTCATGAATGAGCTCCATTGTAATTTTTTTAAAAAGAAATTTGGCTTATTTATTTAAGTGTTCTGAGTTGGGTTTACTGTCTTCTTTTTGTGATTTTTTTTTTTTGGTTGGAATTGTATCTTTTTTATTCTGCTTAGCTTGTGTGCAAATTGATTTGTAATTTGTAAACAGAACCATTTTCTTCAGTTTTTGGTTTTGTTGTGAATATTGGTTGGATTTCTTCCACATGTATTTTATTTGGACTTTTCTCCATAATTTTTCATCTTTATATTCCTTCAGGTTTTGCTGTATTTCATTTAATTTGTTTAATTGTTTAAGCACTCGGATTCATTTAGGTTAGTTTGGAATCTTGGACAAATGCAAATACAAATGCTATATTGCCTAAAAAATTTGGTCCTGCTACAGTTTTAATCCAAATGTATAACTGCCCCACTGCATTTTATATCTATTTGCTATAACAAATCATTAAACAGATCAATACAAAAATAAATAAATTAGAAACTCGCATTCAGATGATGGCAGGTTCATGCATTTTGAATGATTTTTTAGGCTTTCACAATAACTTTGTATGCTATAGTAGCTTCTAATTGCCACAAAATCTGATGCATTTAAATGGTACTTGCAGCTTTTACTGGACAGCTTTGGTATTGCTGGAAGCACAGTCTTTGTTATATGTCCCAAGTTTGCTTGTTTAACATACAGAGTAAGCTTAGTCTGGTTGAGATTGGAAGAGAAGATTTGCTAATTTGGATTACTGAGAAAACAGCAAAATATTATTTTGCAGGTGCATGAAACTGTACAAGGAAGAAATGGCCCAAAGTTAAATGGTTAAGATCATCTGGTTTCCCAAAGTAATTCCAAAGCATGTGTTTATAGGCTGGCTAATGGTTCACAATAGATTGTCAACAAAAGATCGAATGTTGTAGTGTTGTGCTAATCTTGATGCTCAGTGTGTTCTTTGTAAAAAGAGAATTCAAAGTAGGATCACTTAATTTGTGATTGTTCTTTCTTGATGAGGATATGGTGAACCATAATGAGCTGGTGCCTAATAAAAAATCCAAAGTTCAGTTGGCTTGAGATTATGCTCTATGATGAGAAATCCATTGTGTCTAGACTGGTATTGTGGTCTACTGTGTATCATATTTGGTTTCAAAGGAATGCTAGTATTCATCAAGGAAGACTACCTTCTGAAGAGGCTTCAGAATGATCAGGTGGGAAGTGAAGAACAGAGTTGAATGTAACAGTTACTGCAATTCTGTTCAAAACAGGAGAATAGTAGCAGTCAATGGTCCTTGTTTCTGTTAACTAACAGATTAGGAAATTTCATTTTGTAATGTTTAAGGTGTAGTGTAGGCTGTTTCTGTATTGATGTTGGATTGTTAGAGGTTGTGTTTTGGACTGATTGTACATCTGTTTCCATTGAAATGATTTGCTCATTCTGTTTCTATTGATTACCACGGAGACATGGAACATGTACTGCGGTGTTTACATGCTTGGTCATTGGTGTACCATGTATGCTATAAATGATTAATTTGTCACGTGGGTCGAGGCTCAATCCAGGATTGAATATAATAAAAACAGTACTGCCTAGGCATGCATGCCTATGAGGCTGATGATGAGTATCAGCTTTGTTTACTCCATTCTTAAGGCCTTTGTTGATGATGAATTAGCACCAGCATTTGCGTTAATTACAGCCCGTTGAATTTGTTACATAGATTTCATAGCTTCCCTTTGTGTGACATGTTGGGCGTTTATTTTACCCAAAAAAAAAAAAAAAAAAGACATGTTGGGCTTTTACACAATTGGTACAAAGAAACAAGCTTAGTGTAACGCTGTCTGAAACTGCTGCTGGAAGTTTCGTTGTTACATGGGCTTTCCTTACAGGCCTGTTGTAGTGTCCTCTATTTGTTTTAATTTTTTAGTATTTTATTTTTGTTGTTGTTGTTGTTGTTGTTGTTGTTGTTGTTGTTTTTTATTTATTTATTTATTTATTTATTTTTAATTTATGCATTCAAGATCTTGAAGGAGGACAAGAATCCCTGCTTAGCCATTTGATAGAAACTAGTCTCCATTATCTGACATCCTCAACTACGAGTCCTCCAATTTATGCAGGTTCTACTTTCTTAAATTGTGTTGTCATTTCCTATTTTAAAATAATATATTTTTGGCTTTTAATTAAGAAAAACAATAGTCTCAGGGATATATATTTTTTTTTTTTCCTTTATGTTGATTTCCTCGGAGACATTGAAAATGTACTGCAATGTTTACATGCTCGTTAGACTTTGAGCATGCTTGGTCATGGGGTCAAGCGAGCCTCAATCCAGGCTTGAATATAATAAAAACACTAATGCCTGGGCATTCATGTCTCATGCCTGATTATGAGTATTATACTATTCTTAGAGGCATTTATAGCTTCGTTTTGTGTGACTTAATGGGCTTACACAATTGCTTCAATGAAACAAGCTTAGTAACGCCGTTTGAAAGCGCTGCTGGAAGTCTAGTTGTTGGATGGGCCTACCTTTAGGGCCTGTTGTATGGGCCTTTACTGGCCTGCTTTCGTGTGATGGTGTAAGTGAGAACCATTTAGTTTTTTTTTTTTTTTTTTTTTGGATAACTAACTGTTTAGTTTTTGTTTGTTTATTTGGGTTTTTATTTTCCCTCTAAATTATAAAATTTATATCTAAGCTTCGAAAAGATGGAAACAAAACAAACATTCTAAGACAAATTTCCAACAAAGTTCGAAAGAACTTAACAGAAATTACTAGACTAGTACACAACCACCAAAATCATGCTTAATTTTAAGTTTGAATCCCTATTTACCGACAAAAAAGAAATTACTTAATTTATATATTTTATATATAATAAAATTTAAAAATTATTTTTAAAAATAAAAGCACACATTTTTTTTAAATTAGATAATTTGATAGTAATAAAAAAAAAAAAACTATAGCAAATTATCTCATTCCACCTTTATTTTGCTCACATTTGCTTTTTATTTAGCTTTGCACCTTTGCTTTAGCACTAGCAGGCTAGCAGCAGTAACCAACGTGTGGATCCCACCTTCCACGTGATGAGAAGAGAAACTGAGTTTTATATATGTTTAAAAAACAAGAAGAAATTTACTCCATCTATTAACTATATAAAAGGCACCAATGTCTCTACAGTAACCTTTTGGTTTCGTCAACCCATTTTGTTTTGTTTTTTGCCTCTATAGTAAACTTTTGGTTTCATCAACTCATTTTGCTTTTTTTTTTTTTTTTTCTTTATTTGGTAATGTCGTCCCATCCACTTTTTTTTTTTTTTACATATAAATTTATTAGTTAACACAATAAATTGTCACAATATTTTTATAATTATTAATGTGTTAATTTCTTATAGGTCAAAATAAAATATCATACTAGAATTAACCAAAACTAAAATAAAGATATTATGAAAAAAAATGTTACATCTATAATATTTTTCACGATATTTTCATAACAAAAGTGTGAATGCGTAAAGCAAGAGTAGTAGCTACATTTCTGTTAGCTATATAAAAAGTGGCAATGACCTTACGGTACACATTTGGTTTATTGAGTTTTTTTTTTTTTTTTTTTTTTTTTTAGTTTTGAACAGTTGCTACAGTGTTCAAGTGGCACTGTAGCTACAATAACTACAGTTTTTTTTTTTCTAAGTCTTCCATTTGTACTTTTTTTCTATTAAATATTTATAAGAACTTGCATATATATTGTTATACTGACACAATAAATTTCACAATATTTTTACAATTATTGAGATGTCAATTTCTTATAAAGTAAAAATAAAATAATAAAATATGAAATTATGACTAACTACAACTGAAAATAAATATTTTGTGAAAATATTGTGACACTTGTTAGGTGAATGTGTAAAAACTACTGTTTGTTCAATATTTACCATTGTTGTTATTGTTGTTGTTGTTGTTCTTTTTCTTCTTCTTCTTCTTCTTCTTCTTCTTTGCTTTGTCAATCATCGATTTGTGCTCTTTTTTCTATATATAAAAAAGACGAATAAGCTCATGAATAGTATTATGAACAGTATTTTTGGTTTATTGATTTGCCTTCTCCTTTTTTTTTTTCCCTTCAAGTTTATCGTGTGGTGCCTGTTAACATAACCCATAAAAAAAATAAAAAATAAAAGACTACAACTAGATTCTCATAATTATTACGTCACTATTTCTCATTGGCATTACGCCATATATTTTCTTGTCACAATAATTAATTTGTACGTGTATAAACTTCATGAAACACGTTTTGGGTTAAGGAGGAAAGGAATGCAATAAAAAATTCTGAGATATTTCTTCCGTAGGTTCTGACAGCTTTTGTTTTTTTGTTTTTTTTTTTTTTGTTTGGAAGGTTTAACAGCCAGCTATCTCTAAAAAGAATAGCTCGGTACTTTGGCTGCGTTTGATTTAATGTAAATTAAATTTTGAGTGTAAAATGAATGTATGGGAAAGTAAATTTCTGTAAAGAAAATAAAATCCGGGTGTTTGGTTCTACCATGAAAAATAGTTTAAAAAATACTTTTTCGGTGTTTGGTAACATTCTGAAAATGCTATTTTCCTATAAATTTTTCACATTTTCTCAGCATTTTCTAAGTTCCCAAACAAATTTTATAATAGAAAAATTCAAAATATATGCTTAACAATCAAAGAAACAAAAAAAAAAAAAAAAAATCAAAATCACAAGACCAATCGGGAGAGAGGGACAAAGAAAGAGAGAGAGAGCAGATAGGTTCGTGGCAGAGAGAGGAGATCGGTTCGTGGGTGACAGAGAGAGAGATCGGTTTCGCGCACACGGTGGTTCGATTGGTTCGTGGGTGACAGAGAGAGAGATCGGTTTCGCGCACAAGGTGGTCCAATCGGTTCGTGGGTGACAAAGAGAGAGATCGGTTTCGCGCACACGGTGGTCCGATCGGTTCGTCATTCACTGGGTCTTGCACACACGGTGGTCCGATCTATTTCCAGGCGGCCCGATCTCGCCGGTGTTGGGGTGCGACGAGACCGATGCGATCTGGGTGCTGGGTGCTTCCTATCACCGGTGCTGGGTGCTCTTCTTGCTCTTTCTCCCTCTCTCTTTGCTGTTTCTGTCTCTCTTCTATTTTATTGGGCTGTAATTGCTTTGAAGGTAAAATGCAACCGGAAATCATTTTACACTTCAAGCCCCTTTATTTTACAGTCAACAGAAATCATTTTCTGTTTGACTTAATTTTCCGGCCAATCCAAACACGCCCCGTGGTGTAAAATATTTTTCAGATTCTATTTACTGCCGAAACAAACGCAGCCTTAGTCACGGGCCAGCCATTCACATTTGCATTATTAGTGGCGGCACAACGGCCAGCTGTCTCTGAAGTGTTAAAACTTAAAAATATATCTGTTAAATCTGTCCAAAGACAAATAGTATTGTACAAGACAACGACAACGTTCATTGCCTGAATTCATAGACAAAAAATAATGGTTTGCTCGGCTCTACGAGGGGACTCTGAGGCCTCACCTGCTATTGCAAATATCATTGCAGGCACTTTACAGCATCTACGACAGATTCGCCAGGCTGCATTTCGACATACAAGAGAAGGGTTGAAAATAAAGCAACACATAAACTAGCTAAATATGGTCAATGTATTAATGATTTTGTCACATGAATGGAGGAAACTCCACGTATGATATTTTCTGAGGTTACGTAAGATGTAAACCAGCTTTGAGAATTAGAAATGAAATGATTTCATTGGTTTCTTATCAAAAAAATAAAAAATAAATAAAATGGCCAGAGACCAACATTGATTAACGGACGAGTAACTGTTACCGCACTAAATGAGTTAGATGCGCAAAAATCAACAAAGCTCAAAGCTTTAACAATGGAGGTGCAAAACTAAAAGAGGAAGAGTTTGAGAGAGAGAGAGAGAGAGAGAGAGAGAGAGAGAGAGAGAGAGCGAGCTTTGTGACGGTGAAGAAAATGCTTCGTTGAATAAATTGATTACAAACGCTCTCTCTGTTTAAAGAGAAATGCTAAACAGAGAAATGCTACGTCCACAATATTTTTACAACAAATTATTGGTGATTAGTTGTTATAGATTCAAATTTGAATCTAATATTAAGATTACTTTTTTGCTTCAATAATAACAGCTAGTAATAACATACCACTTAAAATTTATTGTAAAAATATTACAGACATATCATTTTTCTTATTTAAGCGGAAAATAAGAAAAGGATAAGTGATTTTTATAAAACTAACTTCCAACTAACAAGGCACCAAACAACTATGGACACGTGTTACTAACAACTAACTACACTGCTAATTAAATACAAACTAAACTACAACTAGTCTTTAAGAAATATGTCTATTTCTTTTTCTTTTTCTTTTTTTTTTGGTTAACAAAATATGTCTATTTCACACACTCGTTTATCTACCCACATTCAATTTTTTAAACTAAAATTATGACGTTACCGTGCAAAAGTGGTGAGCGTGTGAATCATATGCGTGTAAAATAGACATTTTCAGATGTGGTGGGGTGTACCAGGTACGAGATATTTTCATTAATAAGAGAGTTTCTTCTCTAGTCTCCTTGTTTAGAGAACTGAAGAAAAAAAATATTTTTATTTAGCTAAAATTTATGATAAAATATAAAAATTATCATTAAATTTTTTTCAATATTTAGTATGCGTTTGGATATCATTTATTTTGCTGAAAACTGAAACTGAAAAAAAAAAAAAATACTGTTACTACAGTATTATATACTGTTCATTTAACCTAAATCACTATTTATGACTAATAAACAATGCACAACACACTAACTTAAAAAAAAAAAAAAAAAAAACGCGCAAGCGCGCAAGACTTCTGCTTCCTTCTTCATCTCCTGTTGATATTTATTTATCATCTGCTATTCAAAAACTATTTCCTGCATGTAATATTATCAGATACTGTTTAATAAAGGAATGGACTCTGTGCTTTCTTTCCGTGTGTTTGTTTTCACACTCCTCACAAATAAAACTTTTGATTATCTCAAAAGTTTCAAGTTTAATCAATTTTGTTAAGCTACGGTGTTTTTGTTCAAATGTTAGCAAGTTGTTAAAAACTTTTAAGTTTGGCGACTTTGATAAAGATGATTTTTTTTCTTCTTGGTTTTGGTGCTAAAATGATAATAGAGCAATTTTCACACCTTCGGCGTGAATGCTAACATTTTCTTTCCAAGAGGCCAATTCCTTTTGAAAGCAGATTTTTTTTTTTCCTTGTAATTTATTTGCAGACTGCGTTTCTTATCCCAACAAGTCAACATAGCTGTCATCCTCTAGAAACTTGAACATAAAGAATGAAAAAAATATAGTAATAAAAATAATACTACAACTAAGCCAAGCTTTTTCCACAACAACGGCCCACAAGCACAAAACAATTTCCGCGTTTCACACAACCTGCTTGACACGATATGTATCCAAAAGAAATTATTTAGACTGATCCCCAAATAGATTTATAGAATTTTTTGACGCTATAACAATTTTTTATAAAATGATTTTTGTCGGTAAGATGATTTATACTTTTAATCTTTTGGCTACCAAATAAATCTTTTAGGATTTTCAATTTTGCACATGATTAAGGCAATCAATCAGTAATAAAATATCACATATAAATGTAATAAATATCTTGATTTGCTCTTCATTCACAAAGAAAGTGAAATATGCTTTTCAACAGTTGCAAACATTATAGTTATTGAACCTGGCCGATCATTTTTAGGTCACTTGGTTACCGGTTTAACTAGTAAGTCATCAGTCAAACCACAAGTTAAATAAAAAAAAATTATATATGTACGTGTATATATATATATATATATATATTTTTGAAAAGAATATATGTACGTATACACACATATATACAAAAAAAGTTTGAAAAATCATAATATAAATATTTAAATTAAAAAATAGACAAATAGCTAAATTAAACTTATTATTATAATTCAAAATTAAGGTTTCACAATAATAAAGTAATCCCAACAATCTTCCTTTCTTAGACAAGTCAAGAACTCATTATAAAGTAACTCACTTTATTAAAGTGTGGCCGCCCTTGTTTTTAATTCATTTTCTTTAGACTTTAGTATATAATGGAGTAAATTTCTTGAAAAATCATAATATAAATATTTAAATTAAAAAATAGACAAATGGCTAAATTAAACTTATTATTATAATTCAAAATTAAGGTTTCACACGAAATTTACTCCATTATATACTAAAGTCTAAGAGCATTCTCATCAACACTCTCAAATGCTATAAATGCTAAATTTTAGCATCAAAAGACCAAAAAGCAAGCTCCATCAAAACTCTTAAATCTCATTTATTTTGCAATTCAGCTACAGTAAACTGCTAGAGATAGCAGCTCACTGTAGCAAGATTGTAAAAAAAAAAATTATTTGTTTAATAAAGAGAGAGACAGAGGAGAGAGGGATGAAAAATAAAAATGAATAAAAAATAATAAAGAAATAATATTTAAATAGAGTGTTAAAAAAAATAGAAGTTTTAATGGAAAAAACATTTTAAAATGATGTGTTATATATTATAAAATTAGTTTTTAAAATGATAAATGCTAAATTTTTTAGAAGTGTTAATGAGAATGCTCTAAAGGAAATGAATTAAAAACAACGGCGGCCACACTTTAATAAAGTGAGTTACTTTATAATGAGTTCTTGACTTGACTAAGAAAGGAAGACTCCTCTCTGTCTGCGCAGTGCGCAAATAACGTTGGTTGCACGTTCCTTTTGAACCAGCAATTACGTACACACGATATGAGCTTCACTGACTCCACTTCGTTTCTCCAAAATCTATAAGTTTTCAATTACAACTTTAATACACTTTTAACTCAGGGGAAATTATTGTGTATTTTCAGAATATCATAAATGTGTACTTCATCCTCTTAATAAAGTGAGTTACTTTATAATGAGTTATTGACTTGACTAAGAAAGGAAGACTCCTCTCTGTCTGCGCAGTGCGCAAATAACGTTGGTTGCACGTTCCTTTTGAACCAGCAACTACGTACACACGATATGAGCTTCACCGACTCCACTTCGTTTCTCCAAAATCTATAAGTTTTCAATTACAACTTTAATACACTTTTAACTCAAGGGAAATTATTGTGTATTTTCAGAATATCATAAATGTGTACTTCATCCTCTTATATGAATGGTAAATCTCACTAATTAAATTCATGGTAGGACTCATGATTTATATGAGAGGAGAAAATACACATTTATTGTACTCTAAGAGTACCTAATAATTTTCCTTAACTCAGACACATAATTTAATATGGCTTTATAATACCAAAACACATAACATTAATAAATTGTATGCTTTCCAAGACTTAACGTGACATAGTATTAAAATTAAGAGGTCAATCAAAAGTCAACGAAAAATTATGAGACATTTATTATAATTATTTTTTTGTGTGGAAATCATTTATTATTGAACTATATATTCTACTATTAAAAGAAAATATAATGTATCAAGATTCTAATGGAAGATTTAAATATAAAATGAAATTAATTTAATTTTAACTAAAAAATATAAATTATAATGTTTAAAATTGTGAGATTTCAAAAATTTATGTATCAAAATATTACGAGATTATTCAAAAGTAAAAAATGTCTTTTGATTGTGCATATAATTGTAAAGAGACATGTTTATCTTTTGATTAAATTGAAAATTGCTATTCTCAAAATTTTGGGCAATTTTGATTTTGTTTATTATATATTGCTTTTGGATTTGCTCCGTTTTGTCCATAGACGTCAGAGGTCGCTGTTAAATGGCCCCTTATGATTGTCATATGTGACAATGGGTCCAATGAAAACATGCCATGTAATTAGATTGTTTCCACGCCACTTATACAGTCTAGAAACAAAATTAAAATATTATTTTAAGATAAAAAAATTATATAACAAATAAAAATAAAACAAAATAATTTCTTAAAGCTATTTTCTCGACATCCTCATCAATTTTTCTTTAATCAAAGGTGAAGAATTGTGGTTGCCAGTATTCTTGTTGTCGGTTTCGATTTGTTGTAAACCTTGAAGACGTCGATCTTGCCGTTGAAGAGGATCTCAAGTCTCAAAGTTGGTGTCTAAAGATCATGAATCTCACCCTCACTGAATCAAAAATTTTAAATTCTAGAGGACAAAATTAAAATTTCTCAAAACTTTGAAAGTTTAATAATTTGCAATCAAATCTTTATCTTTTATATATATATATATATATATATATATATATAAAAGATAAAAATTCTACTCTAATTCAATTGAAGTATATATGTGTGTGAAACTCCTTTCTAGAGACTTAAATCCCGCCTTTGCCCCCTTACACTTCACGAACATTTATATTTGTGGAGTAACCATCGTAATAAAAAATGTGCGATGATTTAACTTTTCTAATATGAAACATTGGAACTCATCTTATTTGATAGGGATAAATCGTCTGATGGATGCCAACGGCCTATGCAAGCTGACGGGACGATGTAGGCTGACGGCCCTTCGCTCCCGCCAGTCAAGGCAGATGCCCCTAGTCCAAGACGACGGATGCGCCACATTGACGAGACGAGACTTAAGCCAAAGAAAACTGACGGGATAAATGAACGACGGGGCGAAGTTGGAGGCACCAAGACGTGTCTTGCCATGTACACTTCATCGAGAGGAGGTGCCTTGTCACATACGCCTATACCTAAAGAGATGTCTTGTCCAGCACACTTGTTGCCTAAAGAGATGTCTTGCGCAGCACGCTTGTTGCCCAAGAGATGTCTTGCGCTCTACGCTAATCAAGGGTAATTCCGGTAATGAGGTATCTTCCTAAACACGCCGTGGTTAAGGTTTCGTGCTACTATAAATACCCCCAAGCCCTCACAAATGGAGGTACGCATTATTCTCCCCGACTCTGGCACTCTAGAGTTACGAGCAATACTAACTTAACCATCGGAGGGTCGTTGGCCGGTACCACGCCGGTACTCCCCTTTGAGGTCCTTTTGACTTGTGCAGGTTCATCTAAGTGCGTGAAGACCCTTTAGCTTACTGAGGAGATTCTTGACATCATCAATTGGCGCCGTCTGTGGGAATCACACGTAGACTCTGCTTTGTGCTTTCCAAACAAAAGTTGCATGTTACTCACACGTTCAATGGCAACCACCATGAACGATCAAGGCAATGAACAACGCACCACGGCTCTTGAGAGACAGGTCCAAACCCTAGCGGCCATGGTAGAACGCCTCACAAAACATAACCACGACTTAGAAGAACAGTTGCGACAGAAGAACGCAACAATCGACAACAAAGGAGAAAATCAGGAGGCGAGCAGTGCCGAAGATAGGAATCTTGGAGGCCCTGAGGGAAGCAATGCCTTGAGTCGACCCGAAAGACAGGAGACGAGCCACCCGTCGGCCACTGACTATGTCCCATCCCATGTGGTGGCAGAAATGCAATTAATGAGGGAGCGCATGGATCTCATGATGAACGCCCTCAAGGGACGAGTATCCAGCGACCTCGACAACCTCGTCCAGTGTACGGACTCCCCTTTCACTACACCTGTCATTTTGTTCCCCCTTCCACCAAAGTTTCGTATGCCCCAAGTGGAAAACTATGACGGGTCCAAGGACCCACTAGACCATTTGGAGTCCTTCAAGACCTTGATGCACCTACAAGGTGTACCAGACGAAATTATGTGTCGGGCCTTCCCGACGACATTGAGGTGCCCTGCAAGGATTTGGTTCAGCAGGCTGACGCCCGGCTTTATAGGTACCTTCAGAGAGCTGAGCGCTTAGTTGGCCTCGCACTTCATCGGGGGACATTGATACAAAAAATTCACTGTATGCCTGATGAATATTAGGTAGCGGGAAAACGAAACGCTGAGGGCCTACATAGCCCGTTTCAACAAAGAAGCACTTTCGATCGATAAGGCAGACGATAAGATACTGGTCGCCGCATTCACATACGAATTGCAGAAGGGTAAGTTCTTATTTTTCATATACAAGAATGGCCCAAAAACTATGTCGGATGTACTGTACAGGACGACTAAATACATGAATGCGGAAGACACATTATTAGCTCGAGAAGAGAAGCCTCCCAAGAAGAGGGAAAGGCAAGAGGACGCACGACAAGACAAGGGGCGAAAGGTAGCTCGGATGGGAGAAGGCCAAGACAACAGATGCCCAAAGCCCCCTGCTGGGAAATTCATAAGCTTCACCCCGTTGACAGCTCCGATCGACCAAGTCTTGATGCAGATTAAGGAAGAAGGGTCCCTGACGTTTCCGAAAAAGTTGAAGGGAGATCCCAACAGACGACCCAAAGACAGGTACTGCCACTTCCACCGAGACCACGGCCACGACATTACCGACTGTTACGACTTGAAGCAACAGATCCAAGCCCTGATTAGACAAGGAAAGTTGCAGAGGTTCGTCAGCCGAAAAGGAACAGAAGCACCTCAACAGGAACAAGCCTTCCGCTGGGATAATGAGCATCCCAGACCGCCCATAGGGGACATAAAGATGATCATTGGGAGTGCAGCAACCGTCGGCTCGACAAAGAAGGCTCGAAAATCCTACCTCAGAACAGTTCAGAATGTCTAGGCTGCGGGCATTGTCCAGAAGAAGCTGTAAGTCAACAGCCCCACTATTGAGTTCACAGAAGAAGATGCCCAACGTCTTCATCATCCGCACGATGACGCCCTTGTCGTCAGCGTCTGGCTAGGGGACTATAACACGTATTGGGTCTTGATCAACAACGGAAGCACCGCAGACATTCTCTACTACCCGGCATTCCAACAGATGCGGATCGACAATGAACGCCTGGTCCCTACCAACGCTCAGCTTATCGGATTCGGAGGAACGAGGGTATACCCCCTCGACGCAATCACCTTGCCAGTCACAATTGGGGAATACCCCCGGCAAGCCACTAGGGATATTACCTTCCTTGTCGTCGACTGCTCCTCCGCCTACAACGCCATCATAGGGCGACCCACCCTCAATGCATGGAAGGCTGTGACTTCGACCTATCACTTGATGGTCAAGTTCCCCACCGGGTACGGAGTAGGGGAGCTACGGGGAGACCAGGTGGTCGCGCGAGAATGCTACGTCGCAATGGTAGAAATGAACAGCCACTTACAAGCAATGAACATAGAACAATGAGCGGGGGCAAAACCCGTAGAGGAGCTCGAGGAAATAACCCTCGACAAATCTAGGCCAGACAGGACCACCAGGATCGGCGCTCTCACCAGCCCAGTAGCTCGTCAAGCGCTCGTGGCTTTCCTCAAGAAAAACCAAGATGTATTCGCCTGGAGTCATGAAGACATGCCGGGAATCGACCCTTCAATCATAGTACATAGGCTAAACGTATCACCCACCTTCCGGCCCGTTCGGCAGAAGAAGCGGGTGTTTGCCCCAAAGCGAGACCAAGCAGTAGCAGAGGAAGTCGGCAGATTACAGGAGGCGGGTTTCATCTAGGAAGTATACTATCCCAACTGGCTAGCTAATGTGGTGATGGTCAAAAAAGCTAGTGGGAAGTGGCGCATGTGTGTAGACTTCACGGAACTAAACAAGGCGTGCCCCAAGGATAGCTACCCCCTCCCACGAGTCGATACGCTAGTGGACTCTATGGCCCGGCACCAGTTACTGAGCTTTATGGATGCCTTTTCAAGGTACAATCAGATCCAGATGGACGTGGCAGATTAAGAGAAGACCTCATTCATTACCAGCCAGGGTCTTTTCTGTTACAAGGTGATGCCGTTCGGACTAAAGAATGCGGCGCCACGTATCAAAGACTCATGAACAAAATGTTTGCCGACCAAATAGGAAGGAATGTTTAGGTATACGTCGACGACATGTTAGTAAAAAGCCGAAAGGAGGAGGACCATTTGAAGGACCTCGAAGAAACATTCGGCACCCTCCGCTCCTACAACATGAAGCTTAATCCGACGAAGTGTGCCTTCGGAGTGACGGCGGGAAAATTTCTCGGCTTTATGGTGTCTCAAAGAGGCATCGAGGCCAACCCAGACAAGATCCGAGCCATAATGGAGATGGCCCCCCCGAAAAACGCGAAAGAGGTACAAAGCTTAAACGGAAAGGTGGCCGCCCTAAACAGGTTTGTGTCAAGGGCGACAGACAAATGCCTACCCTTATTTCGTACGCTGAAGAAAACTTTCGAGTGGACAAGCGAATGTCAAAAGGCGTTCGAGGAGCTGAAGGCCTATCTTTCTTCACCTCCATTGCTGAGTCCCTCGCAACCGGGGGAGGAGCTTTTTCTCTATCTGGCTGTGTCCCTAGCAGCCGTCAGCGCGACCTTGGTCAGAAAGGAAAACAAGGTCCAGAAACCTGTGTACTACGCTAACTGGGCGATTCGCGGAGTAGAGGAAAGATATCCACCCATGGAAAAGCTCGCCTTCGCCTCGATTACGGCGGCTCGTAAGTTGAAGCCGTACTTCCAAGCTTATACAATAGTTGTTCTAACCGACAAGCCCTTACGGTGGGAGATGCACAACCCAGAAACCGCTAGTCGCCTGGCCTTATGGGCGATCGAGTTGACTGAGTTCGACATTCGGTACAGCCTATTCACCGCCATCAAGGGGCAGGCCGTCGCTGACTTTATCGCTGAGTTCACCAGCGGGGAAGACCAAGGGGCAGACGAATGCCCTCCGTGGAGTATACATACAGACGAGTCGTCAAATAGGCGGGCCGGAGGAGTAGGTGTCGTACTTCACTCCCCTGAAGGAGACCGAATCGAATGCATGATCCGCCTCAACTTCCCCATCACCAATAACGAAGCGGAGTACGAAACTTTGATAACCGGGATCGACCTTGCCAAAGCAGCAGGGGCCGCAAAAGTAGTAGTCTACTGCGACTCTCAAGTCGTCGTCAACCAAGTAAATGGAGGCTACGAGTGTAGAGGCGACAAAATGAGAAGGTATCTCGATTAAGCAAAAAGAAGGGTGGATGAGCTGAAGGAAGAAATAATCCAAATCCCTAAAGAAGAGAATGAGCAAGCTGACCGCCTTGCCAAAGCTGCTTCATCGGAACACATGACCACCCCTGACAATGTGCTCTCTTTTGTGCAGGTTTCACCGCTAATAGACTTTGTCAATGTGCAGGAAATAGGTTCTGAAAGTAATTGGACCATGCCATTAGTTTCTTATTTGAAAGATGGTGCCCTGCTGGATGAAAAAGAGGCCGCCAGAAGGCTGAAGGTCCAAGCGGCAAGGTTCGTATTGATGAAGGACGTCCTGTACAAAAGGAGTTTCTCTCGCCCATACCTAAGGTGCTTGGGTCCCGAGGAAGCAGACTATGTCATGAGGGAAGTCCACGAAGGAATATGCGAAAACCATTTGAGGTCGCCGTCATTGGCGCACAAGCTGATTCAAGCAGGGTACTACTGCCCCATGATGCAAAAAGACACCCAAGTTTATGTTAAAACCTGCAACAAGTGCCAGAGGTTTAGCAACATCATTAGACAGCCGTTCGAAGAGCTGACCCCCATGGCAGCCCCATGGCCGTTCGCTTAATGGGGACTGGACATTATGGGCTCATTCCCAATAGCTATGCGACAGTTGAAGTTCCTGGAGGTAGGCATAGACTACTTCACGAAATGGGTAGAAGCTGAAGCTTTGTTCACTATCACAGAGAAAAACATATGAAGTTTTGTCTGGAGGTCCATCATATGCAAGTTTGGGATTCCCAGAGTCTTAGTCTCGAACAACGGGAAGCAATTCGACAACGGCCCCTTCCGAAAGTTCTGCTCGTAGCTGGGAATAAAGAATCATTACTCCTCCCCCGCCTACCCCCCGGCCAACGACCAAGTAAAAGTAACGAACCGATCCATGTTTAAGATTATCAAGACTCGACTTGAGGAGGCAAAGGGGACATGGCCTGAAGAACTACCAAGCGTACTATGGGCATACAGGACAACAGCAAGGACCCTTACAAGAGAAACACCATTTCGGCTAATCTACGAAAGTGAAGTAGTTATCCCGGCCGAAGTAGGACTCACAAGCTACAGGGTGAACGCCCATGATGAAGGCAGGAACGACGATGTCTTGTGCCTACAGCTCGATCTTATCGACGAAACCAGAGCAGTAGCAGAACAAAGGCTCGCACGGTATCAAGATCGCATGGCTAAACATTACAACTCCCGAGTCAAACACAGAGACTTCCAGGTTAGAGATCTTGTTCTAAGAAAGGTCATGCGTGCCACTAGAGACCCTGCCCAAGGGAAGCTTGGCCCCAACTGGGAAGGACCTTACCAGGCAAAGAAAAGGCACCTACCACCTGGAAATGCTGAAAGGACAAAAACTACACCATTCATGGAATGCCGAGCATCTACGAAAGTACTACCAGTGAATAGAGTGGCATCAAAAGCAATAACCCCCTACTTTTAGTTTGCCTTAATGTATTTTGGAGAACCCAAATGGCATGTTTCCTCCCTTTTTGAAATTATACAAGATTCAGAGATTTATTCAAAGTCTCTCCTATACTTTGCTAAGTGTTAAATACAAAGGCCAGTTAAGCATAGAAGCTGACGGCCCAAAACTAACGACACTATCCTAAAAGGATACAAAGCGTAAGACCAGTTAAGCATAGAAGCTGACGGCCCAAAACCAACGACACTATCCTAAAAGGATACAAAGCGTAAGGCCAGTTAAACATAGAAGCTAACAGCCCAAAGCCAACGACACTATCCTAAAAGGATACAAAGCGTAAGGCTAGTTAACCATAAAAGTTGACGGCTTAAAAGTTAAGCATAAAAGTTGACGGCTTAAAAGCTGACGATCCTATCTTGGAAGGATATATAAGGCATAAAAGCTGATGGCTTAAAAGCTGACGACCTTATCCTAGAAGGATATACAAAACATAAAAGCCAGTTAAGTATAAAAGCTGACGGCTTAGAAAATTGACGACCCTATCTTAGAAGGATATACAAAGCATAAAAGCCAGTTAAGCATAAAAGCTGACGGCTTAAAAAACTGATGACCCTATCTTAGGAGGATATACAAAGCATAAAAGCCAGTTAAGCCTAAAAGTTGACGGCTTAAAAAACTGATGACCCTATCCTAGGAGGATACACAAGGCATAAAAGCCAGTTAAGCATAAAAGCTGACGGCTTAAAAAAAAAAAAAAACCGACGACCTCACCCTAAAGTTAGTAACTTCAAAACACACTGAGGGGTAGTCCATGAAGTTCACTCCAAAATGCCAAAAGCTGACGACCTCATCAGAAGGATATGACGTCATCCTAAAAGCATTAAAAATCCAAAACTGGACTACCATAAAGTGGCAAAAAATAGACGGGCTCAGCAAGAAGAAAAGAAAATCATTAAACCCACAAAGGAAACCATCCACAAAGCTCAAGTAAAAATAGGCAATACATTACAAAATGACAGAAATAAAATATTATATCATGAGAATATTGTCTTTACAAATAAAGCCCTCAAAACGATAGGGCACCATGTCCAAAGAAAAAAAAAATTTTTACAAAAGGAATTGTAAAACTCAAAGAGCAGGAGCGTCTGGCACGACCTCGTCATCCTTAGGGGGGTCTTGGACCTCGCTGGCGGGGAAGCCTTCAAAACTGGGAGGATCGACTGACGGAATTATTGGAGCGATGGATCTATCTTGGGCAGGTTGAGTGAGGACGACACCGTCATCTTTTGGATGCATCCCAGACTCACTGAGGTCGTCATCGTCCACCAAGACGGTCTCGCCCACGGGCGTTGACGGCAGGGGGTCATCCATCTAAACCTTCGACAAGTCAAGATGAGGATAAAGAGACTTGATCTGCTTAAGACAGTCTTCGAATCCGTCACCGTAGTACTCGGCGCAAGAGTCAATGAATGTTTGCGATGTCTTGAATTTAGCCACGGCGTCAACTTTGGCCGCCTCTACTTGGCCCAGAAGAGCTGTCAGCTCTTTTTCTGTTGTCACCTTCGCCTCCCGCTCTTTCTCCACTTGACGGCTTCCCTCATCGAGCTTCCCTTTTAGCTCATTCACCTCCCCGTTCAAGGTACGGCAGGCGTCCTTGTATTGCTCCAGCCCGTCAGTTAGATTCTTGATGCGTTTCTGCTGATGGGCCAGCAACTCCTCGCTCTTAACTCCCTTGACCTGCACGGCCTTTATGTGAACCATGGCCTACAAGACAAAGCCTCTGTCAACCCATTAGCACAAAAACAAACGGTACAAAAAATAATAATAAATATGTATACATATACCCGAGCAAGGTCAAAGAGACCTGAGTCCCTTAGCTCCCCCACTGACTGGTTGACGCAAGGATTGACGTCCTTTTCTCTGAGGATGGACTTCAGCCTCTCCAGTGCGTACCCCTTGTGGGTAAGGAGACGATGCTCATCCTCTTGGGTGACGGGACCATGGGTCGACATCAACCCTTTCCCGGCCCCATGTTTAGGAGACGGGGGCTTTGTGGGGTGCTCCCCTGGAGTGATGGTCTGCTTCTTCGACGGGCGGTCTTCAGTCCCGTCACCCTTCCTTTTCAGTGCGCCCTTGATGACGACCTTGGGAAGGGATGAGGACGCACCCTTCTTTCCTTTCCCTTCCTCTTTCTTGCGCGCAGCGACAGCCTTGATCTACGCCCTCAACTTCACTGACTCCATTTCTGCAAGGCAGACACAAAAATGTAAAAAGACCCCAAGTGAAAGTGACGGGAATAAGAAGGTTAGCGAAGCTTACGTTGACAGGAGAAATTGTTCAGGCAACGGGCTTCTTTTGTAGGCTCAAGCCCTCCGCAATAAGCGTAAAGAGCATTGGGAGTGATAAGATCACGGCACTTCCGCTCCTCCAAGGGTATCTCCGTCACCTTGAGAATGAAAGCCTCCTGCTCCTTTGTGATCTTCGGACAGACGCTAGCCGAAATAAAAAAAAGGGGAAAAAGCAGACGGATAAGAACTTTGAGACAAATGAATCTAAAGAAAAGCTGACGGCGACGACCTGATTTTCTGACGAAGGCCCAGGTATTGTCAAAACCTTGGGGCATCGTCTCCCACTCCTCCTGACTGCACACCCAGTTCGTCCCTTCTACAAAGAAGTACCTGCCCTTCCAATTCCTATTAGAATTAGTCATGTCAGACACTAGCCTTAACTCATTCTTCCTTGTAGAGAAGTGATAAATCCCCTGGGACGAGGCGATGTGGTGAGGACGGTAACACCAGAAAAACTCGTCCAGAGTTAGCTAACGGTTTCCCCCACTTAAACTACCCCACAGGACCTCGGCCCCAATAAACACCCTCCAAGCATTAGGGGCGATCTGACTGACAGACAACCCGAGGTAGTTAGCCAACTGACGGTGGAGTGCCGTTAGAGGCAACCTCAATCCCGCCACGAACATGGCATCGTACATGCCGACATCCGCGGTCTTCCTGGAATAACACTTCTCTTTTTCCAAGGGAAGACGGATTGGGATGTCGTCCGGGATCTGGGAATGTGCTCGCAAGGAATTGAACACTTTGTCCATCATCGTCGGCATAAAGTAATTGACCATCCACTCCTTAGGAAGGATGAATAGACGGTCGTCCTCGAGGCCTTCAGACGTACTTTCCAAGGCGTCGTCGCCCCTAGACGGACTCTCGTCACTTCCACTGTCCGCCCCGTCACCATTAACCTCACCCTCACTTGCCAATCTACCTCCCCTACAAGACTCCACATCCCCGTCAGAAGAATGGGTTGACGAGTCATCCTCTAGTGACCAAGAAGAACCTTCCTCGGGCTCATAGCCTGATTAGAAGACCTCGTCGTAGCCCGCTCCATCGCGGACTGACGACTGCTCACTCGTCGCCTCCCTAGACATCTTACTACCTATAAGCGACGGGGTAGTTTAAGAGCCCAAGTGACGACCTTTCAAATAAAATCTCTTTCAAATGAGCATGCGAATAAAAAGAAAATAAGAGCAAAAATAACTCACTAAGTTATGGAAACGTCTTCGATGAAGCTGACGGTATCAACAAGCGAACGGAGACGGGAGCACGTTGGTGATCTCAAACTCTTTAAGCTGACGGCTTTTGTCTAATCAGCAGAAATGAAATAAATGAGAGAAATAAATGAGAGAAATAAGGAAAGTGGGACATATATATAGGTAAGGATATGGGCGCGGAAGACGAAGCAACATCCCCGTCCGGGCACGGGCCAGTTGATCTAGGACACGTGTTCCGACATCAAGACTACTCGAGAAGACTAGCCATTAATGCCTTGTTTGCCACGCGAAGATAGAACATAGGAAGAGGGGGGGGGGACAAGCAGTTGCCTGATGCAATAACTGCAGGAATGCGAATACTGAAGCATCAGGGACGTGTAGAATACAGTTGAAATGATGTCTTCATGTGGGAACACGCTTAGCACGTACTACCCAGCCCAGTGTTGCTAAAACCTTACTCTTAGATCAAGCATTAATAGCAAGGTCTTAGAGGGCTAATGTGGGGTGTCCGAGGACCGAGAAGAATAAGGAGTGGGATGTCCTGCACCCACTCATTTGTAAAGCGCATCTGACTCAAGAAGTTGGTTTACCCAAAAAGAAAATGGGGAAGGTGCATAGTATCGGATGAGCGCCCGAAAGAGAAATAGCATTCTAGGAGAGGATTAGCACAGTAAGAGGAAGCTTCATGAAAGAGTATACCTTCCACCCCCCCCCCCCCCCCAATTGAATGCTCTGTAACAACCTTATCAGTCGCATTAATGAAGAAGTGACCCCTTGAACAGTGTTTTCATATCTAGCAACCCCTTTTACCACTTTCAGCAGAACTTTAATGGGACAAGTATTTAGGGAAGAGCTTTGGGGCATACTGGAAGGCCAGGATTCCAAGAAGGAGGATATATAAGGAGAAAGAAGCTTTACAGGGGAGGGGGGATTTAATCTGAGAGAAATAGAGGGAGAAATAGAAAAGTGAACAGTGTATTGCTTAATAAAACTAGAGTAAAACATATATAAGAACTTTTCCTCAGATGTCACCGAGGAGCATTTTTTTCAACAACTGTTTGATTCTTTCTTCCTTATTTGTGAACCACTTCATTAGCCCTAAGCTTAGGTAGCAACTCTATTGTAATTGCCTTCCCATCTCTACACGAAAATTCTATTGTTTGTGCTTAGGTTGAAGTGCAAGGCACTACTAATCTAAGTGAGCTTGGGCTTCCAAATCCAGCTTTTACAACTAGCATAGATTTCTAAAGGGTTAAAAATATTTAGATGTGTTTATTGTTTAAGAAAAATATAAGTTAATCAAATAATTCATAAATAAACTCAACCTTATTTGAAAAAAGAATGATTTTTTTTTTTTGGGATGAATGAGCAATTATAGCAATTATACATTACTTTCAATCAGTCTGTCTTCTTCTTCTTCTTCTTTTTTTAATTTTTATTTTATTTATAATTATAGTCATTTTTACTATTTTTCAATCAAGTCAATAACTCTTTTTTTATCCCTACCAAAAAAAAAAAAAAAACACATTGTTTTTTAACATATCTAACTTAATTTTTTAAGGAGTAGGTGCGCAAGTGGCCTGTCTTTTTTATATCTTGGTTGGAATACAATAAACTAAACTTCTCACACATGCTGAACGTGGGGCATCCACGTTGCTTCCTACAAAGCTGAATTTCATGCAAATGCAATCAAAATGAAATTGAAATGAGAGGTATCATTAGCATAAAAGTAAAATTTGAGTACAATAATGATGATGTCAAGAATCTCCTCAGTATGCTACAGGGTCTTCACGCACTCGGATGAACCTGCACAAGTCAAAAGGACTTCAAAGGGGAGTCTCGGCGTGGTACCGGCTAACGACCCTCTAATGGTTAAGTTAGTGTTGCTTGTAACTCTAGCATGCCAGAGTCGGGGAGAATAGTGCGTACCTCCATTTGTGAGGGCTTGGGGGTATTTATAGTAACACTGAACTTTAACCACGGCGTGTTTAGGAAGATATCTCCTTACTGAAATTACCCTTGATTAGCGTGGAGCGCAAGACATCTCTTGGGCAACAAGTGTGCTGCGCAAGAAATCTCTTTAGGCAACAAGCTTGCTGGATAAGACATCTTTTTAGGTATAGGCGTATGCGACAAGGCACCTCCTCTCAATGAAGCGTACATGGCAAGACACATCTTGGTGCCTCCAGCTTCACCCCGTCGTTCATTTATCCCGTCAGTTTTCTTTGGCTTAAGTCTCGTCTCGTCAATGTGGCGCGTCCGTCGTCTTGGACTAGGGGCGTTTGCCTTTACTGGCGGGAGCGAAGGGCCATCAACCTACATCGTCTCGTCAGCTTGCGTAGGCCATCGACATCCATTAAACGATTTATCCCTATCAGGTGCCCCCTACTCCTTGACCCCGTCAGCTTTAGCTGCCGGTTCGAGGATGATGATGATCCTACGGTCCTCATTTTTCGTAATTTATGAGCGGGAATTTCACTACTCATTTTTTTACTCCTATATAAGAAGGCGTTAAGAGCAATTCTGTCCCATTTACTTGTTCTCTAGCTTTTTTTGTTGAAGCAATAGTCCGAGGAGAAGCCTTTCCAGTGCTTGTAGGTGTGTTTGGTTTCACACTTCATACCACAAAGGGATTTACTTCTTGTTATTTTTGTTTTTAACATTTCAACCTTATAGGGATCTATGGGTAGATTCGCTAGGCTAGTTGACACTTTCGAAGGCATGGCCACCTTTAGGGCTAAGTATAGGATTCCCGACAATGTTGAAATTCAACATTGTGAACTAGGCGAATGGTTAGTCATAAATAGACCACCTGGTTCAATAGTTATTCCGATGATCGCCTTCATAGAAGGCAAGATGGAAATTCTCATAGGTAGAGGTACTAGGGATTTTCTTATTAATTATAGGTTATCCCCAACCCAATGCTCTCCCATCCTTTTTAGGGTTCTCGGTAGTGTAGATATGATAAACCAAAAGATGGGGACTAACTTCACATGGAATGATGTAAACTAGGTATACAATTGCCAAAAAGGAAAAGATACCGATTACTACTTCAAGTGTAAGGTCCCCTCTATTAGGTTAATCTCTTGTATTCTTGAGTCGAATAAGGGCATTGATGAAGACTTCCTCATCGTCTTGGGTGACTGGCATGATAGGTTGCACTGTCTCACCCAAGATGAGGAACTAGATAGGGTTCCTACAGAATTTAGACTAACTTAGGGCATCCATTTCCTCCTATTTTTTTTAAAAGAAAAATAAACCACTTTGTGATTTATAGTTTCCGTTTACTTGTAGAAGAATTTCATACCGCTCCAACCAAGAGCTTGGTAAACTTTGCAGATCTCAATCGAATCCTTAAGTCAGAGATCTTTCTCCATCGAGACTGGCAACTCCGGGCGGTACACGTGATCCTCGAATTCAAGCCCATTTCTAATCACTTCCAAAATCCTAAGCATGTGATCAAGGCAAAAGATCTGAGGTTAGTGCTGATTGACGTGGCCGTTCCTGGATTTTTAACGCAGCCTCCTCCGTCTGGCACCCAAGACACGTAATTGCCAGCCCCACTTGTAGCCAAGCTGCTCTATTCCCAAAAGCAAACTATCCCCTCTAATGACGAGCAAGAAGAACGCGCACCTGAACCTGCCAAAGAAGACTTAGATAAAGACTTCTAAGCCTTTTATCAAGAAAATCCCGTAGATCTCCCACCCTCTTCTCATCATCGTCTAGTCACTACTCTCGTCAGTACCAATTAAGAAGCATCCAATATCCCAAAAGCTATGGTTCTAAAAGAAAAGACCCTGGACTTGCTGGCACTCATCACCGCCTATGTTGGGGGTAAGGCTCCCACAATTCTTGTAGTGCCTCGGCCACCAACTCCTACTCCCACTCATGCCTCTTTCGATGATGCTCCCGAGAGGAAGAGAAAGAGGGACAAAGCATCCGAAAGTGCCGATGAAGGGGAAATAACCCGCCCAATGCAGCAACCACCCACTAAAGAGTCTAGAGTCACGAGGGCTCAACTAAAAAAGAGCACCTTTTCTGGGTCCACCAAAGGTACCGAGGGAGGGCAGTACTCTAAAGCCTCTATATGGAACCCAGCTTGGGGGATCCAATTATGGATGACACCTCCCTCAGGGATCCCTAGATGGGCAGATTAGGGATACTATTTGAGTGTCTGGAGAAGGCCCATTTGCTTCCCAAAGACATGCATGAACTCCAGTCATTACAGAAGCGTGAAGTGTTTCCATCACTCAAGAAGGACCTTGCCAAGGTATGCCTTTAATCCTTTATCTTTATATATCAAACTTTTAGACACATACTTACATACATATTTTTGTAGGCTATATAAGCATCCTTCATTGCTGAAGAGTGGGTGGACCAAGCTCTGTCCAAAACCCGTAAGGCAAAAACTAAATTGGAGCAATTTGAGAAGGCCCATGCTGACTTCGAGAAAAGACTCAAGGAAACCCTATTTCACCTGGCTGAAGAAGAAAAAACATGCAAGAATGCTGAATCGGCCTTGGTAGGGTTTGAGAAACAAGCCGAGGAGGCGCGGCTTTCTCAGAAGAAAGCTGAGACATAGCTAGCCCTAGCGATAGAGAAGACCAAGCAATAGCAGAAGTAGCTTGAGGGGAAGGATGCTGAAAAGGCAAAGGCTGAGTAGGCTGCATATGATGCTGGCATGACCAAGACCGAGAACACTCAGAGTTTGAAAGCTCAACTTCAAGACATTGCTCAAGCTTTCTGTGTTGAAGTCTGGGGCGAAGCTCTCAACGCCACAGGAGTGAATGCGGATTCCGAGTTGAGGGAGACAGACAAGGTTTACTACCCTCAACCATTTCATATTGCTTTTAGTCCTTCCCCTGTTCTTCCTGATCCAAGCTCCACCTCCTCAATGCCCAAGCCTACTATAACTTCAACTTCAACTTCTGTCACTTCCTCTGAGAAGGAGAAAGAGTAGCAACCTCAATCTCTTGTCATGGAACTGGGACTAGATGAGGTGATTGAAGTTGAATAGCAAAAGAAGAAGAAGAAAGAGGCAAAAGATGTAACTGAATAAGCTTTTCTAGTTTCTAACACTTAGGGTAATTTTGTAGGGCAATGGGCTCTAAACAGAAATGTATTTTTCTAATTCCAACTTTTGAATAGAAATATAGGCAAGTTTGTTGGCACTCTTAACTTTCATTAGTTGTTAATTCTCTATTTTTACCATCAATATCTATACTTCGTAGATGAAAGCATATAGCCTGTCATATTGCAAATCATATTAGACTTACTTTTGCCTTACTTTCAATTCGTATTTGAGTTCTATTTCACTGGCACTAACTTATCTACGGCCTTAAAGCTAGCGGAGTCATACATAATAACCTTCCAATAAAGAGTAATTTAACCAAGTTTTGTGACATGAAGTCATTCAAGACCACAGCTTAGTTAAATATTTAGCCTATTTCATGTAAGGGTTAATTTACCCAAGGCCTAGGACTCAAGGAGTCGAACAAGACTGAGGTTCTGTTTAACACTTAGCCAATTTCACGCTAAGGTTAATTTACCCAAGGCCTGTGACCTAAGGAGTCGAACAAGACAGAGGTTCTATTTAGCACTTAAATAGTTTCACGCAAAGGTTAATTTACCCAAGGCCTGTGACCCGAGGAGTCGAACAAGACCGAGGTTTTATTTAACACTTAGACAATTTCACATAAGGGTTAATTTACCAAAGGCCTATGACCCGAGGAGTCGAACAAGACCGATGTTCTATTTAACACTTAGTAACTAGCTGGAAGTCATTACGATTTAACTTGCAACTACAACAATAAGTAAATGAATAGGAAATGAACAAAAAACTTCATATTATTAATAATAATACCGACATAGATTATTTATATTCCACTGGCGCAGAACCACGTTTTCATCCAAATCTTCTAAGAAATAAGCCCCAATTCCTACCACCAAAGTTATCCTATATAGACCTTCCCATATTGGACCCAGTTTTCCCCACGAAGGATTCTTCGCTGTTCCCACAACTTTTATTAAAACTAGATCTCCTGGCGCTAATGGCCTTTCCTTAACTCTCTTATCATACCCCTGCCTGAGCTTTTGTTGGTAATATGCAATTTTGACCATGACCACTTCTCTGCTTTCATCAATTAATTCTGAACTTGCAGAAAGTAAACGATCATTCTCCTCCACATTAAACTTATCAATTCTCAACGTTGGGAAACCTACTTCAAGGGGTATAACTGCTTTGGTCCATGTCCATAATACATGCAGTAGTTCATCCACCCATTTTCCTTTTACATTATCCAACCTTTTTTTCAATCTTGACACTATGGTCTTGTTAGTTGCTTTAGCCTGACCATTTCCCTGAGGATAAGCCGAAGTAGAATATCTGTTTGTGATGCTGAGCTCCCCACAATACCTTTTGAAGGCTTTGCTATCAAATTGGAGTCCATTATCCAAGATCAATGTATGAGGGATTCTAAATCTAGTAACAATGTTCCTCCAAATGAACCTTTTTGCATTTACATCTCTGATGTTGGACAGAGGTTTAGCTTCTACCCACTTTGTGAAATAATCAATTCCAACCAAGAGCCACCTTCGGTTTCCTACGGCTCTCGTGAAGGGTCTAACTATGCCTAACCCCCATTGGGCAAAGGGCCATGGACTAGTAAGTGGGTTTAAAATCCCTCCTAGTTGATGGATATTAGGAGCGTATCTTTGACATTGATCACATTTACAAACGTATTCTTGTGCAGCCTTCTGCATACTCAGCCACCAATACCCCTAGGTGAGAACTCTATGGGATAAAGACCTTCCTTGAGTGTGACTTCCACAGATACCCTCATGCAATTCCTCCAATAATGGTTCCACGGCATCTGGGTGAACGCAAAATAAATACGGTCCTGAATAGAAGCGTTTATACAACTTTTGCTCCTTAGAAAGCCAATACCGCAGGGCCTTCTTCTGTACTTTCTTAGCCTCAATTTTTTCTTCGGGTAGTAACCCCTCCCTTAAAAATAATATCACAGGATCCATCCATCTTGAACTTGCCTGTATACTATTTACTTGAACAAAAGGTTGGTCATCATAGTTGGGAGCTATTAGATCTTTTACCGTTATAACTCGGGGTAGTCTTGATCCCGAAGAAGTAGCCAGCATAGCCAATGAATCTGCATGGGAGTTCTACCTTTTCAGGATTTGCCTTAGGATAAAACTTTTAAAACTAGATTGGGCACGCTTAACTTTGAAGGGGTACCCCTGCATTCTTTGATCCCTGGCCTCAAACTCTCCATTGACTTACCCGACGACCAGGCGGGAGTCCGAATATATTTCTAGGACTTCCCCTCCTAGCTTGCCAACCATCTCCATCCCAACTAGCAGAGCTTCATACTCAGCTTCATTATTCGTAGCTGGGAAACCTAACCGCAAAGACTTCTCCAACTCCAGCTTCTTGGGAGTCACCGGTACAATTCTCACTCCAGAACCTCTTTGGTTTGCTGCTCCATCCGTGTACTCCTCCCAGGTTGAAGGAGAGGGGACAGAAACCACTAAAATGCATGGTCCTAACCTTTTATCCTCCTCGACATCCTTGGTGAATTCTGCGATGAAGTCTGCTAAAACTTGCCCCTTTATGGCAGTATGCGGCATATATTTAACATCAAAAGCTCCAAGCATGGTTCCCCATTTTGCAATCCTTCCTAGGTAGTCTAATTTTTGTAGCAACACTTGTAGAGGAAGTTGTGTTAGCACTATTACAGTGTGGGCTTGGAAATAATAAAGAAGGTTCCTTATGGCGTGTATGATGGCCAGCACCGCCTTTTCCAAGGGTAAGTAATAGGTCTTGGATTCCTGCAAGGACTTGCTTTCATAGTATATGGGTTTCTAAACTCCATTCTCCATTCTAATTGAGACTAAACTTATTGCATGATTTGTAACTGCAATGTATGCATACAGCTCTTCCTCTCTCTCAAGTCGGGACAGGATAGGTGGCCGCGATAGATAACGCTTCAACTCCTTGAAGGCCGCTACACATTCTTCGGTCCATTCAAAATTCTTCCACTTGTGAAGGAGTTGGAAGAATAGTCTACATCAATCTGCTGATCGAGAAATGAACCTATTCAAAGCAGTTGTCATCCCCGTTAGCTTCTACACTTCCTTGGGATTCCGAGGAGGGTGTAAATCTTTAATCGCCTTTATTTGGTTAGGGTTCACTTCTATTCCTCGGTGTGTGATCATGTAACCTAGGAATTTTTCTGAGCTGACACCGAAAGAACATTTCGATACATTCAGATGCAATCTATGTCTCCTAAGCACCAAGAATACTTCTTTCAAATCCTCCAAATGGTCTGAAGTTTGTTTACTTTTTACCACCATATCATCGATATATGCCTCCACATTTCTCCCAATCTGTGCTTCGAAGATTCATGTCACCATTCTTTGGTATGTAAACCTAGCATTCTTTAAACCAAAGGGCATTACCCAATAATGATAGTTGCCCGTGGGAGCTCGGAAAGCAGTCTTTTCTTGGTCAGAAAACGCCAAAGGTATCTAGTGGTATCCCTGAAAAGCATCCAAGAAGCTTATCCGAGAATGTCCAACTGTCGCATCCACCAATTGGTCAATCCTAGAAACAGGGAAAGGATCTTTTGAAAGGCTTTATTTAGGTCAATGTAATCTACACACACACACACACACACACACACACACACACACACACACTATTTCCCATTCTTCTTCTTAATTACTATGGTATTTACTAACTACTTGGGATAGAAAACCTCCTTGATCGCCCCCGCTTGTTTAAGTTTATTTACTTCTTCCTTTACTGCCTTGACATGCTCCTTTAATGAGCGTTGAGGTGGCTACTTCCTTGGTACTGCACCAGGATTCACATTCAATTGATGGCAAATAAACTTAGGATTAACTCCCGGCGCATCATAAGTACTCCATGCAAACACATCCACATTGTCCTTTAAAAATGCCACCAGCTTTGTTTTCTCCCCGAGAGGTCACTGAGCCCCGACCTGAAAGTATTTGTCTTCATCCTGACCAATCACAACTTTCTTTAGGCAACAATTCCTTTGTCTCGAATCCCAATTCCTCCTCGGGGTCAGTTAATTGCCATGGAGCCTGTGTTTCCCTGACTTTCGCTTCATCCACTGAGTATTGACTAACAGCAGCTATCAAACACTGTCTAGCCATTGCTTGACTTCCAACAATCTCCCCAACTTGTCCTTGTGTGGGATACTTAACCTTCAAATTGCATAAAGCTAAGGTCTTGCCAAAATTGCCTTGTAAGGGGAGTAGGCTTCCACCACAATAAAGTTAACCTGCACTTCCTCGTCTCCGGCTTGCACTGGTAGCTTAATCCTTCCTCGGGGGATTACCGTTCGGTCGTCAAATCCTATTAAAGGCAGATCATATCTCTCCAGATCCTCAGGTTTAAGATTCAACCCTTTATATCAATCTGGATACATAATCTCAATCCCGCTCCCTTGATCCACCAAAACTCTCTTCACATCATATCCCCTGATTTGAAGTGTTACTACAAAGGCATCCTCATGGGGTTGGAACGTCCCCCCCTTATCTTCCTTCGAGAAGCCCAAGACTGGCGATAACTCCAACTTAGCCCTCTTTGATACCTGGGCTAGGTTTTGCATTCAAATTTTTGAAACCATATTTACCACCAAAAAAAAAAAAAAAAAATGCTACGTCTATAAGATTTTCACCACACTTTTACAACAAATCATAGGTGGTAAGTTATGATTAGTTCTGATTTAAACCTACCATTGAATAACAACCTCCCATTTAGAATTTGTTGTGAAAGTGCTGTGAAAATATTATGGACATAGCATTTCTATATAATAAAAAAAAACCAATTACTAATTAATTAATTAATTAATTTTATCTACAACTTTTTAATCATTTTTTAAGTATAAAATCATACAACAGTGTAAATTAAATAAGTAAATAAAAAATAAACTATAACTCATATAAATAATAATAATAATAATAAACTATAGCAACTATCTCATTTAATTTTGAACTTCGTTTTGCTCACATCTGCATTTTATAATTAAGCTTTGCCTTGGCAGAAGGAACCAACGTGTGGATCCCAGTCCCACCTTCAGTCCGCGTGAGAATCTGACGGAAACAACGGGGAGTTTCATATGTTTAAAGTTCAAGAAATTTATTCCATTCCATACTAATGTCAAAAGATACTTTAAAAGCCAGAGGCCACACTTCAGACCTACATTTTAATACATTGAGTTACTTTATATGAGTTCTTGACTTGACTAACAACGGAACTCTCTCTCTCTCTCTCTCTCTCTCTCTCGCAGAACGTTGCACATTCCTTTCGATCCAACAATTGCACGAAAGGAGCTTCACGGACACCACTGCATTTCTCCAAAATCTGTAAGTTTTCACTTGATCCTTCTCTTTTATTTCCTCTCCTTAGTTTCACTCTTTTTTATTCCCAAATCATTTCATTTTACCGCTTATTCATTAATTTTACTTAAAAAGTTAATTGAATGAAATTTTGATGAGTATCTATAATTCTATATTGTGATTCAAGGTTTACTTGTAAGCTTCTTTCATGAATTCAAAAAGCCCGTCTTCTTCCTATTCTTCCAGCCGTAAGTGGAAATACGATGTCTTTCTAAGCTTCAGAGGTGAAGATACTCGCAAGAGTTTTACAGATCATATCTACACTACTTTGAAACAGAAAGGAATTTTGCCATTTAGGGACGATGAAGAACTTGAAAAAGGCAAACCTATTAAACCTGAGCTTTTAGAAGCAATAGAAGAATCACAGTATGCTATTGTCATTCTCTCGAAAAACTATGCATCCTCAACATGGTGCTTGGATGAACTTGTGAAGATCATGGAATGCAAAGATAAAGGGTTAATAGTTCATCCCCTTTTCTACGATGTGGATCCATCTGTGGTACGAAAACAGACAGGAACTTATAAAGAAGCCTTTGACATACATGAAAAAGAGAATATAGATAAAGTTCGTATGTGGAGAGCTGCTTTGACAGAAGTGGCCAATCTCTCTGGTTTCTCTTTACATGATAGGTAAATTTTGCTAACAACATTATTTACTTGAATATATTTAATTGTCGTCTGCATTGACATATACTAGATTTTTTTTGTAACTAGTTGTTGTTGTTTTGATGTGATTCTAATCTATTTGTCATTACAAAAACTACATTCATTTTTGGTTGTGTATTTGTCCCTTCGGCATGTATATTTTGTTTGATCCTAATCTAATCTTGTGTAAATTATGATAATAATCAATCTCTAGAAAATATTATCACCAAATTTACAAAGTCAAGATATCAATCATGCAAGAAGACAGAAATTTTCGTTATAAATACATCAATAATTGAGGCGTAGTACTTTCAGATTTGGGTTTACCTTGACATGTAAAACTGAAAAGTTTGCTTATATAAGTTTATTTAGCAAATAAGTCAAGTTCATGGAAACTTATGTTTAGGTTCAATTATAAATTATCTGAGCTCAAATATGACAATGTGTTTATAAGCAAACTCGTGAGTAAGAGGCTTGATTTAAGCATATATAATATTATATGTCTATGTGTATACATGTACAAAAATATACTTCTATAGGCTTGAGATTGGATTGTATAAGTTTGTAAAATGGTTCAAATTATTATTTTTAATTTATTGATATTATATATAATCTAATTTGTAATAAAAATTACACATTTTTTAACAATACAAGATTAGATAATTCAAGTTTTATAAGTTTATAAACAAAATAAGTCTATCTAATTAATTCAAATAGTACAATTTCAATAATAACAATAATAATAATAATAATAATTATTATTATTATACAACAAATATGTCTTTGATGATTGTAACTCATTACTATCTTCTCTTTGATGTGCTATTACGATTTAACACAAAAACTATAACTTCTCCTTCTTTTTCTAATTATCAAAGTGGATTCTTTTGAATTTTAAACTATTTACACCAAATTCACACATTGACTCAAATTCCCCCAAACAAGTATTCATTGTTTGTTATGACAGCTCGACTTTAATGAATTTAATAAGAATTAGACAACTAACTTTTAATCAACCAAATCCAAGCTTGCATGCGCTTATCTCAAACCAATTCACATTAGTGGTACTTTGGGTTAAGTAACGTGTTTGAGCTTGGTGAAAGAGTGTAATTAAGTGTGTGTAGTAGTTAGTTTGTTTTTCAAAAAAAAAAAAAAAAATTGTAAATCCACATAATGTCATCTTCTCTTGAATTAGGTTTGGATAGAACTTTTAAACTTTGATGCTATTTTGATGGAAATCTAGGATAGCATAGAATGCATTCATATAACTTTTTTTTTTTTGGAGAAACAACCCATCTGGGTAATTTTATTTGATTGCTGAAAAATCACGTACAAAGCAAGGAAAAAGATCTGGAGGAACATCCTCCATCCAGATTGAAACTGGAAAAGAAAGTCTCACTCTCTGAGCTAAGGCATGGGCTAGAGTATTTCCTTGTCTATGTGTGTGAGAGAAATAAAAACACCGGAGAGAGCTAATGTAAGACAAAGTGTCCTTTATCAAATGACCATAAGAGGTTGGTGTTGGAGTACCAACTTGAAGCGCCTTGATGGATAATTCTGAATCACCCTCAAAGACAGCATCTTGAAATCCAAGTTCATGAACAAAATAGGCAGCTCTTCTAGCAGCAAGTGTCTCGAGCACCACTACCGAAGATGGCTTCGGTATTTTTTCAGATAGGGCTGCCATAATCTCCCCTTGAGGATTTCTGACGGCCACTCCTATACCAGCTTCATTCAGTTCATCAAACATGGCTCCATCGAAGTTTGCTTTCACCTTACCCTCATCAGGTGGCTTCCATATCTTCTTGACTGGCCGGACTTGCTTTGCAGCTTTGGGATGGAGCTTTTGAAACTCAGACAGGTAGTCACAGGCTGAGGAGCATATTCTGTCTAGGGGTAGCACGGGCTGCTGCACTTGGACCTTATTCCTTTTGTTCCAAATCATCCAACAAGTCGTCGCAAACCGCTCCAAGTTTCTCTTATTTTTTATCAGCAGTCCAAACAGATTGGCAAAGGAACAAAAATGATGGTTTGCAGCAGCTAAATCCTTGAACTCTGAGCTCCAAACCTACAATAAATTTTTACAACCCCACAACACATGAGGGACGTCCTCAGGAGCCTGCAAACATGAAGCACACAATGGAGAACCAACAATTGTTTTTTGAAACAGCTTATTCAACATTGGTAATAAGTCTGAGCATGCTCTCCACACGAAGGTTTTCACCTTGTTTGGGATATTCATCTTCCATAATCTGTTCCAAAATGATCTTGAAGGCAGCCCCATCAGAGACCAATGCCAGCTCTCTATCATCCTCTGCACATAATAGGTGGTAGCCCGATTTTACTGCATAATTACCACAGCTGGTACTCGGCCAATACAGAAGGTCCGGCTGAGTAAAGGAGCAAATTGGGATTGATTTAATTTTTTCTGCCTCAAAAGGATAAAAAATCTGATCAATGAGGGAGATTCCACCACTTTGTGTCTTGGTCGATAAGCTGGGAGACCATTGATTCGCTGTGTAGTAAATTTGGTGCTGAGACAATTCGGCCACTGCCCTCCCCAGGCAGCCAATTGTCCTTATAAGTGTGGACAGATTTGCGATCTCCCACTCGCCACTTGGCTCCTAGATTGATAACCCTTCTGGCCTGGACAATACTCTTCCACGCATACGACCCGGACTTCACCTTCGCCTCAAAAATAGATCCATTTGGAAAATACTTAGCCTTGAGCACCCTATAAAAGAGAGAATCTGTGTCATGTATAAGTCACCAAACTTGCTTTCCTAGCATTGCCTCATTGAATTTTGCCAATTCTCGAAACCCCATACCACCCTTGGATTTTGGTTGGCACAAAGATTTCCAACTCTTCCAATGAATTTTCCTCCTATCTCCACGTTGACCCCACCAAAATTTTTGTATCATTGCTTCAATGTCATGGCAGAGGCCTATGGGTAATTTGATGCAACTCATAGCAAAGGTAGGTATAGCTTGCACAATTGCTTTCAACAGCACTTCTCTTTCGACTTGAGAGAGTGATTTTTCCTTCCACCCTTGAAGTTTCCCCCACACTTTCTCTTTTATGTAGTTTAGGCTTGCTCTTCTATTTTTCCCTATCACTGCTGGAAGCCCCAAGTATTTCTCATATTCTTTTATTTCCGAAACTCCCAAGTAATTTTTTATTGAGTTTTTTTATGGAATTTGCCACTCCCTTATCGAAAAAGAGATTGGTTTTCTCCCTATTCACCTATTGACCTGAGGCTCTTTCATATTGCTTCAGCAAGGATTGAATAGATTTCACATCCTCCAAATTTGCTCGGCCAAAAATCAGGCTGTCATCTACAAAAAACAAGTGAGATATTTGGGGGCCATTTTTGCATAGTGAAAAACCCCTCATCTTACCATCAACCACAACTTTGTTAATTAGCCCATTTAAGCCTTCGGAACAAAGAAGAAATAGATAAAAAATTAGGGGGTCTCCTTGTCTAATTCCCCTTGAAGGTTTAATATTACCTCTAGGTTCCCCATTAACCAAAATAGAGTATGAGATTAAACTGATACAAGCCATTACCAAACTAATCCATTTCCTGTCAAACAGGCTTTACTCATATCAAGTTTCACAGCAGGGATTCAAAGGCTACCAATATATTATCCGAGATTGCCTTATTTGTTTGGAAGGCACTCTGCGATTCAAAAATAATAGCTGGTGGGATCTTTTTTAATCTATTTGCTAGTACCTTAGACACAAGCTTATACAAAGTGTTACATAAAGCAATAGGTCTAAATTTAGATACACGCTCTAGGCTCTTTACTTTTGGAATCAAGGTAATATAGGTATGATTTATACCAGGTGGAATAATACCTGTTTTAAGAACTGATAGAACAACACTTGACACATTGTCGCCAATATTTTTCCAAAAGTGTTGATAGAAGACCGGGGGCATGCCATCAGGGCCTGGGGCTTTTAATGGACATTTTTTTCAAGGCATAGTCCACTTCCATCTTAAATTCCCCAACCAGTATGGAGTTCATTGTTGTAGAAACTGACCGAATAGTATCCTCCAACACTTCATCAATATGGTTCAGATTTGACAATTGAAATAAGTCCTGATAAAATTCCACAAATAAAGTAGCCACTTGATCATCACCTTCGCACCAAGAGCCATCTGCCCTCCTCAATCCATTTATCGAATTTCTCCTAAACCTGTGAGAAGCTCTTCTATGAAAATAGCTAGAATTTTTTCCCCTTCCTTCAACTAGGCCGCCTTGGCCCTTTGCTGCCATAGTTTTTCTTCTTGGGCCAGCAACTTCCTAATTTCATGTTTTAGAGAAAAAACCACCTCAACCGAGCCCCCCAATGCAGCTCTACCTTCTGCTTCCTTCAAATTTTTTTTCTCCACTAAGTCATGTGTAATGTTGCCAAAAGATGTGCAACTCCACTTTCTGAGTTTTGTCTGACAAGCTTCTAAGTTTATTTCCACAACTAACATCGGACAGGGAGCATTTCGAGTATCTTCCCATGCTGAAGCCATTGTACTATGGCAGCCACTCTCCTTTAACTGTACACTTTCAAACCTCCACGGTTTCTGCCTTCGAACTAGGATGCCGGATGGATGAATGATGATGGGTTTATGATCTGACATGGCACACTCTAAATGAACCACCCTCGTTGTAGGGAAGAGCGATAGCCATTCGTTATTTTCTGTAGCTCTATCAAGGCGCTCCCAAACAGTAATATTATCATGCAGTGTCTTACACCAAGTAAATTTGTTGCCCACAAACCCCAAATCTGCCAAACCACAATCATCCATAACGTCACGAAAGTCCTGCATTTGTTTTTCTGGTCTCATACGTCCCCTTAGCTTTTCATGAGATTTTAGGATCTCATTAAAATCCCCCGCACACATCCATGGTAACAAGAGGTGTTGGTTCAAGGTTTTTAGGAGCGCCCAAGAAATATGATAATTATGAGTCTCAGGAGCGCCATAGAAACCAATGAACCTCCAAGCATCGTCTTGACCACTATTTATCCTTGCATCGATGTGATTAAGGGATGATGAATCAACCACTAAATCAAAATCATCTTTCCACATGAGAGCTAAACCTCCTCTGTTTTCTTTTGACACAACATGCTTTTGCCCAAAGTCTAAATTTCTCAACAATTCTTTTAGTCTAGTTTCATCCAGCCATGTCTCGGCTAAGAACACGACTGTATGATCTTATGCCCATATCAAATCCACGAGCTCTTAAACTATCTGCTGGTTCACAAGCACTCGACAGTTCCACACTAACACACTCATTGCTTCTGGCAGGGCTGGACCCCAGCCGCTGCCAATACTGAATGAACTTCTGTGTCATCCTGTAAGACCACCCTGCGCTTAATAGGTAATTCAGACTGACCCTCCATCTCAACACCATTCCTCTTAGAGCCTAAGAAAACCACCAAGTCAGAGATTATAAGTGGTTCTTCTCTGTTCAACTGTTTCCACTTTCTAATCAGTGGGTTAGGGGTTGCAACTTGGCTGTGGGGTGTATCACTAACAGGCATGTGATGTTGTTCAATATGTGGGGGTGTCTGATGGACATGCTGGTTATTTTTAGTGAGGTCTGGTTGTGGTTGGGTAACCCGGGTAGGATAGGTGATAATGGTGGACTCCAAGTTGACCATCCCATGATTATTTCATGCCATATCATCGGGGGTGTTAGTAAGAGTTTGTGGAATAGTGGGAGACTCAACATCACGTGACTCTGCTGTCAAATTTTTAGCATTTAATTTCGACTTTAATACCCCTTCATTCACTATGGGAATAAAATCTATCTGCTAATATCCGCGTCAATCTCAGAGAGTTTGGAAAGAAATAAATCACCATTATTGCTGTTGCCAAAAATACCCGTTGGAGGATTTGGTGGCATTGACTCAGAATTAATTGTGGTAACTCCTGATTTTGATGCAGCATTCAAGTTATCCGTTGAGAGTTATGTAGGTGAAAACGTCTCGGCATTTATGACTCTCGATTCGGTTTCCATATCAGCATTGATGTCATTCCCACCAGACTAAGGGGGTCCTGCACTATCCGCCACTGTGGGATTGACTTGAGCCGCTTCTCTTTGGCTCATTTTAGACCGAGATTGGTACTGCTCATAATATCCCGGCACGAAGATAACACACTTGCCCGCTGTCGAGTAAGGTGCTGCTCTCAGACTGTTGCTGAATTGTTGCTTATGTGTTGAGAGGGTACCTTTGCTAACCATCCACAAGTCACAGTTTTTGTTGTTATGATTTAAGTGACCACACCAAAAACAGAATTTAAGCAACCTTTCATACTTGAAAGCTGTTGGAAAAACACATGGAAAATACGGTCTTGTATCCCATTCAAAAACACGCAGTGGAATATGAACGGATCTACTTCATTCATGTGAGATAGCATGTAACATCTGAATTTTGGAAACAAAGAATGAGAGAGCGTACCTTGATGTAGTGAAATTCAAAACAAATGAAAATTGGGCTTGAGATGCCTTTCAATCTTCACTCCAATTCCACAATGTGCTCAAGATGTGTGGTTTCTCAATCAGTTTTATATGTGATCTTTCAAGAGAATCAAGTGTCTCCCTTGAGAAGAACTCTAATTCTTTCTCCTTTTTAATCACACATATGTTTCTGCACTTAGGCAGTTACATTTATTTAATAAGATTTATTTAATAACTCTTATTAAATAAATAATTGATTATTTAATTGGGTTAGCCTTTTGGGTCAGCCCAATTGGACTTTAGTGTGTGGCTTAGAGTGGGATCAAAAGGGACAAATAAAGCTCTAGTTCCAATGGGCTTTGGACTTATTTGTCGACTTTTGACAAGCTCAAAGTTATCATTAATTATATTTAATACCACTATATAAATATAATTGCACTCTAGGCCTTATTAATAAATTATATGTCAAGACTTTATTAAACATTTAACCCGTTCATAAAAATATTCATAGTAATACAAAGTCATAATGTGTAACTGTTATTTTGTAAATTACTACCTCTTGAACCTTGAGTACCTGATCGAATCTTTTAAGTTATTCATAGATTTCATAAAATATAAACTTTAGTAACTCTTTACTAAAGTGGTTAGCCCTAATACTTTGAATAACTAAACATATTAAACTTATTTCAAGAGAATATTTTATATTTCTATAAAGAAATTATAAATTCCATCTTGAAAATATGTGTTCTTTCAACATTACGTATGGTTGCTCAACATACTGAGGTTTTGACCGTTTGTCTAGATCTCACTCCTGATATATTAAAGTAACCTACATTTCATGATCATGCTCACTATTCCCTCAGGATTGAGAGTTTATGTAAATGAGAAATCGTGAGATTTATTATTCGTTTGACAATTGTTGATAGAATAATAAATCTCATAGTTGCCTAGTTCAATATATTTTATACACTTAAAACATATCAACATATTAACTAGAAGTCTCCACTTCCTTGATCAAGATAAATCATCTTAATTGACATGTTATAATCTTTGCGGATGAAATGTCCAATTTTATTACCGATTACGAACTAAGATTTTGAGTTTACAAAAAACTTGTGATTTATATTTTCTATGATTAAATCACATAAATTACATATTATGCATCTCAAGGACTATATGATAATGTCCAAACATTCATTTTATAATTATTTTAGATAATAATAAAATAAGTTTATTACATAAAACATAATGTCATACATGGCATATAATAGGATTTTAGAGCACTAATCCCTAACAAAAGCCACACAGGTTTTTTCACCATTCACCAATGAAATAAGTCTGCCGCAACACAAGGGTAGAGAAATATCTATAGAGACTCGCACCCGAATAAAATTTCCCCCCTCGTCATCGATTGCTCCACTTGATTTATGCACCTCACCTATAATCTCACATATGCTTTCAGCCACCGTCTTTGTCATGAACCTCATGGGGATGTCATGCACTTGCACCCAAAATAGAGCTGTCTTGAACACCACATCACGTATTGGGATATCAATATCATATCATTGCAATACGACTAGATGCTTATCGAAGCTCCAAGGTTGGCTCTGGAGAATCCTGTCAACATCAGTAAGATTATCAAACACAAAAAGAATTAAATGGTCTCCTACATGTCTAATCTTGAAACCATTTGTTGAACGCCACAATTGCTTAAAAGTTCTGGCCATTGCATCCAGATTTAGGAACCTAGGAGTGAGAAACTTGGCGGCAAGAATAAATTCCTGTCACTGTTGATCCTTGCTAAGAACAAAATCAGAATTCTCCCTGTCAGACAGGGAAAAGGAGTTCCAATTTTTTATGACTTCATCCATATAAGAAGAATGACTCTAGTAGAACAAGAAATGTGTTTCCCCCAACCCCAAAAAAAGAACCACTAGCTCTAGCATATGCGTAACTTGGAAGACTACATTTTTTTTTATAATCTTGGAAGACTACATGTTTTTTTTTTTTTAATCTTGGAAGACTACATGTTTACATCCTAAATAGTACTATATTATATAACCTAAAATCCACCATTAGTGATACAGATTACCATCGCATAATTTACTCTTACAAATAAATGCCACTCCAAAACTAAAAATAGTGCTACTATTGAGACAAATGACAATACTCAACAAAAACAAAATTTCAATTCACACACAATGGCTTATTATATTCCTAAAAACTACCATGCATCTTTCTGCTTCCAAACACAGTCACACTATGTGTACATATATGAGAGGACCACCTTGATCAGTAGTCCCTTTTTGAACAAAAGCTAATAGCTACTCAGCCTACTCAAACCCTGAACCTTTAACAGCATTGTTTATATATAAACAGTAACTCATTAATATGTTTTTAGTGACTTAGTTCTCTTCTCAATTAAGATTTAACAAAATTTGAGGGTACTTTACAACAAAACTAAAAAACAGTGAATATCTGATTTTTTTTTTTTTTAGGGGTGGGGGTGTGTTGGGTGGTTTAATCGTATTGCTTAATTGTCTTTCTTCTCTGCAGGTATGAGTCAGAATTTATCCAAGATATTGTGGAATCTATATCACATAAATTGAGATATCCATTCCCAAGACATACTAAAGGATTAGTTGGAATAGATTCCCCTGTGGAGGATTTGATGTCGCTTTTAGCTATGGGATCAAATGATGTTTGCATCATCGGGATTTGGGGAATGGGTGGAATTGGTAAGACAACTCTTGCTAGAGTTGTTTATGAGATGGTTTTTAGTGAATTTGACGGTGATTGTTTTATCGCAAATGTTGGGAGTGAATTTGAAAAATGTGGGATACTTCCATTACAACAAAAACTTATAAGTGAGATTTTGATGGAGAAAAGTGTGAATGTAAAAGGATTGAAAAAAAGGTTATCTAAAAAAAAGATCCTTCTTGTTCTTGATGATGTAAATCACATCAATCAACTAGAAAATTTAGCCGGGGAGTCTGATTGGTTTGGTCCAGGTAGTAGAGTTATCATAACAACAAGAGAAAAACATTTGTTGAAAACGCATAATGTATGTGGAATATATGAGGCTCAAGGATTGGACAATATTGAGGCTCTTCGTCTTTTTAGATTGAAAGCCTTCAAAATAGATAATCCTCCCGAAGATTATCTAAACTTGTGCTTAGATTTTGTAAATTATGCTAAAGGCTTACCTTTAGCTATTAATGTTTTGGGTTCATTTTTGCATGGCAGAGGAATGAAGCAATGGGAAAATGTATTAGATAGACTCAAAGAATATCCTGAAAAAGAAATTATTAAAGTACTTGAAATAAGTTTTAATGGACTTCAGGATACAGAAAAGGAAATATTTCTACATATTGCATGTTTCTTCAATATGAAAGAAAGAGATTATATAGTAAAAATATTTGATTGTCTTGGCCTTTACCCTGAAATTGGATTGGAGGTTCTCATTGAAAAGTCTCTCTTAAGATATCATCAAAATAGATATTGGATGCATGATTTACTTCAAATAATGGGACAACACATAGTTCGTCGAGATTATCCTCAAGAACCTGGAAAGTGGAGCAGATTGTGGCTATGTAAGGACATTCACAATGCGTTGTTGAAAAATACGGTAAGAGATCATTTAGAGAATATACCTTATCATGTTATTCAAAGAAGTTGAAATTTTAACCATATATCTTGCAACTAACTCATTCCTTTTTCATTATTATTAGGAAATGGAAGCAATTCAAGGACTTGTGGGTGTAAAATATGAAGAAAAAATGAAATATTGGAACCTTGAAACCTTTTCAAAGATGCCTAACCTTAAATTGCTTATAATTCATACTGTTGACCTTCTACATGGTCCCATAAATCTTCCAAATGGCTTAAGATATCTTGATTGGAGTAGGTATCCTGTAAAATCTTTGCCATCAAATTTCCAATCAAATGAGCTTGTTAAACTTTCAATGTGCCATAGCAAAATTGAACAACTTTGGAAAGGATTAAAGGTAAGATTGTTATACAGGCACTATGCACAATTTTTTTTTTTTTTTTAAATCGTAATGTTTGTGGAAACTAATTTATCTTTTCTTTGGTTTTTTTTTTTTTTTTTTTTTTTTTTTTGGCTTTTAACAGCATTTTGAAAAGTTGAAGTTCATCAAATTGAACAATTCCTCCAAACTCATTGCAACTCCAAACTTGAATGGAGTTCCAAATCTTGAGAAATTGGTTGCTAAAGATTGTATAAATTTACGTGAGGTGCATCCATCTGTTGGAGTTCATAAAAGGCTTATTCTTCTTAATCTACAAGGTTGTAAAAACCTTAGCCGCCTTCCGAAAAAGTTTGAAATGGAATCTCTTAAGACTCTTATTCTTTCTGGCTGTTCAAAAATCAAGAGAATTCCAGAATTTATTGAAAATATGGAACAATTATCAATACTTCACTTAGATGGCACTGCTATTACACAGCTTCCCTCTACAATTGAACATTTGACTAACCTTGATTCATTGAATTTAAGAGATTGCGAAAATCTTGTGTATCTTCCTAGCCTTTGTAACTGCAAATTGCATAAAGATATAAGTGTGAGTGGATGCTCAAAACTTCACAATGTAAAGAACCTGTGGAATAATAATAGTCTAGAGGTGCTTGATGCGAGTAAAATTACTATAAGAGAGCTGCCTTCCTCGCCAGGTTTGCGTTCTTTAATGAGATTAGATCTGAGAGACTGCAATATTGTAACAATCCCTATCAATTTTGGTTACTTACCCTCATTGAAATATCTAGATCTAAGTGGTAATAATTTTGATTGCCTTCCAAAAAGTATTATCCAGCTATCTTGTTTGTTTCATCTTCATTTGAGGAATTGCACGAGGCTTCGTTCATTGCCACAACTTCCATCAAGCCATTCCAGCGTTTTTGCAGAGGGTTGTACCTCGTTAGAAACATTATCAAATTTATCATACCGGCCACGATTCTATCTCTCAAACTGCTTTAAATTTGCTGACAATCAAGGCTGGACTGATCTGTTCTTTACAATGCTATCAGGATATGCTCAGGTCTCTCTCTCTCTCTCTCTCTCTCGCTCTCTCTCTATATATATATATATATATATATCTTGAAAAATTCCAAACATCATGGTTGGTATGTTTCAGGGAATGTCGGTCAGTATGTATGATGCTACCCTTAATATTGTTATTCCTGGAAGTGAAATTCCAAGATGGTTTAGCCATCAGAGTGTGGGGGTTAAGGTGAAGGAAAATGTCAGTGGTCATTTTCATTTATGTAATAAGTGGATTGGAATAGTTGTGTGCGCTGTTTTTTCAACTAGTTATCCTCAAAAACTAGTTGAAAAATCAAGGTTTAATGGTTTTCATGGTTGTCAAATTTCCATCCATTTTAGTGAATTTGGAGTCCGTGATGTTGAATATATATCAAATGAATCTGTTCAGATAGAATCAGATCACCTTTGGCTGATCTATTTTCACCCTGGCTGTTTAACTCGTAGTTTTTTTCAATTGAAGGGAGATAAATTGAATCGAAGTGTTGAGAATGGATTCATTCATATTGATTTAGAGTTTGATTTCAGCAAACACTTCGTGGGTAAGAAATGTGGATTCCGTATGGTATACGAGCGAGACATTGAAGAGATGAGAGAAATGATGGCCCAATCCAGCAACAGTAGCTGCATCGTTCCTTATGAGGGATCGGGTTCCCATGCAATACCTATACCTTGTTATCATCCTTACGAGGGTGTATATGTGGATGCTCAACATGATTTTGACAATTCAACTGTGGCAACAGAAAGTAACAACGATGGGGCAGGACCTAGTGGTGAAGGCAGCTCTAATGATGTGCCTCACCCAAAGAGGATTCAAATATGTATAAAGGATGTATGGGAAACTTTGATGGAATTTATTTTTTCACATTGTCTTGTGTTTGGTAGGATGGAAACACACAAATGAAATGGAAACAAGTATATTGGTCAACAGAAACCATAGCTAAGTTTATGGAGATCAATTTTTTTTTTTTTTTGGGAAAATGTTTTCCCCACGGAAAACTCACAAAGCAAAGCATTCTTCTCTTGTCATTCTCTACACATTTCGACTTGCGCCACCAACGGTAACAGAGCAAACCTCTCTCTTTCTTTTCTTCTCTTATGTTCTATTTCTTCATCTCTCTATTGAGCTACTCTTTGCTTTATGGAGTATGTCAGCCTCAGTCACTCAAGCTTGCACGTACCAGTGGTTTCTCACTCATCGCTCTATCACTCGCTGAGCGACTCTGAAGCAGTTGCAAGCAGTGTTGTCTTTGAAAGGTGAGTGTGCTCTTTTTTTTTTGGGTCTCATACCTGAAAGCATCATTGTTGTTCCTTTTGTTTTTCTTTGGATTTCTTTTGATTGAACATATATGTTAAGATACAAAACCATGATTTTAAGGTTTCCATAATGGGCATAATGTATTCTTGTTTATACTATTCATTGGATTCCAATCTAACATGATAAAGATGTAAGCCGTCAAACTGAACCATGAAGACCCTTGCTTCCGTTCTCTCTCAATTTTGAAAACAAATTCTGTTTTAACATATTCCAACAGTATGTGTAAATGGGGGTTTGAATTGATAGACTTAAATCATGCAATTCTGTTCTTGACAGATTTTCCTACAAGGTGCTTGTGAAGGTGATCCATTTTTTCAAAAAGAATTTTGGCTAATTTACGTAAGCATTCTCTGTTGGGTTTCCTTTCCTCTTTTTATGAAATGGTTTTTTTGTGTGTGCATGTGTTTGTGGGGAAAGAGACCCATTTTCTTCAGCTTTTGGTTTTGCTATGAATATTTATTGGATTTCTTCCATTTTTATTTTATTTGGAATTTTCTCCGCAATTTTTAATCTTTTATTCCTTCCAGTTTTGCTGGGTTTCATTTAATTTGTCTAATTGTTTAAGTAGTTGGCTTAATTTGGAATCTTGGACTAATGAGGTTAGATATATGCAAAGATAATTGCTATATTGCCGAAAGAAATTGGTCCTGCTGCATTTTAAATCCAACTGTATAACTACCCATTGCATTTTGTGACTGTTCTTTTCTCGATGAGTATATGGTGAATCATAATGAGCTGCTGCCTAAAACCCAAAGTTCTGTTGGCTGATTATGTTCTACAATGAGAAATCACTTGTGTCTAGACTGGCATACTGTGTATCATATTTGGCTTCAGAGGAATGCTATTATTCATTAAGGAAGACTATTTTCTGAAGAGGCATGGTCAAAATGATCAGGTGGGAAGTGAAGAACCGAGTTGAAGTAACAGTTATTGCACTTCTGTTCAAAACAGGAGCTGTCTTTAGGGGTATTTCGTGTTCTATACTTAAGAATAGTGGCAGTTAATGGTCCTTGTCTCCTTGAACTAACAGATTTGGAAATTTCATTTTGTAATGTTTATGGTGCAGTGTATGCCGTTTCTGTATTGGTGTTGTATTGTTTGGTTGTATTTTGAACTGATTGTACATATGTTTTTTTTTTTTTTGATTGCTCATTCATCTTACAAGTGCCCTCTCAAATGTTAAGAATGAGAGAGCATTATTGAGTCAAATTGACTAGAATGGATTCATACAGATGGATTTCGACCAATGCTTGGAGGTTATGAAATGTGGGTTTCGTCTACTATACGAACAGGACAGCAAAGATATCAGAGAAATGATTTAGGCTCAATCCAGTAACAGTACCTGCGTCACTCCGTATGAGGGTTTGGATGTTCCCCATAATTTTGACAATTCAACAGAAGGAATCAAATTGAAGTGAAGCCGTGATGAATTTGAGGGGGCTGGACCTAGTGGTGAAGGCAGCTCTAATGATGTCCCACACTCTTAAGAGGATTGAAAGATAGAGAATGTATGAGCTCATGGTAACTCTGATTGAAAGGATTCAATGAAGGGCCTGGTAAGTCATCGTCACATAGACTCTGTAGCTTCTTGTTGGGCATATATACCTTTTGCTTTTGTTTTTGGAATTTTTTATGCTCAGAAATTACATTCAGTCCATGTTACATAGACTCTGTAGCTTCCTATTGGGCCTGTGGTAACCTTGTTTTTTCCAGTTTTTTTCAGAGAAAGTAGGCCATGATACAAAGGAAGCTTCCATGCCCACACGATTGTTTACAAGACATCTATAGTCTGTGAGTTTTCTTTTTTTTTGGTCAAAATATCATTGCCATTACTAGTTTCTTAAATCTGTGAGTGTCAGCAGCTTACTATGCCATTTTCATTTTACCACCTTGTACAAATTTTTCCTTAAAAGAATAAATCCCAAATTTTAGTTTAGTTTTGAATTTTGTTGATAATAAGGTACAATGAAATTTAATGCAAATCAACCATATATACATCACTTGCTTGTTTTATTTTAAAATTTCTAAGTTTTTAGTTTTAGTTTTTGTTGTTTACACCAAATTCGTATTAATTTATTATTAGTTTTGGTGGAAAGTTAATGCAAATCAACCATTGTCTTTGGTTTGTTGAGTATATTAGCCTCAGCTGCTCTATATTTGCTCTCACCAGTGGTTTCTCATTCTTCCCTCTTTCCCACTGTCAGCGGCTCCTAAAGCTTTTACAAGCAGTGGCAAAACAATTGTCCATGAAAGGTGAGTGCTTTTTCTTTTCTTTTTTGGTCTCATACCTGAATGCATCATTGTTGTCCATTTTCATTTTCTTGGATTTCATTTGATAGAATCATATTTCTGTGTTTGATGTAATGAGATGAAGACAAATATGTTAGAATGCACTCACCAGCAGTTTCTCGTTCTTTCCTATCTCACTCAAGGTCAGGCAGTCAGCAGATCCTGAAGTAGTTGCAAGCAGTGGAAGAACAACCGTCCTGTGAAAGGTGAGTGTGCCTTTTCCTTTCTTTTCTTTTTTGGTCTCATACCTGAATGCATCATTGTTGTCAATTTTTGTTTTCTTGGATTTCGTTTGATAGAATCATATTTCTTTGTTTGATGTAATGAGATGAAGACATATATGTTAAGAATACAATAGGCTATATCTAAAATCAAGTAGATCATGCTTTTGTAGAATACTTTGGTTTTGCAATACAACTAGCTACTGTGATTTTAAGATTTTCATAATGGGCCTAATGTATTCCTATTTTTACCCTTAATTGGACTCTTTCTAACATACATTTTAACAAAATAAGGATGTAGTTAGTCAAGGGTTTTACAACATCTGTCAAGCTAAACCATGAAAATATTACTTCTGCTCTCTTTCCTTCTCAGTCTCAATTCTGAAAACTTCTATTTTAAATATTCTAGCAATATTTGTAAGTGAGATTCAGAATTGATATGCTTATGGTAGCTCTGACTATGGTAACTCTGATTGCAAGGATTCTAATTAAGGTGGTTCAGGACTAGTAAGTCACCGTGTTTCTTTCTATTACAAGTATTGTTGGTTGCTTTTTTTTTTTTTTTTCCTATTTTTTTGGGCATATTCATACCTGTATTTTTCAATTTTAAATTCAGAAATTGCGTTTATTGCAGCCCATGATTTAATCTCTGTAGCCTTCTCTCTTTGACTTGTTCCACCAACGGTAACAAAGCATACCCCCCTCTCTCTCTCTCTCTCTCTCCCTTTCTGTTCTTCTCTGATGTTCAATTTTCTTCATCTTTTTTTTGAGCTAATCTTTTCTTTGTTGATGTTCAGTTGCCCAACATCTGCGCTCACCAGTGGTTTCTCACTCTTCGCTCTCTCACCCACAGTCAGCGACTCTTCAAGGAGTCGCAAGCAGTGTTGTCTTTGAAAGGTACATAAGTGTGTTTTTTTTTTTTTTTTTTTTGACTCATACCAGAATGAACCATTGTTGTCCCCTTTTTTTTCAAGAATGATATATCTGTGTAACTGTGTTTGATGTAATGCAATCAAGACATATATGTTAAAATACAATACGCTATATCATCAACAGAGTAGACCATGGTCCATGGTTTTCTAGCTACCATAATTTTAAGTTTTCCATAATGGGCGTAATGTATTCCTGTTTATAGCATTCATTGGATTCATTGTAGGCTTGTAGCATACAATTTTACATAATAAAGATGCAGCAAGTAAAACAACTTCTGTTTTAACATATTCTAACAATATATGTTAATGTTGGTATGAATTGATAGGCTTAAATCATGCAATTCTGTTCTTGACAAATTGCCTACATGGTTGAGTTCATTATAATTAAAAAAAAAAAAAGAAAAAAAAGAAATTTGGCTTATTTATTTAAGCATTCTCTGTTGGGTTTACTTTCTTCGTTTTTTTTTTTTTTGAAATTGTATGTTTTTAATTCTGCTTAGCTTGGGTGCAAATCAATTTGGACAGATCCATTTTCTTCAGTTTTTGGTTTTGCTAAGAATAGTTGTTGGATTTCTTCCACTATTATTTTATTTGGACTTTTCTCCCTAATTTTTCATCTTTATGTTCCTTCAGGTTTTGCTGGATTTCATTTAATTTGTCTAATCGTTTAAGTACTTCGCTTAATATGGGTTAGTTTGGAATCTTGGACTAATGGAGTTAGACAAATGCAAAGACAATTGCTATATTGCCAAAAAAGAAAAAAAAAAAAGAAAAAGAAAAAAAAGGGGTCCAGCTCCATTTTTAATCCAAATGTATAAGTTATAACCGCCCCACTGCATTTTATATCTATTTACTATAATGAATCATTAAACAGATCATACAAAAATAAATAAATTAGAAAATCTCACTCAGATTATGCCAGGTTCATGCATTTTGAAGGATGCTAGAGGCTCTCACAATATTTGCTTTGTATGTTATAGTAGCTTCTAATTACCACAAAATCTGATGCATTTAGATGGTACTTGCAGCTTTTACTGGACAGCTTTCGTACTGCTGGAGGCACTTTCTTTGTTATAGGTCCCAAGATTACTTGTTTAACATACAGAGTAAGCTTAGTCTGGTTGAGATTGAAAGTGAAGATATGCTAATTTGGATTACTGAGAAAACAGCGAAATATTATTTTGCAGGTGCATGAAACTGTACAAGGAAGAAATGGCCCAAAGTTAAATGGTTAAGCTCATCTAGTTTCCCAAAGTAATTCCAAAGCATGGGTTTATAGGCTGGCTAACGGTTTACAACAGATTGTTAACAAAAGATTGAATGTTGTAGTGCTGTGCTAATTTTGATGCTCGGTGTGTTCTTTGTAAAAAGAGAATTCAAAGTAGGATCACTAAATTTGTGATTGTTCTTTCTCAATGAGGATATGGTGAACCATAATGAGCCGGTGCCTAATAAAAAATCCAAAGTTCAGTTGGCTTGAGATCATGCTCTATGATGAGAAATCCATTGTGTCTAGACTGGTATTGTGGTCTACTGTGTTTCATATTTGGTTTCAAAGGAATGCTAGTATTCATCAAGGAAGACTACCTTCTGAAGAGGCTATGGTCAGAATGATCAGGTGGGAAGTGAAGAACAGAGTTGAATGTAACAATTACTGCAATTCTGTCCAAAACAGGAGAATAGTAGCAGTTAATGGTCCTTGTTTCTGTTAACTAATAGATTAGGAAATTTCATTTTGTAATGTTTAAGGTGTAGTGTAGGCTGTTTCTGTATTGATGTTGGATTGTTTGGTTGTGTTTTGGACTGATTGAACATCTGTTTCTATTGAAATGAATTGCTCATTCTGTTTCTATTGATTACCATGGAGACATGGAACATGTACTGCGGTGTTTTCATGCTTGTTGGACATTGAGCATGCCTAGTCATTGGTGTACCGTGTATGCTATAAATGGTTAATTTGTCACGTGGGTCAAGGCTCAATCCAGGATTGAATATAATAAAAACAGTACTGCCTAGGCATGCATGCCTGTGAGGCTGATGATGAGTATTCAGCTTTGTTTACTTCATTCTTAAGGCCTTTGTTGATGATGAATTACCACCAGCATTTGCGTTTAGTGCAGCCCCTTGAATTTGATACATAGATTTCATAGCTTCCTTTTGTGTGACATGTTGGGCTTTTACACAATTTGGTACAGAGAAACAAGCTTAGTTTAATGCTGTCTGAAAGAGCTGCTGGAAGTTTAGTTGTTGGATGGGCTTTACCTTTCAGGCCTGTTGTAGTGTCCTCTATTTGTTATTAGGAGCAAGTTATAATTTGATGAATGGGCCTTCTTTCTTTTGCTAGTTTATGTTAGAACGGTTAGTTTTTAGTTTTTTAGTTTTAGTATTATATTTTTGAGATGATTTTTTATTTTTTGTTGTTTTGTATTGTCCTTTATTATTTTTTATAATTTTTTAAGAGGCTTCGAAAAAATGGAAACAAAACAAACCTTCTAAGATGGGTCTTCCAACTAGATTTGAGAGAACTCCACATAAAATACCATTAGAAGAAGAAGGCAAGTAGACAATAATTAAAGTCATTCCTTCTCTTCTTCTTCTTCTTCTTCTTCTTCTTTTATTATTATTATTATTATTTTTTTTTTATGGGACACTAAAGTCAATTTTGATTGTGTGTTCTGCTGAGCTTATTTATTGTTAATTTATTTATTTAAAAGTAAGAAAAAAAAAAACTTTATGTAAATAAGTTTTTTTTTCCCTTTCCAACTAAACCAATTTATTTGTTTTAAAGTCACTTTTTATCTTCTTTTTAATCAAATAAACTAACAGCAAATAGGTTAACCAAAAATGCACAACACCCAGTACCCACCAATTGATGATATCATATTATAGGTATTGCATAATTACAAATCAAAATTTAATGTTGCTGATAGCAACTGGGGGTTGGTGAGGCTTGGAATTCAAATTTGGCCATTGCCTTGAGGTTATGATTGGATCCCCCACTATCAATCCACGTGAGAATTTTAGGTGAAAAATTAATAGGACATGGAATTAGTTGAACCCGAGTCCTGATTTCAGCTAGGTGGAAAATGAATAGGACGGAGTACCAGTTTAACATTATTTATATAGTTAGCAATAGATAAAAAAAGTGATTTTACGACGAACTCAAACAAGAGAGTCTTTTGGCTAAATAATGCAGAATGTGAAATTTATTTGCATTATAGGTACTGTTTCAAGTTATTTAGGGAAATGAGGAGAGAGAGTGAATTTCGGCAACCATGTTGCTAAAATTCTAACAAAAGTATGAGAGAGAAAGAGAAAAAGTGAGAGAGAGAAAATTCTGAATTTCGGCAATGACATTGTCGAAATTCTGCTGCTCAATATCTGTTGCCCGTGAAGGGCTGTGAGTGCTTGAAGTGAGTGGTAGTGAGGGTGCCCAAAAGGAAATGAATTTCGGCAATAGCATTGCCAAAATAGGGGGGGGGGGGGGAATTGTGGCAATGCCATTGCCGAAATAGAGGGAAAAATAAAAAAAATTTGTGGCAATTGTGGCAATGCCATTGCCAAAAATAGGGAGAAAAAAAAAAAAATTTGTAGCACATTTGTGGCAAAAAAAAAAAAAAAAAAGGTTTGGCAATTGACTTGTAGCATGGCATTGCCGAAAATTAAAGGAGAAAGACAAAGTCAAAAAGTACACGTATGACTCAATTATCTCTTTTTGGTCAAAGATTCTTTTTTGTTTTTTGTTTTTTGTTTTTTGTTTTTTGTTTTTTGTTTTTTTTTTTTTTTTTTTTTTTTTTTTTTTGTCTCAAAAGAATACTTTACACATCTCCTTTAATCAACCAATTAATTGGTCCACTATTAAAAGAATCTCCTTACAAATTCTCAGAAGAATACTTGCAATCTCAGCTCTTAATACACTGTTAAAAGAATCTCCTTACAATCAATCAATTGGTCAGAGATTCTTTTTTTTGTTTGTTTTTTGTTTTCTCTTTTATATCTCTTGCTTTGATTCTTATTCTCTAAGATTCATTGATTATTTCCAATGAAACAATATCACGCGTAATCTGTCTCAGATAATTTTTTTTGTCTTCTTATTTCTCCTGCGTTTGTCTAAGAGATTTGTTTTTGTCTTTTTATTTCTCCTCTTCATAATAAAAGGCAAGTAGCTGAAGGTTTGCATTTCCTCACAAAGTTACATCCTCTTATTGTTACTCTTCTACTTTGCTTCAGTGTATTGTTACTCTTCTACTTTGCTTCAGTGCATTGTTCCTCTTCTGCTTTGTTTTAGTGTGCATTGTTACTCTTCTGCATTGCTTCAGTGTGCACAACTAAAGATAGTAAGTTTTGGGTTAACGTAAATTTTTTTGCTTTGCTTATTAACTTATATGCTTTGTAAATATTAAAAGCTAATGCATTGTAAAATATTATGTATTGTTGTAATTAATATTGTTTGTATGCCTATGATTATGATTATTGTTGTTGTTGTTTTTATTCAAATTTTAGACTAATGAATTTTTTATGGTTAGGACTACAAGCATTTTTAGTATTGTTGTTATTTTGTGTTTATTTATTATTATTTAATTGTGTTTTTTTTTTTTTGCATGTATCACTCTATAATTCTCACGATTGTGGTAAGCATTTGAACTCTCTAATTAAATTCATATATGTGTTTTGTTAATTTTAAAATTATTTATTGTTATTATTAGTATATGATCACAAAAATTGTAATAAATTGTATTATTGTGATCTTTTTATAATCAATTTTACTTTGTTATTATCAATTATTACATCTATTACTTGGAAAATATATATTGCATAATATGTTTGTTGATTTATAATAAAGATATGTATGTGTATTATTATTATTATTATTATTATTTAGTACAATAAACCGTACATATGTGTTTCTTTTCTTTAAAGTTTATTATTATTATTATCATTATTATTGTTATTTTGTGTTTATTTATTATTATCTAATTGTGTTTTTTTTTTTTTTTTGCAAGTATCACTCTATAATTCTCACGATTGCGGTAAGCATCTCAACTCTCTAATTAAATTTATGTATGTGTTTTGTTAATTTTGAAATTATTTAATATTATTTATTGTTATTATTAGTATATGACCACAAAAATTGTAATAAATTGTATTATTGTAATATTTTTATAATCAATTTTACTTTGTTATTATCAATAATTACATTTATTACTTGGAAAAAATATATTGCATAATATGTTTGTTAGTTTATAACAAAGATATGTAAGTGTATTATTATTATTATTATTATTATTAATATTATTATTATTTAGTACAATAAATCGTACTTTATTGTCAATTCATTAATGTTTAAAGGTTATCTCAATCCAAAAAAAAGTGGTTAATTTAGTTTGACTTATAGAGCCATGGTTTAACTCATTGTAGCATTTAATGTAGGATATATTTGAAATGGAGCCTGGGTCATTCAATCATTCTCTACTAACCCAACAACAATATCACATCTCTAATGATGCAATGGAAGGCAGTGTACGTTACGAGATCAAAATTTATTAATGTCCTAATAATATCTACAATTATTCTTTCAATAAACATGAAAATAATTTCAACATTAGCAATATAACATTGTACATTTAAAAAAAAAACTTCAGTTTTCCATCCTACGAGTGCAACCCCAATCCTTTGCCCCCCCCTCCCCCCGCAGTTAGGCGAGCGTATCACCTCATATTTGCATCAATGTAGACTATACCGTGTTACCCACCTACCACATATAGATATTGACCGGGGTCTTATCATTTCTTTGGTGGAGCAATAGTGAATTTAGGGGTGTGTGCGGTTCGGTAAGGGCGGTTTTTTTCCAAATTTATTACCGAACCAATAGAGATTGGTTTTTTCATAATTAGAACCGATGCACACTGCCTAAGGTCGGTTTTTCGACCTCTAGTGGTGCATTTTTTGCGGTGCGGTTTAGTCAGTTTGGTCGGTTTGAAATATTAAAAAAAACTATTTTTTTAATAATAAAAAAATTGGGCTTTCAAACCTAATATCAATATATCAACTTGTTCAAGAAACTTGTGCCAAATAATTCATGAAACCTGTGCCAACCTAGTCAAACATAAAACAGAAGCAAAAGCGTTAATGTATTTTTCATTTCATAATGATCACATAATGATCCAAAATTTCTGACCTATGCAAAACCTGTGCAAAAAATTTCACATAATGATCCAAAATTTCAAAATTGTATTTTTCATTTCAAACCTGTGCAAAAAATATGGTCACATAATGATCCAAATTTTTTCATTTCATTCACCATGCAAAAATATTTTGAAATTGCCTCAATAAGAGTTCTACTCCCAAAATACTATCATGTAGCATATAATATCATTAGTGTCACTGTGTTTGTTAGTGTCAATAACAATAAGTGTTAATGTATCTATTTAATAACGTATTATAGAACCATTTGTCACTGTCCACAAATGCCAAAAGAAATATATACAAATTAAATTAGCATTTAGGCAAAAAAATGCTAATTGCTTGTATCTCCAATAATAATCCCACCAATGAATACCTAAATAACTACCATTAGTGAAAAGTCCACTACCAATAACATGTAAAGATATAATTAGCATATAGGCAAAAGAATGCTAATTCTTGTAAGTCCTTTGTCCAATAAGCCTGTGCACTATGCATCATCCTAAAACTCCTACAAACTACTAAACAAAACAAAATAAACACGTGTTAATAACAATAAAACGTTTATGAACAATAAAATATTTATAATTAACACAAACGAATGAGAATAGCAAGTATACTTACATAATACTAACTATTAACTAACTCCAAGCAAAGAGCAGCACATCACTCATCATTATCTAACACAACGGTGCTTGGATCCTCCACCATAAGCATTGGGCAAACCGATGCAATTTCTACAATCCCATTCAAAATAAAATGATTCGTAAGCATTGAGCAAATAAATAAACAATTGATATATACAACATACAAATTGAACATATATTTTACCAATGTCAATCTCAAAACCATCTATATCCTCCACATTATCCATGCACTCCCGAAGCTTTATTGGTCTTTTTTTCTTTGCATCCTTCAACCAATTTTTGATACAAATAAGGGCTTCAATTGTATTAGAAGATAGTGAACTACGGAACGAATCCAAAACATGCCCCCCTGTACTAAAAGCAGACTCAGATGCAATTGTAGAGATAGGAATAGCCAACACATCACGGGCAATTTAGGAAAGGACTCGATATCTAGAAGAATTCATTTTCCACCACATCAAAATGTCAAAATCTTCCACATCAGGGTCATCAAAAGATTTCAACAAATACCTATCTAACTTAGATTTGCTTTCCACACTATCTTCGTCCGCTAAGTGTTGCTTAAACCTATTATTATAACTTTTAATGCAATCAGACAATGAAGCATTGCCAACACTTGGCCTGGAGTCCCTAGACGATGAAGCACCACTACCACTAGAACTCGAAGCTCCATTTTGACCCACTCTCAATGCATCCCAAAACTTAGAGCTCATCGCATCCCCCTTGTCCTTTCCATACCACTCCCTAAACCAAAACTTTACATACTTTGATCTATACATTAGGTCAAGAACAACAGCAACAAAAAGTATCAAATTGATATTATTCATACTTCCCCAATACTTATCATATATTTTTTTCATCTCTACCGCCATACTCTTCAAAAGTGGATCCCCATCAACACCACAACTGTTGCAATTGATCTTCAACGCTAATTAGCTCATGGAAGTATGTATTAGAAGTGACAAATAAGGACCCAGAAAATCTAAGTGTCGCCTCATAAAATATGCCAAGAAATTTCACAAAAGTCTTGGCATTTTCCTAATCAAGATAGTTAGGAGGACCAATGGGCTTTTTCCCATCCCATCCGATTCACAAAAATAAAGTTTGTAATGCCCATTCTCCTCTTCCAACCTATCAAATGCTTTCACAAATTTCAAAGCACAATCTAACATGAGATAAGTGGAATTCCACCTTGTTGGCACATCAAGGGACAACAAACATTTGGCTTTGATTTTCTCATTTTCAACACATTCTTGAAACTTCTCAAACCTTGCGGGAGAGGCTCTCACATATCGCACCGCATTCCTAACTTTGGAAATTGATTCATGAATGGACTTCAACCACTTTGCACTATCAAATTCAAGATATGCACACAACAACACATATGCATGAACTCACCACCCAATATGCTACTATCTCTTTCTTTTGTTTTCTTCTTCACATAATCAATTGCCACATCATTAGAACTAGCATTGTTCGCTGTGATTGTAAACAACTGGTCTATACCCAACTTCAACAAACATGACTCAACCGCTCTACCTATGGTGTCCCCTTTGTGATTAACTATAGGACAAAAGTTCAAGATTTTCTTTTGGTAAGTCAAATCCCCATCAATGAAGTATGCGGTGACTACCATGTAGTTTAAGTTTTGTATGGATGTCCAAATATTTGTTGTCACACAAACTCGTTGCCCAACAAAGGCCCCTCTCAAAATATCCACCTCACTAGAATAAATCTTTATACTAGCCCTTGCAATGGTAGTGCGATGGGGAATAGGAAACCTAGGCTCAACTATTTTCATAAATTCTTGAAAGCCTTGACGTTCCACAAATTTAAAAGACAATTCATCAATGACGATCATCCTTGTCAATGCCAACTTTATCCTTTCTTCACTATAGTTTGCAACTACTAACACATTTGAACCACTTTCCCCTTCTCTCTTCGCTTGGAAAGACAAAGTTTTTTGCTTATCATCACGGGGAAAATGCCACTTCTTACACACCTTCATGTGTTGCAACATGCTCGAAGTACCATTTTTCTTACCATGACATTTATATTGATTCTTACAATACTTGCATTGAAATCTAGGATTTTTAGAATCAAAACCAGCCAACTTAATGAAGTGTTGCCATACTATAGATGGGTCCTTACCACCTTGTTTAAGTGATAGTGGGGGAAGTGATGCACCAAGTCCAATTGGTGCTGCAAGTTCAAGTGGGTTAGGGTTAGCACTACCAGGACTAGGAGGAGGTGGGTTAGGGTCCCCAGGTGCACCAAATCTAGGTGGAGCATCAACATCCATCTAATTAAAAAAATTTCCAACCAACAAAAAAAAAAGTTTCCACAACAATATCAAATTATAATTTTTCCAGCAAATGTAGTATCAAATAGACTAAGGCAACAATAACAGACTAACAATTATTAATCATTAGTCATTACTCAACAATTTATGTCACTAATATTAACAGCAATTCAGAACTAAAGAATTAGCTTTTATTTTATATTTATATTGAATAAATATAAATAAAAGCTAATTTTATATATAATTATATATAAACTTAAAGCAGATGTTACTAAGTACTAAAAATTTAAAATCATAATGTTGAATATAGTGAGTGTTTAGTGATTACCTCTCGGTGAAGGATTGAAAGCGTGAACACTCTCAATCTCGTCTCACTCAAAAATTAAAATGCTAAAGAAAAAAAAATGTTAGTGCTTACAACTTAGTAGGCTGAGTCAACTGACTAAATAAAACTAAGTCAATAGACTAAATAAATAAATAACTAAAAACTAACTAAATAAATTAACTAAACTGAGTCAACACACCAAAAACTAAATTAAATTAATAAACAACTAACTAAATAAAAACTCAATAAATAAATAACTACAAACAACTCACACGTGTGTCACACTCACAACTCACACTCACACGCACAAATAACTAAATAAATTAACTAACTGAGTCAACAGTGTTAATCTCCATCTCACACACATACACTGATTCATACAGTGTTAATCTCCATCTCACACGCATACAACATACACACTGACACTGACACTCACACGCATACACACTGTGTTAATCTCAAAAATCCAATGTCAAAAAGCCCATTCCCGTCCGATTCACAACAGTGTTAATCTCCAATGACTCAACACACTCACACGCACGCCTTTGCCCAATCTCTATCTCTAACTCTAACTCACTTCCCTACTGAACATTGAACAACAAGTCAACAACTCACACAGTCACACCAAAAGAAAGGGGCTGATGGCTTACCGTGGTTTGCCGTGGGGAGCTGCTGCTGCTGTGAGGCGCGACTCAGGCCGGTGAGACTGCGAGTGAGAGGCTAAAGGTGAGGCGACTGGGGCAAGAGTGAGAGAGAGAGAGAGTTAAGGGTCCCAGGTGTGAATAGAACGAATTTATAGTGAGGTATGTGTCTGAAAACCTACATAAAACGGTGCCGTTTTATGTGTTTTTTATTATTATTTTATTTTATAATAACCCAAAATGATGACGTTTTACTAAAAAAATTTAAAATAGATACACACCTAAATGACACCGTACCCCTGATCTGAACTGAAAATATTTCTTTCTGTTTGTATCAGTTCGGTTCGGCTCTACTCGATGCGTGCTTTGTGTCTCCGATGTCCTCACCGCATCGGCATCGGAGCTCCGTTCGCGTTCCGAGCACCGGCATCGGCTTCGTCAGTTGATGCAGGAAGGTCAGTGCCAGTCGGTGTTGTTGGCTCCGGTGACAGCTTGCACACTCCTAATGGCAATCTGAAACCCATACATTTCATCTACCTACTTGTGAAATGTTGATTACTTTACAAGATATAGCAATCCTTACAGGATTGCCTAGTGATGGCACTGCAGTGTGTGGGCCCACTAATTTAGATTGGGGAATAAATTGTTAGTATTTACTTGGAGTGACACCACCTGCAAATACATTGGAATATGGTGGCCTTAAAATAACATGGGTAAGGAATATATTCTCAAACCTACCAGAGGGTGCCAATACTATAACAATCCAACAGTATGCTAGGGCATACATGTTCCAGGTTTTGGCTTTACTATTAGGAAATAAGAGCCAAAGTAGGTTGCATTGCTGCTTTCTCCACCTGTTAGTGGACTTTGGTATAGCTGGGGAATATAGCTGGGGTAGTGCCACACTTGCTTTCCTTTATAAAGAGCTGTGTACTGCCGCTATTAAAAAAAAAACATGGAGGTTGCAGGTCCTATTTCATATTACAATTATGGGCGTGGGGGCATCTTCCATATCTGACCCCAATTCCAATAAATCCAACAAATTTAAATGGTGACGACCCATACGGTTGTAGGTATAATATTTAATTTCTATTTCTATACAAGATTGTATACTGTAGCATTTATCCTTAATACTTCCAAACCCTAAAATCAGTGGTAATCATTAATTGTGTATAGGTGGGATACCAAGAGAACGTTTACTCATACACTAACACATGTTCTACATGCGTACCATTCTAATCACGACACACATAATAATGAACAGGTAATATATGTTGTCACAGTGCATCAATGGTTAATTTACTAGTTATATTATTGTCTTGATCAATTATAATATAGTTATTGTAATTGGAATCATAGGTTGTTTGGACACCGTATAATGATTATTTGCATGACTGGTGTCTTGCAGAAAAACATATATGGATGACAACATCTCCATTGCTATGCTTTCAAATTTTGGAGTATTAATATCCAGAAAGAGTCATGCGACAATTTGGGTTGTTGCAAAGATGTCCAAAGTAGCCTACAGACAATTTTGATAAATATGTGCATTATGTAAAGATGACAGGAAAGTCCGGTGTTAATTGGAGTAGGCAACATGCACATTACTACCGACTTTGGAATGAGCGAGCTCAAAATGTAATTGGGGATGACAATTTCCATGTATGTGTGGACTACACAACATGGTACCTTGAACATGGTCACTTGTTCATGACACCAGAGGCGGCTGCCCATATGTACCAGGTTATTATTTTAGCTTTTTCAATACTGCACTAATATTGATAACAAATTATTATTTTAGCTTTTTCAAAACTGCACTAATATTGATAACAAATTATTTACACGAACTCAATACTGCACTAATATTGATAACAAATTATTATTTTAGCTTTTTCAATAATACTGCACTAATAATTTTTTTTTCTTTTTATGTGGCAGAAAACTGAGGTAAATAATATGTTAAGTTTGGCTGTTGTAAACCAACAGCGGATTGACCTGACTGCACAGCAAGTCCTTCCAACAATAGTAGAGGGCCTTAATCGAGTGAAGTTATCGATGGAAGCACATATTTCCTCCGTCCCTACTGAGAGGGTGACACACTTCTGGCGTCGACAGAGGCACCAAGGAAGACAGCACCCGCAAACCTCTATGGAAACTCGCTCGTCCACCTCTACACAACGTAGACAATGCAGAAATGATGAAGCTGGGCCATTCACCTTTACACAGCACAATATGTATAGCTCTACCCAAGCTGGGCCATCAACATCTGCCCCTAATGAGCCACCCACCTTTAATGAGTATAATCCAATTAATGTCAATTAGTACTGCATGTCTTTATATGAACAGGTTGGATCATCCACTTCCCTAGGACAAGGATTTGAGGGTTTGTTTAGCTGTGATCATTATCCCCAACCTAAGTCAACACCTCCCTCCTATCACCTATCGCCACCTCCATCATATTATGTGCAATACAATTATGGCCATGATAGCCAGTACAACTCTGAACAACATGACTCGTTCATCACACCACAACCTTCCCAACCATCCTCTCATGTTGGTGATTTCTGCACGCTACCAAATACTTGGGCATGTGCTCTGAACTCTGAGGAAGAGGCCTCCGTAACAGACTCTGAGGAAGATGCCCTAAATAAGGACAGTGGGGAAGATGTGGAAGATGCAGGTGTCATCAGATAATGAAATTGACGAAGGTGATAATTATCCAACAGATTTTGATATTAGAACGCAGCCAAGGCACATGGGGAAAAGTCCTGTGCAAGCACAAAGGTACCCTTAAGGAGTAAATAGGCATTCTCCATGTTGTGGAACACAACAAAAACTTCATGTACCCCATCGTGACAATCACTAATCAATATAAAATGATTGTTTATTAAGAATATATTTAAGTATTATCGCTATTTATGCATCATTGTAGCAAAAAATATTATGCCTACATAGTATACATATCACATTATACTACTAACCGTAAGAAATGTGTACACACATATTTTGGTATTTTAATAGCCACAATTGTAGGTGCAGAATAGGTGGAAAAAAAAAAAAAAGGTGTCCAACTTCTGGTTTTATAGTTGATCTTTTTTCCTTTGCATGATGTCTATTGAGGAGTCAAAGAAAAATAAAACTTTCATCATCTAATTTTCATCCAAATTTACAGCAGCAACTGGTGCATTAATTTTGGCCTTCAAAAATTTACAGAAAAGTTGTAGATATTTAATTCATGGTTCCAGCCCATCCAGCCTTGAGTCAATTGAAATTTTGAGGAGAAAGATACGTTTAAAATACTGATTAGTCCTCAAATCTGATTTTTCCTCTTCAGATTGTGGCCCTTTGATTTTGTTCCTTATTTGAAGCTTCAAACATGGTAAATGACCCAAGCACTCCATAAAAAGTATATATTTGAAGGTGTTATTGAACCCTATTAGGATATATGTGTTTCACTTGTTAGGAACATATGTCATTATTTTATGTAATCGGCTAATCCTTTGACAAAACTCACTTTACTTGTATTTGGGTAGATCTAGGTGTTTTTAATACTTCAAGAAACAAGGTTTTAAGATCAAGTGTTAAAGCCATTCAAGTCTATCCAAGAAACAAGATGAATAGTGCAAATTCATTAAAGCTCGACAGTTGCATCTATCGAGCTTAAGTAAGCTGTTTTAGCTCGTGTGCTCGACACCAGCTCGACAGCTTCTCGACACTCCTATCTGTTGAGGTTTATGAATTTCAGAATTTTGATATGATTTTCTTGGGATCCGTGAATGTGTCTTTAGGCTTTCTTTTCTCCTAACCCTAGACATATAAAAGGATTATTTTAAGGGCCGTAAAAGAGTTCATAAGTTGCACAAGCATTGAGCAAAGTCTGTTTAAGCAAATTGTGATCGGAGACAAAGTTTTGCCCTAGTTTATCTCTTGTGAAGAAGTTGTTGTGTATGTGCATTGTAGGGTTTTGTGACCAAGCATCTTCTTGATCTTCATCATCTGGATGAACTGAAGAACTTTGTAGCTAACAAACTTCTCTAGTTGGTGATTAAAGTCGCGTACTGGGATCTGCGCAATCGGTTAGTCACGTACTTGGGAGCCGTGCATCAAAAGGAGAAATTGTCACTATAGAACATGTCCAATTGGGTATTGAGGTAAGGGTTCAACTGTAAGTTGGTATAAGGTACTGTGATTCCTTTACATGTAACTACTTGTTGTGATAATAGTGGAATTTCGGAAGTGGTGACCTTAAAATCACCCGGTGGGATTTTTGCCGTGTAAGTTTTCCCCATTCGTAAACAAATCACTGTGTCATTTATTTTCCACTGCATATTTAGTTAATTGGTGATTTTTTTTTCTGTTGCCACGCGTTTGCATGTTAATTTGATTTATTAATAAACTTCGCTAATTAATCAATTAATTCAACACAAGGGGTCAATACGTTTTTGGCTTATCAAACCCCTACACACACATACACACACACACACACAAAATAAATAAATGTACACCCCAATCCGACTTGCAGTGATAGAAAACATTGTAGCATATGGAATTAGTACCAACTTGTTCTTTCAAATAATACAAACTAACAATATGGTCCAACTCCTAAAACTCAAAAAAAAAAAAAAAAAAAAAAAAACAGTCCAACCAATCCACATCATAGATTGAATACTTATGTTTGGTCATTCAGTTTGGCCACTAGTGGAGCTAGCCACAGTTCGAGTGGGGCATGTTCATCTATTATGACCTTCTTGCCTACAGAGACTACACAATGGCCTTGGTTGATGCTCCGTCCTTAAATCCATTTCGTTTTGAAGTCGAGTTGATCTTGGTCGATCTTTTTCATGGCGCAGCTTGACATTAGGATACAAGACCGGGAAATCAGGCTCATTCTAGTGTACACTGTCTAGAACCATGCGAAATCTAGGTGCATAACAAGCTACTTGTTCTTCCAAATGGTAGCAGCAGTCGATATATTGCATTGCAGAGATGCCTTGATATTTACACACGGCAATGGCATGTGAGCACGAAATCTTATAAACCTGCCATTTTTGACAACTACAAGCGCTCTCCCTAAATTTACCTCATGACGATGATTACCCCTATATGCATAGTTAGGGTTTATTGGTGTTCTGACTTCAAACAGACCATTTTCATGACTGAACATAGTAACTGAATGCTTTGGTGCCTTTTTTTCCCATTTATTGAATTTATTCTTTGCATAGGTTGTAATGAGTTCACTGGCTGTAATCTCTGCACATGCCTTAATGTACCGATCGGCAAAGTAGGCTACACAACGGTAGTATGTAAGTTCGACTAACACAGTTATGGGCAGATTTCTGGCACTCTTTAGAATACTGTTGAAGCTTTCAGACAAGTTTGTGGTCATTGCCCCATAACGATGTCCACCATCGTCTGCTAACGTCCACTTCTACACCGGTATGTATCTTAAATACTTATCACCATCTGCACTTAATTGAGTAATTCTATCCCCGGTTATTTGATACTTTCGTAGCTGATTCTCCATGTCTGCCCACATTACCATAGCCTTCAAGTTTTTATTCCTAATTTGTTGATTGAAATTACTAGCCACATGGCGAAGGCAAAAACGATGATACCAACATGTCGATTGACATATAGTCCGTATCGCTACCATTATACTAGGGTGACGATCAGATATGACACATAACCCTTCCCGATTAGTGATATTAATCTGAATACAACGCAAAAACCAATATTAACTATCATCAGTTTCCTTCTCCACAATGGCAAAGGCAAGTGGAAAAAGTCTTTTCTCACCATCCCATGTTGATGCAATCAGTAATGTACCTCTATACTTACCATATAGGAAAGTTCCATCTATACTAATCACTGGCCTACAATGTTAAAAACCTTCAATTGATGGACCAAAAGCCCATAACACTCTCTTATATATCTCAAAGCCTGGCACAGTAACAGGTACTGTTCTCCAAATAACCCTGCTACCCGGATTTGAATCAGTCAAAGCTTTCAACCATTTTGGTAATAATTGGTAAGATTTGTCCCAGTCACCAAACGCTTTACCAATTGCCTTTTCTTTCGCCTCCCACACCTTAAAATAAGAAGGTTGGTATTGGTACTTATTGTAAAGAGTTTGTTGAAGTGAAGAAATCTTTATGGTTGGATCATTTTTGACAACATCCCTCAACTTTTTCTCAATAACATGGGTGTCTAATTGTTCGTGATCTTGTGTGAGCGTGGACTTTGTACATGTGTATGGATCATTGTATTTCCTAACCTCAAACAACCCATGTGTAGCTCGAAAGCATGCTCGAAGACGCCAAGAACAATGTTTGCACCTTACAGACCAACATGTTGGATCTGACTCTTTTACAATAAATGTTTGGTTCCTCTTGATGTGATAGTGTTTAACAGCAGCTTGTAGTTCATCCTTATCAACAAAAAGCAAGCCCACATAAAACTCTTGGGTAGGGTCCCAAATACTTTGAGTGGGCTTTTCAAATGGTGGGGTTGGATCAATCATATTATCCCACGTGTTCTGTGAAAAGCTTAGTGATGAAAGTTGATGGAATGCCATTGTTGGACTGCTTTCATGATTAGGTTTATTGAGAGGCTCCTATTCATCTCCAACATCATCAAGGACCTCGTCGTCATCAAGTTGGTCATTATTATCCATGGCTCGCATCCTTTCTGATAATGTATGGACCGCATTTTCAGTAGTAGCAACTATGCGGTGTGTATTATTGGGATCATTAACAGCTCTCTGAGTGGCGGTTTGGTCATACTGAGCTTCAAACTCAAAACAAGTAGTCTCTTGTGCATCATGCTTAGTTGGATTATCATAGTTAGCATCACTGGTGTTCATTGGCCGATAAGGAACATGTTGGTCCTTAGTTGCAACATGGGTATATGAAGCATAATAGTCAGCACCACCAATGTTGTTTGGGGAATGAGCTGCATCTTCATAATAATGACTAGTATGAGTGGCATATGGATCATGAAAGTGCCTGCCATGTGAATAACTAAACGATGCACTCGGTCCTTCATTGGCATATCGAATGGGAAAAACATCTTGGTGGCTTCTTATGGGATCTACACCCACGTACAACTCTGCACCTACAAATCCAAATTGGCGGTCTAACATATTGAATATTACATTGACACAATTATCATCTTCTACCAAAACTTGCTGATAAATCACAGGATGTGGATGACATTGAAAATGAAATCTATACCAAATAGTCAGGTTTGAATCTTCTCTGTTTATATGAAGCTTGGATGCTACTTCATCACATAGATCTTCAAATGTAACATCCCGGCTTAATGGAAGCATAGAAAGAGGTGGCCTTTCATAATAAACTCCATATTTGCCATGTTTAATTATTTCACCGGAATGGATGAGAAAATTTTTTTCCATCAACACTAAAACATGCAATAGGATTAATATATTAACACTACACAACCATTACAATGCAATACAAGAAGGTAATCCATTAAAAATATTCAATGTTTAAATAGCTAGAGCTGACAGAATTCTATTAAAGAGAAATGATTCACTGATAATTTATTACTGTCCATCATAGTAGTTAAAATTATTTTTTGTTTCTATTTTCTTAAGTAACTTAGCATAACATTAACATTTAGAAAGATCTGTTATGGTTACGTTAATTATTTTATGTAACTCTTCATTTTGCTTCTTCTAAAACAAGACAGATTAAATAATGTTCTCATGCATCCATACAACAATAGATAAATATTTCTAATATCGTACAATTTTCTTTATTATTATTATACCTAAAACTTAGATTTTAAGGTTTAAATGCTCATATACTAACCTTTTTTTTTTGGGTTTTCTTATAGCATACGTGTATATTATAGGTTAACAAAGTAAGTATTTCTTTAAAGAAAATTTATGTCAATTTTGAAATATATGTTTGCTATATGAAATTTTAGGCAAGAATTCATGGACAAATAATTTAAAACATATTATACAAATTAGTTCATGTTGCAAAAAACATAATACAAAAACAAGATTTGTATGAACAAATAATTTAACAAAAACAAGATTTTCATGCTTAGCTATGCCCCTAAAACATATCAACATGAATATTATAAAAAGAAAAGTAACTATTTAAGAGATGTAATTCACCTTGTAAGAGATAAAGAACGGATATATATTTGCAAGTTTTGTTCCTTTTAGTTGTTTGTAGAATGTATGGCACGCATGAATTGAAAATGGTCAGTAGAATTATGAGGGAAATGAGAGTGGAGAGAAGAAGGTTGATGAAATTTTTAGGAGAACAAGAGTATAAAATAAGAACCATGGAAACTAGTGTTGTTTAAATAGGATGCAAGTTTCTTATAAGTTAAATTCTTAGATTTTAAAGTGTATAATTAGATACGCCAATTGACCAAATACAATACAACATAGACCAAGATGAGACACTCTGATACAAATAAATTACTATAAACATATATTCACTGCAAAGAATCTCTGCAGAGAATCTCAATAAAGAATATCAATTTCTTTGTTTGTTTTGTTTACAGTGTGCACATCAATTATTTTTTTTCTTCCACTCCGTATTGTAAGAATTTATGTACAATAAGAATCAATGTACGAAAAAAAGCAAAAATCTCAGTTTCTTTGTTTTTTTTTTTTTTTTTTTTTTTTTTTTTTTTTTTTTTACAGTGTGCACATCAATCATTTTTTGCTTCCATTTTGTATGACAAGAACCTGTACTTTTTTTTTTTAGAATAAGAATAATGTACGTTACAGAACATCGCATACACATCAAATTCACTTTTACTATACAAAATGAAAGAACATCATGTACACACAAACCAAATTGCTTCGGTCAAAAATCTACTAACACACGGAAATATGTGTACTTTGTAGAATAAGAATCTGGAATTTTTTTTAGTCAGCAACTCTCTCTCTCTCTCTCTCTCTCTCTCTCTCTCCAAATCTGTAAGACGGATTTTACAAGAGAAATAAAAAGAATCTCTAAGACCAAAAAAAAAAAAAAAAGAATCTCTGACTAATGAGTTGATTGAAGGAGAAGGAGAATATGTGTACTTTTTTATTCGAACTGTGTAATTTTTGGCAATTCCATTTCGTATTGTAAGAATCTATGTACAATAAGAATCAATGTAAGAAAAAAAAAGCAAAAATCTTAGTTTTTTGTTTTGTTTTTTGTTGTTGTTTATAGTGTGCACATCAATCATTTTTTGCTTCCATTTGTATGGCAAGAATCTGTACTTTTTTTTATAGAATAAGAATAATGTACTTTTTTTTATATAGAATAAGAATAATGTACGTTTCTAGAATATTGCGTACACATCAAAGAATACTTTTTCTATACAAAATGAAAGAACATCACGTACACACAAACCAAACTGCTTCGATAAAAAATTTACTGATACACGAAAATATGTGTACTTTGTAGAATAAGAATTCGAATTTTTTTTAGTTAGCAACTCTCTCTCTCCAAATTTCTGAGACAGATTTTACACAAGAAATAAAAAGAATCTCTGAGACCAAAAAAAAAAATCTCTGACCAATGAGTTGATTGAAGGAGAAGGACAATATGTGTACTTTTTTATTCGGATGGTAATTTTAGGCAATGGCATTGCTACAATTGCCACAAATTTTTTATTTTCCCATTTCTGCAATGGCATTGTCACAAATTTTTTTTCCCTATTTTGACAATAGCATTGCCACAATTTCCCCTCCCCTATTTCGGCAATGCCATTGCCACAATTGAGTAGATTTTTATTGGAAATGAAGAATGAATATCTGAGAAAAAAAAAAGAATCTTTTGACCAAAAAAAAGAATCCCTGACCAAAAGAATCTCTAACCATTACCACAAGCCACAATTTTTTTTCCCTATTTCGGCAATGGCATTGCCACAAATTTTTTTTTCCTCTATTTCGGCAATGCCATTGCTGCAATTGCCACAAAAAAATTTCTTTCCCCCATATTTCGACAATGGCATTGCCACAATTGACACAACAAATTTTTTTCCTCCCTATTTCGGCAATGCCATTGCCACAAATTTTTTTTTCCCTCCCTATTTCGGCAATGGCATTGCCACAAAAAAAAAAAAAAAAAAAAAAAATTTTCCCCCTATTTCGGCAATGCCATTGCCGAAATTCTTTTCCTTTTGGGCACCCTCACTACCACTCAGTTCGAGCACTCATAGCACTTCACTTCACGGGCAGTAAAATTTCAGAATGTCATTGTCGAAATTCAAAATTTTTCTCTCTCTCCCACTTTTTCTCTTTCTCTCTCATACTTTATTTGAATTTTGGCAACACGGTTGCCGAAATTCACTCTCTCTCCTCATTTCCCTAAATAACTTCAAACAGTACCTATAACGCAAATAAATTTGAGATTCTGCATTATTTAGCCAAAAGACTCCAAACGAGAACCAATCAAAGTTTGTTTTCTCATGTCTCAACTATTGTGAATTTTTTTTTATTTTTTATTTTATGTATGGAGTACTAGCATATCTTGGGATATCATTGTTAGCTATCAATAATAAGTCTAGAACCACAACATTTTCATAAAATATTTCACAAGATGTAAATAATAGATAATAACAGTATATTACGCTTAACACCTCTAAGATTTGAGTTAACGTCAGTCAGGTCCAAGCCTTTTCAAAACTAACAAACTTGATCCCCAATTGTTGTAAGAGATGATAAAATGAGTAATGATTTAGGGTTTAATTTGGGTTTAGGTACCAAGTTGGTTAGTTTTGAAAAATCTTAGATTTGGTTGGCATTAGCCCAAACCTTAGGGATGTCAACTACATTTTACCCTAGATAATAAAATGACATTAGTGGTGGGGTCCAAATGAAAATTAATAAAAATCAGCCAACTTAACTATTGTGTTTGTAGCACACTCAAGGAGGATTCAAAAATATAGAAAGGATGTATGGCTTAAGGTAGCTCTGACTATGGTAACTCTAATTGCAGGGATTCTAATTAAGGTGGTTCAGGACTAGTAAGCAAACATGTTTCTTTCTATTACAAGTATTGTTGGTTGCTTTTTTATTTTTCCATTTTCTTTGGCATATATATACTTTTTTTTTTTCAATTTAAATTCAGAAACTGTTTTTATTGCAGCCCTGATTTAGTCTCTGTAGCCCTCTCTCTTTGACCTGCTCCACCAACGGTAACAAAGCATACCCCTCTCTCTCTCCCTCCCTTTCTGTTTTTCTCTGATGTTCAATTTTTTGAGCTAATCTTTTCTTTGTTGAGTATGTCAGCCTCAGTCACTCATCTGCACTCACCTGTGGTTTCTCGCTCTACACTTTCTCACCCACAGTCAGCGACTCCTAAAGCAGTTGCAAGCAGTATTGTCTCTGAAAGGTACATAAGTGTTATCCTTTTATTGGTCTCATACCAGAATGCACCATTGTTGTCCCTTTTTTTTTTTTTGAATGATATTTCTGTGTAACTGTGTTTGATGTAATGCGATCAAGACATATATGTTAAAATATAATACACTATATCATCAATAGAGTAGACCATGGTCCATGGTTTTCTAGCTAACATGATTTTAAGCTTTCCATAATGGGCATAATGTATTCCTATTTATACCATTCGTTGGATTCATTGTAGCATAAAATTTTACATAACAAAGATGTAGCGAGTAAAACAACTTCTGTTTTAACATATTCTAACAATATATGTAAATTTTGGTTTGAATTGATTGGCTTAAATCATGCAATTCTGTTTCTTGACAGATTGCCTACATGGTGCTCATGAATGAGCTCCATTGTAATTTTTTTTAAATGAAATTTGGCTTATTTATTTAAGTGTTCTCAGTTGGGTTTACTTTCTTCTTTTTGCGTTATGTTTTTTTTTTTTTTTGGTTGAAATTGTATCTTTTTTATTCTTCTTAGCTTGTGTGCAAATTGATTTTTAATTTGTAAATGGACCCATTTTCTTCAGTTTATGATTTTGCTGTGAATATTGGTTGGATTTCTTCCACATGTATTTTATTTGGACTTTTCTCCGTAATTTTTCATCTTTAAATTCCTTCAGGTTTTGCTATATTTCATTTAATTTGTCTAATTGTTTAAGCACTTGGATTAATTTAGGTTAGTTTGGAATCTTGGACAAATGCAAATACAAATGCTATATTGCCTAAAAAAATTGGTCTTGATACAATTTTAATCCAAATGTATAACTGACCCACTGCATTTTATATCTGTTTGCCATAACAAATCATTAAACAGATAAATACAAAAATAAATAAATTAGAAACGCTCATTCAGATGATGGCAGGTTCCTGCATTTTGAAGGATTCTTGAGGCTTTCACAATAACATTATATGTTGTAGTAGCTTCTAATTGCCACAAAATCTGATGCATTTAGATGGTACTTGCGGCTTTTACTTCTGGAAGCACTTTCTTTGTTGTATGTCCCAAGAAATGCCCCAAGGTTCAATGGTGAAGATCATCTTCTGGTTTCCCAAAGTAATACCAAAGCATGTGTTTATACTGGCATTGTGGTCTACTGACTACTGTGTATCATATTTCTCTTCAAACTATGCTCTAGGATGAGAAATCCATTGTGTCTATACTGGCATTGTGGTCTACTGTACGTGTATCATATTTCTCTTTAGAGGAATGCCAGTATTCAACAAGAAAGACTACTTTCTGAAAATGCTATGGTCAAAATGATCGGGTGGGAAGTGAAGAATAGAGTTGAATGTAGTAGTTACTGGAATTCTGTTCAAAACAGGGGTATTGATACTTCAGAATAGAAGTTGTTAATGGTCCTTGTCTCCGTTAACTAACAATGTTGGAGTTTTCACTTTGTAACGTTTATGGCGTAGGCTGTTTCCGTATTGTTGTATACTTCAGAAGAGTTATTCTTTTTTCAAATAAGGTTGAGTTTATTCACTAGTTGTTTGATTAAGTTATACTTTTTCTTATATAGTGAACGCAACAACCAAATATGGTTAGCCCTTTGGAAATCTATGGTAATAATTATTGACTAAGTTATAGTTGAAATCATATTATTTGAGTTAATTAGATAAAATGGTATTCATTAATGAACTCATAAAAATTAGATTTATTATAGCCCTTTATAATAATAAATTCTATATAATTATTACAATTAAAATGGAACTATTTATAATAAATTTATAGAATACAATATGAAGTCTATGTCTATAGACACACACACAAACTTAAATTAAATCTCATACTTACAAAATTTGTTCACAAATACATTGTTATGAGCTCATTTGCTAAATAAACAAGCATTAAAAAAAAAATTCTGAGTCAAGCCTGAACTATTCATAAATTGTTGGGTTCATTTACGCCTAAGGTTGTAATGATTCCCGAATTTAGCTTGGTTGAACTATTTCTTTTTTCATTATTATCCTTGACGTTTTGGGCTTCCATAATTGGTGCAAAGTTAGGAACGAGCTTAGTAACATTGTCTAAAAGTACTAGTAAGAGTCCAGTTGATAGGCATTAGCATATTTTTTGAACCTCTCGTTTTTCCTATATTTCTTCTAAGGAATAGCTTAGGAAGGCAAATAATGCTGCTAAAAATTTAGTGGATGGACTACTGGGGGGAGGGGGGAGGCTGTTTTCTTGTATTAGACTAAAATCTGAATGTGTCCACGCAAAATAAAATAAAAGGTAAATTTTATTAACATATCTTGAAGTTTCAGTTAATGTCAACCATGTCTAAGACTTCTTAAAATTGATCAATTTGATAATATGGGGATAAGGCTCAATCCAGACTTGAATATAATAAAAACATTGTCTAGGCATGCATGCCCTAACTGAATTTTGTTATGTAGATGAGTTTTAATTACTCAAGACTTCAATGTCAGTTTTGTTTACTCCATTCTTAGGTCCTTTGTTCATGATGAAGCACCAGCATTTGCGTCAAGTGCAGCCCGTGATACATAGATTTCTAGCTTCCTTTTTTGCGACATGTTGGGCTTACACAATTGGTACAAAGAAACAAGCTTAGTGTAACGCTATCCGAAAGTGCTGCTGGGAGTTTAGTTATTGGATGGGCTTAACTTTCGGGCCCGTTGTATTGTCCTCTGAGCAGCTTAAAATTTGATGAATAGGCCTTCCTGGGCCTGCTTTCATATGATGGTGTATGTGAGATCGGTTTAGGTTTAGTTTTTGTTTGTTTATTTGGTTTTTTTCTTACTAATATCTTTTGGGCTTCAAAAAGATGAAAACAAGACAAACTCCTCATGTCCTCGGAGGAAGACAAACAAAAGACGGATCTTCCGAACCCCCTTGCCATTTAACATTAAATATCCAACGTTTTAGTTAGTTGGCCAGTTTTAAAAAAATTTTTAAAAATAGCATCTCGAGTTTTAAAAACTCGAGATTTAATTAGAACTCGAGTTTTTAAAACTCGATTTATGGTGTTTCTCAGCACCCTGACGTGGACAATATTTTACACGTTAGCCAATATTTTACACGTAGAAATCGAGTTTATAAGACTCGAATTCTGTTGACTGTCTACCATTTTCAAATTTGTCGCTGGGGAACAAACATCTCTCACACTTGTTGCTGGGGAACAAACATCTCTCACTCTCAGTATCTCTCACTCTGTCAAACACTCTCACTGTCACTCTCAGTCTCTCTGCCTCTCACTCTCTCAAACACCCAAATCAACACTCACTCAAACCAGTCTCTCCGTCTCTCAGTCTCTTCGTCTCTCCGTCTCTCCGTCTCTCACTCTCTCAAATACCCAAATCAACCCCTCGGCATGCGACAGAAATTGCCCTTACCCTGAAACCCACAATCGACAGAAATCACCCTCAAGCTCACCGCCGGTCTCACTCACTCACTCTCCTCCCTACTCGCACTCACGCTTAAGCTCACTGCCGGTCTCAAGCTTCTTCACAGGTTCGTTTCAATGAAATCAGTTAAAAATTTGCGATTTATTTTTTGTTTTGTTTTTGTTTTTATCTATAACTTTGGGTTTGTTAATGAAATCGTTATTGCTGCCATCGTTGTGATGCTAAAATGCCAATTTAACTTGGTATTGAGAGTCTGGTTTTGGTTAGGGTAGAATGGAGGAACTTAATAAATGTCATCAACCCCAATTAGTGGAAGAAGGATCCCTACACCAACCCTAAAGGCTAAGTTAATTTGAGGTTTTGTGATTTCATTTTCATTGTCAATTATTGCATTTGCTTCAATAGAGTGCTTTCACAATAACCATACTGGATCGCATGCTTGTTGCAGTTGTAATTCTATGGAGTAAGTGCCTATTAAACGTGGGTGGTACCCATAGAAATTGCATCTTGTTATTGCCGTACACATTTCAAGATTTGATAATATCACAGAAAAACTACATTTTCCTTTTTGTGTCCCTATTACACAAATTTGTTAGAAAAGGGCTCTTTTTGGTAAGCCGTAAGAAAGAAGCTCTGAATCTGATGATGTTAAGAAAGGAGCATGGAAGAGTTTTATTTTTTTTGATAGGTAAATCATGGAAGAGCTTCTTCTTTGACCATAGGTTGATTCCAAGGTCATGCGTGTTTATTTAAATTGTCTTGTCCTAGCTGGTGACCGGTACATCTAGAGTCATGGTATTGATCACAAGAAGCTAATTTGTGCAACAGAAGCTTCAATTGAAGTTATATATATGCATTATGAAAACACAAAACAAAGACCATTGTAGCAAGCCAAACTAATAACAGTGCCTATGTTTTTTTATAGTTTTTATTAATTCCTCAGCATGTGAAAATTGGCAAATGCAGATAAGTGATATATGCAGGTAGTTTGGTCTTGACAATAGATAATGTTCTGTTTTGTTTAATACTTGTAAAAAACTCTTTAATTTTTAATTTTTTCACATGTTCTGATATTAATAACCTTTTAGACTTTTTTTTAGCATATTTTACTCCTCAAAGTTTGATCCTTCCCACAACTGCATGACCAGTGACCACATGGAAGGCATGCAGTTTTATACTTGCATGGCATCCTTTATACTTGAGCTCATACATCAGTACAGTTTTCCAATAATCAAGTAACGCTAACTGTCTCCAAATCAGTATCATTGTCTCCTATTCATCTCTCATCCTGATTCTTGATTCTTATTCTTAATTAATCTGTCTCCCTTCCTTGTTAATCTCACCTTTTTCTCCTATAAAATTGTCGAAATTGAATTTTATTCTGGCTCTACTTGAATTTATTCAAGGTTTCATTTACCTAACAGCTCTACATATAATTTATTCAAGGTTTCTTTTACCTAACAGCTCTCCTACTTGAGTGTGATAATGTGGACTGTGGAGTTTACTTGGGAGTCAATTTAGCTAATTTGGTGTCTACATTAACTCTAAAAGCTCTTAGCATTGATGATCAATATGGTTTCCTATTCTTCTTCTTTTTTTTTTTTTTTTTGGGTCTATATGCTTGGTTAGTTTTTTATTTGTATATAGATAATTGTAAATTTTTTGGAGATTTTTTCTGGGAATTCTTTTGCTTAGATCATTGTAATAACTCCTTGAAATTTGTGAAAATTCTCTATATATAATTTTCCTGTGTAAAGTTAGCTGATTTTTATTAGATGCCTGCATTTGCAATTTACATTTGGCTATTGGTTTATGCCTGCATTCTCTATCTTGCTGTTCTGTTTTGTTGGTTGTTTTCTTGATGATCCCTTTGGTTACCAAGAAAGTTTAACAAAAAGAGAAGTAAAACTTTGAATTTAGAGAGAATAGAATTAGTAATACTTTATATGTCTTTCTGGTAAAATTTTCTCCTCTTTTCTTTTGTAATTAAATTCTTTGCAGTTTTCTCAAAAAAAAAAAAAAAAAAAATCTTTGCAGTATCATATTGATTTTTGTTTTCTTTTGTCCTGGTCCTTTGTTCTAGCTCATTGAGTTTATTTGATTTGCCCCTCCAGTCTGACTTAGTATCTTCAAGGCTAGTGTAGTGATTTGAAGGATTAAAACTATAAGCTTGATTACCTTGCTTTCCAAGTTAGGTTTATAATTGTAATAAATTTCTTTCGTCAACTTGAAACTAACATATGTTTCCCACCTTTCAAACTCTATATTTCTAGTAGATACATCTTTCATTGGCTCCAATTTTCTCCTATAATTTTGTAGAATTACAATTTCTTTAATAGAGCTTCATTCCTAAATCTTTTTCTATTTCTTTACAAGCACTAGTATGAGAAATAACATTCTCCACTTGTCATTGTCCCATTAATTTCTGAACTCTACATCATCCCTTACATAGCAGCATTCTGCATCTTGCAAGCAGCCTTTACCTACTTTCTGAATTCTCAATTAGTTACAACTATACATTTTGTAGTTGTCTATAGCATATATACTTGGATCTATTCAATCCTGGTTTGAACCAACATTTGAGAGCAAATTCTCCTTAATGGCCAACCAATACACAAGAGAGTATTTGGTATAGCTTTTGAGCAAAACATTGTACAGCTCCTATTGAATTGTGTTCGATTAAGCTATCCCTACAATAGTAAAATTGGACACTTTTACTTTAATTAACCTTTTAGTCTTTCTGCAATTCCCGTGAGAAAGTGGCAGGGTACTGTACTTGGGGTTTTATAACACAGTCCTGCCTTCTTTTAGGAACTTCTTACAAACAATTCACTAACCTTATCCTAACTGTTTATCTTGAATTCAAGTATAAACCTGTCAATTATAATATGCTAAGAAGTAAGAACTGTAGGGATGGGGTTTTTTGAATGGTTTTTGGCCATCCAAAGCACAAAAAGAGTGTATGATAAAGCTAAACCAGCTCCTATGTAGTTATGTTTGGTTAAGCTGTTTCATAGGATAATAAATTTAAAATATATTTGTGCTTCACCTTTTATCCTTTCTGCAAACCCCTTGATAATGTGGCAGGTTAATTCTAGTTGATGTCTTTTAAATTTTTACTTTTTAGCAGCATGATGCTCTTGCTTTCCTGATTAAGAACACAGAAAATAGGCAGTTTCCAAGTGACCCATTTTGTTCTGTTTTAAATAAGAACTGTTGAAAAGGAGTAGCCAAGTGCTTGTTTAGTGAGCTTGTTACCATCCCAAGGTCATGCACGTACTTCCCTGGTTCAAGCTACATGGTCTTTGGTTTGAATCTGTAGTGCATTTAACTTTGATATTGACAATAAGAAGCTAATTTATATGACAGAGAGTTGTTCCCAAGATATGTGATCTTTGCCATATCATCTTATCTCTGGACTTGACAGATTTATCTAGACAAAGAATGTTATTATTTCATGCTTAGATGGGTTCAATCACATGTTTATTATCATTGGATGCGGATCAACAAATTTAGCTGCTTAAATGCTGTGTTTCTGTTAGTACTGTTGTGTTCTTTATCCTATAAAAATGCTATGTTATATACTGCTATGGAATTAGTTCACTAAATTTGTTTGGTTGAAGAGAGGAAGAACTTAAAGATATATAGTTGTTAGGTTTTGAGATGCTTGAAATGTGTTTCTTTAACTTTTGTTTCGTTGGACAAGAAGAATTTAGGGGCATGTACAGTTTAGTTAGCTTGTCAAATACATTGGCTTTGAGACAAACTTTTGAGGTTCTATGGTTATAACACGCTTTTGACTATTTGTTGCCTTCTATGATTATTTACTAACCTGTGCATATATTGAGAGCTATAAACTGTGCTTATAGTTTTGACATTACAGTATTAAACATTAATAGCAATAAAATGGATTGTAAGTAATTTTTGGTTGTTAGAGGTAGAGATTGTCCTCTCACACAATAATGAGATAAGTGATACTTGAAAGCGGTTGACTAAACTTTTATGGATATCTTCATTGGATGAACAATACTTATCAATGTTGGTTTTGCCTTGTCCTTAAATTTCTTGAAGTGGAAGTTCATCTTTTTATTTTATCATATTTTTAAGTGAAGGACGAGTGGAGTAATATGTTTCTCATCTTCATTTAGGCAGTGAAGTATTTTGTATTTCTTCATATGAAATCATTGTGTGTTGTGGTAATGCCTGATTTTTGATAATTCTCACACCAAATTATGTATGTCTGCCACTATGTATGATCTCACAGTTGCAGTGTTTGCAGTATGGAGCCTCGGATCGATGAGGAGGCAGAGATCGTGCGCCCTGGTCCAGAAGATCCTTCATTGTTGAGCCGACAACGAAATCACCGATCAGATGACATTTGGAATGGTGAGGTGAAATATCTCGTTCTAACAACCGCTTTAATTTTCACGTTGTCTTTGACTTCTAGCAAATTATTTCAAAGTTGTATATCTAGTTCTAACTGCTATCATTTTTATCGTATTTGCAGGACCCGGGCCCACTTAAGTGCCGTGGTCGAGCTAAGGAGATGGAACACATAGATATGCAAGATAATCGGGTGATTGACGTTATCAAGTTGGTGGGGCTAGAAGGGTTGTTTAGGGCCCCTTCCAGAGAGATAGATCACTGTCTAGTATCGGCCCTAGTTGAGCGATGGCGGCCGGAGACGCATACGTTCCATCTTCCACACGGTGAGATGTCAATTACCCTACAAGATGTGGAGGTCATTTTGGGACTTCCTATAGATGGTGAGGTCTTGGTTGGGCCGACTGCTGTGGTGGATGGGGATTGGAGGCAATTGTGCTTGGAGTTGCTTGGGTTTGAAGTTCCGGCGAATGAGAACAAAATTTTGGTGGGGCAAAGAATTCTCATTAGCCGCCTTGTTGAGCGCATTACAGAGCCACTGCCTCATGATGCAACAGAGATCCAGATACATCAGTATGCCCGGTGTTATATTTTAGCGTTACTAGGAGATAAGATTTTCATGGACAAGTCGGGAGATAGGGTTCATCTGATGTTCTTGGAGTTCCTGCGGAACCTTTGTGATCCGCCACAGTATAGTTGGGGTAGTGGTTGCCTGGCCTGGTTGTACAGAGAGTTGTGCCGAGCAAGCGAGAAAGAAGCATCGCAGATTGGTGGGGCTTTGCAATTGGTCCAGTATTGGTCATGGGCAAGGTTGCCATTCTTGTGCCCGAGGATAGAGCCCCCACCTGGATGTGATTATGGCCCATGGCCAAAAGCTCCACTCGCATTTAAGTAAGTATAATCAATTGATATTTAGTGTGTTATGCAATGTACTCTTCTTAGTAAGTAAGTGGTATTATCTTATCTTATGTTATTCGCTCGTACCTGTAGGTGGGTGAGAGTGCCAAGCCCATAGAGTAGGCCATCCGCCACGGCGTTGATTCACTATCGCGAGCAATTAGTTAGAATGCAGCCGGGCCAGGTAATAATATCCAAAAATTCTGTTCTGTTATGTTACTTTTCCTTAAGAATATGTTAAAATCATTGTTCCAACATATCTTCTATTTGAATTTTTGTTTTTTCCTTTATCTATGTATTCTCTCTTGTTAAGATGTTATGATAACTGTTTCTTGTTTCTATTGTAGATTGTGTGGCAGCCATATGAGGCAGACTTCGGTCACCTTCCTGACTTCTGCGTTTCAGGGAGGGATGTGTGGACGGCAAGGGTGCCACTTGTGTGTTTCTGCATAGTGGATGGTTATTGTGGGTGGACGGGAAATGAATGAAGGGATTGATATGTTAAAAGACATTGAGGCTGCTAAAGAAAATAAAATTCCCAAAATGTAGTCTTGTCGAAGAACTTAAAAGACGGTTGAACCCATGAAATTAATATTTGGCCGAAAGGCACAACTCAAAGTTGTATGTCTTGATGAGAATTGAGGACAAGTGATGAATTTGCTTTTTTACTCTTACAATATTCAATCTTGTAAGTGGAAACCGTACCATTTGTTTGCTTGTTGCAATAATTCATGGAAAAGTAGACACACTCTTGAAAGTTAAAGCTTTAAAATGGATGTCATTTTTAAAAGGCTATTTGTTTCCTTTACACATATGCTTTATTTATAGATTATTTCCTTTTCATTAATATTGCTTCATTAATATGACTTAAGTTGATTTTTTAGTTTACTTCTTCAAAGAATCTAACAGGAATGTGTCAATAGTGTATGCTGGCAAAAAAAAAAAAAAAAAAAAAAAAGAAAAAAAAGAGAGAAATCGAGTCTATAAAACTCGACTTTCTATTGGAACTCAAGTGTAAAAAACTTGAGTTTCACTGTACTGGAACTCGAGTCTTTGAAACTCGAGTTTCAGTGGGAAGTTTTTTTAAAAAATGAACCGTGCTCTGTTTTAGGCAGAATGGATGCTCTGTTTTGGGAGCGTTCACACTAGTGGAACTCGAGTCTTTCAAACTCGAGTTTCACTTGGAAGTTATTTTTTTTTAAAAATGAACCATGCTCTGTTTCAGGCAGATTGGATGCTCTGTTTTAGGTGTGTTCACACTAGTGGAACTACTTGATTTCCACTGGGGACAAATTTTTTTTTTTTTTTCGCCTAAGTAAATCGAGTTTTTGTAACTCGAATTTTTAATGAAACTCGAGTTTTTAAACTCGAGTTTCACTGGGAATTTTTTTTTTTTTTTGCCTAGGCATTCTATGCATACCAGACACTGAACTGCAACCTGCTGAGAAACAAAGAGACAGAAGCGTAGAATGTAATCCACAAACACTCGTTGAAAGGCAGAGAAGCTGAGAATGTAAATCCACTCCAAGCACATCCAAAGGCGTTTTCAAGATGCACCAAACAATAGAAACTATTGCGCTATTCGCATAAACAAAATGTTGCAATGTTCATTCTATGTTCGCAGTAGAAGGCATTCTCAATTTATCAACATTGTAAACATGCCCAACCACGCTTAAGTGGCAGTTCCTACCATATTACTCAAATTACAATCCTCATAGAAGTACATTGGATAGAGAATTACAAGTTCATTCAACAAAAGCCAAAATGTCAATTGTGCCGATAAGACGTAGTCACTTTTCCTAAGATCAGCAGTCCGCACAACAAAAACGCCGTCCATGGAAGCATGCCTGAAAAATGTAGACGAAGGTGGTTAGGAGACAAGATAGTAATGTTTACGTAAACATTTAATGAACAACATTGGTATTCCAAAACATTTCGCCATTTGTCACCTACTTAGTTTGGAACATGACCGCTTGTGGAAGCGCCAAGGGACTGCGGACATTTTCTGCGGTTATGCCCTGAAGCGTGACACAGTCCACATGTCTGCTTGGGTTGACTCTCTATCAAATCAGCATCCTCCCTCCGCCAGCCTGGTGCTCGATCTTTATTCCTCACTCCATCCATCTCATTCCTTATTCTTGACTTCACTGGTCGACCTTTGCCCCGCACCAATGCTGGATTAGGCAACCACTTTGGCCCCATGGGTTCCCTCCACAATGACTGTGACTTAGGAACCACAAATGCATGTGAGTAAGTGCTAAGGGCATGGTTCAAACTATAACATGGGTGAATATATATGGTCGAATCAATGTGTACCGCATCACATACTCTAATTACATGTGAACACGGTATCCTTATGTTTTGCCATTTTCCACAGCTGCATGTTCTTTCCAGTAACCGAACGTCATAACTGTGGTTTCCCCCTCCTGTGCTACATGGGTTGTGTGAAGTAACTACCTGATATCGCATCTCTTGTGCGCTAAATGCCTTGACATAGTGTTTCTCAGATTTACGCCTATTTCCCTCCCACGTGGAGAAGGCATATGTACTCCATTTCTTACCCTCCAACAAGTCATTCGTAATTTCTTTGTGCCGGTCGTGGAAATATTCAACAAGTTTGGACCAAGTGAACTCAACCATTGCGGCAATAGGAAGGCCCCGTGCACCTTTCAGTACACCATTGAAGCACTCTGATATATTGGTTGTCATTGCCCCAAAACGTCTCCCACCATCATGTGACTGGGTCCACATATCCACAGACTCGCTCATTAGGTACGTGTATGACAGAAAATCCTTTTCCTTGCCATCCTTTCCCGTCACCTTCTTCTTATTCCTAATGGCCTCAATTTCCACTTGCTTAATGGACTCCATTATGGTATCAAATTTTACTGCCTGAGTAGCATATCCCGCTTTCAACGCCGCTGACTTTAGAGTCGAGTTCTGATAATGTGTGTTGAAGTTGCTAGCAACATGTCTCAAGCAATATCTATGAAAGACCCGTAGTCTTCCATCCTCCCCTCTAGGCTAGTTTGCAATGGCATTTTTGATACCGAGATGTCGGTCAGAAATTATGCAAATGCCTTCGTCAGGTATCACGTGGCCAATCGTATCTCTGAGGCATTTTAAAAACCACCTCCAACTAGACCCTGACTCGCAATCCACAACAGCGAAGGCGAGAGGAAATACCTTGTTGTTAGCGTCAGTTGCCATTGCGACCAACAGCTTTCCTTGATATTTACCATAGAGATGGGTCCCATCAATACTAATAACCGACTTGCAATATTTGAATCCAGCAATGCTTGGACCGAAAGACCAATACACATAATGCAAAATTACGGTGTCATCTTCACCTGTGGGTTTGGTACGATAGAACACCTGGGTAGTCGAATCCTGATCAATATATGCCATTAGCAACTTTTGCAACCTTTAGTAAGACTCTTCCCAATTCCCAAACATCTTCCCAATCGCCTTTTGTTTCGCATCCCATACCTTGTAGTAAGAAGGCTTATGACCCTGATATTTTGACTCTATCATAGATCTGAGATACTTAACTGGGGTAGTGTGATCCTCACATAACTTCTGAAGAATGTCTGCTGCAATAAAATTACAAGTCATCATTCTACCATCATTCCGCACCCCAGTCGGTATACATGTGTGAGGACCCACATAAACGGTGACCATCCATAGTCCGTGGAGATTGGGCTTCATGACTGCACAGACATACCACTTGCATGATTCATCCACGCATTTCGCACAAAGTTTTTTTGTTGTCGACCTAGTGATCATAAAATGTTTGTTTTCATTCAGAGCACAACTTACTAATGCGCGCTGCACCTCTACTTTATTGGCAAAAGTCAACCCTTTCCACAAATTCATCCCTTCTCTCCAAGTAGACACGAATGGTATCTCAACATGTGAAGGATCAACCATGTTTTCCCAAGTATTTGCAGAAAACGACAAGGCAGGAGGTGCGTAGGCAGGGATTGTGTTTTCCATGTTTAGGACACTAATAACATTGTCAGCATTAGGTTGACTATCGTCCAATGTATCGTCGTCATCGATGTCCCTCTCGAAGTCCCCAAAGTCCCCTCGGTCAATCCTCTCTTCAAAGTCATCTCTGTCGACAAGATCTTCACCGTTAATTGCAGTAGGCTTGTCAACATAGTCGTCGTCATCATCATCATCATCATCAACATCATCATCATCATCAACATCATCATCATTGGCCTTAACATCATCATCGGCATCAACATCATCATCCACATGTGTAGAATACTCATAGTGAGCATCCGGAACTGTAACCTGTAAACTTGTGACTGTTTGTTGGATCTCATCATCTGCACGTGGCTCCAACTGTATGTATAACTCAATACCACTGACTTCAGGTATTCTCTCCAACTTGTCAAACATGACCTTTACATGTTTATCTCTTTCTATCGCCATATACTTGTAATTAATCCGGTTCTTCAAGACTTCATGTGGCATACGATAAGTAATTTGTATGCTATGTATTGCAGGATTTGCACACAATTCCTCCATAATTATCGTCTTCAGTTCATCAAGGGTCTTCAACCTACGATCAATTTGGGTATAATAGGACCTTATACCTGGCCCTTCAAATGGCAAACCCTTGTTCGCATTGGGATTCTTAAGCGGGCCACCGTGGTATAGGATTATATCAATTTCAGGCATGGTAAACCTGTTAGAGTCAAGATAGTATTGTAGTTAAAAAACATTTTATCTACTTAAACTACACAAAGTAGAAATTCCAATTTATTCAACTGGTTTGAATTTCGTTACACATTTCATACTTATATCATTTTTCCGTCATGCTAAGACTACCCATTTCATACCCAATACAAACCAACAAAAAAAAAGAAAAATCCTTGTAAAAGTATACAACAGTTTATCATGTTGCATATTTGCCACATTTACATACCCATTGCATACCAAAAAAAAAAGCCATTTCATTACAAATTCAAAGGGTACATACCCATTCATCACAATGCATTCACTACCCATTCATCACAAAACCCATGCAAATAAATACTCAAAAAATTAACACTAACAAAACAAAGTTTATAATTCACAATATTGGTAAGAAACTAAGTTATTAACACTATCTACAAAATAAATAGTCAAACTCTTTAAACCCACACCCAATACCCAACTACAATAACATTTAAATCAAAAAACCCTTACCTGTGAGATATAAATTTGTTGAGGGGGAAGAGCAATGAGAGATGCAATGGAGTTGTGAGAGCCAATGTGGTGTGGAGAGAGATGCAATGTGGTGATTTGTGAGAGGCAATGTGGTGTGGGGTGAGTGTGGTCTGTGTATGGGTGAGAGAGTGTAGTCTGTTGGGTGAAAAGTCTGATATATTTTGATCTGCTGCTGCGTGTTTTATAAAAATTTTCCCAGTAGAACTCGAGTCTGTAAGACTCGAGTTCTGTTCTATATTTACAAGGATATCGAGTTTCTAATACTCGATATCCTTCTGTTTTTTTGATTAAAATCGAGTCCTAAAGACTCGACTTCTTTAAGAAATAAATCGAGTCTCAAAGACTCGAGATCTGTGTGGCATATTTTTTTAATCCAGTCAGCATGCGTGCAACCACGAGAGAGGCTTTTAAAAAAGAGGATCTCGAGTTTTACAAACTCGAGATGCTATTTTTCATATTACTTCAAAACAGTAGCTAACTTACTATATACATGCTGAACACAACGCTACTCTGCCCATTTCCCCCAGATCTTCCAAACAAGGTTGAGAGAACTTCACAGAAGATGCCCTCGGAAGAAGACAAGTAGATAAAAACCGATTCCATTTACTTATTTTATATCTACAACTTTTTAATCATTGTTAAAATAAAATAAAATAATACAATTGTTTAAATTAAATAAGTAAATAAAAAATAAACTATAACAACTAAAGATCTCATTTCATTTTCACCTTCGTTTTGCCCACCTCTCAGCTGTTACGAAAGTCTAATCTAACAACTCTTTAATTTTTTCCATGCTATGCTTAAGTCTAAAAATGCTTTAATAAGCAAGTGCCATCTTTTGTTTTTTTTTTATATCATTACTTACACTTTACAACTCCACTGTTTAATAAAGTGAGTTTCCTAAGTTCAGCTAAATGAATTCTAAGCTCGACCATTAACGGAAGTCTCTCTCTCTCTCTATCTCTCTCAAAACGTTTCACATTCCTTTGAAACCAGCAATCACACGACAGGAGCTTCAAGGACAATACTGCAATTCTCCATTATCTGTAAGTTTTCACTTCTTACATGCATCTTTCTCTTCTCTTACATTTCCCTCTCCTTTTAGTTTCAATCTTATCTTTCTAAATCGTTTCCTTTTACTCCTTATTTATTTAATCTTTTAGAAATCTATGCTCATAATTATTTACTAAATTATTGTTGAAATTCAAATTATTTAAGTTAATTAGATAGAATGATCTTCGTTAAGAAACTCATAAAAACTAGATTTATATTAACCTTTTTTATAATTAAATTATTAACCTTTTTTATAATTAAAATTGTGTAATTGCTGGTTTAAATAAAGGAATTTGCAGCGTGTTGTGCGCAAGTGAGAGAGAGAGAGTCTTCCGTTTTTAGTTTTGTCTTTTTTTTTCTTTTTTCAAGCTCGTTTTTAGTCAAGTCAAGAAATCATTTAACTTGACTTACTTAACTCACTTTATTAAAGTTTAGGCCTAGAGTGTGGCCCTTGGGATTTAAAGTATCTTTATAATTTAGGATAGAATGGAGAAAATTTCTTGAACTTTCCCTCGGAGATTCTCACGCGGACTCAAGGTGGGATCCACGCGTTGTTTCCTGCTGCTAATGCTAAGGCAAAGCTAAATAAAATGCAATTGTGAGCAAATTGAAGGTGAAATGTGATATTTTCTATAGTTTTTTTTTTTTTTTTTTAAATATATATCAAGATTCAAAGGGCTGCACTAAACTCAAATTCTGGTGCTTCATCATGAACAAAGGCCTTAAGAAAATGGAGCAAAATAAGCTGACGACGACGTTACATTCTTTATGTAATGAATTGAATACTCATCATCAGCCTAACTGCAGATTCGATGCCTAGGCAGTGTTTTTATTATATACTCTCTCTCCTTTTTAATGCATCAACCCAACTAATATATACTCTCTCTCTCTCTCTCTCTCTCTCCTTTTTAATGCTTGGGCACATTCATTCAGTTCCATACAAGAAAACCGCCCCCCTCCCAAATAGTCCATTTAGAAAAATGAACTCGAAAATGTATGAATAGTTCAAGCTTAATTCATATATATTTTTGTTTAAGTTTGTTTATTTAGCAAATGAGTTCATAATTGCATATTTGTAAACAAACTTGCAAGTATCAAAACTTATTTTAAGTAATTGTGTGAATAACATTCTTATATAGACTTCATATTAGATTGTATAATAAGTTTTTTATAAATAGTTCTTTTTAATTGTAATAATTATATAGAATTTGTAATTATAAAAAAGGTTAATATAAATATAGTTTTTATGAGTTTCTTAATGAAGATTATTCTATCTAATTAACTTAAATAATTTGAATTTCAACAATAATTTAAATCTAGTTTTTATATTAACCTTTTTTATAATTAAAAAAAAAACTATAGAAAATATCACATTTCACCTTCATGTTGCTCACATTTGCATTTTATTTAGCTTTGCCTTAGCTTTAGCAGCTAGAAACAACGTGTGGATCCCACCCTAAGTTGGTGTGAGCAGGGACAAAACCAGGATTTGAACTTGGGAGGGGGGGGGGGGGGGCGGAGGGCAAAGCTTAAAACAGGGGACTTCCATATTTCGTAATTCTATACACCAACTGAAAAAAGGGTACTTTTTAACAAAAAAAAAAAAATCTAAAACCAAAATAATTACAAATAGACAAGTTTATATATATTACTAATATTAGTCACATCACACAAAGTGACAAAGACAAAATTCACAAGTTCATATACATATATATATATATATATATATTACTAATATTAGCCACATCACACAAAGTGACAAAGACAAAATTTTTGATAAAACCAAAACAATCAAATCAAAGACTTGTCCAATTGGTCTCACAAAAAAGTCACTTATGACTTACCATTTGCCAAAGACTAGTCTTCATAGTTAACATTATTCACAAATGACAAAATAGTGACTACCAAAGACTACTCTCACAAATTCACTATCACAATTCAGTACCCACGTCCTACTGCCCTGGTCCCACTTTATTTCTTTATAGATAAAACCAAAAAAAAAAAAAACAAAAAAAAGTTACAAACACAAACACTGAAAGTCCAAAACCGGTCCACACAATCACAAAAGGCCAAAAACAATTACACAGTAGTCAAAGACTCAAAGCCACAAACACCAACTACTCTACGGTCCACTATCCACCACACATGACACAATACACCAATCCATAAAATAAAATTAAAAAGCCACAACTCACAAATAACAATCAACACAGTTCATAAAAAAATGCAGAGGCAGAGGGCTAACCGGTTGGCAGAGCAATATAGCAAAGACAAAAAAAAAAAAAAAAAAAAAAAAAAAAAAAAAAAAAAAAAAAAAAAAAAACAAAACAAAACAAAAATATGAACTTGAGAGAGGAGAGAAATTACTTAGATTTACCGTGTCAGTGTGTGACTGTGATCAAGGATTTGAGGAGGAGTAGCAACAGCAACAATCCAGATCTGATCTGAGGAAAAGAGCAGCAGTAGCCAGCAACAGTGATGGAGGACGCGTTGATGCTTGATGAGGTTGAGTGGGGGAAGAGTGAGATTAGGGTAAAATTTTGAAAATTATAATTTAGGTTTTCAGTCCATATTTATTTTTTACGTTGTAGTTTTTAGTTTGTTGGTTTTTTTTTTTTTTTTTTTTTTTTTTGTAGGGGAGTTAGGCGGTGATTTTTTCAGATTGATTCGTATACTAGGTTTTTTTTTTTTTTTTTTTTTTTAATTGGGGGGGGGGGGACTATTAGGATGAAAATTTAATATCCTAGCTTTTTTTGGGGGGGGGGGGGCAATGGCCCTCCTGCCCTACTGTAGGTCCGTCCTTGCGCTTGAGAATCTCTGAGGGAAAGTTCAAGAAATTTTCTCCATTTTATCCTAAATTATAAAGATACTTTAAATCCCAAGGGCCACACTCTAGGCCTAAACTTTAATAAAGTGAGTTAAGTAAGTCAAGTTAAATGATTTCTTGACTTGACTAAAAACGAGCTTGAAAAAAGAAACAAAGACATAACTAAAAACAGAAGATTCTCTCTCTCTCTCTCTCTCTCACACTCACGCACAACAGGCTGCAAATTCCTTTATTTAAACCAACAATTACACAATATAAGAGCTTCACTGATAAATAATACAATTATTACTGTTATTTTCCAAAATCTGTAAGTTCTCACTTTTAATTTTTTTTTTTTTTTATGATTATCAGTAAGTTCTTACTCGTTACGTCCATTTTTCTCTTTAGTTTTTCTCTTTAATTTCTATATCGTTTTCTTTTGCCCCTTATTTGTTTATCTGTTTTTACTTGAAATCTAATTGAATGAAATTTTGTTGAGTATCTATAATTTTGTATTGTGATTCAAGGTTTACTTGTAAGTTTAGATTGGCTTTCATGGATACAACAAGCCCATCTTCTTCCTCTTCTTCTAGCCGTAAGTGGAAATATGATGTCTTTTTAAGTTTCAAAGATGAGCATACTCACAAGAGTTTTACAGATCATCTATACACTACCTTGAAACAGAAGGGAGTCTTCTCCTTCAGGGATGATAAAAATCTCAAGAGAGGAGAATCTATTTCGCTTGAGTTTTTAAAAGCAATAGAAGAATCAACGTTTGCTATTGTTGTTCTCTCAAAAAATTATGCATCCTCAACATGGTGTTTGGACGAACTTGTAAAGATCATGGAATGCAAAAACAAGTTGAGGCAAATAGTCTTACCCATTTTTTACGATGTGGATCCATCTGAGGTGCGAAAACAAACAGGAACATACGCACAAGCATTTGAAGAACATGAAAAACGTTTCAAAGAGAATATAAATAAAGTTCATGAGTGGAGAGCTATTTTGACAAAAGTGGCCAATCTCTCTGGATTTACTTTACAAGATAGGTAATTCATGCTAACATCATTATTTTTTTTGTATATATTATTAAAGAATCATCCATCTTCATTGACACACGATATATATTTTGTATCTAGGTGTTAGGTTGTCATTCTAATGCATTTGACATGACAACAACGATCTCTATTTTTGGTTGGGTACCAGTCCCTTTGACATGTACACTTGGTATAACATATACATTATAACAATATAACACTATAAGGGTTGTTTGTATAGACGTAAGACTACTTTTACATGTATAACCCTAAGTCTTCATTTATAGCTCATTACTATCTTCTTTTAGATGTGAGATTACCATTTTTACACAAAAAATCGTGTTTCTTTATTTTTCTATTTTTCTATGTGGAATTCATTTGAATTTAAAATATGATTTACAACAAATTTCCACTTTTGACTAAAAAATTAACAAATTTATTTTCATTTTTTACTACAATAGCTCCACCTTAATGAAGCTTAATACGAATAAAGACTTATATACAACCAAGGCCAAGCTTGTGGACGCTTGTCTTGAACCAATTTAATACTAGTTTGTTGTTATTTGAGAATAGCAAATGTGCCTTTGTGTTAGAACCTCTTTCTCTCTTCCTTATGTGTGTGTGAGTATTTGTTTCTCAAAAAAAAAAAAAAAAAAAAAACAGAACAAAAAAAGAGAGAAAATAGAAAATGTGCAATATTCATACACTGACAACACATTAGAATATTCGCACAATATATATGTGCGTATTTTATCGAGAAAATTCCCCCCCCCCCCCCCCCCCCCCCTTTTTATTCCCCAAATGGGAGGCTCCTCCAAAAAAATATTTTACCCCTTATATCAGTTACACTTCTGCTCCCCCCACCCAAAAAAAAGTTCTACAAAGAAGAGAATCCAAAATTTTATTTTAGGATTCAACTCACATTTGAAATATATATATATATATATATATATTTTGCACTTGTATTTCTCTTTCATAATTTTTTTAAAGGTTACACTTCTATAATCATAATGGGACATTCATTTCATTAATTAAAAATAAATAAAAAACTGACATGATACCTGATGTGGATGAACTATCCATTATAAAAATAAAAGTTATCTTATTATTATTATTATTATTATTATTATGTAATACCGCAAAACCTTGTTTAGGAGTTTCATATACATAATTGCAAAAATTAAATTAAGTTAGGGACTTAAACTAGATAAAGAAAGATTAATTATTGTACATATTCTTAAAATAATCAAAATCAATTTATAAATACTTTTAAGTAGTTAAATTACTTTTTTACATTTATTATATTTAGATTTCTCTTTATAAGTTATTATGTTGATGAATATATATATATATATATATATTGATTTTTGATATTATATTTTAATTAATACTGTGCTTTACGTAGAAATTACAATTTATGAATAAGTTATGAGTTATGTGAAAATTAATTTTTTTATGTTTTTATTTATTTATTTATTTTTTTGATAATTAAGATATTGAGATTTTTTTAAACTATGTCTTTTATCCTTACCCCCAAACTAAAATCCTGACTTCGCCTCTACTTAATAGAATTGTTTATATATATATATGGCTCCAACAGTAATTCATTACTCTATTCTCACTCATTATTTGGATTTAGGAATTACTATTCTCATGTATGAGTTATTGCATTTACTCAGTTCTCTACTTCTAAGTGTGAGATTTGCAAGAATTTGGGGGTAATTTACATTGAAACTTAACACTAAATATATGCTTTCTTTTGGAAGGTGGAGGGTAATATAGGTGATTCAATTGCATTGCTTGATTGTCTCTCTTCTTTGCAGGCATGAGTCAGAATTTATCCAAGATATTGTGGAAGAGATATTGCACAAATTAAGTTACGTATTCCTAAGAGATACCGGTGATTTAGTAGGAATAGATTCTCAAGTGGAGGAATTGATGACACTCTTGGCAATAGGATCAAACGATGTTCGAATCATAGGGGTTTGGGGGATGGGAGGAATTGGTAAGACAACTCTTGCTAGAGTTGTCTATCATAAGATTTTTAATGATTTTGAAGGTGGTAGTTTTATCACTAATATTGGTGAAGAATTTGAAAGACATGGTTTACAACCATTACAACAAAAACTTATTTGTGAGATTTTGAGGGAGAGAAGTATGAATATACGAGATGTTGATGACGGAGTTCTTATGATTAAGAATAGGTTAAGACATAAAAAGATTCTTCTCGTTCTTGACGATGTAGATCAATTCAACCAATTAGAAAAGTTAGCTGGGAAGCTTAATTGGTTTGGTCCAGGTAGTAGAGTTATTATCACAACAAGAGATAAGCATTTGTTGATAAGACATAACGTATTTGAAATATATGAGGTTAAAAAATTGAATAATGATGATGCTCTTCATCTTTTTAGGTTGAAAGCTTTTAAGAGAGGTTGTCCTCCCAAAGATTATCTAGAATTGTCTAAACAATTTATAAACTATGTTGCAGGCCTTCCTCTAGCTATTGAGGTTTTAGGTTCTTTTTTGATTGGTAGAGGAAAGGAGGAATGGAAAGGTGAATTAGAAAGGCTAATAGAATTTCCAGATAAAGAAATTATCAATATATTTCAAAGAAGTTTTGATGGACTTCGGGAAACAGATAAAGAAATATTTCTACATATTGCATGTTTTTTTAATATGAAGGAGAAAGGTTATGTGGTAGAAATACGTGATTGTCTTGGTCTTTACCCTAAAATTGGTTTACGGGTTCTTGTTGAAAAGTCTCTTTTAAAAGATCTTGAAGATTGCTTTTTGATGCATGACCTACTACAAAAAATGGGTCAAGCCATAGTTCGTAAAGATTATCCTCAAGACCCTAGTAGGTGGAGCAGATTATGGTTATATAAGGATGTTCATAGTGTGTTGATGAAAAATTTGGTAAGTGATCACTTATAAAACTTTAGCATATACTTTATAATGTTATTCAACACATTTAAAATTTGAAAAATTCCCACCATCATATATCTTGCAACTAACCTATATTGTTTTCTTGATTATCAGGCAACAGAAGCAATTGAAGGTGTAGTTCTAGAGCTTCCTAGGTTGCCTAAAGTTGAAGAACAACATGAATCCAAAAAGTCACATTGGAACCTTGAAGCTTTTTCAAAGATGCCTAACCTTAAATTGCTTATAATTAATGGTGTTCACATTTCGTATGGTCCCAAACATCTTCCTTATGGTTTAAAATGTCTTCATTGGATTGATTATCCTTTCAAATCTTTGCCATCAAGTTTTCAATTTGATGAGCTTGTTGAACTTTGCATGTTCCACAGCAAAATTAAACGACTTTGGGAAGGAATAAAGGTAATATTGTTATTTAACTACTCCTACACATTTAATAAAAAGCAATAAATTATATTATTTGTGGAACCTAATCTTGCTTTATTATTATTTTTTATATACTTTTAACAGCACTATGACATGTTGAAGTCTATCAAATTGAACGATTCCTTGAACCTCATTGCAACCCCTAATGTCACTGGAGTTCCCAATCTCAAGAAATTGGTGTTTAAAGGTTGTATAAATTTACGTGAGGTTCACCCATCTATTTTAGTTCATAAAAGGCTTACTCTTCTTGATCTAGAAAATTGCAAGAGCCTTAGACATCTTCCAAGCAAGTTTAAAATGGAGTCTCTTGAAATTCTCATTCTATCTGGTTGTTCAAAAATCAAGAGAATTCCAGAATTTATGGGAAATATGGAACTCTTTTCAAAACTTCACTTAGATGGCACCGCTATTACAAAACTTCCCTCTTCAATTGAACATTTGACTAACCTTGCTTCATTGCAATTAAGAGATTGCAAGAATCTTGTTTGTCTTCCTAGTATCATCTGTAGCTTCAAGTCACTAAAAGTTATTAATTTGGCTGGATGCTCGAAGCTTGATAGTCTACCAGAGAAACTGTGGAATATTGAAAGTTTAGAGGAGCTCGATATGAGTGGAATTACTTTAAGAGAGTTGCCTTCCTCTGTTGTTACATTAAAGAATCTTAAAGAACTATCTTTTCGGGGATGTAAAGGGCCACCACCTAAACTATGGAGTCAGCTTTTCCCCTTTAATTTAATGCCAAGAAGAAGCATAAATCCTGTGAGCCTGTTATTGCCTTCCCTTTTGGGTATGTGTTCTTTAACGAAACTGGACCTGAGTGACTGTAATCTCCAAACAATCCTTGATGATATTGGAAACTTAACCTCTATAACCCATTTAAATCTAAGTGAAAATCACTTTAGTTGCCTTCCTGAAAGTATTGTGCAACTCTCTAAGTTGTATGAAATTAACTTACGCAATTGCAAAAGACTTTGTTCATTTCCACAACTGCCATCAACGACTGATTGGGTTGAAGCAGACGGTTGTACCTCATTGGAAACATTTCCATATGGATTAAAACCACACTATGTCGCCCATGCATATCTTTTCTTCACCAATTGCTTCAAATTGGCTGATAATAAAGGTCAGAGTGTCATGTTCTTTAACATGCTGAGAATGCTATTAACAACTCATCAGGTCTCTCTCTCTCTCTCTCTCTCTCTCTCTCTCTCTCTCTCTCTATATATATATATATATGTGTGTGTGTGTGTCAATTATAAACATCATGGTTGGTATGATTCAGGAAATTTGCAAGCAATCTATAATATTCTGTGACCTTGCTGCCTTTAATATTGTGAATCCTGGAAATGAAATTCCGAAATGGTTTAACCATCAGAGTGTGGAGAATATAGTTAATGCACAAGTTACTCATCCGAACAAAAATGTAAAGAATACAAAATTGCCTTCTCATTCGAGTAATATGTGGATTGGAATGGCTCTGTGTGCTGTTTTTTCAGGCCTCAATTTTTATCTTTCTGATATTGGGTGTCCTTTAAGATGTCGTATTCTAATCAATGAACATGAAGGTTCAGACTTTTATGTAGGCTATTGCCCAAGATTGGTTCAGATTAAATCACATCACCTTTGCATGTCCTATATATCCTCTCAATCGTTTTTTGAGAATGAGAGAGCAGTATTGAGTCAAATTGATGAGAATGTATTCATACAAATGGAGTTTGAATTTCAAAGGGATTCCAACCATGGCCTGGAGATTAAGAAGTGTGCGTTTCGTCTAGTATACGAACAAGACATCGAAGATATCAGAGAAATGATATTAACTCAATCCAGCAACAGCACCTGCATCACTCCTTATGAGGGTTTGGATGTTCATCATAATTTTGACAATTCAACAGAAGGAATCAAAATGAAGCGAAGCCGTGATGAATATGAGGGGGCTGGACCTTGTAGAGAAGGCAGCTCTAGCGATGTCCCACACTCAAAAAGGATTGAAAGATAGAGAATATATGGGCTCATGCTAACTCTGATTGCAAGGATTCTGATGAAGGTAGCCTGGGATTGGTAATTTATCTTTTCATAAACACTGTAGATTCCTATTGGGAATATATACCTTTTGTTTTTTTTTTTTTTTTTTGGATTTTTTTTAATCTCAGAAAATACGTTTAGTGCATGTTATATAGACTTTGTAGCTTCCTATTGGGCTTGTGGTAACCTTGTTTTTTTTTTTTTTTTTTTTCCTTTTTTTTTTCCAGAGAAATACTATTAGTAGGAATCTTCCAAAGCAATCAATGCGTTGGATATATTGGGTCTATGAGTTTTTTTTTTTTATCAAAATGTCATTGCCAATTTGCCATTACTAGTTTCTTAAATCTGTGAGCATCAGAAGCTTATTATGCCATTTTCATTTTAGTTTAGTAGTTTTAATAATATGGTACAAGGAAATTTAATGCAAATCAACCATATATACTCAATAGTTCTATTATTTTTTTAATTTTTTGTTATTTAGACCAAATTCTCATTAACTTTCGATTACTTTTGGTGGAAAGTTAATGCAAATCAACCATTGTCTTTGCTTTGTTGAGTATATTAGCCTCAACTGCTCTATATTTGCACTCTCTAGTGGTTTCTCATTCTTCCCTCTCTCACTTATGGTCAACAGCACCTGAAGTAGTTGCAAGCAGTGGCAAAACAACCGTCTGTGAAAGGTGAGGCTTTTTTTTTGGTCTCATACTTGAATGCATCATTGCTGTCCATTTTCCTTTTCTTGGATTTCATTTGGTAGAATCATATTTCTGTGTTTGATGTAATGAGATGAAGACATTTGTTAGAATACAATAGGCTATATCTAAAATAGATTAGATCATGCTTTTGTAGAATACTTTGATTTTGCAATACAACTAGCTACTGTGATTTTAAGTTTTTCATAATGGACCTAATGTATTCCTTTTCATACCATTCGTTGGACTCTTTCTAACAGACAATTTAACAAAATAAAGATGTGGTTAGTCAAGGGTTTTCCAATATAAGTGTAAGCTGTCAACTTGAACCATGAAAATATTTGCTTCTCTCTTTCTTTCTCAGACTCAATTCTGAAAACTTCTATTTTAACATATTCTAACAATATATGTAAGCGAGGTAGGCTTAACTCATGCAATTATATTTTTGACAGATTGTGTATAGGGTGCTCCTGAAGATATTTGACTATAAATTAAATTATTTTTACTGAACTTTGGCTTATTCACTTGAGCTTTCTCTGTTGAGTTCACCTTTTGTTTATTTTTTAAAAATTTTTTTTTTTTAAATACTTAGCTTGGGTGTGAATCAATTTGGAAAAAGACCTATTTTCTTCTACTTTTGGTATTTTGTTTGGACTTTTCTCCATGATTTTTCATCTTCTTATGATCCCTTTCTTGTTTTGTTGGATTTCAATTATTGTAATTTTTTATTTTCCAATTGATTAAGTACTTGGCTTAATTTGGGTTAGTTTTGAATCTTGGACTAATGGGGTAAGATAATTGCAAAGACATTGGCTGCATTGCTTAAAAATAAAAGAGTCCTGATTTTGACTTTGGTGCTGCAGCAATTTGAATCAGTACGAGTAACTGCTCCGCAGCATTTTATGCCTATTTACTATAAGAAATCATTAAACCGATAAATACATATATAAATAAATTAGAAGCTCTAATTCAGTTATGGTAGATTCATGCATTTTGAAGGCATGCTGGAGGCTTTCACATTTTTTGTTTTGTATGTTATAGTAGCTTCTAATTACCACAAAATCTGAAGCAATTATATGGTACTTGCAGCTTTACTGGACAGCTTTTCGTATCACTGGGGGAAATTTCTTTGTTATAGGTGCCCAGATTTCTTGTTTAATATCCAAAGTAAGCTTAGTCTTGTTGAAATTGAAAGTGAATATAGGCTAATTTGAATTACTGAGAGAATTGCAAAATATTCTTATGCAGGTGCGTGGAATTGAATGTAAAGTTGTGACTTTCAATTTTGGTTTGTTGGATTTAATTCCGTGTCAAATTTTACTGTAATTTTTCAATCATTTTCTTGTATTTTTGTGGGATTAAATGTAATGGGGTCAGTATGGAAATTGGTGAAGATATGTGAAGTATAGAGCATTTCGCAATTGACTACTCGCGATTGGTGCAAATCACAAAAGGTCACGTGAGGAACACATTTGGAAGTTCAAACGACTCAAGTTTTAGGTGTATTTCGCAAGTATCTTGCAACTTGGTCAACCCACAAGATACACTGACAGCTGAAATTCTATATGTTTCCTTCATTTCTTTACCCACACTATAAAAGCTCACATTACCCTCGAAATTGTAATGAGAGTTTCAGAGAGGAAACCCTAGAAATCCATTAGAGAGTAAAAGTTTGCATACCTACAATCCTCTACACATTTCTCTTTGTTTTCTTTACTCTGTTCCCTCTCTAATTCCATATCCTTTGAGAGGTTCTTAGCCCAAACACAAACCACACCCATTTTGAGTGTTGTGAGTTGCTTTGGAGTTTTTGGGAAGTATTGGGTCATGCCATTCTATGGTGGATACAATTGAGAATAATTTTCGGATCTGGAAAGCTAGTAAAGACAAGGCTCAGTGAAGCCCATTGGTAGCTGAGACTCGGAGAGTCTAAGTACAGATGGTAGTCTAGGCTTGGAGGGTTTGTATTGTAATCCTTGTACTCCAACTTTTTTACTAGTAGATCGATTCGGCTTGAAGGGCTGTAGAGAGGTTTTTACGCAGAGCACTTCAGTTTTCCTCTTCGATGACACATCACAATGTTATCTTTTATTTGCATCTCTCTTCCTTTTATTCCTTGTATTTTATACTTAATTGTTAATTATGTAAACCCATGCACTAAATAGTAGTCCCGGTTGATTGCGCATTTATTACTCTTATTCCGCATCTATTAGAGTAGATTAAAAGCAATCTAGTCGTAATTTAAAAATTAAAAGCAATCTAGCCGTAATTTAAAAATTGGGGGTCTTAATTAGCTCTAGTATTTATACTAGTGAGCTTTCATTGTATAAGGAAAAAATGCCCCAAGGTTAAATGGTGAAGATCATCATTTGGTTTCCCAAAGTGATTCTAAAACATGTGTTTATAAGCTTCCTAAGGGTTCACAACAGATTGTCTACAAATTAAGATCGAATGTTTTAGTGATATGCTAATCTTGATGCTCAGTGTGTTGTTTGTAAAAATAGAATTAAAAGTATGGACCACTTATTTTGTGATTGTTCCTTCTCTATAAGGATATCGTGAACCATAATGAGAAGGTGCCTAAAACCCAAAGTTTTGTTGGCTGATTATGTTCTGCAATGAGAAATCACTCGTGTCTCTAGACTGGCATACTGTGTATCATATTTGGCTTTAGAGGAATGCTAGTATTCATCAAGGCTATGGTTAAAATGATCAGGTGGGAAGTGAAGAATAGAATTGAACGTAACAGTTACTGCAATTTTGTTCAAAACAGGAGAATATGCTTTCTTTGGGGGTATTTCGTGTTCTGTACTTTAGAACACGAAATCCCCCCAAAGACAGCATATAGAGGATGTAAGGCTATTGGTAGCTCTGACTATGGTAATTGTGGTTGCAAGGATTCTAATTAAGGTGGTTCCGGACTAGTAAGTGACCATATTTCTTTCTATTACAAATTATTGTTGGTTGCTTTTTTATTTTTCCTTTTCTTTGGCATATATACTTGTACTTTTCAATTCTAAATTCATAAATTGCATTTATTGCTGCCCCTGATTTAATCTCTATAGCCTTCTCTCCTTTACTTGCTACACCAATGGTAACAAAGCATACCCTCTCTCTCTCTCTCTGTTCTTCTATGATGTTCAGTTTTCTTCGTCTCTTTTTTGAGGTCATCTTTTCTTTGTTGAGTATGTCGGCCTTAGTCACTCAACATTGGCACTCACCAGTGGTTTCTCACTTTTTGCTCTCTCACCCACAGTCCGCAACTCCTCAAGAAGTCACAAGCAGTATTGTCTTTGAAAGGTACATAAGTGTTTTTCTTTTATTGGTCTCATACCAGAATGCATCATTTTTGTCCCTTATTATTATTATTATTAGAATGACATTTTTGTGTAACTGTGTTTGATGTAATGCGATCAAGACATGTTAAAGTACAATAAGCTATATCATCAATGGAGTAGACTATGGTCCATGGTTTTCTAGCTACCATGATTTTAAGTTTTTCGTAATAGGCATAATGTATTCCTATTTATACCATTCATTGTAGCATACAATGTTTTGTAATAAAGATGTAGCAAGTAAAACAACTTTTGTTTTAACATGTTCTAACAATATATGTAAATGTTGGATTGAATTGATAGGCTTAAATCATACAATCCTGTCCTTGACAGATTGCCTACAAGGTGCTCATGAATAAGCTCCATTATAATTTTTTTAAAATGAAATTTGGCTTATTCAGTTAAGCGTTTTCTATTGGGTTTATGATGTAGAACAAACAGCACATGCCTTCCAAGAGCAACAAGAGCGCTGAAAGTCATAACGTAAGATCAAGGAGGGTGCCAGTAGAGGCCATTTGGGCGATAATGTTGGACTTACATGAAATTTGGTAGGTTGAAGGTAAACGGCATTTTGATCCAGACTTGATTTTCTCAAGTGTCACCCAAATTTGGGCCAATTCCTTCATTAAGGCTCTAAAAACAGTGTTTTTGCTATTTATAGTAATATTTGTTTTTTTCTTAATAACTTTTAGTTTAAAATTTAGAATAAGGTTTCTTCTACTTTGGGATGTCTCTTAAAGATAGCATTTTCAATTTCTGTAATTATCTCAATTTTGCTATTTTTGGCAAAAATCACTACTTTGCCTCCTAATTACGTGATTAGCGCAAATTAGGGTTTCTGGGCATTGCCCTAGCCGCCCTAGGGTTTCTTTAGGGCAATTCAGTTTTCAGATTTATAAAAATACAAACTTTGTCTATTTCTTTCTAGTGGATTCCAGGACTTTATCACCTTGTGCATTCAAGGGACCCCTCGTAAATTCGAGGTTTTCATTTAGAAGCTAACGTGTTTAGTTTCTTTTTCCATTCATAGAGTAACATGTTTTTTTTCTTGTAGCTTCATGACATCAGTTTACTTTCTTCTTTTTATGAAATGGTTTTTTTTTGGGGGGGGGGGGGGGGAGGGTGTTGAAATTATATCTTTTTTATTCTTCTTAGCTTGTGTGCAAATAAAATTGGAAACAGACCCATTTTCTTTAGTTTTTGGTTTTGCTATGAATATTGGCTGGATTTCTTTCACTTTTATTTTATTTGGACTTTTCTCCATAATTTTTCATCTTTATATTCCTTCAGGCTTTGCTGGATTTCATTTAATTTGTCTAATTGTGTAAGCAATTGGCTTAATTTAGGTTAGTTTGGAATCTTTGACTAATGGGGTTAGATGAGTGCAAAGACGATAGCTATATTGCCTAAAAAAATTGGTCCTGCTACATCTTTTATCCAAATGTATAACTGCCCCCACTGCATTTTATATCTATTCACTATAACAAATCAGTAAATAGATAAATACAAAAATAAATAAATTAGAAACTTTCATTTAGATTATGGCAGGTTCATGCATTCTTAAGGATGCTAGAGGCTTTCACAATAACTTTGTTTGTTATAGTAGCTTCTAATTGCCACAAAATTTGATGCATTTAAATGGCATTTGCAGCTTTTACTGGACAACTTTCGTATTGCTAGAGATACTTTCTTTGTTATATATATGTCCCAAGATTGCTTGTTTAACTTACAGGGTAAGCTTAGTCTGGTTGAGATTGGAAGTGAAGATATGCTACTTTGGATTACTAAGAAAACAATGACATTCTTGTGCAGGTGCATGAAACTATATTAGGAAGAAATTCCCCAAGTTTAAATGGTGAAGATCATCGTCTGGTTTCCCAAAGTAATTCCAAAACATGTTGGAAATATATCATAGAATAAATAAGTTTTGATACAACAAATAATAACCAAAATAATTAGCAAGAATATAAAATAAAATAGTTTAGAACAATCTCACAATGGAATAGAATCATGCAACAAAAGCATTGTCCTTAAAGGTTGATTCGTGCCACCCGTAGTATAACTCGGTGCGATTAGTTCTGTTGGCCAAATAACCCCCTAGGATTAGACTATAGCATCAACCTTCGTGATGGATGCACTTCCACTCAAGGAGGTTCAAGAACAACCCTCTATTGCCTTTTCTTTAAACAAAAATATAATTGTAGAAAAATATGTGGGAGAAAAATATATTAGAATTGTGTATATCTAACTATAGAGTAGTAAAATATGACTTATAGGAAAGTGTGTGATGATGGGTATTATATAGGCTATCCATGACAATAATGGTCTATAGATATTGGTTACTAATAACCCAAAAAAGCCCAACGGCTATATTATTCATTATTGCCCAACGACAATTTTTCTCATTATTGCCCAGTTGCTATTTTTCTCATAATTGCCCAATAGCTATTTTACTCATGAATGCTCAACGGCTAGAAAATAAAAAATAATAAAAGTGTTTGAAACACACCCACGCCAACAAAGTATGTGTTTATAGGCTGGCTAAGGCTAATGGCCTACAACAGAATGTCCACAAAAGATTGAATGTGTAGTGATGTGCTAATCTTGATACTTAGTGTGTTCCTTCGGGTGGAAGACAAACCACAAGACAATTCTAAATTCATCAATGATCAGCCTATTGCCTACATCGTTTATTTACATAATCAACTACTTCAACATTCAAACTAAGGATAAGATAAATTAAAGATAAAGATAAGAAGCAATTTGAATTCAAACTCCTAAGATTTCCGCAATAGCTCCTCTTGCACAGCCACAGGACTCTTGTTATTCTTATCTCTAAGAATAGCCAGGTATTTAGGATTAGGTTGAGGCTTTCTAGGACTCTTGCGTGGCTTTCCATCATGTTCTTTCTTGATGAAGATATGGTGAACCATAATGAGTTGGTGCCTAATAAAAAAAAACCAAAGTTTTATTGGCTTGAGATTACGCTCTAGTATGAGAAATCCATTGTGGCATTGTGGTCTACTACGTATCATATTTGGCATCAAAGGAATGCCAGTATTCAACAAGGAAGACTCCCTTCTGAAGAGGCTATGGACAAAATGATTAGGTGGGAAGTGAAGAACAAAGTTGAATGTAGCACTCCATAATTTCATTACTTATTTCATTTCTATACATAAATCAAAAAGGAGGCCCACAATGAAATGGATTTAATTGATTTGGGCCTAAGATATTTAAATCAGATAATTATTATGGTATAAGAGGCCCAAGTGAGATGGCATAAGTATATATATGGGCCTTGATAAGCTTTAAAAAAAATAAAATAAAAAAACCTAACATTTTGCCTTTTTAGCTACACATGTATATATATAAGAGGTTTCCTTTTGTTTCAGCCGCAACACACAATTGAGCTTTTCTTTTCTTCTCTACGGCTATGCGTGAAAATTTTAGTAATGGTTTTCTCCTACTCTAAATTTAGAAAGTTGGAATATTCAATGACTAGCAATTGTTCCCATGCTTATAGGAAGACATGGATCTATGCATCTATTATTTTTGGTACCTAGTAGAATATTATTGGGAAAGCTGACCTATGATTGTTACAATATTAATATAGGCATTGTACATATAGCCATATGGTCCTCCATAGGGTTTGAAATTTATTGGATAAAAAATAGGCTTAGACTTTATCAATTTAAGTTTATCACCATATGAATGGGAAAAAGGCTGTGTAAGGTTGAATTTATTCAATCATTTTGCTGGCTTTATTCATGCCAATTTGCTTGTAATTCAGCATTTAGAAACTCTGTATTTAGGTGGGAATCATGTAAGGGTAGTGTGTGAGAGAGTGTAAAGAAAAACTCAAGAGTGTGCACTCAAGAAGGGCCTCGCGACTGGCAAGTTGCCAAAGGAGGCACACGTGTGAAGCATGCAGAGGATCTGAAGAGTCACGCCAGCTGGGGCACTACAGGACAAAACTTCCAGTCTGGCCAGGCAGTTAGCTCGCGACTCAGTCAAGTCGCGAGGTCAAGTCGCCAAACCACTCTGTTTGGGAAAAATTGACCTTTCGCATTCCAAACACACACCAGTATAAATACCCTTTATACCCACATATAGTTAAGAGCTTCCAGGGAGAATTTTGAGAGTGAAACCCTAGTGAAAAACAAGATTGACTCATCCACAATCTTCATCATTGACTCTTCAAATTCCTTTTCTCTCACCCTCTCCATTGTTACATCTTTGAGAGGTACATTTAGCCAAATATTTTTCTCACCATACCCATATCTGTGAGAAGGTTATATGGTGCTTGGGAAGCAGTTAGGAAGGGACCAATTGCTATTAGTTGATGCTATGGGTTATAGCGGAATTCAGTAAGCTAGAGAAGACAAAGGTTCGGCGTCACCTTGTTGGAGCAAGAAGCTTGGAGGGCTTAGGTACATTGGATAGATTAGGCTTGGAGGGTCTTCTGCTGTTCATGTATCCCAACTTCATTCTCTAGTGGATTATTGACCGCTTGGAGAGCGGCAGAGAGGTTTTATGCTGAAGGCTTCGGTTTCCTCTTCGATAACACTTCGATGTGCTGTCTTTGTGTTTGCATATCTCTTTCCTTAATCTTTGCCATTAAATTTCTGTTGTGGTTGTGATTTTATTTAGTTTAGATTTTTCTATCAATTCTGTTTTATCTTATTTTTCATATTCCGCACATACATTGTTTGATAATAAGCTTGAATTGGTAATTTGTAATTTGGGGGTCTAATCGTTCAAGGTGTTTTACAAAATATTTGAACATTCAGGTTGCTTTATGGTTGATATATATCTTCCTTATCATCCTTCTAGTGACGTGTATTCATCTCTAATTCATTGTAGTAGGCAGCAATGCTTTTCAAGCCTAGAATATCTTTTTAGCCCCTATAACGTAGGAATCAAAATTATATATTATCTAAGTTAACCAATTTGTCATCCACGCACTGCCATTGTTCAAAAATTTGTCCAACAATATCTTTATGTTTTGCGGCATCAAGGAAATTATGGGCCATTAGGTTGATAAATTAAGATATGTCATATGGCTTCTACTATTAGATTGATCAAATATTCATTATTCAACCATAATGAAGTTTCATGAATATCTATGACTATATTAATGGAAAAATCTGATAAGGCAGAGCCAAAAATCTGATTATGCAACAATATTTTTAAGCCCAAAAATCTGATCAAAGCTAAAAGTGAACTGGATAGTTAAGTGTATAAATGGAAAATTTTGGAAATATCAGTGTTGTCCAAGATTATATTGTTAAGTGTGAAAACAGATTTTTAGTGGGAAATTAGTATATTGATGGACCTATTTTGGGGAGTTTACACCAAACAGTTTTGATTATCAAAATATCCTTATATCAAAGAAATGTGTTGATATTCTATAAATATATTGATATCCTATAAATGTTTGATGTGCACATTGTATGGAAACGTTGACTATTTGTTATATGAAAAACCTGTGGGACAACCTAAACTTATTTAAATTTGTATGTGTGGAGAAATCTTTGTATTTTTTAGTATTATGATTGGATTATTTGTTGTGAGCATCTTGAATTTTATTTTGAACCCTATGGCAAGTCGCGATTAAAAGCTTATTATCGTATTAGTCCTTAGCAAGGGATAATCATACTGTAGCTAGTCCTTAGCAAGGGACGGTCCCAGAAAAAAGGACAATGCACATTTGGTAACTTCTTAGCAAGGGAGTATACCATTAAGGATCAGAAAAGGGAGCTCCTTAGTAAGGGAATGCACCTTTAGGTTCCAAAGTGTAAGTTCATTTAGACCCCTTAAACCCAACAGATTAACCTAGAGAATTAGTCAAGTGATTAACTTAGGTAATTTAAACAAATTTAGGTTAACACAAATATATCAAATCACGTAAAAGTGCGGAATAATAAAGAACACATGATATGATGACCCAGGAAAACCAAACCGGTAAAAAACCTGGGGAGGATTTAACCTAGCTATCCTCAAGGTAAAACGAATTCACTATGAAAGAATCGAAGTTTACACAATAGAGACTTAGACCACTAACATCCTATTGCTACCTGCCTATAGGAAACTTACTACCACGACCACGTGACAGCTCCGAGATCCACGGACTCCTTCTTTCCTTGAATTCTTCAGCAAAGCACAAGCAACACCTGCTTGTATATCTTGAAGCTCTTTTGTTCTGCAACTGTATGATTTACCAACCTCTTGACATGAATCTTAAGTTTGGTAACTCTAAGTGTATGTGAAGGTAAACACCTCTAGATCTAACAAATAGATTCACAAACACAGCATTCAGAACACTAAAAACATGGCTAAGGTTTTGCCTTATATACTTAGGGCAAAACATAAAACCCTATACATTAAATGGGCTAGGGCTAAGTTGGGAATTTTCTTCAGAAAAATGTTCTGCATGATTTTCGATCGATCGAGTCAGGCAGAAAGTGCACAGTAACTTCTGCAGTCAACTGGATTCCAACTTTACATAAAAAGCCATACTTTGAGCAAGTCTAACACACAACTTAAAGAATGTTTTAATCATGGTTTGCCAACATTACAAATTGAAGTTCTAATACATTAGTTCCTAATTCTTAGAACCTAACACAAAGGAACCACCTTCAGGAAAAGGGATGAGAAAGGGATTCTAGTCCTAAAAGGGGACAGCACGACCGTATCAATGGAGCGTAAACGTTGACCACAAGAAAAGTTTAGGAAATTGTTATTTATATGATGGTGTTGGTATATTATGATGGCTCACAATATAATGATATTTTTATAAGAAATATTTGATGTTAAAATACAAATAGTTTTGCAAGTTATAATGTTGTATGGAATATTCATTTAAAAGGTTTGTTTCCACACCCCAATGTTAGTGAATTCCACTTATTGAGTTATCTCACCCCCTTTTATTCCCCCTTATAGATAGATTAGAGGGATTGTTGGAGTAGAAATTCTTGGAAGACAACAATTACAAAATTATTTTGTGGAACTGAGAATTTTATGATTATTTTTATGATATCAAATATTGTACTGGAGAATTATTTTGAGGATATTTTATCTTTAGTGGGATTAGAGCTTTGACAATTGTGATGATATTTTAGGTTGCTGGTTGCATTTATTTAATATATTTTTGGATTATTTAGATTAAATAGACTTTTATTATTAATGATTTTGGGACGTTACGTCAATTCTATTCAAAACAGGGGTATTGATACTTCAGAATAGATGCTGTAAATGGTCCTCGTCTTCGTTAACTGACAGTGTTGGAGTTTTCACTTCGTAATGAATGTTTATGGTGTAGGCTGTTTCTGTATTGGTGTTGTATTCTTTGGTAGTGCTTTGGATTGATTGTACATCTGTTTCTATTGAAATGAATTGCTCATTCATCCAAAAAAAAGAAAAAAAGAAAAAAAAAATCATTCTTTTTTCAAATAAGGTTGAGTTTATTTACAAGTTTGTTTGATTAACTTATACTTTCTGATGATGCCAGAAAGTGGCTCAGTGAGCTGCGAGGTCTTCACGTACTTCGGGTAGTCCTGCACAGGAAGAATGAACCTCAAAGGGTGGTACCGGTGTGGTGCCGGCCGATTACCCTCCGACGGTTAAGTTAGTATTGCTCACAACTCTAGAGTGCCAGAGTCGGGGTAGTAATATGCGTACCTTAATTTTGGAGGGCGTGGAAGTATTTATAGTAGTAGCAGGGGCTCTTGACCAAGGCGTGTTGGAGAAGATATCACTTTTACCGAAAATACCCCTGAGTAGCGTGGAGGGTAAGATTCTCGTTGGGCAACCAAGCGTGTTGGGCAAGCCTTCCCTTTGGGAATGGTTGTGCTGCGCGAGACACCTGTCCAAGTAGTAGCGTATGCGGCAAGATTCATTTTCTTGGGGAAGCGTACGTGGCAAGACAAGCTGTGGTGCCCCCATGTCCTTCCCGTCGCCGGTCTCCCCCGTCACCCTAGATACGGGTCGCGTCGTCAGGGTTTAGTGTCCGTCATCATACGCCGAACCGTCATCCCTCACGGGGTGCCGGCGTCCAGTAGGAGTTTTTATCCTCATCAGGTGCCCCCTCAGCCCATCAGTCCGTGAACACGAAGGAGACGGACTAATGGGATGACGGTTCCAGCTCAGGCTGTCATTCAGTAATTAATGCAAGGTAATTAATGCAGGGCACGTGTCGTCGGCTCAATGTCAGTGTGCCAAAAACGAGGCGTCCCCTCGCCTTCCGTGCTCTCCCTCATATATAAGCCTCTCTTCTTTTCCCTCACTTTCACTTTTTATCGAAATCAAGAGATCAGAGCGCAGCCGTTCACCCAGTCAAGAAGAGAGTTTAATCCGTCAACATAGTCGTCGTCCGTCGCGTCATCGCAACCGTCCGGGTCACCCTTCATCACCGAGAACAACTGGTAAGTGTTCATCATTGCCTTGCTCATTTTTACCACCGTCAGTCACCTTTTTTAGGGCAGTTTGGACTTAGGGTTTTCCGTCGTATGTAGGTGTAGATGTCTAGCGCGTCCAGTAATCAATCGTTTGTCCGCGAGGGAGCGGGCGACGATGAAGTTAATCCGTCGGGTCCAAAGGATCCTTCAACTTCAACAGAAGATAGCTCGTCTACATCCTCCTCTTCGTCGAGTAGTGGTAGGACGGAGAGTAACCTTAGTGATGGGGTAGGGGAGGATGAACAAATTCAGTCCGTCATAGGAAGTGATGGGATGAGGAAGTTCATCATGCTCTCGCTGTGGACGGTGAACGACTTTACGTCCACCATAAGAGAGTCACATTTTAAAACACTTAGGAGTAAGTACCAGATACCCACCAACGTGCCCATCCGTCTACCCCGCCCAGGAGAGAGATGTTATTATCACGGGGTCAAGGGTGTCGGGATCTATGAACAGATGCTCAAGGCGGGGCTGAGGTTCCCCTTGACCCAGCTGCACCGTCACCTCCTTCATTACCTAGGATTATCCGTTAACCAGGTTTCTCCGAATGCCTGGAGGATCTTCCTTGGGGTGGAGGTTCTGTACGGATTATATTCAAAGGGGAAAAAGAGGTTAACAGTGGAGGAGTTCTTTCACTGCTACCGTCCGGTAGAGATAGTAAAGTCAAGGGGGATGTACAGCTTCATGGCAAGGAGCCCGTTGCTGAGGTTGGTGAGTGATACTCCAGATTCCAATAGGGACTGGAAGTCTAGGTATTTCTTTATGGACGGGGACGAGTGGATGGGTAGTCCTGATGAGACGGAGTTTATGCCCGTCGACACTACATGGGGTGTTTTACCCCCTTCTGGTATACTCATTCACATTCCTTCTTCCTCTGTTGTAAACATCATTGGTTTTTGACCGTCCTCTTTTGTAGCCCATAATCGTCCACAAGTTTCTATCGAGGATTGGAGCTTTTTGGGGAAGATTTTCCAAAAAAGTGAGCTGACGGACAGGTCTTAGGCCACACTTGTGACATTGAAGACAATTTGTTGGCATTGTGACGGGCCTGAGCCGTCCAAAGAGGCATTGAAGTACGAAACATAAGTCCGAGCACGTGAGTCCGTTAACCTAAATTCCAAGTTTTTTCTTTTTGCCATTAACTAACGTACCGTCTGCTTTTGCAGAAATGGACGAGGCAAAGAGGAGAGCCTTCATCAGGCAGCAGGCAGCTGCGAAAAAGAAAGAAGCTCAAGGGGCTGGGACGGACGGGCCCAAGCCACCCGCCGCGAAGAGGAAGACTGACCGGGAGGGGGATCGTCACCACAAGAAGCCGAAGGCTACCACAGAGACGGTGGTCGGCCTTGAGGCGGAGGTGAAGAAAGCCCCCGTGAAGCACGGAAAGGGCAAGGGCCTCATGACGGGTGGCCCGATACCTGCCGTCGAGAAGCCACCCGTCCTTCTCCGTGAAGATTCGAAGTACGCGATCGAGAAGCTGTCCTCAATACTGACGGTAGAGGACTATGAGGACATCGGGAATCATTCCATGGAGGCCATGGGTGAGACGGGCCTTTTCAACTTGGCCCAGGTAAGCAATTGTCCGTCATCATCAATCCTTTTGAACACATATTTATTTTCTCCCGTCGTGCTAACTTGGTGTTTTCGATTTCTAGGCCGTTGTCATGATGAAGGGCTTAATGGACCGTTGTGTCCATGAGGAGACGGCCATGAGCCGTCTACGGGAGAAGGCAACGGAGACGGAGGACGAGCTCCTGCAGTACAAGGCCTGGAAGGTGAAGATGGACAAGAAGCTTTCCATGTCTGAGCGGGAAAGGACGGAGCTGGAAAAGCAACTGGGTACGCTGCAGAAGGTCCTGGCTGACAAGGAGGCTGAGGTTTCATCCGTCAGGGATCAACTCCGTCAGGCTGGCGAGGACTCTATCAAAGAGTACCATGATTCCGAGGCCTACCTGACGGAGTTGGGCAGTACCTTCGCAGATGGTTTCGATGATGCCCTCCGTCAGGTGAAGGCCTTGTACCCAGAGCTTGACCTCTCTAATGTCGGCATCAGTGAGGCTCAGGCACAAACCTCCGTCCTCCCCGCCACCTCTGAGAGTACGGAGCGACTATTTGATGATGACGCAATCAACAAAGGCGACAGGAGGGATGATGACGGGGCAGATGCTGGCAATCCTGCTCAAGTTCAGGACGACGAAGCTGTCGTGAAGATTGTCGATTCTCCCGTCCAGTGACCTTGTGTTTGTAGAGATTTCAATTGTTTGTCCGTTGTGGACGGTTGCCTTTCATGGCTTTTTCAATGTGTATTTTTTTGTGAACAATGTTGCCATTTAAGGCTTTTTATTAATGCATTTCCTATGTCATGCTTATTCCTGCTTTTTACTTTAAGCTTTCATGGATGGTTTCCTTCGTGTGCCGTTTGGGCTTTTGTGGAACCGTCAGCACCATGTTGCAATCGTCAACTTGGCATTGTCTGCCTGACGTATCATTTGGACAACGTTGTGGATTTTTAGGCCCATCGTCCATAGAACACCATCGCATTAGGGCCGTCTTAGGGGCAATTACCATTTAGGTTACCTTTAGACCGTTGGCTTTTAAACCGTCAGCATTTTGTGCTCGACTTCGTTGTGCCGTCGTCTAGAGTAGGCCGTCGACTTTTAGACTTAGGCTTTTGGGCTTTCCATTTAGGAAAACGTGGTGGCTTTTAAGCCGTCAGCATGGGTGCTTGACGCTTTTATGCCGTCGACCATCGTAGGCCGTCGTCTTTAAGACTTAGGCTTTTGGGTTTTCCATTTAGGAAAACATGGTGGATTTTAAGCCGTCAGCATGGGTGCTTGACGCTTTTATGCCGTCGTCCATTGTAGGCCGTCGACTTTAAGACTTTGGCTTTTGGGCTTTCCATTTAGGAAAACGTGGTGGCTTTTAAGCCGTCAGCATGGGTGCTTGACGCTTTTATGCCTGTAGAATGGAGCCGTCAGCTTCGAGACCGTCAGCATTTATGCTTGAACGTATTTTATGCTAAGGCTTTTATACTTTGCATGTTCTGATGCTCAACACTTAATAGTAGTAGAAGAGACTTTGAAAAACCTCTGTATTCCTTGCATAATTTTTAAGAAGGGGGAAAACATGCCCTTTGAGCCCCAGGAATACATTAAAGTAGATCAATTACAGACTAGTTACAAGTAGGGGGTTGCCATTCTTTCTTACTGGTAGTACTTACGTAGGTGCTCGGCATTCCACGGGTGGTGCAGCTTCTGCCCCTCCAGTGTTTCCAGATGGTAGGTGCCCTTCCTTTGCCATGCTGTGATTCGGTAGGGCCCTTCCTAATTGGGGCCGAGCTTTCCTTGGGTTGGGTCTCTGGCAGCGCCCATGATCTTTCTCAGGACGAGGTCACTGACCTGGAATTCCCTGTGTCTGACTCGGGAGTTGTAGTGCTTAGCCATACGATCCTGATACCGGGCTAACCTTTGCTCTGCTGCTGCTCTGTCTTCGTCGATCAAGTCAAGCTGCAGGCGCAAGGCCTCGTTGTTCCTGCCTTCATCATGGGTGTTCACCCTGTAGGTTGTGAGTCCCACTTCGCCGGAATGACTGCCTCGCTTCCGTAGGTTAGCCTGAACGGTGTTTCTCCTGTGGGGGTCCTTGCTGTCGTTCTGTATGCCCATAATACGCTTGGCAGCTCTTCGGGCCATATCCCCTTTGCCCCCTCGAGCCGAGTCTTGATAATCTTGAGCAAGGATCGGTTCGTTACTTCGACCTGACCGTTGGCTTGGGGGTGGGCGGGGGAAGAGTAATGATTTTTTATTCCCAGCTGCGCACAAAACTCTCGGAAGGGACCGTTGTCAAACTGTTTGCCGTTGTCGGAGACTAATACCCTGGGTATTCCGAACCTGCATATAATAGACTTCCAGACGAAGCCTCGTATGTTCTTTTCTGTGATGGTGGCCAATGCTTCAGCTTCCACCCATTTCGTGAAGTAGTCTATGCCTACCACAAGGAACTTTAGCTGTCGCACCGCTGTTGGGAATGGACCCATGATATCTAGTCCCCATTGAGCGAATGGCCATGGGGTCGTCATGGGGGTCAGCTCTTCGGGGGGGCTGCTTGACGATGTTGCTGAACCTCTGGCACTTGTCGCAAGCCTTGACATAAGCCTGCGTGTCTTTTCTCATGGTCGGCCAGTAGTATCCTGCCCGGATCAGCTTATGCGTCAATGACCGCGACCCTGAATGGTTTCTGCATATCCCTTCGTGCACTTCCCTCATGACATAGTTTGCTTCTTCGGAACCCAAACACCTTAGGTATGGGCGAGAGAAGCCCCTTTTGTACAAGACGTCCTCCATCAATATGAACCTTGCCGCTCGGACCTTCAGCTTTCGGGCGGCTTCTCTTCCATCGGGCAGGGTGCCATTCTTCAGGTAGGAAATTAAGGGTGCGGTCCAATCACTTTCAGAGCCTATTTCCTGCACACCGACAGTGTCAATTATCGGGGCAACCTGTATGAAAGAGAGCACACCGTTAGTGGCGGCCTCATTCTCCGAAGAGGCGGCTTTGGCAAGGCGGTCGGCCTGCTCGTTTTCTTCTCTGGGGACTTGGACTATCTCCGCCTTTATCTCATCTACTCTTCTCCTTGCCTGATAGTTGTATTTTTTCATTTTCTCGCCTCTGCACTCGTAGTCTCCGTTTACTTGATTGGCGACGACCTGGGAGTCGCAAGAGACTATCACGCGGGCTGCTCCTTCCGCTTTGGTGAGGTCTAAACCAGTTATCAGGGCTTCATACTCCGCCTCATTGTTGGTGGTGGGGAAGTCCAGGCGGATCATGCATTCTATTTGGTCTCCCTCGGGGGACTGAAGGACGACACCTACACCGCCGGCCAGTCTGGTTGACGACCCGTCTGTGTGTATACTCCATGGGGGGTAGTCGCTTGCCCCCTGGTCGATTCCACCTGTGAATTCGGCAATGAAGTCTGCCACTGCTTGCCCCTTAATGGCGGTGCGTGGGCGGTATCTAATGTCGTATTCAGTCAACTCTATCGCCTATAAGGCAAGGCGGCCAGCAGCCTCGGGATTGTGCATCGCCCGTCGTAATGGTTTGTCGGTCAAGACGACTATCGTGTGGGCTTGAAAGTACGGCTTAAGCTTCCTTGCAACAGTGACCAAGGCGAAGGCGAGTTTCTCCATGGGCGGATACCTTCCTTCCGTTCCTTGAAACGCCCGACTGGCGTAGTACACGAGCTTCTGGACCCCGTCATTTTCTCTGATTAAGGCCGCGCTGACGGCCGCCGAAGAGACAGCTAGGTAGAGGAAGAGCTCCTCCCCTGGCTGCGATGGACTCAGCAATAGAGGCGAGGAGAGATAAGCTTTTAACTCTTCAAATGCCTTTTGACACTCGTCCGTCCACTCGAACGTTTTCTTCAATGTGCGGAAGAAGGGAAGACATTTGTCCGTTGCCCTCGATACAAATCTGTTCAGTGCGGCGACCTTCCCGTTTAAACTTTGAACCTCTTTTACATTCTTCGGGGGGCCCATCTCCATTATTGCCCTGATCTTATCCGGGTTGGCCTCGATGCCTCTCTGAGAGACCATGAAGCCGAGGAATTTTCCTGCGGTCACCCCGAAGGCGCATTTCGAGGGGTTGAGCTTCATATTGTATGAACGGAGGGTTCCAAATGTTTCCTCGAGATCGCTCAGATGATCCTCCTCCTTCTGGCTTTTCACCAGCATATCGTCGACGTACACTTGAACGTTCCTCCCTATCTGGTTGGCGAACATTTTGTTCATTAGCCTCTGGTATGTGGCACCTGCATTCTTCAGTTCGAATGGCATCACCTTGTAGCAGAAGAGTCCTTGGCTGGTGACGAATGAGGTTTTTTCCTGATCTGCCTCATCCATCCGGATCTGGTTATATCCCGAGAAGGCATCCATGAAGCTCAGCAGCTGGTGCCGGGCCGTAGAGTCTACCAGGGCGTCGACTCGAGGGAGGGGGTAGCTGTCCTTCGGGCATGCCTTATTCAGGTCCGTGAAGTCCACACACATCCGCCACTTCCCGCTGGCCTTCTTGACCATTACCACATTAGCCAACTAGTCGGGGTAGTATACTTCCCGGATGAACCCTGCTTCTCGTAACTTGCCGACCTCCTCTGCCACTGCGCGATCTTTCTCGGGAGCGAACACCCGCTTCTTTTGTCTGACGGGCCGGAAGGAGGTTGCTACGTTCAGCCTATGTACCATGACTGAGGGGTCGATCCCCGGCATGTCCTCATGGCTCCAGGCGAATACATCTTGGTTTTCCTTGAGGAAGGTCATGAGTGCTTGGCGAGTCGCCGGACTGTTGAGGGCACCGATCCTGGTGATTCTGTCAGGCTTGGATTCGTCGAGAATTACTTCTTCGAGTTCCTCCACAGGTTCTGCCCCCGTTCTCTGCTCTATGTTCATCATTTGTAACTGGCCATTCATTTCTACCATTGCGACATAGCATTCCCGTGAAGCTACTTGGTCTCCCCATAGCTCTCCTACCCCGTGCCCTGTAGGGAACTTGACCTTTAAGGCATAGGTCGAGGTTGCAGCCTTCCAGGCGTTGAGGGTTGGTCGCCCTATGATTGCGTTGTACGCTGAGGAGCAATCAACGACTAGGAAGGTGACGTCCCTAGTGACCTGCCGAGGGTACTCCCCGACAGTGACGGGCAATGTGATCGAGCCGAGGGGGTATACTCTTGTCCCCCCGAAACCTGTGAGTGGTGCCTTGGTAGGGACCAAGCGTTCTTTGTCGATCCGCATCTGCTGGAACGCGGGATGGTAGAGGATATCCGCGGAGCTTCCGTTGTCGATTAGGACCCGGTATGTGTTATAGTCCCCTATCCGGATGTTGACGACAAGGGCATCGTCGTGCGGATGATGGAGGTGCTAGGCATCATCTTCTGTGAATTCCATAGTGGGGCTGTTGATTCTCGGCTTTTTCTGGACAGAGCTCGCAGCCTAAACATTCTGAACTGTCCTGAGGTGGGATTTCAGAGCCTTCTTTGTTGAACCGGCGGCCGATGTACCACCCACAATCATCCTTATGTCCCCTATAGGTGGTCTGGGGCGTTCATTGTCCCGGTGGGGGACCTGTTCCTGTCGTGGTGTTTCTGCCTTTTCTCTGCTGACGAACCTCTGCAGCTTCCCTTGTCTAATCAGGGCTTCAATTTGCTGCTTCAAATCGTAGCAGTCGGCGGTATCGTGCCCGTGGTCTCGATGGAAGCGGCAATATTTGTCCTTGGGCCGTCTGTCCGGGTTCGATTTCAACTTTCCCGGGAACGTCAAGGATCCGTCGTCCTTGATCTGCATCAGGACCTGATCGACCGGAGCCGTCAATGGGGTGTAGCTTGTGAATTTCGCGGCAGGGGGCTTTGGGCGTCTACTATCTCGGACTTCTCCTGTCCGAGGCGCCTTCCACCCCTTATCTTGTCGGGTGTCTTCCTGCCTCTCCCTCTTCGTAGGGGGCTTCTCCTTGCGAGCTAGTAAGGCGTCTTCCGCATTCATGTATTTTGTTGCCCTGTAAAACACATCCGACATTGTCTTCGGGTCATTTTTGTATAGCGAGAACAAGAATTTACCCTTCCGCAACCCGTTTGTGAACGCGGCGACATGTATCCTATCGTCTGCTCCATCAATCGACAGCGCCTCCTTGTTGAAACGGGCTATATAGGACCTCAGGGTCTCATCCTCCCGCTGCTTGATGTTCATCAGGCACGCTGTGGATTTTTTGTGCCTATGTCCCCCGATGAACTGTGAGGCAAACTGAGCGCTCAGCTCTCTGAAGGTGCCGATAGAGCTGGGCGCCAACCTGCCGAACCAGGTCCTCGCGGAGCCTTTTAGCGTTGCCGGGAAGGCCCGGCACATGATTTCGTCCGGTGCGCCGTGCAGGTGCATCAATGTCTTAAAGGACTCCAAGTGGTCCAGCGGATCCTTGGACCCATCGTAGCTTTCCACCTGGGGCATGCGGAATTTCGGAGGCGTAGGGAACAAGATGACGGGTGTTGTGAATGGGGAATCCGTGCGGTGGACGAGGTCGTCGAGGTCGCTGGATACTCGCCCTTTGAGGGCGTTCATCATGAAGTCCATGCGCTCCTTCATCACTTGCATCTCTGTGGCAATATGGGACGGGATATTGCCCTCGACCGACGGATGGTTCGTCTCCTGTCCTTCGGGTCGGCTTAAGGCATTGCTTCCCTCGGGGCCTCCACGGTTCCTGTCCTCGGCACTACTCTCCTCTTGGTTCTCCCCTTGGTTGTCCAGCATTGCGTTCCTCTGTTGTAACTGTTCTTCCAAGTCATTGTTGCGTTTTGTGAGGCGTTCCACCGCGGCCGCCAGAGTCTGGACTTGCCTTTCGAGTGCCGTGGTGCGTTGTTCATTTCCTTGATCGTTCATGGTTGTTGCCCTTGAACGTGTGAGAACCATGCAACTCTTTGTCCGGAAAGCACGAAACACGGTCTTCGTGTGCGTTTCCCACAGACGGCGCCAACTGATGATGCCAGAAAGTGGCTCAGTGAGCTGCGAGGTCTTCACGTACTTCGGGCAGTCCTGCACAGGAAGAATGAACCTCAAAGGGTGGTACCGGTGTGGTGCCGGCCGACTACCCTCCGACGGTTAAGTTAGTATTGCTCATAACTCTAGAGTGCCAGAGTCGGGGTAGTAATATGCGTACCTCAATTTTGGAGGGCGTGGAAGTATTTATAGTAGTAGCAGGGGCCCTTGACCAAGGCGTGCTGGAGAAGATATCACTTTTACCGAAAATACCCCTGAGTAGCGTGGAGGGTAAGATTCTCGTTGGGCAACCAAGCGTGTTGGGCAAGCCTTCCCTTTGGGAATGGTTGCGCTGCGCGAGACACCTGTCCAAGTAGTAGCGTATGCGGCAAGATTCATTTTCTTGGGGAAGCGTACATGGCAAGACAGGCTGTGGTGCCCCCATGTCCTTCCCGTCGCCGGTCTCCCCCGTCACCCTAGATACGGGTCGCGTCGTCAGGGTTTAGTGTCCGTCATCATACGCCGAACCGTCATCCCTCACGGGGTGCCGGCGTCCAGTAGGAGTTTTTATCCTTATCACTTTCCATATATAGTAAACACAACCACCAAATATTTTTAGCCCTTTAAAAATCTATGCTAATAATAATTGACAAAGTTATAGTCGAAATCATACTATTTGAGACAACTAGATAAAATGATATTCGTTAATGAACTCGTTGAAATTAGATTTATATTAACCTTTTATAATTAAAAATTCTATATAATTATGACAATTAAAATGGACTATGTTAAGTTTTAGACCTCTTAAAACACAACCAGATTAACTTAGTTATTTAGTCAAGTGATTAACTTAGGTAAATTATGCAAATCTAGGTTAACACAGATAAATCATATCATTGCAAAGTGCAGAAAAATAAAGAACACAACAATATGATAACCCAGGAAAACCAAATCGGTAAAAAACCAAGGGAGGATTTAACCTAGCTATCCTCAAGGTAAAATGAATCCACTATGAAAGAATTGAAGTTTATACAATAGAATTCAGACCACTAACATCTTATTGCTACCTCAAGTAGGAAACTTACTACCTCGAGTAGGAAACTTACTACCATGACCACGTGACAGTTCCGAGTCCACGGACTACTTCTTTTTTGGATTCACAGCAAGCACAAGCACTCCCGCTTGTATATCTTTAAGTTCTTGAAACGACAACTGAATTGATCATGAAGCTCTTGACATCAATCTTGAGATTGGAAACCCTAAGTGAATGTAAAGGCAAACACCTCAAAATCTCACACAAGATTCACACACACACACAGCATAAAGAGCAATCTCAAAACGTGGCTAGGGTTTTCCCTGTTATACCTAGGGCAAAACATAAAACCCTACATGTTAAACGGGCTTAAGGTGAGTTGGAAAATTCTGCAAAAAAACATTCTGCACGACTTTCGATCGATCGAGTCTAATTTTTGATCGATCGAGTTAGACAGATTTACACAGTAAATCCTGCAGTAACTCAATTCCAACTTTACATAAAACATATACTTTGAGCAAGTCTAAAACAAGACTAAAACGTTTTGATCATAGTTTGCCAACATTACAAATTGAAGTTCTAATACATTTAACCTAAAGTCTTAAAACCTAACAGACTATATATAATAAACTTAAACAATCTACTATGAAGTCCATATAAGTGTTATATATATATGTGTGTGTGTGTGTCTACAAGAACTCTTAATTAATTAAGTCTCATATTTGCAAGATTGTTCACGAATACATTATTATATGCTCATTTGCTCAATAAACAAGCATAAACTAAAAAAATTTCAGAGTCAAGCCTGAACTATTCATAAACTATGGGTTAACTTTCACTCCGGGTTGTCAGATTTATGAAGTTAGCTAGGTTGAACTATTTCTGTTTACATTATTTTATTTGAATTTTTGGGCTTCCATAATTGGTGCAAAGTTAGGAACGAGCTTAGTAACATTGTTGGAAAGTGCTGGTAAGAAGAGTTGATGTTAATGGGCATTAGCATAATCTTTTGGTCTGGTTTCCCTATATTTCTTTTAAGGAACATCTTTGAAAGGCAACTGGTGCTGCTAAACAAAACAAATAGACGGATCTTCCAAGTTTTAACAAGGTTAGAGAGAACTTCACAGAAAATGCCGTCCGAAGTTTCTGGTTCGAATAGCTATATACGGACAAAAAACACCCACTCAATTTATTTATTTTATCTACAACTTTTCAATAATTTTGAAAAAATATATATAATAATACAACCTAAATTAAATAAGTAAATAAAAAATAAGCTATAGCAACTATAGATCTCTCACATCTGCATTTAATAATTTAGCTTTTTCTTAGCAGTAGAGACCAACGTGGATACCACTTTCAGTCCATGTCATAGGCTCTCAACTGTTACGGAAGTCCAATCAATAGAAGACAAGTATCTAAAAACTCTTTAATTTACTCCATTCTAAACTAACTTTTCTTTTTTAAATCTTTAATTTACTCCATTCTATACTAACTTTTGTTTTTAAAATCTTTGATTTACTCCATTTTATATTGTTAGGACATATGTGATTCATGTTAGGAATATATGTCAATATTTTATGTAATTGGCTAATCCATTGACAAAACGCACTTTACTTGTAATTGGGTAGATCTAAGATGTGTTTAATACTTCAAGAAACATGTTGTTCAAGTCTAGTATTAAAGCCATGAAGATTGGATCAAGAAACAAGTGAAGAATGGCTATTCATTAAAGCTGGACAGATAGCTCGACAACTGCTCGACAGATAGCTATCTATCGAGATTTAATGAACGAAACTCGACAGATCCTCGATCGATCGAGGTATCTATCGAGGTTACGGGAATTCAGATTTCCAGATCTGATTTTCGGGCCAAGCTTATGTATTTGTGTAGGGTTTCTTTTCTTACAACCCTAGACATATATAAGGCTTATTTTAGAGGCTGTCACATAAAAGAATACAAGGAGAAAATATGCAAAATGTGACCGATGCCTTATTCTCTCTGAAAGAAGCTACTGCATCTTTGTGCCTTAGGGTTTTGAAACCAAGTGCTTCTTGATCTTCATTGTTGATGAAGTAAAGAACTTTGCAGCCAACATCTTCTTCTAGTTGCTGATTGAAATCTCATACTGGGATCCGCGCAATTGGTTAGTCACGTACTAGGATCCGTGCATCAAAAAGGGTGGCGTTCATATATTTAAGAGTTCAGAGGTTTTGAAGCGGTAAAAGGTTTCTGCTGTGAGTTCATCTACGGGGATAGTAGAGTTTAGGGACAAAAGTTTTGTACTAGATCTGAAACTTCTCTTCACTATAGTGGATTGCCTTTTGGAAAAGTTTCCCCCCCAGGTTTTTTACTGTGAAACTAGTTTGTTTCATTGGTTTTCTTGAGTTATCATATCTTGTCTTATTTACTTTTCTGCTGCATTCATTATTGATATGATATTGATGTTTTTTGCTTTAACAAGTTTTATTCATAATAAATCTAATTAACAACTTGGATTTAAAACTTGTTAATTCTATCAACTAGGGTTTAAATTTCCTAACAAGTGGTATCAGAGCAAGTACACTCTGATTTGATTAATTTCCTGAGTGTGATCCTTGACCCCTATTGTCATGGATTGTGGACAATCTCTCTCTCCGCACAAAATGTTGCATATTCATTTGAAACCAGCAATCACGTGATAGGAGCAGAAATCTGAATGTGCCCATGCAAAATAAAATAAACAACAACTAAAGTCATTTGCGTTTGATATTTCGAATCCCTATTTACCGTAAAAAGAAAAAGAAAAAAGAAAAGAAATGCTTACGGATGTCGTTAGGGTAATGGTTAATAATCCATTTAAAGAAATTTTTTATGGAAAAAAAAATAAATCCAAGTAATGTTTTGACAGCCTTTTCCATTTTCCATAAAAGTAGTGTAAAAAATTTCCTAAAATGGATTGTTAACAATTGCCCTAAGGGCACCCGTTAACATGACCCTTATTTATTTTATCCACATCTTTTTAATCATTTAAAAAAAAATTAATACCATACTACTATTTGAATTAGCAACGGGAACCAAACTGTGGATCCCACCTTCAGCCCGCGTGAGAATCTAAAGGTGGGATGAGTAAGATTGAGATCAGGTGCAATACCTAGGGTATTGCACCTGATGCAATTGGTATGGATGGTTGAGATTTAAAGTTGCAAAAAGCAACTTTAAATCTCAACCATTAAATATAAAAATGAGTAAAAGGAAAAAAAGTATAGGTAAAAAAGTAAATAAAAAAAAAGTTGTGAGGGGATTGGGTGAATTGCACTGAATCCCAATCTGGATGAGTATGGGTATAATTTTTTTTTTTTTTAAGAAGAGGATAAAATATTTTTAGTTGCGATGAGTATGGAATAATATTTTATTATTTTCCCTAAAAATTAATATGTAAAGGACCATTAATGGAAGTCTCTCTCTCTCTCTCTCTCTCTCTCTCTCTCTCTCTCAAAACTTTAAACATTCTTTTTAAACCAGTAATCACAAAATAGGAGCTTCATGGACAATACTGCAATTCTCCATAATCGGTAAGTTTTCACTTGTTACGTGCATCATTCTCTTCTCTTTTATTTCCTCTCCTTAGTTTCACTCTTTTCATTCTAAATCGTTAACCCCTTGTTTATTTATTTATTTTTAGCCCTTTTGAAATCTATACTAATAATTATTTAATAAATTATTGTTGAAATCAAATTATTTGTGTTAATTAGATATATAAAATAATCTTCATTAAGGAACTCATAAAAGTTAGATTTATATTAACCTTTTAAAATTAAAAATTCTATATAATTAATTAATTATTACAATTAAAATGAATAAAAATAATATACACACACTTGCTTGGACTAAGTTTCATACTTGTGAGTTTGTTCACGAATGCATTTTTTTTTTTTTTTTTTTTTTTTTGAGATCTGAACTCATTTGTTAAATAAAGAAACATAAACAAAAATATTTCTGAATCTAAAAACTTTTTGTTGAAAATATCTTATTTCATCTTTCATTTTACTCACATTTGCATTTTATTTAGCTTTGCCTTAGCACTAGCTTACTAGCAGCAGGAAACAACGTGTGGATCCCACCTTTAGTCCGCGTGAGAATTTGAGGGAACAACTTATTTAGCTGAAACTAAAAACTTTTTATTGAAAATACTGTAGATAAAGCTAAAAGGTAACTGATATAGTACAGTGAGGCCCATAAATCGTATCAACAAGTGCCAATGAGGCTTATGAATAATACCAAAAGTAAGTTAAATAATAGCAAAAATAAGCTAAATAGTATAAAAAAAAAAAAACAAAAACAAAAACAAAAATGGCTTTTTACGCCAATGGCAAACGCAACCTTAAAGTTCAAGAAATTTCCTACACTTTAATAAAAACGTAACGTTGCACAGACCTTTAAGACCATCAATTACTACAATATAGTAGCTTCACCAACAATACAATACTGCTAATCTGCTATTCTCCAAAATCTGTTAAGTTCTCACCCTTTTTTTTCGTGAGTATTCGTTAGTTGTCACTTGTTACGTTCATTCTTTTCTTTAATTTCCTCTCCTTAGTTTTACTCTATAATTCTATATAGTTTCCTTTTACCCCTTATTCTTTTATTTATTTTTACTTCAAATCTAATTGAGTGAATTCTTGACTAGCATCTATAATTCTATATTGTGATTCAAGGTTTACTTGTAAGCTATAGCAACTATAAACCTCTCACATCGGCATTTAATAATTTAGCTTTTTCTTAGCAGTAGAAACCAACGTGGATACAAGATACAACCTTCAGTCCGTGTCTCAGGCTCTCAGCTGTTACAAAAGTCTAACCAATAGAAGACAAGTATCTAACAACTCTTTAATTTACTCCATTCTAAACTAATCTTTTGTTTTTAAAATCTTTGATTTACTCCATTTGATACTAACTTTTGTTTTTTAAATACCAGACAAAGTTAAATGAATTATCGGCTGGACCATTAACAGAAGACTCTCTCTCTCCGCACAAAATGTTGCATATTCCTTTGAAACCAGCAATCACGCGATAGGAGCAGAAATCTGAATGTGCCCAAGCAAAATAAAATAAACAACCACTAAAGTCATTTGCGTTTGATATTTCAAATTCTTATTTACCGACAAAAAAAAAAAAAAAAACCACTCAATTTATTTATTGGGAAATACTAATAGATGCCCTTAGGACAATGGTTAATAATCTATTTAATTTTTTTTTTTTGAGATAGGAAAAAAAAAACAATTAATATTTTAACAGTTTTTTCCATTTCTTATAAAAGTGGTATAAATTTTTTTTTTTAAAATAGATTATTAATCATTACCCTAAGGGCACTTATTAGTATGACCCTTATTTATGTTATCCACAGCTTTTTAATCATTTTTTTAAAAAAAATTAAAACCATACAACTGTTTGAATTAGCAGTAGGAACCAAACTGTGGATCCCACCTTCAGCTCACATGAGAATCTGAAGGTGGGATAAGTAGGATTCAGATAAGGTGCAATACCTAGGGTATTGAACCTGATGCAATTGGTAAAGCAACTTTAAATCTCAACCATTCTTACCAATTGTAGGGTATTGCACCTGATGCAATTGGTATGGATGGTCGAGATTTAAAGTTGCAAAAAGCAACTTTAAATCTCAACCATTAAATATATAAAATAAGTAAAAGTAAAAAAAGTAAAGGTAAAATAGTATAAAAAGTAAAAAAAAAAAAAGTTGTGAGGGGATTGGGTGAATTGCACGTTGCAATTGCATTTAGCAATTGCACCGGATCCTAATCCGGATGAATATGGGTATAATTTGGTTTTTTTTTTGAGAAGAGGATTTAGTTGCGATGAGTATGGTCTAATATTTTATTATTTTCCCTAAAAATTAATATGTAAAGGACCATTAATGGAAGTCTCTCTCTCTCTCTCTCTCAAAACTTTGCACATTCTTTTTAAACCAGTAATCACAGAATAGGAACTTCACAGACAATACTGCAATTCTCCATAATCAGTAAGTTTTCACTTGTTACGTGCATCATTCTCTTCTCTTTTATTTCCTCTCCTTAGTTTCACTCTTTTCATTCTAAATCGTTAACCCCTTGTTTATTTATTTATTTTTAGTCCTTTAGAAATCTATGCTAATAATTATTTTAATAAACTATTGTTGAAATCAAATTATTTGTGTTAATTAGATATATAAAATAATCTTCATTAAGGAACTCATAAAAGTTGGATTTATATTAACCTTTTAAAATTAAAAATTCTATATAATTAATTAATTATTACAATTAAAATGAATAAAAATGTTATACACACACTTGCTTGAATTAAGTTTCATACTTGCAAGTTTGTTCACAAATGCATTCTTTTTTGAGACCTGGACTCATTTTTTAAATAAAGAAACATAAACAAAAACATTTTTGAAACTAAAAAAACTTTGTTGAAAATATCTCATTTCACCTTTTATTTTGCTCACATTTGCATTTTATTTAGCTTTGCCTTAGCACTAGCAAACTAGTAGCAGGAAACAACAAGTGGATCCCACCTTCAGTCCGCGTGAGAATTTGAGGAAACAACTTATTTAGCTGAAACCGAAAACTTTTTGCTGAAAGTACTCTAGATGAAGCAAAAAGGTAACTGAAATAGTATAGTGAGGCCTATAAATAGTACCGACAAGTGCAATGGAGCTCATAAATAGTACCAAAAATAAGCTGGATAGTAACAAAAATAAACTAAATAGTATAAATAAATAAAAAGGCTTTTTAAGCCAATGGCAAATGCAACCTAGGTTGCACAGACCTTTATTTAAAACCATCAATTACTACAATATAGTAGCTTCACCCAAGGGCGGAACTACCCTTGGACTAGGGGGGGGCAATGGCCCCCCCTAAATTTTTAAAAAATATATATTATTATATATATGTGTATTAATTTTAGCAATTTTATTCTATAAAATTATATTTTATTTCCCTTTAACAATATCATTGATTCTTTTACAAGTAATGCTATACTCACAAACTTTTTTATAACATTTTTACAAACCGTTTTAATAGAAAATTCTTATTGGTTCGCATATTGGCACACCACTCACATCATTTTTTTATTTACCAGTAACCACTTATTACATAAGTAAGTTATAAAAAGAACTTGCAGTTTTATCATTTTCCTCATTTTAGTGACCACAAAAAAAATTTATAGATATAAAATCTAAAATAAAAAAATATACAAGCCAAAAAAAAAAAAGCTTAAAAAAAATTTCCAGTAAGACTAAAAACAAAATTAAGCTCAATTAATTAATTTTATCCAAAATAAATAACCTTGTCCTTTAAAAAATTCTAAACAGAAATAATTTTGTTATTACCTATGTGGACGACTAAATTTCTCGGTTCGAAATAAGTCAAACGAGTAAAATAGTTTCACAAATGCAAATTTGTATTGATGAATGTGTGGTATAATTCTCTGTGATTACAAAAGAGTGATCCTCTGATTCGATCTCCTCAAAAGATTTATTGATTGGAATTGTGGTGATGTGATTTTGATTCGAACACCAGATATACTTCAATTTGGCTGAAGAATGGATCGAAGATCTTTGAAACAGAATTACAATGAATCTTTGGCTATGAGCTTGTTAGAAATCCTTTGTTCTTCACGTTCTTTGTGTTCTTGGTGCGTTCTTCATCTTCGAAGATTTGTGGTGGAAGTTTTTCCGTGCTTTAGAGGCTTGAATCCGTAGAGCTTCACTGATTTATGGTTTGTGAGGTTTCTGGAAGCTTTTGAGCTTGATTCCAGTGAACTTGAAGATCTAGGAATATGATTTGGATGATTCCTCTTCGAATGTTCTTCGTATTTGAAGGTTTGTGATGGAAGTTCTTCGGAGCTTTAAAGGCTTGAATCCATAGAGCTTCGCTGATTTGTAGTTTGTTGAGGTTTCTGGAGGCTTTTGAACTTGATTCCAGTGAACTTGAAGATCTAGGAATATGATTTGGATGATTCCTCTTTGAATGTTCTTCGTATTTGAAGGTTTGTGGTGGAAGTTCTTCGGGGCTTTAGAGGCTTGAATCCGTAGAGCTTCGCTGATTTGCAGTTTGTTGAGGTTTCTAGAGGCTTTTGAGCTTGATTCCAGTGAACTTTGAGATCTAGGCCGGTAGTTTAGATGATTCTGCCTTGAATGTTCCTTGCATTTGAGTTTGAAGTTCTTGAAGTTCCTAGAGGCTTCAGGGCTTGATTCCAGCAGAGCTTCAATACTTCTGAATCTTCTTTGATGATGCTTGTGCTCTAGATGGCTTCCTTCCTCCTATCCCAAGATGTCTTAGGAAGGCTTCTATTTATAGGAGTTTAAAGGTAGGTGAGCGACACATGGCGGAGTCTGATTGGTGACACATGTCACAGCTTGATTGGTCCGCTTGTGTCATCGTTTACACGTAGCTGGACTGCTTGTGTCATTGCTTACACGTGCTGGACTGCTTGTGTCATCGCTTACATGTGCTGATGTGTGATTAGTTTATATCAATGACACTTGGCAAATTTCTGTTGGTTTCTGAGTAGTGATAGCAAAACTCAGCAGCAGTATGTGGCGCTTTGTAATTGGCTGTATTTTGTGGATTTGGTAGTATGATGTGTCAACTTGTGATAGGTCGGGAATTTTCCCTCTCTACAACCTACAAGTAGCATAATCAGAGGTTGAAATCACTGCATACACTTAACAGTAAAACCGCCCCCCCTAACTCAAAATTCTGGCTCCGTCCCTGGCTTCACCAACAATACAATACTGCTAAACTGCTATTCTCCAAAATCTGTAAGTTCTCACCCTTTTTTTTTTAATGAGTATTCGTAAGTTGTCACTTGTTACGTTCATTCTTTTCTTTAATTTCCTCTCCTTAGTTTTACTCTATAATTCTATATAGTTTCCTTTCACCCCTTATCCTTTTATTTATTTTTTACTTCAAATCTAATTGAGTGAAATCTTGACTTGTATCTATAATTCTATATTGTGATTCAAGGTTTACTTGGAAGCTTAGATTGGCTTTATTGGATATAGAAAACTTATCTTCTTCCTCTTCTTCTTGCCGTAAGTGGAAATATGATGTTTTTCTAAGTTTCAGAGGTGAGGATACTCGCAAGAATTTTACAGATCATCTATACACTACCTTGAAACAGAAGGGTGTCAACACCTTCAGGGATGATAAAAATCTCGAGAGAGAGGAAAACCTATTTCACAGGAGCTTTTAAAAGTAATAGAAAAATCAATGTTTGCTACTGTCATTCTCTCAAAAAACTATGCATCCTCAACATGGTGTTTAAATGAACTTGTAAAGATCATGGAATGCAAAAAACAGTTGGGGCAAACAGTCTTGCCTATTTTTTATGGTGTGGATTCATCTGAGGTGCAAAAACAACAGGAACATATGCACAAGCATTTGACGAACATGAAAAGTGTTTCAAAGAGAATAGGGATGAAGTCCACAAGTGGAGAGCTACTTTGACAGAAGTGACCAATCTCTCTAGATTTTCTTTACAAGATAGGTAATTTGTGCTAATGTTATTATTTCCATTTGTATATAACTATGTATTAAATAATCATCTTCAATTCATTGACATGCGGGATATATTTGCAACCAGTTGTTAGGATGTCATTCTAATGCATTTGACTTGACAACAATGATCTCTATTTTTGGTTGGGTACTAGTCCCTTTGACATGTATACTTGATAAACCATATAAATTATAACAATTAGTATAACACTTTAAGTTAGTTCTTTTAGACGTTAGATTATCTTGACATGTATAAACCTAAGTCCTTAGGTATATCTCATTACTATCTTGTTTAGATGTGAGATTACCATTTTTACACAGGAAATTGTATCTCTTTACTTTTCCACTTTTCAATATGGAATTCATTTGAATTTATCATTTACAAAAAAATTTCACTTCCGACTCAAAAAGTTTTACAACGAAGAGAATCCTCTTGCACCAATTTGAAGTGGATTTAAAAATGCTCCTCTATCATAGCTAAGCCCAAAAAAATGTTCTAAAATTTTATTTTCGAATTCAAGTCACCTTTCAAAAAAAAAAAAAAAACTATTTTGCACTTGTATATCTCTTTCATATATATAAACAAAAATATCTTCTTCTCCCTAGTCCACAGCTATAGTTACTCTTCCTCCAACCTTTCCCATCTGTCTTTGTCTCTTTACCTCCCCCACTATTCTCGACTTCACCGTTATACTTCCTTCATCCTTTTCTCTTTCTTATAACTTGACTCTCCTTCTTCCTATTTTATTTTGTATAAATTTGATATTATTTCTCTCATTCAATCCATATTTTTCCCACACAAATACTGTGAGTACTCTCTCTCTCTCTCTCTCTTTCTCTCTACTTTTTTTTGGTGAATTTTTGTTCTTTCTTATAATTCTTATTAAGGTTGATGGTTTTTTTTTTTTTTTTTTAATATGTGTTTTGGTATTGTGTTTTTTTAATTTCCCATCATAGTCTTCTCTCTCCATTTTATAGCTTTGATTTGTGCTAATACTTAGTTTTCTTTTTGAAAATAGGAATTTGAGTTTATATCAAAACACAATTTACATAGCTATGAATTTGAATATGCCTACCAGTTGTTTGAATAATAAATTATGATAAAGTCTATCTTTTATTCCTTTGATTTTATTTTAATTTTGGTTAAGTTAACATTGTAATTTTGTGATGAGTTTTTATTATCATGATAATTTTCTTTTTCCTTAAGAGGTGAGAAATTTGAATAATAAATTTGAAAGTTACAAAGTTTAGTTGTATATTAGGCATATATAACACACTACAGCATAAGTTAGAAGGATATGGTTCATCTTAAAAAAATTATTAATTAAACACAAAAAAATAATAGAATGATATATTTGTAGTGATAATAAGATATAAAAAAAATATTTGCCGAAATATTTTTAAAAAATTGACAATACTTGAAGTAAGTGTTACTTTTTATATATTACACCCCATTACATAATATTTATATTTATTCTCACGCATCGCGTGGGTCTGCGGCTAGTGTGGAAAGTGACGTGGATGAACTATAAATTATAAAAAAATAGAAATAAAAGTTATCTTCTTTTTTTTTTTTTAATTTTAATACCGCTGAACCTTGTTTAGGAGTTTCATTCACATAATTGCAATAATTGAAAATGAAAGTTAGGGACTTAAACTAGAGAAAAGAAAGTTAATTATGGTACACATTTTCTTAAAATAATCAAAGGCACATAGAATTTCTTGAAAATTTATAGGTACTTGTACATTTTTAGATCCCTTAAAACCCAACCAGATTAACCTAGTTATTTAGCCAAGTAATTACTTTAGGTAAATTATGCAGTTCTAGGTTAACACAAATATATCATATCATGCAAAGTGCGGAAAATAAGAACACACGATATGATAACCTAGGAAAACCAAACCAGTAAAAAACCTGGGGAAGATTTAACCTAGCTATCCTCAAGGTAAAACAGAATTCACTATGAAAGAATTGAAGTTTGTACAATAGCGACTTAGACCACTAACATCCTATTGCTACCACGAGTAAAAAACTTACTACCACGACCACGTGACAATTCCGAGTTCATGAACTATTTCTTTCTTGAATTCACAGCAAGCATAAGCACTCCTGCTTGTATATCTTTAAGTTCTTGAATCTGCAACTAAATGATCACCAAGCTCTAGACATCAATCTTGAGTTTGGAAACCCTAAGTGTATGTGAAGGCAAACACCTCCAGATCTCACAAAAGATTCACACACACAGCATAAAGAACTCTCATAAAATGTGGCTAGGATTTTCCCTTTTATACTTAGGGAAAAAAAAATAAAACCCTACACGTCAAACAGGCTTGGGCTGAGTTGGCAAATTTTACAGAAAAACAATCTGCACGACTTTCAATTGGTCAAGTCTAATTCTCGATCGATCGAGCTAGGCAGATTTGCACAGTAACTTCTGCAGTAAATCGATTCCAACTTTACATGAAAACCACATACTTTGAGCGAGTCTAAACATGACTAAAACCGTTTTGATCACTTTTTGACAACCTTACAAAATGAAGTTCTAATACATTAGTTCCTAATTCCTTAGAACCTAACAATACTCTTAACTAGTTAAATTATTTGTTTACATTTCTTATATTTAGATTTCTCTTTATAAATTATTATTTTGATTAATATATATTGATTTTTATATTATATTTTAATTAATACTATGCCTTAAGTAGAATTTACAATTTATGATTATTTTTTATTTTTTATGTGAAATTTTTTTTGTTTTTTTTTTGTTTATGTTTTAATTCATTTGTATTTTATAACAAAGATGTTAAGATTTTAAATATTTTTAATACTAATATTAATTAACATTTTTTGAACCAATATTATGTCAAACTATGTCTTTTATTCTTACCCTAAAACTAAAATCTTGACTCTGCCTCTACTTAATAGAATTATTTATATATATAAATATATATATATATATATATATATATTGCTCCAACTGTAACTACTATTCTCATGCTTGCATTTACTTAGTTTTCTTCTTCTCAATGTGAGAATTGCAAGAATTTGAGGGTAATTTACATTGAACTTACACTAAATATATGCTTTCTTTTGGGAGATAGAGGGTAGTATGGGTGATACAATTGCATTTCTTGATTCTCTCTCATCTTTGCAGGCATGAGTCAAAATTTATACAAAATATTGGGGAAGAGATATTGACCAAATTACGTTATGCATTCCCATGAGATACCAGTGATTTAGTAGGAATAGATAATCAAGTGAAAGAATTGATGTCGCTATTGGCTATAGAATCAAATGACGTTCGTGTCATAGGGGTTTGGGGGATGGGAGGAATCGGCAAGACAACTAAAGCTAGAGTTGTCTATCATATGATTTTTAATGATTTTGAAGGTGGTAGTTTTATCACTAATATTGGAGAAGAATTTAAAAAACAAGGTTTACTTCCATTACAACAAAAACTTATGTGTGAAATTTTAAGGGAGAGAAGTATGAATGTATGGAATGTTGAGGATGGAGTTCTTATGATCAAGAATAGGTTAAGGCATGAAAGAATTCTTCTTGTTCTTGATGATGTAAATTAGTTCAACCACCTAGAAAAGTTAGTTGGGAAGCCTAATTGGTTTGGTCTAGGTAGTAGACTTATTATCACAACAAGAGATAAACATTTGTTGATAAGACATAATGTATTTGGAACATATGAGGTTAAAGGATTGGATGATGTAGATGCTCTTCATCTTTTTTGTTTGAAAGCTTTTAATAGGGATCTTCCTGCTACAGGTTATCTAAAGTTGTCTAAAGAGTTTGTAAATTATGCTAAAGGCCTTCCTCTAGCTATTGAGGTTTTAGGTTCTTTTTTGATCGGGAGAAGAAAGGAGGAATGGGAAAGTGAATTAGAAAGGCTAAAATAATTTCCAGAGAAAGAAATTATCAATATATTTCAAAGAAGTTTTGATGGACTTCATGAAATAGATAAGGAAATATTTCTACATATTGCATGCTTTTTTAATATGAAGAATAAAGATTATGTGGAAGAAATTCTAGATTATCTTGGCCTTCAGCCTAAAATTGGTTTAAGCGTTCTCATTGGAAGATCTCTTTTGAAAAATTATGAAAGTTGCTTTATGATGCATGACCTACTACAAAAAATGGGTCAAGACATAATTTGTAAAGATTGTCCTCAAGACCCTCGCAGGTGGAGCAGATTATGGTTATATAAGGATATTCATAATGTGATGATGAAAAATTCGGTAAGAAATCATTTATTGAACTTGAGCATATACCTTTTTTAATTCTAAACATTAGGATTTGTATGTTTCAGGAATTCTGCAAGCAATCTTTAAGATTTAGTATCATGGCTACCTTTGATATATTCATTCCTAGAAGTGAAATTCCAAAATGGTTTTGCCATCAAAGTCTAGGGGATATAGTGACCGCAAAAGTTACTCATCCCTACAAAAATGTGAATATACAAGTGCCTTCTCGTTCAAGTAATATGTGGATTGGAATCGCTGTGTGTGTTGATTTTTCAAGGCCCAATTCTTTCCTTTCTAATAAAGGGGAGTTTTTGGAATATCGCATTCTAGTTAATGAACATGAAGGTTCAAAATTTTTTGTCGGCTATTGCCCTGGATTGGATCAGATTAAATCATGTCACCTTTGGATGGCCTATTTCCCCTCTCAGTCGTTTAAAGGGAATGATATCGAATTAAGTCAAACTGAAGAGAATGAATTCATACAGATGGAGCTTAGATTTCGATGGGATTCAAATCGAAGTGTGGAGGTTAATAAATGTGGGTTTCGTATGGTATACGAACAAGACATGGAAGATATAAGAGAAATTATATTAGCTCAATCCAGTAACAGCACCTACATCACTCCTTATGAGGGTTTGGATGTTCATCATAATTTTGACAATTCAACAAAAGGAATCAAATTGAAGCGAAACCGAGACAAACATGATGGGGCCGGACCTAGTGGTGAAGGCAACTCTAACAATGTCCCACACTTGAAGAGGATTGAAAGATAGAGAATGTATGGGCTCTTGCTAACTCTGATTGCAAGGATTCTAAAGGTGGCAGCCTGGGACTGGTAAGTCATCTTTACAAAGACTCTGTAGCTTCCTATTGGGCATTCCTTGACATTGACAGGAACCCATCAACCGAAAGGCCTAAAATCCAGGAAGGACCAGTTTCACATATGCACAGGTTAGGACTTTTAAGTACGCCAATAGCGGATCTCGCAATCAGTAATTAGCGTATTGGTAGCCTCTTGCTCAGTCGTCATTTGTATATAACTATGTATTAAATAATCGTCTTCATTGACATGCAGGATTTATTTGTAACTAGTTGTTAGGATGTCATTCTAATGCATTTTTAACATAACAATGATCTCTATTTGAAGTGGATATAAAGATACTCCTCTATCTTAGCCTAGCCCAACAAATTGTTCTAAATTTTTATTTTAGGATTCAACTCACATTTCTGAAAAAAAAAAAAAAAAACTATTTTGCACTTGTATTTCTCTTTCATAAGTTTTTAAAGGTTAAACTTCTATAATCATAATGAGACATCCATTCATTAATAATAATAATAATAATAATAATAATAATAATAATAATAATAATGACAACAATAATAATAATAACTGATGTGGTACTGATGCGTATGAACTATAAATTATAAAAATAGAAATAAAAGCAATCTTTTTTTTTTTTTAATTGTAATACTGCAGAACCTTGTTTAGGAGTTTTATAACATAATTGCAATAATTGAAAATGAAAGTTAGGGACTTAAACTAGAGAAAAGAAAGATTAATTATTGTACACATTCTTAAAACAATCAAAAGGCACGTATAGAATTTCTTGAAAATTTAAAGGCACTCTTAAGTAATTAAATTATTTGTTTACGTTTCTTATATTTAGATTTCTCTTTGAAAGTTATTATGTTGATGAATATATATTTATTTTTTATATTATATTTTAATTAATACTATGCTTTTAGTAGAAATTACATTTTATGATTAAGTTTTATTTTTTATGTGAAAATTAATTTTTTTTGTATACGTTTTAATTTATTTATTGTTTATAACAAAGATGTTAAGATTTGAATTTATTTTAAATACTAATATTAATTAACATTTTTTGAATCAATATTATAACAAACTATGTCTTTTAGTCTTACCTCAAAACTAAAATCTTTACTTCGCCTCTACTTAATAGAATTATATATATATATATATATATATATATATATATATATATATATCTTGCTCCCACGGTAACTCATTACTCTATTCTCAATGTGAGATTTGCAAGAATTTGGGGATAATTTACATAGAAACTTAACACTAAATCTATGATTTCTTTTGGGAGGTGGATGGTAATATGGGTAATTCAATTGCATTGCTTGATTCTCTCTTATCTTTGCAGGCATGTGGCAGAATTTAACCAAAATATAGGGGAAGAGATATTGCGCAAATTAAGTTATGCATTCCCAAGAGATACCAGTGATTTAGTAGGAATAGATTCTCAAGTAAAGGAATTGACGTCACCTTTGTCTATAGGATCAAATGATGTTCGCATCATAGGGGTTTGGGGGATGGGAGGAATTGGCAAAACAACTCTTGCTAGAGTTGTCTATCATATGTTTTTTTAACGATTTTGAAGGTGGTAGTTTTATCACTAATATTGGAGAAGAATTTGAAAAACAAGGTTTACTTCCTTTACAACAAAAACTTATTTGTGAAATTTTGAGAGAAAGAAGTATGAATATACGGGATGTTGATGACGGAGTTCTAATGATCAAGAATAGGTTAAGTCATAAACGGGTTCTTCTTGTTCTTGATGATGTAAATCAATTCAACCAATTAGAAAAGTTAGCTGGGAAGCTTAATTGGTTTGATCCAGGTAGTAGAGTTATTATTACAACAAGAGATAAGCATTTGTTGATAAGACACAATGTATTTGGAGTATATGAGGTTAAAGGATCGCATGATCTTGATGCTCTTCATCTTTTTTGTTTGAAAGCTTTCAATAGAGATCTTCCTGCCACAGGTTATCTAAAGTTGTCTAAAGAGTTTGTAAATTATGCTAAAGGCGTTCCTCTAGCTATTGAGGTTTTGGGTTCTTTTTTGATTGGGAGAGGAAAAGGGGAATGGGAAAGTGAATTAGAAAGGCTAAAAGAATTTCCAAAGAAAGAAATTATCAATATATTTCAAAGAAGTTTTGATGAACTTCATGAAATAGATAAGGAAATATTTCTACATATTGCATGTTTTTTTAATATGAAGAATAAAGATTATGTGGAAGAAATTCTAGATTATCTTGGCCTTCAGCCTAAAATTGGTTTAAGTGTTCTCATTGAAAGATCTCTTTTAAAAGACCATGATAGTCATCTTTGGATGCATGACCTACTACAAAAAATGGGTCAAGACATAGTTCGTAAAGATTGTCCTCAAGACCCTAGCAGGTGGAGCAAATTATGGGTATATGGGGATATTCATAATGTGTTGATGAAAAATTTGGTAAGAGATCATTTATAGAACTTGAGCATATACCTTATAATGTTATTCAGCACAGTTAAAATTTGAAAATTTCTAACCATCATATATCTTGCAACTCACCTAATATCTTTTTCTTGATTATCAGGGAACCGAAGCAATTCACGGCCAAGTCCAAGTCCTAGAGCTTCTTAGTTTTCCTAAAGTTGAATAACAACATAAATCTGAATAGGCAAATTGGAAACTTGAAGCTTTTTCAAAGATGCCTAACCTTAAACTGCTTATAATTAATGGTGTTCACATTTTGCATGGTCCCAAACATCTTCCTCATGGCTTAAAATGTCTTCATTGGAGTGAATATCCTTTAAAATCTTTGCAATTAAGTTTTCAATGGGATGAGCTTGTTGAACTTTGCATGTTCCACAGCAAAATTAAACGACTTTGGGAAGGAAAAAAGGTAAGATTGTTATTTAAGTATTCCTATACATTTAATAAGAAAGCAATCAGTTATATGGTTTGTGGAACCTAATCTAGCTTTTATTATTATTATTGGCTTTTAACAGCACTATGGCAAGTTGAAGTCCATCAAATTGAATGATTCCTTGAACCTCATTGCAACCCCTAATGTCACCAAAGTTCCCAATCTCAAGAAATTGGTGTTTAAAAGTTGTATAAATTTACGTGAGATTCACCCATCTATTTTAGTTCATAAAAGGCTTACTCTTCTGGATTTAGAAAACTGCAAAAGCCTTAGTAGTCTTCCAAGGAAGTTTGAAATGGAATCTCTTGAGATTCTTATTCTTTCAAGCTGTTCAAAAATCAAGAGAATTCTAGAATTTATGACAAATATGGAACACTTATGGAAACTTCACTTAAATGGCACTGCTATTACAAAACTTCCATCTTCAATTGAACATTTGACTAACATTGCTTCATTGCATTTGGGAGATTGCAAGAATCTTGTGTGTCTTCCTAGTATCATATGTAGCTTCAAGTCACTTAAAGATATTAATTTGGCTGGATGCTTGAAGCTTGACGGTCTACCAGAGGAACTATGGAATGTTGAAAGTCTAGAGAAGCTCAATGTGAGTGGAATTGCTTTAAGAGAGCCGCCTTCCTCTGTTGTTTCCTTAAAGAATCTTAAAGAACTATCTTTACGAGGATGTGAAGGGCCACCACCTAAACTATGGAAATAGCTTTTTCCCTTTAATTTAATGCCAAGAATAATCCCAAATCCTGTGAGCTTGTTATTACCTTCCCTTTTGGTATGTGTTCTCTAAAGAGATTGGACCTAAGTGACTGTAATCTCCAAACAATCCCTAATGATATTGGAAACTTATCCTCAATAACCGATTTATTTCTTAGTGAAAATCACTTTAGTTGCCTTCCTGAAAGTATTGTGCAACTAACTCAATTGAGGGAAATTTATTTAAGCAATTGCACAAGACTTCGTTCATTGCCACAATTACCATCAGCGACTTATCATGTTACAGCAGATGGTTGTACCTCATTGGAAACATTTCTAGATGGAGTAAAACCATTCGATCTCACCCAAATACATCTTTTCTTCTTGAATTGCTTCAAATTGGCTGATAATCAAGGTCAGAGTGACATGTTCTTCAATTTGTTATTAACAGTTCATCAGGTCTCTCTCTCTCTCTCTCTCTCTCTATATATATATATATATTTGTTAATTCTAAATGTCAAGATTTGTATGTTTCAGGAAATCTGCAAGCAATCTTTAAGATTTAGTATGATGGCTACCTTTGATATTTTCATTCCTGGAAGTGAAATTCCAAAATGGTTTAGCCATCAAAGTCTAGGGGATATAGTGACTGCAAAAGTTACTCATCCCTACAAAAATATGAATATACAAGTGCCTTCTCGTTCAAGTAATATGTGGATTGGAATCGCGGTGTGTGTTGATTTTTCAAGCCCCAATTCTTTTCTTTCTAATGAAGGGGAGTTTTTGGCCTGTCACATTCTAATCAATAAACATGAAGGTTCAGACTTTTATGTAGGCTATTGCCCTGGATTGGATCAGATTAAATCATGTCACCTTTGGATGGCCTATTCCCCTCTCAGTCGTTTAAAGAGAATGATATCGGATTGAGTCAAACTGATGAGAATGAATTCATACAGATGAAGCTTAGATTTCGATGGGATTCAAATCAAAGCGTGGAGGTTAATAAATGTGGGTTTCGTATGGTATACGAACAAGACATGGAAGATATAAGAGAAATTATATCAGCTCAATCCAATAACAGCACCTGCATCACTCCTTATGAGGGTTTGGACGTTCATCATAAATTTGACAATTCAACAGAAGGAATCAAATTGAGGCAAAACCGTGATGAACATGATGGGGCTGGACCCGGGGGTGAAGGCAGCTCTAACGATATCCCACACTCAAAGAGGATAGAAAGATAGAGAATGTATGGGCTCATGCTAACTCTGATTGCAAGGATTCTGAAGAAGGTGGCCTGGGACTAGTAAGTCATCTTTACAAAGACTCTATAGTCTAATTGGCATTTTTTTTTTTTTTTTTTTTTTTGGAATCTTCCTTGTCCACACGATTGTTTACAAGACATCTATAGTCTGTGAGTTTTTTTTTTTTGGTCAAAATGTCATTGCCATTACTAGTTTCTTAAAACTGTGAGTGTTAGAAGCTTTACTATGCCATTTTCATTTTACCACCTTGTAAAAAATTTTCCTTCAAAAAGAATAAATACCAATTTTTAGTTGAGTAGTTTTGAATCAATTTGGAAAAAGACCTATTTTCTTCTGCTTTTGGTTTTGCTGTGAAACTTGTTGGGTTTCTTCTTGGACTAATGGGATATGATAATTGCAAAGACATTGGCTGTATTGCTTTAAAAAAAGAGTCAGAATCTTTACTATGCCATTTTAACTTTGGTGCTGCAGCAATTTGAATCAGTACGACTAACTTCTCCGCAGCATTTTATGTCTATTTAGTATTTACTATGAGAAATCAATTAACCGATAAATACATAAATAAATAAATTAGAAGCTCTAATTCAGTTATGGCAGGTTCATGCATTTTGAAGGCATGCTGGAGGCTTTCACATTATTTGTTTTGTATGTTAGAGTAGCTTCTAATTGCCACAAAATCTGATGCAATTAGATGGTTCTTGCATCTTTTACTGGACAGCTTTTTCATATCACTGGAGGCACTTTCTTTGTTATATGTTCCCAGATTGCTTGTTTTACATCCTGAGTAAGCTTAGTCTGGTTGAGATTGAAAGTGAGTATAGGCTAATTTGGATTACTGAGAGAACAGCAAAATATTCTTGTGCAAGTGCATGAAACTGTATAAGGAAGAAATGTCCCAAGGTTAAATGGTGAAGATCATCATCTGGTTTACCAAAGTAATTCCACCAACGGTAACAAAGCATACCCCTCCCTCTCTCTCTCTCTCTCTCTCTCTCTCTCTCTCTTTCTGTTCTTCTCTGATGTTCGATTTTCTTCATCTCTTTTTTGAGCTAATCTTTTCTTTGTTGAGTATGTCAGTTGCTCAACATCTGCTCTCACCAGTGGTTTGTCACTCTTCGCTCTCTCACCCACAGTCAGCAACTCCTCAAGGAGTCACAAGCAGTGATGTCTCTGAAAGGTACATAAGTGTTTTTTTTTTTTTTTTGGTCTCATATCAGAATGCACCATTGTTGTCCCCTTTTTTTAGAATGATATTTCTGTGTAACTGTGTTTTATGTAATGTGATCAAGAAATATATGTTAGAATACAATAGGCTAAATCATCAATAGAGTAGACCATGGTCCATGTTTTTCTAGCTAGCATGTTGTTAAGGTTTCCATAATGAGCATAATGTCTTCCTATTTATACCATTCATTGGATTCTTTGTAGCATACAATTTAACATAATAAAGATGTAGCAAGTAAGACAACTTCTAGTTTAAATTATTCAAACAACATATGTAAATGGTGGTTTGAATTTATAGGCTTAAATCATGCAATTCTGTTCTTGATAGATTGCCTACAAGGCGCCCTTGCAGGAGTTCCATTGCATATTTTTTTTAAAATGAATTTTGGTTTTATTTATTTAAGCCTTCTCTGTAGGGTTTACGTTCCTCTTTTTATGAAATGGTAATGTCGCTCTGCTTTTTTTCTTTTTTCTTTTTTTGGTTGTTGTTGTTCTGCTTAGCTTGGGTGTGAATTGATTTGGAAAGAGACCCATTTTCTTTAGCTTTTGGTTTTGCTATGAAAATTTGCTAAATTTTTCCACTTTTATTTTATTTGGACTTCTGTCCATAATTTTTCAGCTTTATATTCCTTCTCATTTTGCTGGGTTTCATTTAATTTGTCAACTTTAATATGGATTAGTCTGGAATCTTGGACTAATGGGGTTAGATGACTGCAATAAAAATTGCTACATTTCCTAAATAAATTGGACCTGCTACATTTTATGTCTATTTATTATAACAAATAAATAAACAGATAAAATACATAAATAAATCATTGAGAAGCTCTTATTCAGGTTATGGCACGCTCATGCATTTTGAAGGCATGCTGGAGGCTTTCACATTATTTGTTTTATATGTTATGTTAGCTTCTAAGGTCATAAAATCTAATGCAATTAGATGGTACTTGCAGCTTTTACTGGACAGATATCGCATAGCTGGAGCACTTTTTTTGTTATACGTCCCCATATTGCTAGTTTAGCATCCTGAGTAAGCTTAGTCTGGTTGAGATTGAAAGTGAGAATATAGGCTAATTTTGATTACTGAGAGAACATAAAAATATTCATGTGCAGGTGCACAGAACTGCTAAGGAAGAAATGTCCCAAGGTTAAATGGTGAAGATCATCATCTGGTTTCCCAAAGTAATTCCAAAGCACGTGTTTATAGGCTGGCTAAGGGTTCACAACAGATTGTCTAGAAAAGGTTGAATGTTTAGTGATGTGCTAATCTTGATGCACTGTGTTCTTTGTAAAAGGAGAATTGAAAGTAGGGACCACTTATTTTGTGATTGTTCTTTCTCAATGAAGATATGAACCATAATGAGCTGGTGCCTAATAAAAAAACCCAAAGTTCCATTGGCTTGAGATTATGCTCTAGAATGAGAAATCCATTGTGTCTATACTGGCATTGTGATCTACTGTGTATCATATTCAGCTTCAGAGGAATGATAGAATTCATCAAGGAAGATTACCTTCTGAAGAGTCTATGGTCAAAATTTTCAGGTGGGAAGTGAAGAGCAGAGTTGAATGTAACAGTTGCTGCAATTCTGTTCAAAACCGGAGAATACTGTCTTTGGGGGTATTTCATGTTCTGCACTTCAGAATAGTAGAAATTAGTGGTCCTTGTCTCCTTGAACTAACAGATTTGGAAAGTTCATTTTGTAATGTTTATGGTGTTGTGTAGGCTGTTTCTGCATTGGTGTTGTATTGTTTGGTTGTGTTTTGAACTAATTGTACCTGTTTCTTTTGAAATGAATTGCTCATTCATCCAAGAAAGAAAGTCGTTTTTTTCTTTGTTATTTCTGAAAGGACAATTATATGTTTACATTCACTGTTCATGCAAATGTGTATATGAACAGTCAACGTAGTAAAAACTTAATTTTCATTTCTGAAATGGCACATTTAAGGATGAGTTGGTGGTCATTGGTTTCAAACTAGGTGTACCTAAAAGGAGTAAGTATGATGTAATGAAGACAAAAGAGATGGATCGGATTTTCATTTTTCAAAGAGAAATGCTGCATTGCAATTTCTCTTTGGTTGCTAGACCAGCAAATATGATGCCATCCTTAAGAATGCGCAAAATTAGTTAGAAAAATTGGATATATGCATTCAAGTTCTTAAAGGAGGATTTAGCTGTCCACCACTAGCTAAGAAATTGTGGTGCAATCCCTGGGCATCTTCTTCTTCATTTGAAACAAAAAAAAAAGTTAGGATTTAGCTGTCATGCTCAAATACTAAATTAATATTGCACAAAAATATTATTTCTTTATGTAGCATTAATATTTAGCGCTTGAATAATGAATGCTTAATGTGCAATCACTTCAAGCTGAAACCGATATTTTTATGGTAAGCCATCATTTCACTTTTACCAGTTCAGTGCAAGGGTAAAAAAAAGTGATATTTGAATGATAAGTGGGGTAACACAATAAAAATGTTACCATTATTAAGGTGATTGTTCATATGGGTTCAAGTATAATAGCATCATAAAACTTGTTTACGTTTTATGTTATGAAAAAACATAAAACTTTTTATTTACCAAGGACTGCTCATTTCTTAAACTTGGCCCCTGAAGTGTGGCCCATTGTCACCCCTTACCTCTGCTTCAGAAAAATTAGCACTACCCTGTCTTGGTATGCAAATGCAATGCCACATAACGCTGTCAAATTTTTCCTTTTATGCTAACATATATCTCATTTCACATTGGTTTTGCTCACATTCTATTTAGCTTTCCTGTAGGAACCAAGTGGCAGAGACAAGAAATAAATTGAAGTGAAAATGACAGTTGAAGAGAATATTGGAAATAGATAGGTTTTTTGTTTTTTGTTTTTTTTTTTTTTTGGCCACTTGATATCATATGAGACAATAACATGAGGGATATCCTCATTTGACCCTCATTTTGCTCACATTTGCATTTTTATCTTAGCTTAATTTCCTGCAATAACCAACGTGCAGATCCCGCCTTCAGTCTACATGAGAATTTAAGGTGGAAGATTTTTTAAAAAAATTTTGGGATAATTCGATGGTACAGGAAGAGAATTTGAATCTGAATATTATAGAAATACCAAAAAATGCCAATTAGTTAAGATACAAAACTCTTAGCAAAATGAAAAATTATTAGGACAATAATTCTTTCTTATTTATTTTGAATTTGAAAGGTCAACAATAAGAGGGAGAGATGAGCCATATGGATATGATTACATAAGACACCACAAAAGATATATCAGTATCGCTCATCTGAAGAACCCACTCCAACACAGTAAACTCATACAAACAAAAAATTTATACTGTTTAACATAAACGTTTCATATTTCCACGTAACTTTTTAAGTTTATTTCATATTTTTACATGAAGTGAGTTTATTTCTTGGAATAAAAGTCGAGTAACTTTTAGCGATGAGGTTTAAGAAATGAAGAATAATAATGTGAGAAAGTCGTAATTAAAGCAAAATTATTTTTGTATAAATCTATTATTAATACCATTTTTTTACCATAATAAGTCTATCACAAAAGTATATATCAATAGTTTGTTTTATAAAATAAAAAATTGAGAATTTTATATACTATACTTTTTTGTTCTTCTTCTTCCGAATATATGCTGGACATATTTATTGTCAAGAAATTTCCTCCATTTTATGAAAAGTATTTAATTAAGGGCCACCAGTGACTTTCACACCAACTCTTGAAAAGAGAGAGAGAGAGAGAGAAGAAGAAGAAGAAGAAAGCGTGTTACTTAATTGGAGTTGACTTGACTGAATCCATCTCAAATAAAAATAAATAAATAAATAAAAAAGTTGAATTGTCTTTAAAAGAAAACCTTAATACTGATTCTTTCTCGGATTTTTTTTCAAAATAACAATAAAATCCCAACTATATAATTAGTAGACTAAGATTTGAAACAAATTTGGTTTATAACAATTCGAGTGTCTTGGACTCGATTTCACTGTAGCAAATCGAGTTCAAGACACTCGATTTTAGTATTTTAATAGGCTGATAAGGAGGGATGATCCACGTGGAAATCGAGTTTTTAAAACTCGATTTTACTGTTCATCATCTTCTACCCTCCTTCACTTTTTTTTTTTTTTTTTTTGTTCCTCCATTTGATGCTACGGTCTGCAATGGAGGCGGAGGATTTTTTTTGTTCCTCCATCTGATGCTATTTGTTCCTCCATCTGATGCTACGGTCTGCAATGTTCCTCCATCTGATGCTACGGTCTGCAATGGAGGCGGAGGATTTTTTTTGTTCCTCCATCTGATGCTACGGTCTGCAATGGAGGCGGAGGAGCGGCGACTGAGTTAGTTCACCGAGTCAATCACTTCCACTCGAAAACGCAGATCATGGACGGAACAAGGTGCAGATCGTGGCGGAGGAGCGGCGGCTGAGTTAGCGCAACAAGGTGCAGATCATGGCCGAAAAAGCGCAACAAGGTGCAGATTGTAGACTTGAAGATGATGAACAGAAAAAAAAAAAAAAAAAAAAAAAAAAAAAAAAAAAAAAAAAAAAAAAAAAAAAAAAAAAAAAGGTAGAAGATGATGAACAGTGAAATCGAGTCTTTAAGACTCGATTTTCACGTGGATTTTCAGATCTACTAAAATACAAAAATCGAGTGTCTTGAACTCGATTTGCTACAGTGAAATCGAGTCCAAGACACTCGAATTGTTATAAATCAAATTTGTTTCAAACGTTAGTCTACTAACTATATAGTTGGGATTTTATTGTTATTTTGAAAAAAAATCCTTCTTTCTCTCTCCCTTACACAAAACGTTGTACATTCCTTTTAAACCAGCAATCACACGATAGGAGCTTCACGGACACTACTGCAATTCTCCATAATCTGTAAGTATTCCTCTCCTTATTTGCACTCTTCTATTTCTAAATATACTTTTTTTTCTTTCTTTCTAATTGAATGAAATTGTGATGAGTATCTACAATTCTATAATGTGATTCAAGGTTTACTTACAGACTAAGATTGGCTTTCATGAATACAAAAAGTCCATCTTTTTCGTCTTCTTCTAGTTGCAAGTGGAAATACCATGTCTTTCTAAGTTTTAGATGTGAGGATACTCGCAAAAGTTTTATGGACCATCTTTACTCTTCTTTGAAACAGAAGGGCATTTTCACCTTTAAGGACAATGAACAACTTGAGAGAGGAAATTCTATTTCACTTGAGCTTTTAAAAGCAATAGAAGAATCAATGTTTGCTATTCTCATTCTCTAAAAAAACTATGCATCATCGAGATGGTGTTTGGATGAACTTGGAAAGATCATAGAATGCAAAAAACACATCGGGCTAATAGTCCTACCAATATTTTACGATGTGGATCCATCCGATATCAGGAAACAAACAAAAGCTTTTGCATAAGCGTTTGTTGAACCTGAAAAACATTTGAAAGATTATATTAAGAAAGTTCAAATATGGAGAGTTGCTTTAAGAGAAGTTGCTAATCTCTCTAGATGGTCTTTAAATGATAGGTGTAAGGTTGAATTTTATCAACCATTTTGTTAGCTTTATTCTGTGCCAATTTGCTTGTATTTTCAGCACTTAGAAACCCTATATTTATGTGGGAATCATGCAAGGGTAGTGTGTGAGAGAGTGTGAAGAATTGCTCAAGACTGTGTTGCAGAACAAGGACTCGCAACTGGATCTCGCTGGTATCTCGCGACTGGCAAGTCGCCAGATGTTGCACACGAGAGAAGCATGCAGAGGAGAACTCGCGACTAAATCTCGCGGGTGACTCGCGACTGGAAAGGCGGCAGAATCTGAATCGTCGTGCCAGCTGTCACACTACAGGACAAAAAATTCCAGTCTAGCCTTTCAATTTGTTCGCGGCTTGAACTCGCGACTCAGTCAAGCCGTGAGGCCAAGCCGCCAGCCAACTCTATTTTGTAAAATTTGTCTCTTCGCATTCCAATCACCCACCAGTATATATACCTTTTATACCCAAGAAATGTAGAGAGCTTCCAGAGAGAATTTTGAGAGAGAAACCCTAGAGAAAAACAAGATTGACTCATCCACAATCTTTACCTTGTGACTCTTCAAATTTCTCTACTCTCTTCCTCTCCATTGTCACATCTTTGAGAGGTTCATTACCCAAATCCTTTTCTCACCATACTCATATCTGTGAGAAGGCTCTTTGGTGCGTTGGGAAGCAGTTAGGAAGGAACCAACTCAAATTGGTAGATGCTATGGACTAGTAGTAGGATCCGGGAAGCTAAAGAAGAAATAGGTTCGGCATAACCTCGTTGGAGCAAGAAGCTTGGAGGGCTTAGGTACCTGGGTAGATTAGGCTTGGAGGGTCTATTGCTGTCCTTGTATCCCAACTACATTCTTTAGTAGATCATTTGACCGCTTGGAGGGCGCGGAGAGGTTTTATGCCGGGGGCTTCGGTTTCCTCTTCGATAACACGTCTTGTGTTGTCCTTGTGTTTGCATCTCTCTTCCCTTTATCTTTGTCATTTAATTTCTGTTATAGATGTGATTTTATTTGACTTAGATTGTTTATCAATTCTGTTTTAAGTTTTAGTTCATCTTCCGCACGTTTTTCTTTTGATATAAAGCTTGAATTGATAATTTGTAATTTGGAGGTCTAAACGTTCATAGTGTTTTATACGCTATTTGAACTTTTATTTGGTATCAGAGCGAGTACACTTGTTGTAGTTTAAATACCTAAGTGTGATCCTTGACCCCTTGTGTGTTTTGCCATGGATAGTGTTTTGTATACTTCTATGGATGTTTGTGAGTGTGACATGCCATGTGTTTGTAAAAATGCCTCTATGAGTGTTAATCCTCATAATTGTGATGACATGTTACTTGAATCTATGGGTGTTGTTGACAAACTCTGGAAGAAAGGAGCTAAGAAGTTTCAAAAGAATCTCAACAAGTTCATTTATGAAAAGGATGATTTGATTGTTAAGCTTAATGAATCCAACAAATTGGTTGAAAAATATAAGAAATTTGCTGAAAATTCTCTTGAAAAGCTGAAAGAGTTTGAATGTTTGAATATGGACTTGGATGCTAAACTTGTTTTGTCTAACAAACTTGTTGATGAGCTAAAATGTGAAAATGAATCTCTTAAAATGCATGCCAAGTGTTTGATTGCTGAACCTATTGCTAAAAAGAACGAAAAGATTTGTTGCAATCATGTTGTGGTACCCGATTTTGTGCCTATTGTGTGCTCTATCTCAAAGGACAAATCGGTGTACATTCCTCCACATAAAAGAAATCAAAAAGTGGAGAGAAAGGCTGTTAAGTCAAAGCCTCTGTTTAGGCCTCAAACTAAGGTTTTGGATAGATCTAAGTTTGTTCTAACTTGCCACCATTGTGGTGTGATTGGTCATATAAGACCTCAATGTCGTAAGTTGAAGAGTGAACAAAATCATATGGCTAGATCCTTTCCCAAAAAGCCTAATGGACCTAAACACATTGTTTGTCACCATTGTGGTGCTTTTGGTCATCTAAGACCTCATTGCTCTAAATTTCATGCTATTAAAAGAATCAAAAGAAAAGAGAAATTTAAGCTTCTTGGAAGTTGTGCTAAAAAGAGTAAACCGGATATGAGTGAAAATAGCATGATGTTAAAGAAAGTGTTTAATGTTCTTAACTCCTTGACTATGTGCATCTCTGATTCTCATTCTTCCAACCCCCGTCTCACTTCTCTTGAGATACTCATTCCAAACAATCACTCCGTTTGGATGAGGAATGGTTCCTATGGTTGAGCTTTTGCTCTTTTGGTCCTTGATCTAATTCTTTCGATCTTTGTTGGATCTTTCATGCATTAGATGCTTCATTGTCATGCATTTATGCATCATGCATCTCTTCATATGCATTTTTTTTTTTTTTTGCATTGATCTTACTTTTATGTTTTAGTTTTGGGTGAGTAAAAATTCGAAACCACATAAAAAATGAAAATTTCAAAAAGTTTGATCGTATATGTTTGAGCACATATCTCATGTGAGTTTTGCCGTGTACCTTCTTACAAATGGCTTTGTGCATTTACGAGCTTAGCTTGTTCTTTATGCACTCATATCATTGTGGGAAAAATCTTGACATCTATTTATGATTGTTGTAAATCGATCTTCAAGCTTGTCATGAATGATTAGTCAAAAGTCTTGTTGGTTTTGATACATGCATAGAATTGTGCCTATATATCTTCCCACACTTTTATATTTTTTTTTGCTTAAAAAGCTCAACCAATGTAAATCTCAAAATGAAAAAGAGATAATGAGCTGCAAAAGCCTGTCGTACATACTAGTATTCGACTAGGAAAAAGGGAAAGTGACTTTTATAAAAATGTATGGTGCCCAAAAAGCCAAACGCTTGTTCATCAAATTGAAATATTAAAAATTTCAGGCATCAATCTCAAAATGAAATGTATTGATTCAAAATGATCAAATGTTGAGAATTGTAATGAAGCAAAATGAAAAGCTTCAAAAGTTATGTAATCATTTTCTTGTGGGAGGTCATATATGTTCATTTATGTAATTGAGATAGACCATTTGTCTTAGCACTAGTTGTGTATAACTTGATTGAATTGATCATTAAAACTTCACTCTAGATTAAGGACTATTCCACATTTGATACACACATACAACACACATGTCTAATGTTCAATGAATGCCTTATTCATTTGTTCGATTGTACTTGTTTAAATGTGATGTGTGTGTACTCAACTATATATGGATCAATCCAAAAAGATATTTGATCATTTTATATGTATTCGGAAGTGATTTTTATCACTCTTTGTGTTCATGTTTAGTGCTTACATTGTTTTTTTATTGTTTAAACATGTTATGTGTTGAAAAACAGGTGCCAGAGTTTTTGGCGACTCATCTCGCGACTCGCAAAAATTTTGGCGACTCGTTTTGGCGACTCGCCCAATCGCGAGATCTAGTCGTGAGGATTACACAGAATGTTTCGCGGCTCATTCGCGACTCGATTTGTGGCTCGCCCAGTAGCCAAACTCCCAGAAACAGCTTTTTAAAGAGATTTTCGTGAGAAACCTATTTTAAACCTCTCCCATCCTCTTTTTAACCCCTCTCTCAACATTTTTACATTAAAACCCAATCAATTTGAATGGTTTTTCATTCCGTTAACATCTTTAAAGTAATTTTAAACTCTTTTCTTTGATTTTGATCCTTAGATTATGTTTTGAAGAGTTTTTGTGCTCTTGGTTGGGATTTTTATTAAATTATCATCATTAACATACCACGTTTATGTTGTAACTAGTTGTGAGAATTTGATTCTAATGCATTTGACATGACAACAAATTATCTCTATTTTTTGTTGTGCACTAGTCCTTTTATATATATATATATATATATATATATATCAAGAACGGACCTAGGGGGGGGGGGAAGGGAAAAAAATTTTGGGCCCCCCTAATCCAAAGAAAAAAAAAAACAAATTTTTTTAAATAGTAATATATATATATTATTTTATTTCTAGAGTTGTTCCTCACTCTTCCAAAAACTTATACTCCCTTCCTTTTAATTAGTGTTGCACAACTAGCAACCACCCAACTCAAAAACTTAACAAAAACAAAATTTTAAAATAAAAAATAAAAAATTTCAGTTATCCCAGTATTAGAGTACTAACATTAGGAGTTCTAAATGGTAAATATTTAGTATTTAGAACAACAAATTCCAAAAACACTACTATATGAGACATTTCAAATGCTATATTAAAGTAGCAAAAGTAAGTTTTAGTTTGTGTTTTTTTTTTTTTTTTTTTTTTTTTTTTTTTTTTTTGTCTTTGTTGGTGATTGCATCTTAATGGATTAAAAAATAATGATTTTGTGTATTGATCTTGGTTGATATCTTGTTTGTTAGTACTACATAAATATCTATTTGGATTTTTTTTTTTTTTTCTTCTTATACTTCGGCTCCCCTTAGCTTGAAATCCTAGGTTCACCCCTGATATATATATATATATATATATATATATATATATATATAGTTGAGGCTGTGAAGATTTGAACCCTTAATGTTTCCGTTAAAAACACCGAAAAAAGTAAGTTGAGCTACAAGACTATTGGTAATGTATAGTTCATATCTTAACATGTATAACCCAAAGTCTTTAATTATAGCTCATTGCCATCTTTTAGATTTGGGGATGCAATTTTAAACAAGAAATTGTATCTCCTTACATCCTTGGGATTATACTAACTAAAATCCACCATCAATGATACAAATTATAAATGACACTCACAAATTCTAAATAGTGCTGCTATACTCAAACAAGAAACAAATTTTCAATTCACACAAGTATTCTTTTAGTCCCACAAATTACCATGCATCTTTCAGCTTCCAAAGTCCAAACACAATCACACTATATGTATGTGTATTTCAAACGAGAACATCTTTCAACCTTCACTTGTATTGTATTTCTCTTTCATAATTATTTTAAAGGTTTCAGTTCTCTCGTCATAATGGGGCATCCATTTCATTAAAAAAACAAAAACAAAAACAAAACAAATCAAAAGCCAAAGTGGTGCATGCATGACATGGATGAACTGTCGATTAATATATATATATATATATATATCTATATATATCTTATTTTCTTTTTTTTTTAATTATTATTATTATTATTATGTAACATAATATTGCAGCACCTTCTTTAGGAATTTCATACACATATTTGCAATAATTGGAAATGAAAGTTAGGTACTTAAACTAGAAAAAAGGAAGACCAATTATCGTAAAAATTATTTAAATAAATCAAACCACATATATAATTTCTTGAAAATTTATAGGTAATCTTTTAAAGTTATGCTCTCGATGAATGTACATTGATTTTTGTTAATATCTTTTAATTAATACTATGCTTTAAAATAAATTACAATATATACTTAAATCATATTTTATGTAAAAATTAATTTTTTTTAATATTTTTGTTTATTTATTTTTGAGAATTAAGATGACAATATTTTAATACTTATATTAATTAACATTTTTGAATCAATACTATGTTAATCTATGTCTTTAATTTTTGGGCCCTCCTTAGCTCCGCCTTTACTTAGCAGCATAGTCTATATAGAAAAATTCTTAGGTACTCTCGAAATACGAAGAAATGGTACTCCCTTCTCTCACATTCATAGTGGACCCCACCATGAATGTAAGAGGAGGGAGCTCCATTCTCTATGCTCTGGGAGGACTAAGAATTACTTGTATATATATATATATATATCCCTTTGCTCCCTTGCTCATGTTCTTCCGAACCTTTGGTGCTTCGTTGTCATGTTCTATCTTGTGATCGTTGGCGCCACCTTAGACGTAAAGTGAATTCCTAGGACCGAGTTTCTGTAAGGCCCGTGTAAGCCGACGGACAGGCGTTGAGGGCAAGAAAGAGGGTATAAGGTTGTTTAGGGTATGTGTTACGAAATGCAACGGTTGTGAGAAAAAACATGATAATTGAGTGTTAAAATTTGGATAATATGGATAAGATGTGGAGATCCAACTCTTCTATTAGCTCCAGGACTGAGTGTCCTCCTGATATTGTCAATGAAGACGACCAAGTTGTTGAAGAGAAAGAAATTCCGGATTTCCGAAGATGGAATATCCCCAAGGTTAATATTAAAAATATTTACAATACTTCTTGGCATGAAAATACTGGATTTTCTCAATACCGAGTAAGAACTGTTGAACAAACGTTTTCTATTTCCAGACATCATGAAAAATGTTGTTTATTTTCAAAAAAGAATATTCACGAATTTCTTGCTACTAAATTAAAATATTTACATATTGGTCTTGTTCAAGTTGCTGTTAAACCTCTCACAAGAAAAGGTATTAATGCCTCTGCTTTGATGTGTTTAAGAGATGCTAGATTTAGACAATTTAAAGATAGCATTCTTGGCATGATTACTGCATCTTTGTATGATGGTCCTATTTACTTTGATGTTTACCCTGATATATGTCTTGCCCTTGATGATCCTAATATTGTTAAAGCTTTGACCTTAAATGTTTTAACTTCTGGTTATGATATGGATGAAGGTAGTAAGCCTTTTGCTCTTATTTACCGAATTTACTACAGACTTGTGGGTTCCCAGTTGAATCCTCGAGCTGCTCATATTAAAGATCCTTCTGGCGAAACCATATTAATCCAATGTTCGACTTCTGATGCGAAAATTGAAGTTCCAAAAATGATTCGTTGGGAAGATGTCAACCTTCCTAAAGAATGGTTATTGGAAAATGTTTCGCCTCCTGCTAAACCCATTTACCATGAAACTGATCTTACAAATATTCAACAATATCTTGATGGAACTGTTAAAATAAGTTTTCTTGATAAAAAACCTTTGAGAATCAATGAAGGAAGACATTCCTTTGCTGGATCTGAAAGTGTTTCCAAAAGAGATCACGATCTTGATGAATATTTACAAAAAAGTTTTGTTAAACCTGACTTAAAGCTAAAAGGAGTTTCAAGTGATAACTCCCAAATTAGCACTGCTTTTTATTCAACCAAACAAGATGAAAAACCTGCTGAAGAAGAAGAAGATACTAAGTCTGTATCTCCTGCTCCTTCTGATTTTGCTACTGTTAAACCTCCTATTTTTCAAAACCAATTAAGAGTTTTAACTGCTCTTCCTAAAAGTTTTGAAATGGATTTAGTTTACTTGTATAATGAAAGCCTTTCAGTTAAACACAAAGAAATAAGAAAGTATTACCGAGATACTTTCCCTCAATCTGAAAAAAATCGTATTAAACGAAAATGGAGAGAAAAAATGACCTTGTTAAAGAAAAATATTCTGTTTTTTTATTTTCTTCAAAATTATTACGTTTCAAAAGATCCTATTCAACAAAATCATTTAAACGCAATAAAGAAATCAAATTTTGTTAAACAAGATAAAACTGTTGTAAGGACTAGCCATCCTCCTCTGGAGACAATCCTTGTGACTTGTCAAAAGACGGAAGTGAAAGCTTCTCCTTTCAAAATTGCTGATGCTGAGACTCCTGCTTCTGGAATTATTGAACAAAACAATTTCACAAATGAGTCTTTGCATATTATTGGTCAACAGCTTGACCGTATTGAAGAAAATATTGTTGCACAATCTATTTCTGCAAAAACTGAGAAACCTTTGATTGATTTACCCAGTCAAAGAGAAAAAATTGCTTTTAAAACTTCTCAGTCAAAAACCCTTGACATTGTTGACAAAATGCTTTCTGATTTAAAAGTTAAAACTGAAGGTGCAACTTCTACTCCTAATATTGCTGCTGTTATTTCAAGAAATGGTAAAGAACCAATTTCTAAAGAAAATACGGATTCTGAATCATCCTCTTTTGTTAATACAAAAAATGTTTTTGACAATGGTCTACCATAAATTAAAAGATTTGTTGGAACTAATCCCATGTCTTTTACTAAAAACTGGTATACCAAACCTACTCCTCCTGACATGCAGTTTGAAGAAAGGATTTTCCAATCCCAATTTTCTGTTTCTGCTGATAAACTGTATGAATGGAATATTGATGGCTTTTCTGAACAGGAAATTATTAACAAAATGGGTCACATGTCTATGGTTGCCATCACTTATATGAACAATCATGACCTTGACCACCCTGAAATTGTTGAACTCCTTTCTACCGGTTTTACTGGTACTCTTCGCGGATGGTGGGATTCGTATCTCACTGAAGACTCCAGGGAATCTATTAAACGAGCTGTTAAAGTGAATGATGAAGGACTTCCTATTTTTGATGAAAAAAGGAATTCTGGCATCCCTGATGGTGTTAACACTCTTATTCACACAATTTTAAAACATTTTGTTGGAACTCTCACTAATGTTTCATCTCGAGTTTCTGATTATCTGAATAATTTGAGATGTCCTACTATGTCTGATTACAGGTGGTATCATACTGTTTTCCTTTCTAGAGTTATGCTCCAGAAAGACTGCAAGAAGTCGTATTGGAAAGAAAAGTTTATTGACGGTCTGCCTCATCTTTTTGCTCATAAGGTAAAACAAGAATTAATTGGTAAAAATGATTCTATTGACTATGAAAATTTAACTTACGGTGATATTCTAAGTACTATTAACAAACTTGGTATTAACATGTGTAATGATGAGAAATTGTTAAAAGATAAATTAAAAAACAAAACAAAAGCTAAATATGAAATGGGAAATTTCTGTGAACAATATGGTCTACCTCCTATTGCCCCTTCGAGACAAAAGAGAGATAAACATGATAAAATTGTTCACAAAAATATCCACCATAAAAGGCACAAAACCAACTTTGTTAAACCAAATGATTTCTATGATAAAAAGAAAACTGTTTCTAAAAAATATGTTCACCAAAATCCTGCTAAAGGAAAATGTTTTAATTGTGGGAAACCTGGACATTACAGTAAAGACTGTAAAGCCAAACCTGGAAAACTTAAAAATAAACTCAACGTGTTAAACATTAATGATAGAGATCAAGAAGATCTACTCCGAATCCTTGAATTAAACAATTCGTCTGATTCTTTGGAAGACGACTTATCTTCTTCCGATTCTTGTTATCATTCTGCTGATGAATCCTCTGATTCACCTAATATTAAACTTGGTTGCAGGGATTCTTGTTGCAATGCTATTAAATCTATTAACACTCTCACAAAACATGAAGAAAATGAAAAATTATTAATTTCTCTAATTAATCAAATTCAAAATCCTGAACTCCAAAAAGAGTATCTAGATAAGTTTAAGAAAAATCTTACAAAAAAATGAAGATTCTAAAAAACTTAAATCAACTATAAGTTTTGAAGAAGTTTTGGACAGATTTAACAAGAAAAAACCAAAAGAATTAACTATTGAAGACTTAAAACAGAAATTAACCGTTGTTGAAAATAATATTGACTATTTAAAACATGACCTTGAAACTATTAAAATTGATAATAATAACATAAAACAGGAGTTATTAATCTTAAAACTGGATAAATCCATTGACGAACATCACTCTGGTAATGAACAAGATGAGCCTAAAGACGGAGATGAATCCAGTCAACATGCTTTTCTTCCTAATACAGGTATTTCTGATACTATTAACTCTATCTTGAATAAATCAATCCCTCCAAAATGGTTTACAAAAGTCAATATTGTTGTCTCTCATAATTACAATTTTGATGTGGTTGCTATGATTGACTCTGGTGCAGATATGAACTGTATTCAAGAAGACTTAATCCCTCCTGAATACTTTGAATACTCCTCTGAGAGCCTTATTTCTGCCAATGGTTCCCAAATGAAGATTAAACATGCACTTCCTAACGCCTATGTTTCCCATGATACTATGTCTTTCCCAATTCCCTCTGTTCTTGTTAAAAATATGCATGATAAAGTGATTCTTGGTTTACCATTTATTAATGCTTTGTATCCCTTTTTTGTTGACCACAATGGAATTACTTCTGATCCCTTTGGACAGAAAGTAAAGTTCAAATTCATTTCTAAATCTGAAATAGATATTAACCATACTGTTAATTACCATGCTACAGGATCATCTCTAAGGATTCTTGCTGCTGCTATTAATAATACCACTAATAAGTGGATAAAAGCTATTAATACCACTAGCAAGTGGAATATTATGACTTCCTCAGCATCGAGGAAGAACAAGGGGAAAGCTCCTGCACGAGACTATCCTCAAGACGAAAGGCTCCCGGCGGGACAACCTTTTGTAATGCATGAAGGTGCATCTTCTAGGAGAAATCCTAGTCGATCAACATCCCTTCAGGAAACTGTCCCGGCAGAGGTGACATTTTCCAGTGGTGATATGAACATTACTTTACAGGAAGTTACTTCTAAAATATTGCAATTCCACAATGGAAATTTCAGTGATCTACCCGTTCCTGTTAAAATCCTTCTTGATAACCTCCAAGCGGCCTATTCTATTAACCATCGCAAACTTTTTAGAAACGTTCTCCAGGCCCTTGAAATCCATCTTGTTAATCTTACTACCCAAATTGAGGTCTATGAAGGCCTGATTATTGACCTTTCCCAAGAAAAACCTGTTAACAAGCCCCTTCCACTACATGAGGCTTTTGCAAGCCATTCTATTCACCATGATCCCTACATTAGTCAACTCTCTGGCAAAGAGAAAATCCATTCAATGGATAAAATGACTTTAATGGGTACTGACTATGCCAAATTAAGTCTTACGACTCAATTTAGCATCAGATGTGCTGTTGCCAACTTGCCTTCTGATATACAAAAAAGTATTTTCGAAAGCAAGGCTATGTTTAGATCTTTTGATCTATGGTATGATTACTTTAAAAAATTAGTAACTGCAAGCATTCCTGATCCTGATGAACTAGATGTTGACGACAATGTTTTTATTCAATTAGACTGGGAAGAATACTTTGGGAAAAGTTCCCGTGTTTACGAAAGAAAGATCCATCCTTTTCCTGGTCTTTTGGTTAATTATGAAGATGATGAGCTGGATGAAGAAGACATGGATCCAGATTGGTTATCTCAAATGTTTGAGTTTGGTTTTATTTTAATGATCCGAGTCTCAAATAAGGCTCAGCTTAACCAACTCCCACAAATTATTCAACAAGCTGTTGCTCGCACCAAGAGCCCCTCCGTAACTATTAGATGTTGGAGCACTCTTCCAAAATGGGAAACAGACAATTGGATGAATGTGCAACCATCTAAACATCTCATTCTTGTTAATGGATACACTCACCAAGGACCATGGTACAAGGGCGACTCCTACCTGTCCTACAAAAATCCCTATGCTCTTGCTGAATGCTGGGGAAATTATTTCAATAATCAAATCCTTGAGGTTGTACAAAACCTTTGGAAAGATTACCATTTCGAAGGAAATACAGACCGAATTACTGTTTTTGGTCTCAAACCCTACGGAATCGCTACTCAGCATCTCTCTATTGCTGATTATATTAACCCAAAGAACTTCACCAATCCTTTGAAGAACCCTGTTTATGAACACTTGCTATATTGTGGATTTTGTAATCAGTACACCACCTACCATGAACATGACTGCAACAATGAACCAGCATGGGATCCTCGAGATAATTATTCAGACTACTGTGATAATGATTAAAAGCTCCACCTATTACTCTTCCTGTCTCCCATAGGAATCTATTGATTACTTTGTTGACTACTTTTGGTTACTTTCGGCACAAGACACCAAAATCTTATCTACTGGCTTGTGAAAGAGCCCTTGTTACCCCTCATGGGTCCTGAGATGAATAGTAAAAAAGTCACTGTTCATTTTACTATTCACTGTTGAACTTTTGCTTTATTTACCTATATAAGGGGGGATGTCCCTTATTATTAACTCAGAAGTTTTTCTCTTAAGCCTTAGTTTCAGAATTTCTTTGAGAGAGTTTAGAATATTCAGAGAGTTTCTCTCCTACTCCTAAACCTTCCCTCAAGATCTATCTGTATTCACAATCCGGTAACCAATACCTTTGTAAGTTACCACTATTTATCCTTTTTTATCTTGTAATCCTGTAACTACTTTCAGTATTAATCAAGTACTTTCATGTTTATCAATTATCTTGATGATATATTGCTTGGCTGGTTCTACCACCTTAATACTTGTTTAAATTATTTTGATTACTAATTATTGTACCGCCTTCTTGGCTGGTTTTTACTGCTTTAATTATACTATCTTTGTGCATCCGGTGCTTCCGCCCCCCTTTGCGCTTGTTCCCCCTCCCTTGTTGGTATATATATATATATATATATATATATATATATATAAAAGAAGATTCGTCTCTTTCAACTGAACTTTTTGGTGGTTCAAAAATATCCTCATTAATGAAGTATAACTTCAGTTAAAAATAGGGTCATAAATGTCAAATAACAAATTTCATTTTGAATTCAAAAATAGAACTCCTAAATTTTAGGATTTTTTTTCCCTTCACATTCAAAAAAGAAATTACAGTTATAGCTTATCTCTAAATTTTATCATTTTTATTTGTTTGAAAAATAAAAAATTATATTTCTAAATTATAATAAATACAAATTATTAACCTTTTCTCAATAAAATAGAAGAGTCACACGCATGCTCAGAGGCTAGTGTGTGTGTGTGTGTGTGTGTGGCTCTAACAGTAACTCATTACTCTGTTCTTAGTGATATGGGATTACTACTTCCATGAATGATTTATGCATTTACTTAGTTCTCCACTTCTCAGTGTGAAATTGGCTAGAATTTAAGGGTAATTATAACGATTCTTAACACTTAATATTTACTTTCTTTTGAGAGGTGGAGGGACATATGGCTGATTGATTTGCATTGCTTGATTATCTCTCTTCTTTGCAAGCTTGAGTAAGAATTTATTCAAGATATTATGGAAGTGATATTGCAAAAATTAAGTTACGCATTCCCAAGAGAGACCAATGGTTTAGTAGGAATAAATTCTCGAGTTGAGGAATCAATGTCACTTTTGGCTTTAGGATCAAATGATGTTCGCATCATTGGGGTTTGGGGCATGGGGGGAATTGGTAAGACATCTCTAGCAAGAGCTGTCTATTGGACGATGTTTAATGATTTTGAAGGTGGTTTTTTTATCACCAATATTAGAGAAGAATCTGAAAAACATGGTTTACTTCCATCCCAACAAAAACTTATTTGTGAATTTTTGAGGGAGAGAAGTATGAATATACGGGATGTTGATGATGGAGTTCTTATGATCAAGAATAGGTTATGTTATTAAAGGGTTCTTCTTGTTCTTGATGATGTAAATCAATTCAACCAGTTAGAAAAGTTAGCTTGGGAACTTAATTGGTTTGGTCCAGGTAATAGAGTTATTATCACAACAAGAGATAAGTATTTGTTGATAAGACATAATGTATTTGGAATATACGAGATTAAAGGATTGAATGATGTTGATGCTCCTCGTCTTTTTTGTTTGAAAGCCTTTAATAGAGATCTTCTTGCCATAGGTTATCTAAAGTTGTCTAAAGGCCTTCCTCTAGCTATTGAGGTTTTGGGTTCTTTTTTGTTCAGTAGAAGTAAGGAAGAGTGGAAAAGTGCATTAGATAGACTTAAAGATTTTCCTACAAAAGAAATAAACAAAATACTTCAAATAAGTTTTGATGGACTACAGAAAGTGGAAAAGGAAATATTTCTACATGTAGCATGTTTCTTCAATATGAAAGACAAGGATTACGTAGTAAAAATACTAGATTGTCTTAATCTTCACCCTAAAATTGGATTAAGTGTTCTTATTGAAAAGTCTATCTTGAAAGAGTTTGAAAAAAAATTTTGGATGCATGAATTGCTACAAAAAATGGGTCAAGACATAGTTCGCCAAGATTATCCTCATGAACCTGGGAAATGGAGCAGATTGTGGCTATATAAGGACGTTCACTACTTGCTGATGAAAAACATGGTAAGTGGTCATTTAGAGAACTTAAGTATATACCTTATCACATTATTTTAACAAATTTAAAGTTGAACCATTATGGTAATCATTTTCTTGTAATTCACCCAATAAATATCCTAATTAAAAATACGGTAAGAGATCATTTAGAGAACTTAAGTATATACCTTATAACGTAATTTGACAAAGTAAAAATTTGAACCGTTCTGGTAATCATATATCTTGCAATTCATCCATCTCTTTTCTTGACTTTTAGGAAGCAGAAGCAATTCAAGGCATAGTCCTTGAGCTTTCCACTTTTCTTAAAGTGGGTGAACGACAAAGATCTGAAATGGCACGATGGAACCTTGATGGCTTTTCAAAGTTGTGTAACCTTAAGTTGCTTATAATTCATGGCGTTCACCTTCCACATGGTCCAAAACATCTTCCTAATGGCTTAAGATATCTTGATTGGAGTGGATATCCTTCAAAATCTTTGCCATCAAGTTTCAAACCAGATGAGCTTGTTGAAATTTGTATGTGCAATAGCAAAATTATTCGACTTTGGAAAGGAATAAAGGTAACACTATTATTCAAGTACCCCTATATGTTAGTTATAAATTCTAAGGTTTGTGGAACTAATTATCTTATCTTATTTATTATTTTTTACTTTCAACAGCATTTTGACAAGTTGAAGTCCATTCAATTGGAAAACTCCTTAAACCTCATTGCAACCCCTGACTTCAATGGAGTCTCAAATCTTGAGAAATTAGATGTTAAAGGCTGTAAAAATTTACGTGAAGTTCACCCATCTATTGTAGTTCATAAAATGCTTACTCATCTTAATCTAGAAGGTTGTAAAAACATTAATAGTCTTCCAAATAAGTTTGAATGGAGTCTGTTAAGATTATTATTCTTTCTGGTTGTTCAAAAATCAAGAGAATTCTAGAATTTTTGGGAAATATGGAACTTTTATCGAAACTTCACTTAGATGGAACTGGTATTACAAAACTTACCTCTTCAATTGAACGTTTAACTAACCTTGCTTCATTGCATTTGAGAGATTGCAAAAATCTTTTGTATCTTCCTTGCATCATTTGTAGCTTTGAGTCGCTTAAAGATATTGATTTGGCCGGATGCTCAAAGCTTGTCAATCTACTAGAGAACTTGTGGAATGTTGAGAGTCTAGAGAAGCTCAATTTGAGTGGAACTACTTTTAAAAAGTTGCCTTCCTCTATTTTTCTCTCAAGAAATCTTAAAGTATTGTCTTTTAGGGATGTAAAAGACCACAACCTAAACTATGGAATAAGCTTTTGTCCTCTAATTTAATGCCAAGAAGAAGCTTAAATCCTACTAGCCTCTGAGCACGCGCTCACGCGCATGCTCAGGGGCTCTTCTATTTTTTGGTTAAGGGTTAATTTAGAGTATTTATTAAAATTTGGGATTACTACATTTTTCCAATCACAAAAAAATCTAGGGATGTGATGAAAAATTATTTCTCCACACATGATACTCATCACACCCCTAGATTTTTTTGTGATTGGAAAATTTTAGTAATCCCAAATTATAATAAATGCTCTAAATTAACTCTTACCCAAAAAATAGAAGAGCCTCTGAGCACGCACGTGAGCGCGTGCTCAGAGGCTAGTATTCCGTAATTATTATCCAATTTTGCCAATTTTTTTTTATGCAGTAATCAACGTGTTATTGATTGGAAGATGATGCAATAATTTAGTATTAACCTTTAGGGGGAGGAAAAAAAATATCATCTAAATAAATCTAGTGCATATATTGAAAATGCATAATAAAATGGTAACAATAAAAGTACTTACAAAATACATGTGATGACCTTTACAAAAGCTATTATGAAGAAGTTGATGGATCAATGTAGGAAACTGAAATATTTACATCAGGTAAAACTTTAAAATAATGTACTACATTTGTAACATAGAATAGGTGAACTTATTAATTTTATGTCGACTACGGTGGAGAAGTTGGTGGAGCAATGCTATTTGTTTCACATTCTAATTGCTTTCCAGCAGCATTTGCCATGAACCTATGATACAAAATGTGTTAGTTTGTGTTATTAATAGAGACTTTAAAACGTACATAATAATGATAAGCACAATAAACATCAAGCATAAACTTGTAAAATGAAATATTTGAACTGACCTTGTGATGATATTGCATAGCTCCATATATGTGAAATGGTCTACTTCAGCTTGGGACTTAAAGAACTATCATTTAATCACCAAAATTTTTTAAAAAATTTGTTATAAAAGTATGTAATTAAGTTTTTTTTTTTTTTAAGTAGACATGGTAATAATTTGTACCTACTTTATTATCACATCGTCCTTGACTCTCATTTTCTGTTTGTCTTTACTATTTTTGGGTGTTAAAGTTGCATTGTCCTTGGTTTTTTTTCTTCGTATCTTTTTTTGCTCTTGGATGTTGGAAACCACATTGTCCTTGATTTTCATTCTCCGTTTGTCTCTGTTGGCATGAGTGTTAGAGATCACATCGTCCTTCATTTTTCATTTGTCTTCATTCTTATGGATGTTGGAAACCTCATTACTCTTGGTAGTGATTTGTTGTTTGTCTTTGTTCTTGGAACTTCTAAATGAAGAAAAAAAATGTTTATATGTTAAGATTATCATTTAGTTATTTTCCTATTTTAAAAATTAGCGTAAACTAACTAACAGTTAGTAAACTAATTTGACTCTAACAACTCACATGCCAATTCTACAATACAGCACAGAGAATGAAAACCATAAACATATTCTCAAAAAAAAAATAATAAAAGAACCAAAAAAAAAAAAAAACTTAGACAAAACCATAATACATGGATTAGAAAACGTACATACCTTTTTGAAAGAATATAAGCAAGCGTTACACCGGTTTTTGGGAGACCCTCCAAGAATGAAATCAGTGTAAAGGCCATTCAACAATTGTTGTAATTTCTAGGAATTTTGTGTTATTCGTTATTGAATTTTTCATCCAAAACACACACACCAAAAAAAAAAAAAAGCTTTGAAGAATACTTACATGCCTTTTTAATGAAATTAAGCAGGGATTGTACACAAATCTTTTGCACCTCCAAGAAGCAAGTTTGTGCATAGACCGTGCAGCAAAAGGAAGTGAATACTTCAACTGTCTATGGATGTTACACTTAAAGAGCCTGACAAAGATTTTATTTCAATCAGGAATAGGAATAGTAATAGTAATCCTTGTACACGTTTGTGAGCAATGCCTAACAAAAGTTCTATTTCAATTAGAAAGAAGAGTTTTTGTTTATGAGGACTTCATCTGTTGGGAAGTTTTTGTTTGTAGCGGATGGGAAATGTGGGGAGTGTTTTTTTTTTTTTTGGAATAAACCGAGGGAGTGTTTTGATTACATGTAACTTCCCACTATAACTATCACATGCGTGGGGGTAGAATTGTAGAAGTTACAAAGTTAGCTAGGTTTTTAGAAAAGGGGGTAGTTTTTTTTTTTTTTTTTTGAGAAACACACACACACACACATATATATATATATATACATATATATATATATATATATATATATATATAGGAAAAGGGGGTAGTTTTGATTGTGTACATAGGTGGTGAGATTTTTTTTTTTTTTGGTATGTCTACTATCTGGGAGTTTTTGTAACGTGAGGAGTGAGGTGTTTTGTTCCCAAAAATTTTGAATTTAATTTTGAACAAAAACAAAAGTAACGTGTGGGAAGTATTATTATTATTATTTTATCGGAACATTTTATCTATCTACTGTGGAGAGTTTTTATTTGTAGGTTTCTTGTTTTAATTTTTTGTTAATATACTGTTATAATTGTTTTTTTTTTTTAAGTAAAAGATAATCATGCCTACATTTTGGATGAGTTTTAAAATAAAACCTGAAAATTTTGCTAAAAGGTTTTGTAACTGCTTGGTAGTAGGGATGAACCTCTTGAACATGGTATTTTTTTTTTTTAATTTAGTTACTGAATTTCCTTATATGCCTCATTTTTTATTTGGAAATTAGGAAAAAAAGAAAAAGAAAAAGAAAAGTACGTTAGTGGAATAAAAAGCAATTTTATTTTTATTATAAAAAAAAAGTTGAATTATGCTTGACTACTAATGTGTGAGAGAAATGTGGAGGTGGGAGAAATGTGGTTAGAAAAAACTGTTTTTTATTATTATTATATATTTAGCTAAAATATAGGAGTTTTTAAAATCAGTAATTATACATATTTAACCCTATTAATTAAGCTTTACAAACTGATAAATTTGAGGGCATTTTGGGCATTAAAATTCAGGAATCTAAACAGAGAAAGCCCCTTAAATAATAGTATAGATAGAAAAAGGAAATAGAACGTATTAAAAAAAAAAAAAAAGAGCAAGGCTGAACGTGAAAAAAGCAAAAAAAGAAGTAATCGAACTAACTTTGTCCAAGGGAATTCCTGTTGTTGAAAGTATTTAAAAAAAAAGCAAGCCTGAACGTGATAAAAAAATGATTAGGATTTAAGGATCTATAAAAAAGATTTAAAGAAAAAGGAGTAACCGAACAATTAAGAGATTTTTGAGTTTAAAAAAAGAAAAGAAAAAAAGAAAGAACTAAGGAGTAACTGAATGTAAATAGAAAATAGGTTTCAAATAGGGAAGAAGAGATTTAGAGGAAAAAAAAAAAATCAAACAAAGTCAGTCATAAAGAAAACAAAAATACAAAGAAGAACTTGCATTTAATACATATAATAATTCTTGCAAAGTCTCTAACCAGAACTTATCTAATATTAAAAAAAAAAAAAAAAACTTTAATCAACAAACCAAACTTAGCGTGCATGTTATTAAAGATAATAGCATAAGTTTGTTAGAGTTTGTGATTGATTTAAAATCTTATCACCACATCATCAATGAACCAAACAGAGAAAAAATATTTATAAAAAAAAAGGAAATAGAACGTATTAAAAAAAAAAACAAAAAAAAGCAAGGCTGAACGTGAAAAAAGCAAAAAAAGAAGTAACCGAACTAACTTTGTCCAAGGGAATTCCTGTTGTTGAAAGTATTAAAAAAAAAAAAAAAGCAAGCCTGAACGTGATAAAAAATGGTTAGGACTTAAGGATCTATAAAAAAGATTTAAAGAAAAAGGAGCAACCGAACAATTAAGAGATTTTTGAGTTTAAAAAAAAAAAGAAAAAAAAAAAGAAAGAAAGAAAGAAAGAAAGAAAGAAAGGACTAAGGAGTAACTGAATGTAAATAGAAAATAGGTTTCAAATAGGGAAGAAGAGATTTAGAGGAAAAAAAAAATCAAACAAAGTCAATCATAAAGGGAAAAAAAATACAAAGAAGAACTTGCATTTAAAAAAAGAAAAAAAAATGTTTAACGTGATATATATAAAAAAAAAAAAAAAAAGAAAAGAAAAAGTGAAACTCAAACAAAGTCCATCATAAACAAAAGAAAATAAAATAAAGAGAAACTTGCAAAAGTTAGAACCTGAAAGTTTGTTGAAGCCTCTAACAGTAAATGTCTCTAATCTGAAGAAGAAGAAGAAAGGAGAATGTAGAGCTAAACTAAATGTCTTCAATCTAGAGGAGAATGAGAGATAGAAAGTGAGATAGAAACTACAAATCGTACGTGAGTTTGTGGATCTTAAAGAGTAGGAGTTTTAATTTACATATTTATCCTCATTAGTTAAAAACTTATAAGTGGGTATGGTGAGGGCATTTTGGCCATAAAAAATGAAGAATCTAAACAGGAGAAGCCCCTTAAATAGTAGTATAGATGAACTTGTTATTGCCTTCCCTATTAGGTTTGTGTTTTTTAAAGAGTTAGGACCTGAGTGACTATAATCTCCAGACAATCCCTAATGATTTTGGCTACCTATCCTCTTTAATTGTGTTAGATATAAGTGGAAATAATTTTGATTGATTCCTGAAAGTATCATTCAACTATCTAAATGGAGGAGTATTTTTTTGAGGAATTGCACAAGACTTCGTTCATTACCACAATTCCATCAGCATTCGGACTATTGAAGCAAACTAGTAAGTTGCCCGTGCAATGCACGGATAATGTTGTAATATTTTATGCAATTTTTTATGAAGAATATTTTACATATATTATAACATATGTGCTATAAAACTTTGTTAGTACTAAGTTTATCATAAGAAGTAACAATTATAAATTGCAAACACATATTCATTATAATTATTTTGTTGAAGTAATCTGCAAAAAGAATCAACCTTCTTCTTCAAGGGGATGGAGACAAATACATTTACAATTTTTGAGAAATTATAGACATCAGCATAAAAGAAAAGAAGTACCACCGTCCATGATGTTTATTAATTAGAAATAATATATATTTATTCATTACAATTCAACCCATTACCCATGATGTTTACAATGAATAAATAAATACATCAAATCTCCTCTTTTTCATTTTTTACATGGTTACATTTGGTTATCTAAAAAATGTAAGACGTAAACAAATTGAAGGGATAAATGCCAAACACCCTTTCTCATCACGGGCAAACCAAATCCTAACCAACCCACCAAATGAAGAATATGCCTAGCAATTAAAAAATTTGAAACTTGTAGAGATTTATAAATGCCAAACACCCTTTCTCATCGTGGGCAAAACAAATCCTGACCAACCCACCAAAAATATATTAGTCACAAACCATCAACATTGACATGGAATAGTTGAAGAAAAACGTAAAAATGAAAGAAATAAAAGGAAAAATTGGCATCTCAAAGGGAAATTTCCATTATGCTGATACATTGGTGATTTTTGCAAAGGAAATGAGAGCAAACAATTGGATATGCTTGGATTCCTTGCCATTGCCCTTGTCATTGCTTGTAATTAATCTTGCAAAGCTAGAAATCATATTGACAAATTTAAAATTTTAAAAAGGAAAAAAAAAATAAGCATAAAAAGGAGAAACTTAAAAAGAAAAAAGAAGTGATGGTAGAGGGCATACTGTAACTGTGATTTAGTCTCTTTTTTTTTTTAATAACAATTTGAGAAGAAATTCATTGTATTAAAGAAAAGACAGAACAATAGATGGCCATTAGACTAAGCTTTAGCAATGTTAGCAATACAATCAGACACATCCATAAACTAAATGGAAGGACTACCGAGAAAGAGCGCAGACTTGTTAGCTAACCGGTGTGCAGCCTTGAGCTTGACGTGATCAGATTTCCATGCTTATAAATTTGATACAGCAAGCTTTGCATCCTCTTTGAGATGGCTGATATTTTGATGTATTTTCTGCTTGATTGGTGAGAGCATTTATATTGATAAAGAGTCACTTCAAAAATTGTGAGCATTTATAATAGTGATTTAGTCTAGGCTAGAAGTAATCTAAGATATAGTTGTGTAATGAAGAAAAGGGAAGGAAATTGAAAGGGGCGGGCAATTGAAGGGTCTGAAATTCTGAATAGCCAATTGAATTGAAGGGAGGCAATTGAAGGGTCTGAAATTCTGAATAGCTAATTAAATTGATGAGGGGAGAGAGAGAGAGAGAGAGAGAGAGAGAGAGAGAGAGAGAGAGGAGTAGAGTTAAACGATAAGTTGTAACTATTAAAAAAAAAGATGGCTAAGTTATCAAAGAAGGACGCCACTTGGCGGGACCTTATGGTCTCTCGCATGAGGTCTCTGCTTTTATATGTTTATTGAATGTGATAAGATATAGAAAAAATAGTTAAAGCAATTCTATTTATCAAGATTTAATTGCCTTTAGCAAGAGGCTTCCACATTTAAAAAAATAAAATAAAAATTTAATAGAGCACAAAACACTCTAAAATCATCATTGACTTTTACTTTTATCATCATAGCTTATATCGATATTGTACCAAATAGTAGTAAAAAAACTACAAAGGAACTTATAAATTATGAATTCTAACACATTATAAATAAAAAGCAACTAATCTCATCAATAATCAATTATAAGGTTTCTTTTTATTTCTCTTTAGTTCTAAAAAAAATACTTCTCACACTAAATACCCAAAGATGTAAAGCAACCATAGCTTTTACAAAACCCAAAACATATGACCTCAACATCAAAATCATATGTAATTCAACGTCACTCAATAAAAAAAAAAAAGGCAAGCCCTCGTCCTTGGTGGTTATAGCCAACTCATGCTAGTTAAGATTAGATAGAACGACGAAGTTAGAGTTGAGTAGGTGTCATTAAAAGATTGAAGATAAATGACATCATTCTTGGTCGGAATGTATTTGAGATGAGATGCATAAAGGGTTGTGGGTTATATATAAAGGAGTAGAAGTGCAAGAGATTTATCTTGAAACATTGAACCAAAGAAATCTAAGAGTCATATAAAGAATCTTTATTCTTTAATAGGAAAAGTCTTGAAACATTGAACTAAAGAAACAAAAAGTCTCTAATTTTTTTTTTTTTTTGGTTCTTATATTGTGGCTTAAGAGGATTTTAAAATCCTTTGAAGCCCAAAAAGATAAGAGTTAAAGGAGGGCCAAAACGATGAATGTGATTTAATGGGAAAGTAAATAAAGAGAGAATTGTTAACCATTTTGTGTTTTGATAAGGAGGTGAGAAGTCTTGTGAGTGGATGGATAGTATATAATACGTGGGACACTTGAACAAAATTAATAGAGTTGAAGTAATAAATGAGGAAGTAGAGTTTATTGGAAATATTAGAAGGAAATATTGAATAATTGTAATTGATTAAAGCAAATTTGGGGGAAAAAAAAGGAGAAGAAAAAAGAGACAAAAGCTAAATGCAAATCACTCTAATAGAGTGCCACATGGCAGAGCCTCATGCTCTCCCGCATGAGGTCTCTGCTTTTATATATATATATTGATGGTTGTACGTCATTGGAAACATTACCAAATACATTAACACTAGATAAACCCTGCCATCCACGTCTCTTTCTCTCCAATTGCTTCAAATTGGCTGATAATCAAGTTCGGAGTAACTTCTTCTTTAGAACGCTATCAACAGTTTCTCAACTCTCTCTCTCTCTCTCTCTCTGTACATGCGTGTGCGTGTGTGTGTGAATTTTAAACGTTTTTGTTTCCGGGAATCTACACGAAATCTCTAAAACTTCCTTACATTGCTTTGTTTGGTATTGTTATTCCTGGAAGTGAAATTCCCAAATGGTTTAGCAATCAGAGTGTGGGGGCTGTAGTGAATGCACAAGTTTCTCATCCAAACAAAAATATGAATATACAAGTGCCTTCTCAACCGCATTCATGTAATAAGTGGATTGGAATGGTTGTGTGTGCTGTTTTGTCACGCTCCAACGTTGTTCTTAGGTGTGATATTGTAGTCAATAAACTTTGCTGTACAAACATTTATGAATTCTTTAATGTTAAATCTGCTCAGTTTCTTTGGCTGTTCTACATTTTCCCTCAAAATTTTAATGAGAATGGGAGGGTAGTTTTGAGTCAAATTGATGAGAATGAATTCATTCAGATGGAGGTTATATTTAATTATCCTCCCTACCAAAAGACGGAGGTTAAGAAATGTGTGTTTCGTATAGTATATGAGCAAGACATTGAAGATATCAGAGAAATGCTGGCTCCATCTAGCAACAGTACATGTATCACTCCTTAAGAGGATTTGGATGTTCGTCATGATTTCGAAAATTCAACGGATGGGGCTGGACCTAGTGGTGAAGGCGGCTTTAATGATGTACCACTCTCAATGAGGATTGAAAGATATGTAGTGGATGTTACTCTAATTATATTAACTCTGATTATGGCAACTCTGTTTGAAAGGATTCTAATGAAGGTGGCCTGGGACTGGTAAGTCATCATTACATTTGACTCTAGCTTCCTATTGGGCATATATATACTTTTTTTTTTTTGCCCAATTTTGACTGTTAGAATTTATGTTAAGTGTAGCCCTTTTTCACAGACTCTGTAGCTTCCTATTAGGCCTGTGGTAACCTTGAATTTTTTTTTTCCAGAGAAAGTAATCCACGATACAAATGAATCCTCCTTGTCCACAAGATTGTTCACAAGACATTCATTATATGCGAGTTTTTTGTCAAAATGTCATTGCCATTACAAATTTTAGTTAAGCAGTTTTGATAAACTTATATAGGGAACAAGGTACAAGGTACAAGGAAATTTGATGCCATATATACATCTTTTTTTGCGACCCAGGCTTTGATGCTAAGAAATTTGGGTTTCATTTATTATATGAGCTAGACATGAAAGATATCAGAGAAATGTTGGCTCAACACAGCAACAGGATTTTGACAATTCAACATTAGCAACAGAAGGTAGCAACAAAATTAAGCGAAGTCGTGATGACTGCAATGGGGCTGAACCTAGTGGTGAAGGCAGCTCTAAAGATGTGCCACACTCAAAGAGGATTGAAAGATAAAAGAATTTATGGCTCTCGGTAATTGAGAATGCAAGGATACTAATGAATGTGTCTGTTACTGGTAGTAACAGTCATTTTGCTCTTAGATACATGTAAGTCATTGTCTTTCTATCTATTACAATTTACAAGTTTTGCTGGTTGTTTTTTATTTATTTCTATCTACTTTCTCTGGCTGTAGTAACCTTTTTGTCAGAGAAAGTAGGCCATGATGAGAAAGAAATCTTCCATGTCCACAGAATTGTGTGCAAGATGTTACTCTGCCATTTCCATTTTACTACCCTGTCACCTTGAACATATTTTTCATTAAAAAAAATCCCTAAATTTATTGCTAAACTGTTTCATTACAATTGTTTTAGGAAGGAAGTACCAGGAAATTCAAAGCAATCAGCCACGAACATCTCATTTTTTGTGTTTGTTCCACCAATCACAACTTGCCCAGAATAATTTTTTTCTTTGATTATAAAATAGTTAAAGTTTAAAATGGAAACAATTTAAACATATGGAAAGTTGCAATTGGTGGAGTATAAAGTGGAATACAATCACATATACATCGATCATTTGAGTTTAGGACTTTTTGAAGTTATGTTGTTGCACCAAATACTTATGAACGCTCCATTTATTTTGGCAACAAGTTAAGGCAAATCAACGACCATAAATTTTGCTATGTTGAGTATATCAGCTTCAATCAATTGCTCCATATTTACACTCAAGAACAACAACAACAACAACGACAATACAGCTTAATTCCCAAAATTTGGGGTTTGCTATGGACCCTCATCAGATTAGATTGGGTTGGCCACATGAATTCTTTTTCTCAATTCTATATTATTTGAAGTCATGCTCTTTGTTCCTCCCATATTTGCAATCATTAGTGGTTTTTCACTCTTCGCTATCTCACTCACGGTTGGTGGCTTTTTTTTTTCTTTTTCTTTTTTTTTTGAGATAAAAGATAGAAGGTTGGTGGCTAATCAAGTAATCGCAAGTAGTGTCGTCTCTACCAAAGGTGAGTGTGCTTTTTGTTTTTTGTTTTAGGCTCATATACCCAATGCAATTGTCGCCCTTGTTGTTTTTCTTTGTATTTCTTTTGATTGAATTATGTTTCTGTGTTTGATGTAATACGACCAAGACATGTTAGAACTTAGAATACAATAGGCTATCATTAATAAAGTAGACCATGGTTTTGTAGAATATCGAGGTTTTATAATACTATTAGTCACAAATCCGTGAGATGCACGGAAGGTTAGCCATTACAAAAATATAAAATGATTTACATATTGTTTCCAGCATAATCCTCCCAAATGTATAATTTTCTAAGTGGTTCACTGAAGATAATGTCCAATTCAAAAACAATAACAAAAAAATATATATACAGAAGAGATTACTACTACCAACAAAGTAAACCTGTTTTTTCCTTCAATCTTATGCTTGCAAATACTTGAATTAACTGCTAACAAATAAAGAAAATATATACTGAGACCATGGACCTTATCCTCCCACCCTAAAGTTTCTTACATAGAAATCTCACAAAAATAGACAGAATGTAAGGAACACTCAAAATTTATAAAGCAGAAAATGAACTATATTAATGGATATACTAACAAAATATCGCATTATACGTGCCACCATTGGCACTTCAATATTAGTAGCCTTGTCGTATGGCTTCACATTGTCCCAAGTCTCAAGCACAAGAAGTTCATCATTGTGTTGTTCAATCAAATTAGCAAAGTGCGAAAGTGCCATTTGTCTTTCCTAGATATTTATTAGAATTTAAAAATAAAAATAAAAACCACTCTTAAAATTTGTACAGTAACATTTGTCTTTCTACATCAAATTATAGTGACAAATAAGAAGCACAATAAGAAATAGTTACATAAGTGGTCATCTTTGGCCATGGTCCATCAAATGCCTGGGAAGCAACAGTAAATTCTTGATTTATATCTTTAGCATCACTTTCAATAACATTTTGCTAGGTACCTTCAACAACATGAGCATCACATCCCCTACCCTAGGATCCAATGTCGGAAAAGTCTTACCTGAGGCCAAAAGTAGCCATAGCATAACTTTCAAGTTTCAATACACATTAGAATAGCAAAATGAGATACCACATCACCTAAAAAGTGTAGTTAAAAAATATAGTGAGGCTTGGATGGGTTTTTTTTTTTTTTTTAATTAAAGCATTACCATAAGGTATCTTATAAAAAATGTCATTTTGACACACCAAGCACCTACTTATTATTTTAACACACCATTTTACAATTCACAATTTATCACACATTCTATTCTTTGATTCTAAACATTAAAATAAAATATCCACACATTAAAATAATATATTTGTAACACAAAACTCTGCCAATATACCAAACATAAACAATGGCAGTGGCCACCACCCAACGACCAACAACCACCAACACAACCAGTAGCCACCAACCAACAACCACCACATCCTCCACAACCCAAAACACAACTCAAAACAAACCAAATAAATTCCAACCAAATACCCACAACAAATCCATAGCCACAACCACCACAAATCAGATTAAAAACAAAAACAAACAGGTAAGAAAGGTAGAGAGATCCGACAATGGTGGCTTTCTTTGTCGACGGTGGTGGCTTTAGATCGGCGATAGTGGCTAAGATCGGCCTCGCGTTGTGGCTGAGATGTGCATCAGACGAGTGGTGCTGCAGCTTCAAGCCGTGGCTGAGATGGGTTCAGATCGAGGCAGCATGGCAGCTTCAGACCGAGGTGGCAATGGCAGCTTCAGACTGGTGACGATGGCATCTTCAGATCGGCAACGATGGAGTCTTCAAACAAGAAGCGATGGCGGCGGCTTGATCGGATGTAAACTGCGGCGGCTTGATCGGTGAGGCCGTCGTACTGTTGATTTGGGTTGTGGGTGATCGGCAGCTTGAGGGTGAGGGAGGGTGATCTGAAGTAGAAAGAGAGCTGCACATCAGAGAAACAAAACAGTGAGAAGAGAGGGAAAACGTTGAATTAAATATTGAGAGTAGAGAGAAAAAGTTGAATAAAAAAAATTTTTGTTTTAGCACATCTGTCCGTACCGTCTCATAATTGAGACGGTACTGTAGCATGTTGCAAATTTTTTGAGATTTGGAACACCTCGTGAAGCTTGAATAATGGTGTTTGGTGTGCCAAATGCCAAATATTTGACATTTGGCACACCTGATAGTAGTGCTCTTAGTAAATATACTTGGATTCAATTAGTTTAATTTGAATCATAGGATTACCCTTCACCCATCCTTATGGAAGAAGGAAGTACCATTTCAGTAAGAAATCATTGCCGTTACCAATAAGCTCATGAATCCTGGAAAGTCTTACCTGATGCTGCATTGACAAACTACCCAACAATCAAAGCTGGGTATAATTTACTTAGATTAATTCGGTCCTCAACAGTAGCAGCAATCCTATATCAATATATTCCTCTGCTCAACTTAATTAGAAGGATTCTTGATTTACTTTGAAATAAAGAATTCTTCTATCTTTTTCATCGAAAAATTTCATATGACACCACTAAATTTCTATGGAATATATCAAAAATCTTGTAAGTTCATGCATGCTATTATGGAACAATATGGTTTATGGAATTTTAGAATTAATTATCATGCAAATTTTCTTACCCATTGATCTGTGCAGTACATGGGTTCTTAGATAAAAAAAATTAACTTCATATGCCTACATCTTCAAAGACTTGGAACATGTAGGCACGATAGAAACTCTGCTCAACCTAACTGATTAAAGTCAAAACGTTTAGACTTTGTTTAAGATGATGACATAAATAAGAATTCAAAAATTAGATGTTGGTCTTACTTTCAAGGGACCTCAAAGTCATAGGGAAAGTAGTATTCACAAATCAAAGGCAAGCAAAAACTTACCTATCCTTTTAACAACCTCTACACCTACCTGATGACACACGTCACACACAGGTTAAACCTACCATGATATATAACACATAAAATATGCACACAAACTTATATATTTTTGCACAGATATAACTTCAATACCCCCATGTTTTTTTCTTTTTAAAGATCAATTTAGGTCCAATTCAGTCTATTCGGTCTATTTCGGTTTATTCAATCCACTTCAGTCTAATTCAGTCCATTCAGTCCAATTCGGTCCATTTCAAGATTTTCATTTTCTTGTAGGGCCAAACAAAAAATTGAATCAATCATGAAGAAAATCATTATTATACGCTTATTATGGAAAAAAAACAATCACTTCAAACTTTAGGGACAAAAAGTGTTTGTGCTTAAGTTTAGGTACCATCAGAATATATATTTTGGTCTTTAATTAATTTTTGCTCGTCGCATGTAGAAAACACAGTTGAATGATCTTATCCAAGCCTCCAAGCCCTTGTGTGAAGAAAGTGGAATACATCTCTTCATAATACCTTATACCAAAAAAAAAAAAAGTACATAAATACAAGAGCCAATGTGAGGTTCAAGCCCAATAACAAATGAATTTATTGCCTGGATCTGAAGTTAAATTTGGAAAAACAAAAATACAAGTACATATATGCATGGCAAGGATATGGAAAAATTAAAAGAAGTATAGCAACTAACAAAACCTGCGATAGAAAGAAAGACGATGACTTACCAGTCCAAGACCACCGTCATTAGAATCATTGCAATTAATGTTACCGTGAGCCATACATGCTTTATCTTTGAATCCGCTTGGAGTGTGGTACATCATTATAGCAACCTTCATCACTAGGTCTAGCCTCATCATCATCACGGCTTCGCTTAAGTTTGCTATCTTCTCTAATCACTGTTGAATTGTCAAGATCATATTCATGAGTAAAACCAACACCCTTATAATGAGGGATGCAGCTACTGTTGCAGCTTTGACCCATCATTTCTCCGATATCTTCAATGTCTTGCTTGTATACCATACGAAACCCACATTTCTTAACCTCAAAGCAAGGGTTGTGAGGCTTTGGAATTCTAACCCTCATTTGAATCAATTCATTCTCATCAATTTGACTCAATACTGCTCTCACATTCTCATAAAAACAATGAGAGGGAAAATAGAGCATCCAAAGGTGAAGTGAGTCAATATGACCAAAAGTATTTACAAAATAGCTCGACTCTCTTGCACCTTCATGTTTATTGACTTCAATATAACAATCAAAACAACAAAGACTGTTTGGATGAAGATCACGGAATGACAAAACAGAGCACACAGCCATTCCCATCCACTCTTTTGAATGAGTAACCTGTGCATTCACTATATTTCCCACACTTTGATGGCTAAACCATTTTGAAATTTCACTTCCAGGAATAAGAAGTCTACAGGCAGCCCGAGGTCTTTTATTTTTAGGTGCACTGTAGAGTCCCTGAAACATACAAGCTTTTGATGTTTAGAATTTAGCAAGTTACACCTAATTTAACTTTAAGGCCTAAATTTTATACATGTTTCTGATTAAATACAAGATTTTTAATATGGGTAAATTACACCACCTTCCCTTGAAGTTTTACCAAATCACAGTTCACCTTTTGAGGTTTGAAACTTTGTATATATATATTTAAATATATATTTTTTAGGTTTTTACAAATGGAATTGAGAGGACTTGGATTTAATTGTTGCATTTATGCGATCAAATGGGAGAATGTCACTAATAACCTCAAAGGAGAATGATATAATTTGCCCTTGTAGTTTTGTCAATTAAAGTCCAAATGTATGAACTCATTTCAATATAAGTCATGTCCATATCTCATTATTAATTTTTGTTATTTTGGACAACAAGAACGCAGATAAAAGTAGGAAATCATTTTTTAAACTTTGTATTTCACCGATGGTTTGTTGATAAATCAATTTGGCATTCGTTGAATTGAGAAAATAGAGAACGAAAGCTTTGTTTGTAGTAAGAAAGTGATTCCCACAAAATCAAATTTGATTACCTAGATAAAACAAACAAATAAATAAATAAATTTCAACAATTTCCCCTTTTTCCTCTTCTGCATCATTGCCTAGATTAAGGTATATGAATAACAGATAAGGAAATATGCAACAAATTGAAACAGTTTCATATATTTAGGACTTTATTTGATAAAATTAAAGCCTAGTACGTAATATGAAACAAACAATGTATACTCTCTTAGCCTTTTATATAATTTCCCCTTTATAACATATTGTATAGTTTTTAGACCCCTTAAACAAAAACAAATTAACCTAGTAATTTAGCCAAGTGATTAACTTAGGTAAATTATTCAAATATAGATTAACACAAGTAAATCTTATCATTGAAACAGTGCGGAAAATAAAGAACACAACGATATGATAACCCAGGAAAATCAAACCGTTAAAAAACCTGAGAAGGATTTAATCTAATTATCCTTAAGGTAAAACAAATCCACGATGAAAGAATTGAAGTTTTATAATAGAGACTTAGACCACTAACATCCTATTGCTACCTCGAGTAAAAAACTTATTACCACGACCACGTGACAACTCCGAGTCCACAGACTACTTCTTTCTTAGATTCACAGCAACCACAGGTACTCCCACTTGTGTTTTTCTTTAAGCTCTTTATGCAGCAACTAAAACGATTACCAAGCTCTTGACATCAATCTTGATCTCAATAACCCTAAGTATGTATGAAAGCAAACACCTCTAGATCTCACAAGAGATTCATACACACAGCATAAAACAAGAACTACAAAATGTCGCTAGGGTTTTCCTTTTTATACTTAAGGCAAAACATAAAACCCTACACGTCATATGGGCTTGGGCTGAGTTGGAAAAATCTGCAGAAAAAACAATCTGCATGAGTTTCGATCGATCGAGTCTAATTTTCGATCAATCAAGCCTTGCAGAAATTGAACAATAATTTTCAGCAATTACTCAATTCCAATTTTACACATAGACACACTTTGAACAGCCTAATTCTAGACTCTAAGTTTTTATCATGGTTTGTCAACATTACACATTGAAGTTCTAATACATTTAGATCCTAAATCCTTAGAACCTAACACACACACACACACACACACACACACATATATATATATAGAGAGAGAGAGAGAGAGAGACCTGAGCATCTGCTAAAAGCATTCTAAAGAACACATTTCTTTGGGGTTGAATGTCAGCCAATTTGAAGCAATTGAAGAGAATTAGAGATGGCGGGTATAGTTTGTCTAGTGTTGACCTATTTGGTAATGTTGCCAATGAGGTACAATTTCCTGCAACAACAACTGAAGTGCTTGATGGAAGTTCTGGAAATGAATGAAGCCTCGAGCAATGCGTCAAAAAAATATTCTTCAACTTTGATAGTTGAATGATGCTTTCAGGAAGACAATCAAAATTATTTCCACTAAGATTTAAAACTTCTATAGAGTATAAACAGCCACAATCATTAGGGATTGTCTGAAGATTGCAATCACTTATATCCAATCTTGTTAAAAAACGCAAACATGACAGGGAAGGGAATAACATGCTCACAGGATTTGGGATTCTTCTTGGCCTTAAATTAAAAGAGAAAAGCTTGTTCCAGAGTTTAGGTGATGACGCTTTGCATCCTTGAAGAGATAGTACCTTAAGATTTTTCAAAAGAATGATAGAGAAAGGCGGCTCTCTAAAAGTAATCCCACTCACATTAAGCTTGTCTAGACTTTTGACATTCAATAGGCTCTGTGGCAAATTGTCAAGTTTCAAGCATCCAGCCACATTGATATCTTTAAGCAACTTGAAGCTACAAATTATGGTAGGAAGACATACCAGATTTTTACAATCTCTTAAATGCAATGAAGCAAGGTTAGTCAAATGTTCAATTGAAGAGGGAAGTTTTGTAATAGTAGTGCCATCTAAGTGAAGTTTTGTTAAGCGCTCCATATTTCTAGCAAATTCTGGAATTCTCTTTATTTTTGAACAATCAGAAAGAATAAGATTCTCAAGACGTTCCATTTCAAACTTGCTTGGAAGACTGTTAAGGTTTTTGCAGCCTTCAAGGTTAAGAAGAGTAAGCTTTTTATGAGCCATAATAGATGGGTGAACCTCTCGTAAATTTATACAACCTTTAGCAACCAATTTCTCTAGATTGGGGACTCCGGTGAAGTCAGGGGTTGCAATAAGGTTTAAAGAATCATTCAATTTGATGGACTTTAACTTGTCAAAATGCTGTTAAAATCCAAATACAATAAATTAGAAATAGTATATTAGGTTTTACAAAAATGAGAATTTATTGATCTCACACACACACACACACACAAAGAATATCTAAATAACAATTGTACCTTTATTCCTTTCCAAAGTCTTTCAATTTTGCTATGGCACATGTGAAGTTCAACAAGTTCATTTGGTTGAAAACTTGATGGCAAAGATTTTGAAGGATATAAACTCCAATCAAGAAATCTTAAGCTATTAGAAAGATGTTTGGGGCCATGTAGTAGGTGAACACCATGAATTATAAGCAATTTGAGATTAGACATCTTTGAAAAGACTTCAAGGTTCCAATGTACATTTTCGAATTCACCAAATTTAGGCAACCAAGGAAGCTCTAGGACTAAGCCTTGAATTGCTTCTGTTCCCTGATAATCAAGAAAAGGGGATGAGTGAGTTGCAAGATATATGAAAACAAAGTTGTTCAAGCTTTAACTTTGTTAAATAATATGATAAGATATATGCTCAAATTGAACAAATGATCTATTACCGTATTTGTCGTCAACACATGGTGAATGTCCTTATATAGCCACAGTTTGCTATGCTTTCCAGGTTCTCGAGGAAAATCTTGACGAACTATATCTTGACCCATTTTTTGTAGTAGTTCATGCATGCAAAATTTATTTTCATATTCTTTTAAGAGAGACTTTTCAATGAGAACCCTTAATCCAATGCAAGGATATAGGCCAAGGCAATCTAGTATTTTTACCACATAGTTTTTATCCTTCATATTAAAGAAACATGCAATATGTAGAAAGATTTCCTTCTCTGTTTCTTGAAGTCCATCAAAACTTGTTTGAAGTACTTTGATAATTTTTCTTTCGGGAAATTCCTTGAGTCTATCTAATGCACTATCCCATTCGTCCTTACTTCTATTGAACAAAAAAGAGCCCAAAACTCCAATCGCTAGAGGAAGACCATTAGCATAATTTACAGATTGTATAGACAACTTTAGATAATCTTCAGTAGGATGACTATTTTTAAAAGCTTTCAAACTAAAAAGATAAAGAGCATCATCATCATTCAATCCTTTAACCTCATATATTCCATTTACATTATGTCTTATCAACAAATGCTTATCTCGTGTTGTGATGATAACTCTACTACCTGAACCAAACCAATTATGCTCTCCAGCTAACTTTTCTAATTGGTCAAATTCATTTACATCATCAAGAACAAGAAGAATCCTTTTATGATACAACCTATTCTTGATCATAAGAACTCCATCATCAACATCCCGTATATTGATACTTCTCTCCATCAAAATTTCACAAATAAGTTTTTGTTGTGAAGGAAGTAAACCATATTTTTCAGATACTTCCCTAATATTAGTGATAAAACTACCACCTTCAAATTCATTGAAAACCATATGATAAACAACTCTGGCAAGAGTTGTCTTACCAATCCCCCCCATCCCCCAAACACCTATAATGCGAACATCATTCGATCCTATAGCTAAAAGTGACATCAATTCCTCCACTCTGGAATCTATTCCTACTAAATCTTTGGTATCTCTTGGGAATGCACAACTTAATTTTTGCAATATCACTTCCACAATATCCTGGATAAATTCTGACTCACGCCTACAAAAAAGAAAGACAATCGGCAAATGTGATTGCACCATCCCTAACACACCCCCCACCCTGTGTGTGTGTGTGTGTGTGTGTGTGTGTGTGTAGTGTTAAGTTTTGTGATGAACTAGTCGCGAACCAATGCATTGCGCGTGATAATTATTTTATGGTGGTTTTATTAAATTTTTTTTACAATCCAAACTAATTTAATAATGAGTAATGTATTTCGTAATCATATTTTTATTTATTATAGGAACAATCATAAATGTAATATAGGAATAATCATAAATCATGAATATAAATTTTGTTGTACCAAAATGCACTGTTTAGAAACCCGGACCGGACCGGACCGGGCGGTCCGACCGGGAAAACCGGGAACCGGAGGGCATTCCGGTTTTTTAAGGCCCCAGAACCGGGTATTGGTGCTTTGTGAGGGAACCGGACGAACCGGGGTTGAACCGGGAAAACCGGCCGAACCGTAGACCGGTTCAACCGGTCATGGAATAGAGAAAAATTCTGAAAAATGCGGCTGGCAGGGGTAGAACTGGAGCTCTCACACATTAATAGTAAGACTGAAGCCTTGACCAACAGACCAAGTGCTCCTCTTGTGAACTAATATGCAATATTATTAAATTTATATTAAATTTACATGATTTATAGTTTCTAAACTTTTATGTCATCTTTCTCAACATATTAAATATTACTAAATTAACTTTTTATTTAAAAATAATACCTATGCAATTTATGAATTTATTTTAAAAGTCATTTTTAGTTAATTGAAATGATTTATCTTAAAGGATTATTATAAAAATTTCTTTTTATGCTTATTTATGTTGTACTATTTTTTATTAACCTTATAATGTACTATTTTATGTATTTTGTTTCAATTTTAAAGATATTTTTAGTAAATTTTGCTAATATTTACAAATTTAATATATTTATTTATATTTAAATAATTATTAAATTAATTATGACGTCATCACGGTTCAACCCCGGTTCGACCTCGGTCGGACCTCAAAAACCTTGAACCTCTCTCTTTTACGGTTCAATGAACGGTCCGGGTCTGAAAACCTTGCCAAAATGAAAACAATACAATTTTTCTCAGAAATTCAAAAGGCAAGTTAACGAAAATATTCATTTTTTAATAAAATTTATTTATAACATTTTGTGAATCATTAAAAAGAATATAAAATTTGGACATTATTCTTTTAGGTTTAAACAAACTTTCTCAAACCTTATTTTTTCTGCCTACAATCCAAAACACCGAAAAATGTTACTAAGAAAAAAAAAACTTAACAGTGATTAATTGGACCAATTAGGAAAACAATTTGTTGTAATTTCATCCATCCAAAACATATTATCAAATAAACAATTATTCACAAAATCTAAGAATTAAATTTCTATATATGCATTTTTATAAAATAATAATAATAATTAAAATAAAATAAAATAAAATTGCAAAAGCTAAAATTTTTCACCCATCCGATTATTTTCGTTTAGTTAACCTTTGCTTTTCTCTAAATAAATGACATTATAGTATACTTCTAATACAACTATTAAGAGTACTTTTTCTACCATAAAGAATTAAATAATAAACAAAAATTAGCAAAATTTCATAGTTTAACATCTAAATTGAGTAATATAAAAAATCATGCTATGTAATAGAATAAATATCAATTTACAATAAATACCAAATTATCCAAATCATGCTATATAATAAAATAATATTATATTTTTATATACTATATTTAATTCTTTATAACGCAATAAGATAACATTTAATAATTAAAGAGAATAAAAAAATTAAAAACAAAAACAAAACTAACCGAAAGTAGAGTTTTAAAGAATATAAAAAATTATCTACCTAAAGCAGATATGCAAGAAAAATAAAAAAAAAATCCACCAAAAATTTGAGAGAGAGAGAGAGAGAGAGAGAGAGAACTTTTTTGTTGTGAGGGAATACTATGCATAGAATGGAAGAGATAGCGACAAATTTATAGTAAGAGGATTTGAATAATAAAGCTAAAAGTAAAAGAAGATGAAGGGAAAGATGAAGAATGATATTAATTTAGAGGGTAGTGGAGAAATGAAAAGATAAGAAAAGAAAAAAGGTTGGAGAAGTAGTAGGAGATAAAAGGTAAGGGAAGGAGAAAGGTTAGAGAAGTGTAAATATTAAAAAAAATGTTAAAAACAATTATAGGAAAAAAAAAAGATAATGACGTGGTCACTAATATAACTCAACTGGAACGTAACAACAATAAATACTATGCTTCAATTTTTAAAAATATATAAATTTCTCTCAAATTCTAGCAAATCCCGCACGGAGAAGTGGAGAACTAAATAAATGCAAAAATTCCTACACGAGTGTAGTAACTACTAACTAGTAATTCCATATTACTCAAAACCGAGTAATTAATGATTTACTGTTGTAGCCGTACATTCAATTCTACAAGGGTTTGATGGCTAATAGCTTTGGTTCAACTGTTCAAATACGGACTTAAGCTTGCAGCGGCCTTCCCATATGGGGGAATAATAAGGTTGAAACTTGAAAGACGTTCACGTTCAAATATACATACATAGTACATATAGTATGATTGTGTTCAGACTATGGAAACAAAAAGACACATGGCAGTTTTTGGGAAAATTAATTAAAAAGCAGTGTGTGAGTATTTTTTTTTTTTTAAATAATATAGACAGAAAACACATAGGATGGGGAGAATTAAACTTTAAGTACAATACTTAGAGTTTGCGGATGTCATTTGTAAGAGTAAATAATGTGATTGTAATTTTGTATCGCTGATAATTGATTTTAGATAATTATATTTAAAGATGTTGACCTGAAGCTTTCCGAGTTACACTATATGTACCATTGCATTAGGTAGATAACTGATTTTAATATTGGGTTAAAATCAAACTGGTCACTTGTTCTTTTAATTTGAAATGATAAGTCCCTGAATTTTGAGAAATGTTTAAATTGATCATTTTGTTATTATTCTGTCAACGGGAATGAATGGAAAACACATCATGTGAGGAGAAAGTGTTTCCTTTAAATATAATATTCGCTTCAAAGTAAAACTTATTTGAATTTGTTAACTATATTATGACAGAATGATCAATTTAGACATTTTTCAAAGTTGAAGAACTTATTATTTCAAATTGAAAGAAGAAGGGGCCAGTTTAATTTTGACTCCAAGTTCAAGAGGATCTTTATGTATTTTTCTTTTCAATATATTCAGTGAAATAATGTTACTCATTGAAATTACCTGTCTTGTAAAGACCATCCAGAAAGATTGGCCACTTCTCTCAAAGTAGCTCTCCACTTGTGAACCTTCTTCATGTTCTCTTTGAAATGTTTTTCATGTTCAACAAATGCTTGTGCATAAATTTTTGTCGGTTTACGCACTTCAGATGGATCCACATCATAAAAAATGGGTAGAATTATAAGCCCCATTTTTTTTTTGCATTCCACAATCTTTACAAGTTCATCCAAACACCATGGCGATGATGCATAATTTTTTGAGAGAATGACAATAGCAAACATTGATTCTTCTATTGCTTTTAAAAGCTCAAGTGAAATGAGTTTTCCTCTCTCAAGTTTTTCATCGTCCTTGAATGTGAAAATGCCCTTTTGCTTCAAAGCAGTGTATAAATGGTCCGTAAAACTCTTACGAGTATCTTCCCCTCTAAAACTTAGAAAGACATGATATTTCCACCGATGGCTAGAAGAAAAAGATGGGCTTTTTGTATCCATGACAGCCAATCTAAGTTAACAAGTAAATCTGGAATTACGGTATAGAATTATAGATAAGAAATGGTATGTACGCATGAAAAAAAAAAAAAAAAAATCATTCAATTAGATGTTGAGGAAAAAAAAGCAAAACGATTTAGTAATAAAAGTGAAACTAAGGGGGAGAGATAGCAGAAAAGGATGTGCATGACAAATCAAAACTTACAGATTTTGGAGAAGGATGCTCGTGACAAGTCAGAGGTTATACAGATTTTGGAGAATTGCCGTAGTGTCAGTAAAGAACCGTGCAATTGATGGTTAAATAGGAATAACAAGGCTTGGTTACAGTACTATTGTGCATTGGATTTAACATGATGCGAACACATGACATATTTTAGACATGTATCCACATTGTATTGGGACTAATATGCTGCCTGCTGGAGTAATACACCCAAACCATATTCAATTAGGAATGTGTGACGCAACTGCGGTTAAATTGACACTTACTTTTCTTGTAATTCTTAGGTGAAAAGTGTAATTACACTTGTAATTTACACATAATAAGAATATAAAATAAAGGAATATGTTAACGGCATTCACTTGCAGGTCCTATTGTATCGAGAAGTAGTTAAAAATAAAAAATAAATTCTCATTTAACTAATGGCCCTTGTGGGACACTCCCCCTCCCCTCCTCAAAAAGAAGTTGATCTTTTGCTTAACCAATGCACTTACTTCAATACTCATTAACTGAAGTCTTAGCACACGTTTGGTTAGAGAGAAAAAAGAGAAAAGGAAATGAAGTGTTTTCCCCTATTTGGTTAGAAAGAAAGAGTAGGTTGGTGATTTTTCACCGAGCCCACAGATCCCAATCTCTCCAAACTAGGGTGATTTTTGGAGAGAAAACTTGGGCTAGAGATACATTGACAACTTTACCCCTCTATAATTTGAGTCAATGCCGAGTCTGTCATTTTTTTGTGTTGTCATCTAAAATTGCAATTTGATTTTCATGGTGGTTTGGGCAAATCATGCCGCCGTGAGGGAGTTCGAGAGGAAACCTTGGCCAACGACTTCACTTGACTCCACCACCTCTATAGCCATTGATCTTCACCACATACACCTCCATGGCCACTAATTCAATTTTTTATTTATTAATTTCTCCTTTGAAATTTATTTTATTTTTATTTTTATTTCTTTTCCTTTGGTTTATTTGTTTTATATTTATTGCAAGGGATTTTTTATTTTATTTTTTTTCCTTTGGTACTTTTATTTTATTTTGCCGTAGATTATTTTTATTTTTTGGGTAACACAATAATAATAATAGGGGAATGAGTATAAATTCAAACCCATTGCATTTTTCATTCTATCATATTTCTTCTCAACCAAACAAAAACATTTTTTCCTTATTCCACTTTTTCATTCCCAAATAAACACATATTAGGAAAAATTAAATATTTTCTATCTCCCGTACTCCCCCAACCAAACGAAGCCGCAAAAAAAAATTGTACAACATTATGTCATCTCAGAGAGAGAGAGAGAGAGAGAGAGAGAGTCCGTATACCCTTTTTTGGTCAAGTCAATCAAGAAAAAAGGACTCTATGTAACTAAGAAGGATACCCATATGCTGTGTATCTAATAGTTGGTTGATTTTAGATATGCATCATTGTCAGTTTCTTAAAAAAAAAATTTCTTCTCTCCCCGTGTGTGTGTGTTAATACTTAGGAGATGTTTGGTACATGTACTTAAAAACTGAAAACATGTGTTTAAAAATATGTGTAAAAATACATGTAGGTGAAAAAATATATAAAAATACGTATAATATTATTAAAAAACTAAAAATATATGTTTGAATGGATATACCAAACCGCTCAAAAGAATGATACCCCATGTGGCTACTCACATTAGCGTAGAATCAACATCCATGTGAGCAGTGCATCAAGTGACATAGGTGCCACTTTACGTACGTCAAATACTGTTACCAAGAGTCCAAGTCAAGTCAAGATCTCAGTTTAAACCTTAACTGGCTTTTTCAAAGAATAGATGAGAAAATATCTAGTGGCCGGTGGCCCCACTTTCCATAAAATAGAGGAAATTTCTTGACAATGAGTCAGCCGTGTAAAACTGTAAAATTTTCCACAATTTTTTTCTTTTCCAAGACGATTGATGCGGTAAGCTTAATATCAACTAGTTGTTAATTTGTGCAATGTATGAAGAAACTATTGATAATAAGATCTAATAAAATTTAGAAATTGAAAATTGAGTTAATAATATATATGTATATTATAGACAATTCGCAATATAGCATTTAAAAAAAAATGAATGGTCATAATAAAATAAAATACAATAAAAATAAATATTTAACTTCTATAATTTTTCATGGTTTAGAAGTATTGTCCAACCTAAAACGTTATTGAATTGTTAGGAGAAATCTTTATCAACTATTAATACTAAAAAAAATAAATGGTCATAATAAAATAAAATACAATAGGAATAAATATTTAATTTCTATAATTTTTCATGGTTTAGAAGTGCTGTCCAGCCTAAAACATTATTAAATTGCGGGGAGAAATCTTTACAAACTGTTAATACTGACATACATGCTTATGTTGTCAACAACTCATTAAAAATGCATAGTTACCGAAACTTACAAAGTAATTTATAATTCTTAAATTAATATTTACAAAGAAGTCAGAAACTATAAATGTCATTAAATATTTAATAATTCTATTTATGTATCAAGCACATTACAATTGAACATTGAGAGAATTGAAGGAAAAAATTTCAAAATTATACATTAAAGAAAAATCAACATTAGGATGTTCTATTGTTTGAGGGGAATCAGTTTTCACATGAGAATAATCTAATCTCACATCAATGTTCTGGTTTAGATACTATTTATAGCATAAAATAATGCACATACACATTCTTCTTCTCTTTCCCTATGGTTATGGGTATTATATTTATCTATTGGTGAGAATTTCAAATGGAATGAGATGACATGGGACTTGAATAGAGCATTATTTATGAAGCTCTATTACTAAAATTCGTTCTTATTATTAAAAAAAAAAAACAAATTCATAATTACTTTGCAGGTTGATTAATCACTAAAATTTTGACTTGATCCATAAAGTAACAGCGAATATTAACAAATATACTTAATTTTCAACACATTTTCTCCAAATATTTTAGTTAGCAAAATCATTAATAAGGTGAAAATCACTAATAATAATAATTTATGGTAAAGAATCATTAAAAGCATAAGAAAAATGATAAATTTGACCTAATATATATTTCTAAGTACTACAAAGCATTTTTTATTTCTTAAAATATATATATATATATATATATATATTAGATAGGTTGAAACTATCTCCAAAAAATATATATATTTCTTAACATACTTATGAAAGAAAAGAACAATGTTTCATAATTAAAGTGAAAATTTCTAATACTATAATTTTTAAAAATTAAATATATATATATATATATATATATACACACTATCTTAAACTATAAATTAAAAATATTAATTAAAAGGAAAATTTTAAACCTTGTGTTTTATACAGGGGCGTAGCCAGGAATTTTTATATGGGGGGGCCGATTCGAAGTATTGATATAAAAAACATAAATTAAAAGTCTATTGAATATGAAATTTCAATTTTGATATATCTTAAGCATCAATGAACATACAAAATTTGTCTAGTTTACTATAGACATATACAAAAATATCCATACAAAAGAAACATTTCACATCAAAATCATGCCTGACGACAATTTTTCATGGAATAGAATTCATCCATAATCATTTCCATGGTAAAACTCCCAGCAATCATCAATCATCAATCATCATCATTCCTATTATTAAAATTTTCCTATATTTTAATTTTTTTTAATACAACTTTAATTAATAACAACCCCTCAAACAAAAACAAAAATTAAACACACAAATATTTGTACACAACATAAACTAAACAATTTAACAACTTCTACAGCCACATGATATCTAACTAATCAAAAATAGGTAATAAATCAAAATAATTTTACCTTAGAAATGGGTGTGCCTTGTGGCAAACTGGCAATGCTTATTGCCAACAACTGTAGATATTCTTCCCTTCAAGACTCATCAGGCATCACAGATTCACAAACAAATGAAACAATCTCCTTATCTTCATCCCCATGCCTTCAATCATATATTTCTCTAAAAATCTATGAAAATATAAAGAGCATGTGAATATTTAGGTGTAGATAGTTGAGAAAATCAAAAAAAGACATTGAAAATAGATGAAGGTCTAGTTCTTAAATAAGAGAAGAAAACTCACCAGACAGTCACCAAGTTCCAAATCCTGAATTTGACAATGAAGTATGTTGAGTGATTTTACAGCCACATGATATCTAACTAATCAAAAATAGGTAATAAATCAAAATAATTTTACCTTAGAAATGGGTGCGCCTTGTGGCAAACTGGCAATGCTTATTGCCAACAACTGTAGATATTCTTCCCTTCAAGACTCATCAGGCATCACAGATTCACAAACAAATGAAACAATCTCCTTATCTTCATCCCCATGCCTTCAATCATATATTTCTCTAAAAATCTATGAAAATATAAAGAGCATGTGAATATTTAGGTGTAGATAGTTGAGAAAATCAAAAAAAGACATTGAAAATAGATGAAGGTCTAGTTCTTAAATAAGAGAAGAAAACTCACCAGACAGTCACCAAGTTCCAAATCCTGAATTTGACAATGAAGTATGTTGAGTGATTTGTTTTAGAAAGCAAGAAGAAAGAAAAAATTGGTCAGGATTTTTTTTTTTTTAGGACTGGAGGACTGATGCTGCTGAGTTTTTTGGGCTGGTAGGCGGTACAATGGAAGTGTATCAGAGAAGACAAAGAAAAAAAAAAAAGAATAAGAAGTAAAGTGGGAAGTGTATCAAAGAAGGCAAAGAAAAGAAAAGAATAAGGGATTCCGTGAGACCGTGGGGTGGGTTTTTGAGACGGAGAAAGTGAAGTTTTGTTTGTTATGTGTTTAGATTTTAGTATTTAAATGTTAGTGGCCAACTTTGTGTTTTATTTGAACTTTGGAGTATGAGAGGCCTAAACTAAAGGTGGGAAACCTGGGAGAATTATGGCCTAAAACTAAAGCTGGGAGTGGGAGAAATAGTGGGGGGGCCGAATGTCTAACTTGGGGGGGGGGGGGGGGGGGGCCAATCAATTTTCAATTTTCATACCTACTCTGTTGGATTTTTTTTTTTTTTTTTTTTTTTTGCAGGGGCCACGGCCCCCCCAAGGGACAATGTGGCTCCGCCCCTGGTTTTATATAACATATTTATATAAGCTTAGAGCAGTCTTCATAGATCAAAATAAAAGAAAGTAAAAAACAATAAAAAAGTTGTGGGCAAATGAAAAATCAAAACGGCAATCCATTAATATCTCTTCTACCCACAGTCCCCATCTACTCCCACATCCTCTTTTCTTCTTCTCCGTTTATCCGTTTATCTTATCTCTCTCTCACTCTCTTGCATAAAAGTAGGTATCATTATTTTGGGTTTGGTTTTTTGTTCAACTGATTGTGAAATCTCTGACAAAATTATAATCTTGGGTTTCTTAACAAAAATTTCAACAGATTGCGGTGCCTAAATCACATAGATCTAGTTGCTCAGAAAGAAACAACAGGTAGGTCATTGCTATTGCTTTCACTGTTCTTTCAATCGCTCTTCGATAGTATCAATTAATATCTCGTGAACATTTTTCAAGTCTATATTAATAACTCTCCCATTGCCATATCTACTATCCCCGGTGACGATAGATGAAGCGTTGAGTTGTGCAGAGTGGTATTTGTGGCTATGAAGTTGTTGAAGAGCATAAAGAGGAGTCGAGATTAAAAATAAGTAATAAAAGAGAAATTTAAAAATAAAATAAATTATAATGAGGTGTAAATTTGTAACGCTTGCAAAGTTAACGTGTCAAAATTTTAAAAGGTTAACAAAAAGTTAAAAGTTTCGTTTTCATAGTATAATTTTTGGGTCAAAATTGTAAGAGGTCAATAAAAAGTTAAAGTTTTTAGATTTATGTTATACTAGTCATTAACCCGTACGATACACGGAAACAATTCCTAGATGAGTTTCAAGAAAAAAAAATTATTAGTTTTTAGTTGGAGTAGTAAGCAAAAATGCATAAAATTAAATTTAAAAAAAAATGATATTGAAAGAAATAACACAAAATTTTATTAGTTAGGTAAAAGAAAGCAATGTTTTAGTTATTAGTATTTTGTGGGAGAGAATAAAAGACAAAATGCTGTATCTCTAGTTTTTTTTTTTTTTTTGAGAAACACACACATATAGGGGAAAAAGGATGAGATAAGGGAATATACTCACACGCTAACACCAAAACTGCATACGGCAGTTAGTATCACAGAGCAAGTGATAAGCCCCTTCTCAATATCACACTTTATCAACGTGGGACGACTCAACAACACTGAGTATTTTTTTTTTTTTTTTGAGAAACACGCACACATATATAGGGAAAGGGAGATGAGATAAGAGAATGCACTCATACGCCAACACCAAAACTACATGCGATAGTTAGTGTCATGAAGCAAGTGATAAACTCCTTCTCAATATCACACCTTACCGATATGAGACGACTTAACAACACTAAGTACCTCTAGTTTAGTTTGTATTGTAAACATAAGTATGTACAAGATAGGGTATAATATATATATCAAAAAATGTCTATTAACTGAAAAAGTGCTCACATTAGTGTGGGACCCACATCCATATAGGCAGTGCGTCAAGTGACATAAGTGCCACTTTACGTCAAATACTGTCTCCAAGCTTCCATGTCAAGTCAAGATCTCATTTTAAAGCTTAACTGACTTTTTCAAAGAATAGGTGAGAAAATATCAAGTGGCCGGTGGCCCCCACTTTCCATAAAATAGAATAAATTTTTTGAAAAATAAATCTACCGTGTAAAACTGTAAAATTTTTCACAATTATTTTTTCCAATACGATTGATGTGGTAAGTTTAATATTAATTAGTCACTAATTCGTGTAATAAATTAAGAAGCTATTGATAATAAGATTTTACAGGGTATAATATATATATCAAAAAATGTCTATTAACTGAAAAAGTGCTCACATTAGTGTGGGACCCACATCCATATAGGCAGTGCGTCAAGTGACATAAGTGCCACTTTACGTCAAATACTGTCTCCAAGCTTCCATGTCAAGTCAAGATCTCATTTTAAAGCTTAACTGACTTTTTCAAAGAATAGGTGAGAAAATATCAAGTGGCCGGTGGCCCCCACTTTCCATAAAATAGAATAAATTTTTTGAAAAATAAATCTACCGTGTAAAACTGTAAAATTTTTCACAATTATTTTTTCCAATACGATTGATGTGGTAAGTTTAATATTAATTAGTCACTAATTCGTGTAATAAATTAAGAAGCTATTGATAATAAGATTTAATAAAATTTAAAAATTGAAAATTGAGTTAATAATATGTATATTATAAACACTTCGCAACATTAGCATTTAAAAAAAAATGACTGGTCATGATAAAATAAAATACAATAAGAATAAATATTTAACTTCTATAATTTTTCATGGTTTAGAAGTGTTGTCCAACTTAGCACGTTATTGAATTGCTAGGAGAAATCTTTATAAGCTGTTAATACCAGACATACATGCTTATGTTGTCTGCAACTCACTGAAAGTGCGTAGTTATTGAAACTTATGAAATAATTCAAAATTCTTAAATGAATATTTACTAAGAAGTCAGAAAATATAAATGTCATTAAATATTAAATAATTCTATTTATGTATCAAGCACATTATGATTGAACACTGAGAGAATTGAGGCAAAAAATTTCAAAATTATCCATTAAAGAAAATCAACATTAGAATGTTCTATTGTCTAAGGGGGAATCCGATTTCACATGAGAATAATCTAATCTCACATCAATGTTTTGATTTAGATACTATTTATAGCATAAAAACATACACATACACAATCTTCTTCTTTTTCCCTATGGTTATGGGTATTATATTTATCTATTTGTGAGAATTTCAAATGGAATGAGATGACATGGGACTTGAATAGAGCATTATTTATTACTAAATTCAGTCTTATTATTAAAAAAAAACAAATTCATAATTACTTTGTATGTTGATTAATCACTAAAATTTTGAATTTATCCATAAAGTAACAACGAATATTAACAAATATACTTAATTTTCAACACATTTTCTCCCAATATTTTAGTGAGCAATCATTAATAAGGTGAAAATCACTAATAATAATTATATACGGTAAAGAATCATTAAAAGCATAAAAGAAAAATGATAAATTTGGCCTAATATATATTTCTAAGAACTACAAAGCATTTTTTATTTCTCAACATACATTTTTTTTTAGATCAGTTGAAACTATCTCCAAAAAAATATATATATTTCTTAACATACTTATGAAAGAAAAGACAATGTTTCATAATTAAAGCTAAAATTTCTAATACTATAATTTTTAAAAATTTAAAATATATATATACACACTATCTTTAACTATAAATTAAAAATATTAATTAAAAGGAAAATTTTAAATCTTGTGTTATATATATAACATATTTATATAAGCTTGGAGCTGTCTTCATAGACCAAAATAAAAAATAGAAAAAATTGTTGTGGGCAAATGAAAAATCAAAACGGCAATCCATTAATATCTCTTCTACCCCACGGTCCCCACCGACTCTCACATCCTCTTTTCTTCTTCTCTGTTTATCCGCTTGTCTTATCTCTCTCAATCTCTTGCAGAAAAGTAGGTATCATTATTTTGGGTTTGACTTTTTGTTCTACTGATTGTGAAATCTCTGACAAAATTATAATTTTGGGTTTGTAAACAAAAATTTCAACAGATTGCGGTGCCTAAATCACATAGATCTAGTTGCTCAGAAAGAAACAACAGGTAGGTCATTGCTATTGCTTTCACTATTCTTTCAATCGCACTTCGACAGTATCAATTAATATCCCGTGAACATTTTCCAAGTCGATGTTAATAGCTCTCCCATTGCCATAGCTACTGTCACTGATGGCGATAGAAGAAGCATTGAGTTGCGCAGAGTGGTACTTGTGGCTATGAAGTTGTTGAAGAGCAAAATGGGGAGTCGGGATCAAAAATAAGTAATAAAAGAGAAATTAAAAAATAAAATAAAATAAATTATAATGAGGTGTATATTTGTAACACTTGTGAAATTAATGTGTCAAAATTTTAAAAGGTCAACAAAAAATTAAAGACTTCAATTTTATAGTATAGTTGATGTGTCAAAATTGTAAAAGGTCAACAAAAAGTCCAAAGTTTCGATTTTGTAGTATACTAATTGCTAAGCCGTGCGATATACAAAAATAGTTATTGGATGAGTTTCAGGAAAAAAAACCATTATTTTTTAGTTGGAGTAGTAAGCAAAAATGCATGAAATTAAACAAAAATAATAATACAAATTTTTATTAGTTAGGTAGAAGAAAGCAATGTTTTATTTATTAGTTTTTTGTGAGAAAAAATAAGAGACAAAATGTTGTGTCTCTAGTTTAGTTTGTATTGTATATATAAGTATATACAAGACAGGTTGTAATATATATAACAAAAGATGTCTATTGACCGAAAAGGTGCTCACATTTGGCATGGGACTCAGATCCATTTGAGTAGTGAATCAAGTGATATAGGTGCCACTTTACGTTAAATATTGTCTCCAAGCGTCCAAGTCATGTCAAGAACTCATTTTAAACCTTAAGGGTGTGTTTGGTTGGAGTGAAAACAGAGAGGATGGAAAATAGGAAGAGGAAAATAGGGTAGAAAATGTTGTTTTCTACTATTTGGTGGAGGAAAGAAAATAGAAGAGACAGAAAATATGAGAGAAGGTTTTCTCTCCTGGACCCACCTTTTTTATCCCCCCCCCCCCCCCCAAAATTGGGAGGAAAATGAGGAGGGAAAAGTAATAAGAAATGTATTTTACACAAATACCCCCACTTTATTACACTCACCTACCCCTCTCACTTTTCCACTATTATATAACAATGACATAATAGTCAATTTATATAAACTACATTTTCTATTCTCCCATTTTTCTCTCCAACCAAACAAAAAAGTTTTCCACCCTCCCACTTTTCCACCCTTCCAACCAAACATACATTAGGGAAAACCAAATCTTTTCCATCCTCCCACTAATTTTCCATCCTCCCACTAATTTTCCATCATCTTACTTTTCCACTCCTCCAACCAAACGGATCCTAACTGGCTTTTTCAAAGAATAGGTGAGAAAATATCTAGTGGCCGGTAGCCCCTACTTTCCATAAAATAGAGGAAATTTCTTGACAATGAGTCAGCCGTGTAAAACTGTAAAATTTTCTACAATTTTTTTTTTTCCAAATCGATTGATGCGGTAAGCTTAATATTAACTAGTTGCTAACCGATGTAATGCATGAGGAAACTATTAATAATATGTATATTATAGACACTTTGCAATATAGCCTTCAAAAATAAATAAATAGTCATAATAAAATAAAATACAATAGAAATAAATATTTAACTTCTATAATTTTTCATGGTGTAGAAGTGTTGTCCAACCTAGAACCTAATTGAATTGCTAGGAGAAATCTTTATAAACTGTTAATACTGGATATACGTGCTTATGTTGTCAACAACTTACTGAAAGTGCATAATTACCAAAACTTATAAAATAATTCACAATTCTTAAATTAATATTTACTAAGAAGTCAGAAACTATGACTGTCCTTAAATATTTAATAATTATATTTATATGTCAAGTACATTACAATTGAACATTGAGAGAATTGAAGGAAAAAATTTCAAAATTATCCATTAAAGAAAATCAACATTAGAATGTTCTATTGTCTAAGGGGAATCTGATTTCACATGAGAATAATCTAATCTCACATCAATGTTTTGATTTAGATACTATCTATAGCATAAAAACATACACATACACATTCTTCTTCTTTTTCCCTATGGTTATGGGTATTACATTTATCTATTTGTGAGAATTTCAAATAGAATGAGATGAAATGGGACTTGAATATAGCATTATTTATGAAGCTCTATTACTAAAATTCGTTCTTATTGATAAAAAAATTCATAATTACTTTGTATGTTGATTAATCACTAAAATTTTGAATTTATCCATAACGTAACAACGGATATTAACAAATATACTTAATTTTCAACACATTTTCTCCAAATATTTGAGTGAGTAAAATCATTAATAAGGTGAAAATCACTAATAATAATTATATACGGTAAAGAATCATTAAAAGCATAAAAGAAAAATGATAAAATTGACCTAATATATATTTCTAAGAACTACAAAGCATTTTTTATTTCTTAACATACATTTTTTTTTTTTTTTTGGTTTTTAGATAGGTTGAAACTATCTCCAAAATATAAATATATATATATATATATATATTTCTTAACATACTTATGAAAGAAAAGAACAATGTTTCATAATTAAAGCTAAAATTTCTAATACTATAATTTTTAAAAATTAAAAAAAATATATATATATATATACACACTATCTTTAACTATAAATTAAAAATATTAATTAAAAGAAAAACTTTAAATCTTGTGTTATATATATAACATATCTATATATATATATATATATATATATAACCGAAACCTCTAAAACTCTCACAGTCTTCCACGTCAGCACAATATTTACATAAAATTATCATTTTATTTAAATAAAATTATTTTTTTTTTAGTCCAAACTTAACAAAGAATGAAACTCTATCTCTCTAACAAGTCCAACTTAAACTCAAACTCATCATTATCTTTTTTTTAAAATAAAATTATTTTTGTTTAATCCAAACTTAACAAGGAGTGAAACTATATCTTTCTAACAAATCCAACTTAAACTCAAACTCAAACATTGATAATTTATCTCCAAATTTGTAAGGTTAATTATGAACACTATAAAAGTAAAGCAAACCCCAATGTTTCTAGTACCTTTTAAAAATTAGGAAGAATTAGGATCTTAATAGAGAAAATAAAGAGATTGCAGAGAAATATCGAATTAGTTGTTTTTTAATTTTATTTGATTGATTGTATTGAAGTTTGTCTATTTATGTATTTGATTCAATTCGTGGACCTGAATTTCAGTTTGGATTGTATATTTGTAATATATACACCCAAACAAGCCCGACAAGCCCTACAAGCACAGCTTTAAGGACTTTCTTCTACCCCCGAACTCTAGGAATGAAAGCAGCTATCCTGATCGAATTGACCGTATAGCTGATTTGATATCTGGAGTGCATATTGCAGTCTCCCTTAGTTCTATCAATATACTAAGCATGTGGGCACCAACTTTCTATACTAATAATAATAAAAAATGTAATGGTTGAATGGAAAATTACAATATCTTTTGGATGGTATTGTATGTTACGTTTAAACTAATAAATTTTTGATAAATTTTTCTACAATGCATGGATTAGTGACTAATTTATATAAGTTCAGAAATGTCTTCATAGACCAAAATAAAATAAAATAAAAAATAATAAAAATTTGTGGGCAAATGAAAAATCAGAACGGCAATCCATTAATATCTCTTTAACCCCACGGTCCCCACCTACTCCCACATCCTCTTTTCTTCTTCTCCGTTTATCCGTTTATCTTTATCTCTCTCTCACTCTCTTGCATAAAAGTAGGTATCATTATTTTGGGTTTGGTTTTTTGTTCTACTGATTGTGAAATCTCTGACAAAATTATAATCTTGGGTTTCTTAACAAAAATTTCAACAGATTGCGGTGCCTAAATCACATAGATCTAGTTGCTCAGAAAGAAACAACAGGTAGGTCATTGCTATTGCTTTCACTGTTCTTTCAATCGCTCTTCGACAGTATCAATTAATATCTCGTGAACATTTTCCAAGTCTATATTAATAGCTCTCCCATTGCCATATCTACTATCCCCGGTGACGATAGATGAAGCGTTGAGTTGTGCAGCGTGGTATTTGTGGCTATGAAGTTGTTGAAGAGCATAAAGAGGAGTCGAGATTAAAAATAAGTAATAAAAGAGAAATTTAAAAATAAAATAAATTATAATGAGGTGTAAATTTGTAATGCTTGCAAAGTTAACGTGTCAAAATTTTAAAAGGTTAACAAAAAGTTAAAAGTTTCGATTTCATAGTATAATTTTTGTGTCAAAATTGTAAGAGGTCAATAAAAAGTTAAAGTTTTTAGATTTATGTTATACTAGTCATTAACCCGTACGATACACGGAAAAAATTCCTAGATGAGTTTCAAGAAAAAAAATTATTAGTTTTTAGTTGGAGTAGTAAGCAAAAATGCATAAAATTAAATTTAAAAAAAATGATATTGAAAGAAATAACACAAAATTTTATTAGTTAGGTAAAAGAAAGCAATGTTTTAGTTATTAGTATTTTGTGGGAGAGAATAAAAGACAAAATGCTGTATCTCTAGTTTTTTTTTTTTTTTTTTTTTGAGAAACACACACACATATAGGGGAAAAAGGATGAGATAAGGGAATATACTTACACGCTAACACCAAAACTGCATACGGCAGTTAGTATCACAGAGCAAGTGATAAGCCCCTTCTCAATATCACACTTTATCGACGTGGGACGACTCAACAACACTAAGTATTTTTTTTTTTTTTTGAGAAACACGCACACATATATAGGGAAAGGGAGATGAGATAAGAGAATACACTCACACGCCAACACCAAAACTGCATGCGATAGTTAGTGTCATGAAGCAAGTGATAAACCCCTTCTCAATATCACACCTTACCGATATGAGACGACTTAACAACACTAAGTACCTCTAGTTTAGTTTGTATTGTAAACATAAGTATGTACAAGATAGGGTATAATATATATATCAAAAAATGTCTATTAACTGAAAAAGTGCTCACATTAGTGTGGGACCCACATCCATATAGGCAGTGCGTCAAGTGACATAGGTGCCACTTTACGTCAAATACTGTCTCCAAGCTTCCATGTCAAGTCAAGATCTCATTTTAAAGCTTAACTGACTTTTTCAAAGAATAGGTGAGAAAATATCAAGTGGCCGGTGGCCCCCACTTTCCATAAAATAGAAGAAATTTTTTGAAAAATAAATCAATTTTCAATTTTCATACCTACTCTGTTGGATTTTTTTTTTTTTTTTTGCAGGGGCCACGGCCCCCCCAAGGGACAATGTGGCTCCGCCCTTGGTTTTATATAACATATTTATATAAGCTTAGAGCAGTCTTCATAGATCAAAATAAAAGAAAGTAAAAAACAATAAAAAAAGTTGTGGGCAAATGAAAAATCAAAACGGCAATCCATTAATATCTCTTCTACCCACGGTCCCCATCTACTCCCACATCCTCTTTTCTTCTACTCCGTTTATCCGTTTATCTTATCTCTCTCTCACTCTCTTGCATAAAAGTAGGTATCATTATTTTGGGTTTGGTTTTTTGTTCTACTGATTGTGAAATCTCTGACAAAATTATAATCTTGGGTTTCTTAACAAAAATTTCAACAGATTGCGGTGCCTAAATCACATAGTGTCAGTTCGTTTAGACCCCTTAAACCCAACAGGTTAACCTAATAAATTAGCCAAGTGATAACTTAGGTAATTTAATTAAATCTAGGTTAACAAAAATAAGCAAAAACAACAAAGCAGCGGAAAATAAATAACACAAAGATATGATGACCCAGGAAACCACACCGGTAAAAACCTGGGGAGGATTTAACCAAGCTATCCTCAAGGTAAACTGAATCCACTATGAAAGAATTGAAGTTTACACAATAAGACTTAGACCACTAACATCTTATTGCTACCCAAGTGTAGGAAACTTACTACCATGACCCCATGATAGCTCCGAGATCCACGGACTCCTTCTTTCTTGAATTCTTCAGCAAATCCACAAGCGCACCTGCTTGTATATCTTTATGCTCTTTTGATTCTGCAACTGTATTGATTTACACAACTCTTGACATGAATCTCAAGTTTGTAAACCCTAAGTGTATGTGAAGGTAAACACCTCTAGATCTCACAATGAGATTCACAAACACAGCATTCAGAACCCTAAAAACGTTGCTAGGGTTTTCCCTTATATACTTAGGGCAAAACATAAAACCCTATACATTAAATGGACTAGGGCTGAGTTGGAAAATTCTGCAGAAAAACGATCTGCCCGATTTTCGATCGATCGAGTTAGTCAGAAAGTGAACAGTAATTCTGCAAAACAACTCGATTCCAACTTTACATTAAAACCCATACTTTGAGAAAGTCTAACACAAGACTAAACATTGTTTTGATCATGGTTTGCCAACATACAAATTGAAGTTCTAATACATTAGTTCCTAATTCTTAGAACCTAACAAACTCCCCCTTTGGCAATTCGTGACAAAACACAGACTTAACAAAAAGTTCAAAGTTTACACATTGAAATAGCCCATTACAAAATAAATAGCCACTTAGACAATTCACAAGGAATATAAAATAAACTTCTTGATTTCACAAAACACAAAATAAAGACATATATCATGAATAACATCATAAATATAAATCAATAAGCAATGAAGTATAGTGAAACAAGAAACATATCAGTAACCAATGTATCACAAAACATATATCTCCTAATCAAGAGCCAAAAAAGTAAATACAAAGTGAAGCGCCTAGATACAATCTAATAACTCCACAAGCTCCAAGGTATCACAAAAACTACAAAAGCTCAAAAACTCCCCCTAAAACAAAAATCTCCTCTACAAAAATCTCCAAGAGATACAATATGCACTCCCCCTTTTTGTGACGAATTGCCAAAGGGCACTCACTCATCAGCAAAAGGAGGTGGAGGAGAACGATGAGAGCTTGCCAGATCAGCTCGCAAGGCACGTAGCTCATCAAGGATGTCCACCAATAACTGACCATGAGCCGCCTGAACGGTCATGACAGTATCCAGAGTCCGACGAAAGTCAGAAACCTCATCAAACGGTGGAGGAACATCAGCAGCAGCAGCAGCAACAGGATCAGCAGATGGCTCAGCTGCAGGAACATCTGTAGAAGAAGAAGGGGGTGGAGTGACACCGGAAGGCTCTACCCTAGGATGCTTAGAGCTAGCTCGAAGTTGAGCAGCCCTTTGCCTCAAAAAGGTAGCACCAATAGGAGCAATAATACGAACAGGCTCAGAAATAGGAAAATCATCTAGACCAAGATGAAGGAGAATCCTATAAATGAAGATAGGAAAGAATAGCGCATGAGCTGTAGAGCTAGACTGATGAACCTCGTTCAAAGAACGAAGGAACAAATGAGGAAAACTGATAGGAGCATCAGTAACTAGCGTATACAAAAAGACACATCGCTCAAGAGGGATGGTGTGGACATGAGAAATAGGCCACAAAGAATGACACGCTATCCTAAAGAAGAGATAGTGAAGCTCGGAAAGCTCAGCCGAAGTGATCCGAGGATCAGAACTCCACTGGATAGAAGACCCAGTGATGTATGACAAGACATCATCTAGAGGAGGAGACTCCTTATAGGGAAAAACAGGATGATCAACAATGGACACACCAAGAGCATCAGACACTACCCGAGGGGTAATGCGATACTCCACACCACGTAACCACACCTTTACCAAGGTATCGTTATCGTACACATGGATAGAGGTTCGAATAGAACTCTCTAATCAAAGAAGCAGGAGGAGGACGCTCAAAATCAAGTAGAGGTAACCAATCCCGACGCTCAAAGTTCCGTCTCACCTCAGGATCAACCTCATTTAAGATAACCCTATGCTCACCCCAAATTTGACGCCTAAGATTAAGGGTCTCATAGGTCTCTTGGTTCTGGGCACTAGGAAACCGATCACTATCGAAAGAAGGTGAAGGGTCAGAAGTCCTACGGGCTCTAGTTTTCCTAGGCATGGTGCTAAGGAATAAGGAGAGACACAGAAAAAAGAAGAGCAAAAACCAAAAACCAAGGGCAGACTGCAAGTTAGCACAGCATAAAATATAGAAAAATAGCAAATCTATATGATGCATGAGTATGAACACCAAATGATGCATGTACTAATGCAGTAACAAGTTCAATCATGATTCAAATTAACAAAATTGGCTTAAGCAATTAATTTTTATCAAAAATACCCAATTTGAAAACCCTAAATTTTCAAAACACAACAAAGTGATAAATTGATCAACACAATAGTTAATTGACACAATATAATGATCAAATTTATCAATCCAACAAGCCAATTTCATCAATTTCAATCAAATTGAACAAAAACCCCAATTTTTATCAATTTCAAGCCCTAGAATTTCAAATCTTCCACAAAACACCAAATTAATCAAATTAAACCATATGAAGTGTTTGAATACACTGTCCCCACAAAAACCCATGAAAAATTTTAAAGAAAAGGAGCCAAAATCAATCTCAAAAAGACAAAAATCCTAAATGCCGAAAATACCCAAAAATGCATGAAAATAATGCATGAAACATGAAAATAAATTCAAAAGGAGGGGCAAAAAAGACTTACCGGCCTTGGGAGATAGAGATTTAGCAAAAAGATCGAAAGAAAACGACAAAATCCAGCAAAAAGTGATTGACCGGTTGTTAGGGAGGAAAAAGTCTTTGAAAAGATTTTGAAAAAGTGAAAAGTCACGTGAAAAACTTCCCTTTTTTAAAAACAACCAACACGATTTTCGATTGATCGAAAATTACATTCGATCGATCGAAAATACCTTCGATTGATCCAAATTCAACTTGGATCGATCGAGTCAACCAGAAACTTTTATACTGATTTTGAAACATTTTCGATCAGTCGAAAAACAGCTTCGATCGATCGAAATTCTGGAAAAATTAATTTTTTGAAAAACACACCAATTTCAGGACAGTCACTTCTCAAAGCATCAGATTTTATGAGAAAAATGCATGAGTAAAAGATGAGATGTTTTCCAAAAACACATGAATTTTAACCCAGATTCCTCAAAGCAAAATTTTCTTTCAATACCCCAAAAAAAAACTCAAACAAGCAAACATGTTCTGCATCAAATTCCAGAAATTCTCAAACTCGGTTGGTCAGGCCAAAGAACACACAATAACATGTACACAGTTTAGCAAAGAATAACTTGTGTAGTGTGTGCAACTAGCATAAGTTTAAGAAACATGTGAGGTGATATGCACATATTGATCAATCACAATATCTACAAAATTCATCACATGAATTTGAAAGAGACTATTACTTAAAGAGTTACATCCTATAACTCCCACATCTCCTAGAATAAAAGCTTGCAATCATGTAAGTTTCTTGATTTGTCTCATTATTCAATTTAATTGATTAGAAACTTAATAAAAGCCGGGATAATGTACACACCAATTTTAATAAAGGTTACACCTTATGTTCTTTTTGTGCATGTGCTACACTTTCTCGAGCACAAAATCTTACGATATGCACTAAGGTGTTCATGATTGGCTAATAAACAGTGGTGAGATGGTTATTTATGCATTTCTCAATAAGTTCAAGTCCAACAATCAAAGACATAAGACTTCAAGATCAAGATCATGTGATCAACAAATATAGCATCTTCCCACACAACATGCACAACAAGACTTAAACTAGTAAAGTGCAATAAAGAAGCTCATCCAAGCTAAACAAAGTACATAAACATGTTATGTAAAGATAATATGGCCAACCTTGATTACAAATTTAAGAAAAAATAGCAAAAACACAATTTGCAAAAAAAATTTTATTTTTTTTTATTTTTTTTTTATATCAAAGAAACAAACATCCTAGAATGAAATGCATGAATGTAATGCAATGCAAATCCTAGAAACAGAGGTCACCAAAGATAGAGCAATGAAGCACAAGGACCATGTCAGACAGACTCAATTAGATTGAGCCTTTTGCATCCAAAACTTTTTAGATGCAACTCTTGCATTGGAGTTATGATTCACTTTAGAATTCGGAGCAACTCCAGGATTGGAATAAAGGTTTAACGCCTTTACCAATTCACCAATAAGTACCATAGGATCATGTGCTTGGGGCACAGGTACTTTAGTTTTATTTGCTCGCTTCGCAGCTTGCAACTTAAAACAATTTGGACGAATGTGTCCAGGTTTTCCACAAAAATGACAAACCCATGCAGGCTTATCATGCAATTTGCCCTTAGTAGAGGTAGAAGCTCTAGAATGAGAAGCTTGAAGATCAACCCTAATCTTTCTAGGTGGAGTAACATCTATAGGCTTGACAGGTTCACTCACCAAGGGTTTGACAATCTCACTCTTAGGAGGTTCAGAAGAGGGAACAAATTTAGTGGAAGAAGGTTCAGACACAGAGATGCTATCCATAAAACCTAAACCAGTTTTATCAGAAGGAGACTTTTGAACACTCAGCATGTGATCAAGTTTAGAGCTTGCAGACCTATTAGTTTGTTCTCTAGCAACAGATAAATCAAGTTCCAAACTTTTAACTTTATCAAGTAAAAGCATGTTCTCAGTTTTCACATTATTCAAAAGCTCATTTGCATCAAACAATTTCACAAGTAAATTTTTCTTTTCAAGTTCAAGAGATGCAATTTTCTTCAAGCCTAACTCAACATTCATGGCATCCTTTGCAGCAACTTTGCAAAGTTTATTGTAGGCTTCCTGTAAATCTGCATCCTCAGAGAGTTCCCCATCAGAAGGGTTCTCTTCAACAGACATGCTTTCATTTACTACAGTAGTAGCAGTGAAAGTAATGAAGTTTCCATCCTCATCACTAGTGGATTCATTGTCGGAAACTTCATCATCACTAAGGGTTACAGCCATAGCTTTATCCTTAGACCTCAAGTATGTGGGACATTCAGATTTTAAATGACCATACCCTTGATAACCATAACATTGTTGTCCCAAAGAATTATTAGAAGATTGACCTACTTTCTCCTTTGGTTTTTCAGTGTTATTGACCTTAGTGGGATCATTCTTCCTAAAATTCCTAGGTTCAACAGTGTTCTTGCCTCTTGCCCTTCTGTTATTGTTCCTAAGAAAGTTTCTAAAGTTCTTGGCAAGATAGGCAATCTCTGTAGCAGAGAGTTCATCATCAAATCCACCATCCTCAACATCATCAACAGACTTAAGAGCCATTGATTTGGATTTGTTAGTCTTAGGGAGGTCTAACTCATAGGACTGAAGATATCCTACAAATTCTTCAACAGGGATGGAGTCCATATCCTTGCTCTCAGTGATGGCAGTCACTTTGGGTCTAAAATCTTCAGTCAAAGATCTAAGAATCTTCCTAACAATTTTAGGTTGATCATAGATTTCACCCAAATTATAAGCAGAATTAACAATATCATTCAATTTAGCATAGAATTCATCAAAAGATTCATCATCATTCATTCTAATGCTTTCAAATCTAGTAGTTAATTGCTGCAATTTATTTATCTTAACTGCCTTTCAGCCTTCATGCACAGTCTGGAGGATATTCCAAGCAGTATGAGCAACCTCAACATTAGAGATTCTCTTAAATTCCTCCATGGAAACAGCATTAAAGATAGCATTCATAACTTTGCTATTGAAAGCGGCTGCCTCCTTTTGAGAAGTTTGCCACTCACTCACAGGAGTAGTGGGCTTCTCCCATCCGTACTCAACAGAATTACAAACTCTCTCATCAATGGATTTCAGGAATGCTTTCATCCTTACTTTCTAATAAGAATAGTTGTTTCCATCAAAGTCAAGTGGAACAACAAGAGAGTGTCCGTGTTCCATGACAACAGGGGTCAAGGATCAGCTAAAAGATCAAAACAAAAGCTACCCGCTCTGATACCACTTGTCAGTTCGTTTAGACCCCTTAAACCCAATAGGTTAACCTAATAAATTAGCCAAGTGATAACTTAGGTAATTTAATTAAATCTAGGTTAACAAAAATAAGCAAAAACAACAAAGCAGCGGAAAATAAATAACACAAAGATACGATGACCCAGGAAACCACACCGGTAAAAACCTGGGGAGGATTTAACCTAGCTATCCTCAAGGTAAACTGAATCCACTATGAAAGAATCGAAGTTTACACAATAAGACTTAGACCACTAACATCTTATTGCTACCCAAGTGTAGGAAACTTACTACCATGACCCCATGATAGCTCCGAGATCTACGGACTCCTTCTTTCTTGAATTCTTCAGCAAATCCACAAGCGCACCTGCTTGTATATCTTTATGCTCTTTTGATTCTGCAACTGTATTGATTTACACAACTCTTGACATGAATCTCAAGTTTGTAAACCCTAAGTGTATATGAAGGTAAACACCTCTAGATCTCACAATGAGATTCACAAACACAGCATTCAGAATCCTAAAAACGTGGCTAGGGTTTTCCCTTATATACTTAGGGCAAAACATAAAACCCTCTACATTAAATGGACTAGGGCTGAGTTGGAAAATTCTGCAGAAAAACGATTTGCCCGATTTTCGATCGATCGAGCCTAATTTTCGATCGATCGAGTTAGTCAGAAAGTGAACAGTAATTCTGCAAAACAACTCGATTCCAACTTTACATTAAGACCCATACTTTGAGCAAGTCTAACACAAGACTAAACATTGTTTTGATCATGGTTTGCCAATATACAAATTGAAGTTCTAATACATTAGTTCCTAATTCTTAGAACCTAACACATAGATCTAGTTGCTCAGAAAGAAACAACTGGTAGGTCATTGCTATTGCTTTCACTGTTCTTTCAATCGCTCTTCGACAGTATCAATTAATATCTCGTGAACATTTTTCAAGTCTATATTATTAGCTCTCCCATTGCCATATCTACTATCCCCGGTGACGATAGATGAAGCGTTGAGTTGTGCAGAGTGGTATTTGTGGCTATAAAGTTGTTGAAGAGCATAAAGAGGAGTCGAGATTAAAAATAAGTAATAAAAGAGAAATTTAAAAATAAAATAAATTATAATGAGGTGTAAATTTGTAACGCTTGCAAAGTTAACGTGTCAAAATTTTAAAAGGTTAACAAAAAGTTAAAAGTTTCGATTTCATAGTATAATTTTTGTGTCAAAATTGTAAGAGGTCAATAAAAAGTTAAAGTTTTTAGATTTATGTTATACTAGTCATTAACCCGTACGATACACGGAAACAATTCCTAGATGAGTTTCAAGAAAAAAAAATTATTAGTTTTTAGTTGGAGTAGTAAGCAAAAATGCATAAAAATAAATTTTAAAAAAAATGATATTGAAAGAAATAACACAAAATTTTATTAGTTAGGTAAAAGAAAGCAATGTTTTAGTTATTAGTATTTTGTGGGAGAGAATAAAAGACAAATGCTGTATCTCTAGTTTTTTTTTTTTGAGAAACACACACACATATAGGGGAAAAAGGATGAGATAAGGGAATATACTCACACGCTAACACCAAAACTGCATACGGCAGTTAGTATCACAGAGCAAGTGATAAACCCCTTCTCAATATCACACTTTATCGACGTGGGACGACTCAACAACACTGAGTATTTTTTTTTTTTTTTTGAGAAACACGCACACATATATAGGGAAAGGGAGATGAGATAAGAGAATACACTCACACGCCAACACCAAAACTGCATGCGATAGTTAGTGTCATGAAGCAAGTGATAAACCCCTTCTCAATATCACACCTTACCGATATGAGACGACTTAACAACACTAAGTACCTCCAGTTTAGTTTGTATTGTAAACATAAGTATGTACAAGATAGGGTATAATATATATATATATATATATATATATATATCAAAAAATGTCTATTAACTGAAAAAGTGCTCACATTAGAGTGGGACCCACATCCATATAGGCAGTGCGTCAAGTGACATAGGTGCCACTTCACGTCAAATACTGTCTCCAAGCTTCCATGTCAAGTCAAGATCTCATTTTAAAGCTTAACTGACTTTTTCAAAGAATAGGTGAGAAAATATCAAGTGGCCGGTGGCCCCCACTTTCCATAAAATAGAAGAAATTTTTTGAAAAATAAATCAATTTTCAATTTTCATACCTACTCTGTTGGATTTTTTTTTTTTTTTTTTTGCAGGGGCCACGGCCCCCCCAAGGGACAATGTGGCTCCGCCCCTGGTTTTATATAACATATTTATATAAGCTTAGAGCAGTCTTCATAGATCAAAATAAAAGAAAGTAAAAAACAATAAAAAAGTTGTGGGCAAATGAAAAATCAAAACGGCAATCCATTAATATCTCTTCTACCCACGGTCCCCATCTACTCCCACATCCTCTTTTCTTCTTCTCCGTTTATCCGTTTATCTTATCTCTCTCTCACTCTCTTGCATAAAAGTAGGTATCATTATTTTGGGTTTGGTTTTTTGTTCTACTGATTGTGAAATCTCTGACAAAATTATAATCTTGGGTTTCTTAACAAAAATTTCAACAGATTGCGGTGCCTAAATCACATAGATCTAGTTGCTCAGAAAGAAACAACAGGTAGGTCATTGCTATTGCTTTCACTGTTCTTTCAATTGCTCTTCGACAGTATCAATTAATATCTCGTGAACATTTTCCAAGTCTATATTAATAGCTCTCCCATTGCCATATCTACTATCCCCGGTGACGATAGATGAAGCGTTAAGTTGTGCAGAGTGGTATTTGTGGCTATGAAGTTGTTGAAGAGCATAAGGAGGAGTCGAGATTAAAAATAAGTGATAAAAGAGAAATTTAAAAATGAAATAAATTATAATGAGGTGTAAATTTGTAACGCTTGCAAAGTTAACGTGTCAAAATTTTAAAAGGTTAACAAAAAGTTAAAAGTTTCGATTTCATAGTATAATTTTTGTGTCAAAATTGTAAGAGGTCAATAAAAAGTTAAAGTTTTTAGATTTATGTTATACTAGTCATTAACCCGTATGATACACTGAAACAATTCCTAGATGAGTTTCAAGAAAATAAAATTATTAGTTTTTAGTTGGAGTAGTAAGCAAAAATGCATAAAATTAAATTTAAAAAAAAATGATATTGAAAGAAATAACACAAAATTTTATTAGTTAGGTAAAAGAAAGCAATGTTTTAGTTATTAGTATTTTGTGGGAGAGAATAAAAGACAAAATGCTGTATCTCTAGTTTTTTTTTTTTTTTTTTTGAGAAACACACACACATATAAGGGAAAAAGGATGAGATAAGGGAATATACTCACACGCTAACACCAAAACTGCATACGGCAGTTAGTATCACAGAGCAAGTGATAAGCCCCTTCTCAATATCACACTTTATCGACGTGGGACGACTCAACAACACTGAGTATTTTTTTTTTTTTTTGAGAAACACGCACACATATATAGGGAAAGGGAGATGAGATAAGAGAATACACTCACACGCCAACACCAAAACTGCATGCGATAGTTAGTGTCATGAAGCAAGTGATAAACCCCTTTTCAATATCACACCTTACCGATATGAGACGACTTAACAACACTAAGTACCTCTAGTTTAGTTTGTATTGTAAACATAAGTATGTACAAGATAGGGTATAATATATATATCAAAAAATGTCTATTAACTGAAAAAGTGCTCACATTAGTGTGGGACCCACATCCATATAGGCAGTGCGTCAAGTGACATAGGTGCCACTTTACGTCAAATACTGTCTCCAAGCTTCCATGTCAAGTCAAGATCTCATTTTAAAGCTTAACTGACTTTTTCAAAGAATAGGTGAGAAAATATCAAGTGGCCGGTGGCCCCCACTTTCCATAAAATAGAAGAAATTTTTTGAAAAATAAATCAATTTTCAATTTTCATACCTACTCTGTTGGATTTTTTTTTTTTTTTTTTTTTGCAGGGGTCACGGCCCCCCCAAGGGACAATGTGACTCCGCCCCTGGTTTTATATAACATATTTATATAAGCTTAGAGCAGTCTTCATAGATCAAAATAAAAGAAAGTGAAAAACAATAAAAAAGTTGTGGGCAAATGAAAAATCAAAACGGCAATCCATTAATATCTCTTCTACCCACGGTCCCCATCTACTCCCACATCCTCTTTTCTTCTTCTCCTTTTATCTGTTTATCTTATCTCTCTCTCACTCTCTTGCATAAAAGTAGGTATCATTATTTTGGGTTTGGTTTTTTGTTCTACTGATTGTGAAATCTCTGACAAAATTATAATCTTGGGTTTCTTAACAAAAATTTCAACAGATTGCAGTGCCTAAATCACATAGATCTAGTTGCTCAGAAAGAAACAACAGGTAGGTCATTGCTATTGCCTTCACTGTTCTTTCAATTGCTCTTCGACAGTATCAATTAATATCCCGTGAACATTTTCCAAGTCTATGCTAATAGCTCTCCCATTGCCATTTCTACTATCCCCAGTGGCAATAGAAGAAGCATTGAGTTGCGCAGAGTGGTATTTGTGGCTATGAAGTTGTTGAAGAGCATAAAGAGGAGTCGGGATCAAAAATAAGTAATAAAAGTGAAATTTAAAAATAAAATAAATTATAATGAGGTGTAAATTTGTAACACTTGCAAAGCTAATGTGTCAAAATTTTAAAAGGTTAACAAATAGTCAAAAGTTTCAATTTTATTGTATAGTTGATGTGTCAAAATTATAAAAGGTCAACAAAAAGTTAAAGGTTTCAGATTTATATTATACTAGTCGCTAACCCGTGCGATGCATGGGAAACCTATTGACTATGAAAAAAAATTCAACAATGAAAGAAGAATTTAAATTATCATTTATGCAATGTTATTGACAGTGCCAAACAGCTTTAAAAATAAACTTATAGATCATAAAAATATCATTATAAATTAATATAGTATTGATAACGCACTTGAACTTTAATATGTTTAATATAGAACTCTTGATCTAACTTCAAAATAAATTCTACAAAATAGGAATATATATTTTTTAAACCAAGTTAAGAAAATAGAAAAACTATTAAATTCATAAAAGCAATCTTAGTAGAAAGTGAATAAATAACAATGCTATTTCCATTCAATGACACATACTGAGAGTATATAGGAACAATAACGATACAACTCAAACTTGTGAGCTACTATGAGTTAAAAAAAAAAAAAAAAAAAAAAAAAAAAAAAAAAAACCTTGTGTAGTAGCCTCAATTGACTGCTATTACATATTGGATCTATTTCAACTGATTTTCAATTCAAGTGTATATCTAAAATTTTAAAATTTTCATCAATCTTTAAATTGAATTTTTGCATAACTTGGTTAATTGTATAGTCACCTTATTTCTACCCTTAGACACCACAGTAAACACACAACTATGATTGAGTTGTCACAAAAGGTTCTTTTTTTTTTTTTTTAATATTATTTTTCAATTTACTGATCTATGAAGGTTTTGGGGTTAAGGTGAAAATTCTAGAAAAATCAACAAATAGTCAAAGGCTTCGATTATATTGTACAGTCACACTATTTTCACCAAAGTTTTAAATTCCGTTTTAGAGGCTGTTCCGAATTAGCTATTGGAACGGAATATTTTGGTATCGGTGTGTGCCAGTGCATCGTTTCAAGATTACGCACCAGGTATATATTTAAATATATATATATATATATAATAAAATTACTATTATTTATTATTATTAAGCTAAAGTTTTTAAATTGATTTCTTCAGAAAAAAATTTTTTTTTTTAAATGATTATATATATAAAAATCTAACGAAGGAACGTTCAAAATTAAATATGCTATTATTGTAAATAAGCAAGCATAAAAGGGTATTTGTAAAACATGCAACTTTCCTAGAAACTTTTCAAAAATTCATCATTCCCAAGCACGTCACTCGCCGCTCCATATCTCCTCAGCCACTATCCTTCTTCGTTTCTTATGTTTACTTTTTCATTATCACAAAACCTTTTCAAACTCTCTCCTCATCTTTTTTCACCTTCCTTTAATTTAGAGTCTTTAGCCAGAACTCTAACCTTCTCACCAAATCACAATAGTGTTGAGTACCTCATAACAATCAGACCTACTCATTCCCCATGATCAACTGAGTTCAAGTACACGGAATCGAGCAAATCAGCAAATAAGGCCAGCTTTCTAAATGCTGAAATTTCAGACTTTTTTTCCCCCTTAGAAGATGTGGGTGGTCTTGGTTTGTATTGGGCTTGTGGTATAGAGGGAGACAGGAATGAAAGGAAGCAGAAAGGTCGATCGGGACAGATGAGTGGTGGGGGAACGGCAGAGAGCTATATTGAGTTTGACTGTGAATCTGCGTTTTGGAGGAAGGAGAAAGCTATATTGGGTTTGGCTGGCAAAGCATCGGGTTTTAGAAAAAGTTTTATTACGTTTTTTGTTTTGTTTTATTTTTTTTTTTTAAATTGTGCTGACGTGAAAAATTGTGGGATTTTCAGAGCCTTCGGTTTTATATATATATATATATATATATATATATATATATATATATAGACTAGTTGCTAACCCGTGCGATACACGAAAACAGCTACAAGATGAATTTCAAAAAAAAAATCATTATTTTTTAGTCAGAGTAGTAAGCAAAAATGCATGAAATTAAATAAATACAAATGATTTTGAAAGAAATAACACAAAGTTTTATTAGTTAAGTAAAAGAAAGCAATATTTTATTTATTAGTTTTTGTGTGGGAAAGAATAAGAGACAAAATGTTGTGTCTCTAGTTTAGTTTATGTTAAATATATAAATATTTATAAGATCGGTTGTAATATATATACCAAAAGATGTCTATTGAAATGTTATAATTTTTCATATTAGATATATCAAAAGGTGTCTATTGAAAGGTTATATAGCTATTCATATTTAATATATATTATAAGTGCTTATTAAATGAAAATGTGTCTATCAAATAAAAAAGTGTCTATTAACCAAAAAGGTGCTTATTGAATGGAAAATATACTTATTGACAAAAAATATGCCTATTGAAGGGTCATAATCTTTAGGTATAAATAGTGGTTCATATTTATTTGGTAACTTCTCAATTTTTTCTCTTTTATCTTTTTTAGATACACAAAAAATCTGTGGGTCAATTTTTTATCTTTTATCTTTTTTAAAATTATATAGTACAGAGTCTATAGAGGACTGGTAACTATCTCTTTCCTCGAGGGAGAAAAAAAAAAAGGACCGAAACTTATAGGTCTGATACAGGCCCAGGCGATTACAAAACCCAAATTATGGGCCGAAATCCTATCAACTCCAAAATTTTCCACACATACAAAATTGTGGAAGATACTTTTCTGTCTTATCATCGTTAATCTGATACATTCTTGGGCCACAGACATGGTAACTAAAATAGTGCCAATGAGAACGAAGAAAAGAATGCTTACTTTGGAAAAATGTTTGTACTTTGTCTCTAATCCCACCGTCTGAGACAGGCCCAGCCGATTACAAAACCCAAATTATGGGCCGAAATTCTATTCAACTCAGAAATTTTCCACACGTACAAAATTTGGAAGATAACTTTTCTCTCTTGTCAGACACATAATTAGCACACAGACATGATAACTAAGGGTCCATTCGGTTGGAGGAGTGGAAAAGTGGAAGGATGGAAAATTATGGGAGGATGGAAAATATTTAGTTTTTCCTCTTGTGTGTTCGGTTGGAGAAGTGGAAAAGTGGGAAGATGGAAAACTCTTGTGTTCGGTTGGAGAGAAAACTGAAAGGATGGAAAATGTAATTTATATAAATTGACTATTATACCCTTATTACATAATATGTAAAAATTAAATTTATTTGTATTCATTAAATAATATGAAATTTACCACATCATATATATAAATTTTTATTATTATTTTTATTATTATAAAGTAAAAATTATAATAGTGTACATATAAATTATATAATATATAAATTTATATTATTTTTTTTATTATAATATCAAAATAATAATATAAAGTGAGTTGAATAAGGGCATACATTAGGATGCTTTTAATATTAAATTAAATGAATATATAAAAAAAATATTACGTTAAATAATATTTTTAAAATTAATTGATTTTGTGAAAAAAAAAAAAAAAAAAAAACCCCGCAGAATTGAAACTGGGAGGTCTTTTATGGGAGGTCTTTTTGTGCAAAAACTTTTTGCCCAACGGGCTTCTTTTTGTAAGTGGGAACCAGCTGTGCAATCTGAGAAAGAGAGGAGAAAGTCAATAAAGTGGTAGCTGAGTAATAAACGGGGGTAGTTGAGATGAGGGTATAGTAATAAAATAACTCTAATGTCAGTTTTTAACTCCACTTTTCCTCCCAATTTGGGCGGAAAAAAATTCTTAACTCAGGAGAGAAAATTTTCTCTCGAGTTTTTATCCTCCCTATTTTTTTTTTCACAAACGAACAGTAAAAATAGCATTTTCTACCCTATTTTCCACCTTCTATTTTCCATCCTCCCTATTTCCCTTCCAAACGAACGCACCTTAAAATACAGCCAATGACAATGAAGAAAAGAATGCTTACTTTGGAAAAATGTTTGTACTTTGTCTCTAATCCCACTTGCAAGGTTCAGAGTTTTCTTCAGTTTTGTCATTTATGTTGACCAATACCAAGACCAAGATATCGTTATCATCACTGCATGGCAATGGGAGAGGCAAGAATTTAGGCTAAGGTGGCAAGATTGAATATATAATTTGATTCTTTGAAATAAATAAATAAAATAAATCAAAGTAAAAGTATTAAAAGTATAACAATATGCCTGTGAATATTTACGAGTGACTCAATGGCTTGAATGGTTTTATAAACTTAAAAAAAATACCAGGTTTTAGACTAAAAGAGACTAATTCCAAAAGGATAAAAAAAAAAATGATGGGAGGTGTGCTTAAAAGTAGCGGTAGAGAGGATTAGGACCCAGTGCAAGGTGCCATTAACCTCTCTGATCCGTCTCACAAATTCTTTTTTACCAATTTTACTTTTTAATTTTAATTTTTTTACCGATTTAAAATTATTTTTTATAATTTTAAATCTCAGTCATTCATAACAATTGCACTAGGTCATAGGTGCAATATCTCAATCCTAGTAGAGACATGAGTTATTTTACAAGTTGTTTTATTTTTATCATTACTAGGTGGAACCCATAATGTCTATATATATTTTATAAAGTTAGATACAACAAATTGTGGATACACATGTCGATGACAAGTGACGCAATTTTTTATATATTAAGAATGATGTGGACAAATAGTGCCACATGGCAAATAGCAATTTGTCCATAACACATCACATCTGACTTGTGGCAATAAATTTAATCCCAAATTCATAGTATGTTATAAATATTTTACATTTAATACTCTTAAAAGTTGATGGTGCGTGTATATATCATTTAATAATATATATATATATATATATATATGTTTATTATAGATTACAATTTACTATTCACATTTACATTTGACCATTTGATAATGAACGATGTAATTATAAAATAGAATAATAATTTTTTTAAAGAACTATATTTAATGGGTTTTATTTTCTATAATAAAAAAAAAATCAATGAGTTGTTTTATCATCTGTAATAACTAATAACTCCTCAGTTTCTTTAGTATTGTACCCATGCCTACTCATCTCCTCAAAAAACTAAAAAATAAAAACCTTAAACTTTATTAATAGACGATAGTTCCACTATATATTAACATACAACACTATAAATTCCAATTGCAACAAAAGAATCCTGACAAAAAGGTATGGTTTTATTTAACTTTTTTTTCAAGTTATTTTATCTTTTCCTTTCCGTATTTTATCAAATTTCTTTTGCTTTTTGAAGTTATTTTCTATTTTTATTTGATAAATAAAATATATAGAAAATAGTTTATTTTAACATTGTTGTTAATGTTCTTCATAGATAGCAAAGAGAGAGAGACATGGAATCTGTGAGTTTCCCTTTCTTTCGGATATTGATGGAATTCGATTTCGAAACTTCCTTTTAATTAGTGATAAAAGAAGAGGTACAAAACTTTCCACACCATTTATCTTAATGCTGATGAAGTTTTATAATTGTTGATGTTCTCCATAGATAAGGTTACAATTGATTTTCTCTTTCTTTCTTTCTTTCTTTCTTTTTTTTTTTTTTTTTTTTTTTTTGGTTATATAGCAAATCTAAAGCCATTTCTATTCTTAATTATTGGTGTGTAGACCTTTTTTTTTTTTACATTTTTTTTGTTGAAATAATTTACTTATTTATTTTAACATATTTGTTACAATTTATTTGAGCATTTACCATATATATATATATATAAACAAAACATTCTATAAGGACGTAATTGGAGTTACTAGCCCACAAGGTGGATGCACTTACGCTCAAAAAGCCCAAAACAATGAATTTGTAGATGGTGGGATAGAAAACTGGGCTCCAATGAGTTAGAGAACAAATATAATGGATCTAGATGCCCTAAAACAAAAGGATAAAATGGATTTATTCAAAGAAAGACGTCATCAGCTCAATCCGGAGAGACTTGTTCTTATATAATGATTCACAAATAGGTTACAATTTCAATCTTTGGTTGCTACAGTGTTCCTTCTCTATCTTTCGATTCCTTTCTCTCTGGGTCTCTACTCTATTTTATACTCTCTTCTCCCCTCCTATTTGCCCTCCACATGCAGGCTTGATGGTCAGTGCTGATACTTGTCCCATCAGCATCTTCCAGAAGTCTTTGCATAATAGCTATAAGGTTGAAAACCACTGTTCAGGTATCACTTCCCTATTAATACGACCAGAGGGTTAGCTATAGAGCATTTAATGCAATGGTAGTAGCTTTCTTCTTTAATATTTTAGGACTCTCTCTTGTTATATGTTTCTGCAATACTTATCCGTTTCAATAAAACTCTTTGAGGCGTTCCCTTGAATGGCAGACCACTAAAACGAACCTCGGCTTTGGTTATCCAAGGTGACGTTCATCCTCGACACTACCTCCTGGGCCATTATGCCCAAAACTAACTTCTTTATCTACTAACACAGACTCCCTTGATAGGGTTTACCAATCCTCGAACAACTTTTAGTCCTCGGCTTGGGCTTTAGGCCCAACATGGACATGGATAATAAATTCTTGGGCCTAATGCTCGTACAATAACCCCTCGAAATACTTCTTTCTGGATTCTCGGGAAGAAAGGAGGATTTCGATGTCACTGCACCTACTTTTTGCTCGTTACACGCCACCTCTGATTTGTCTGAACGCCCTTTTCAGTTACGTAAAACGCGTTCCTGACACTTCGGTACACGAGATGTGCCTTCATTAAATTTCGGCGGCTTTCTACTCCGTACGCAAGGTTTTCAGACCCGGACCATTCATTAAACCGTAAAAGGGAGAGGTTTAAGATTTTTGAGGTCCGACCGAGGTCGAACCGGGGTTGAACCGTGATGACGTCATAATTAATTTAATAATTATTTAAATATAAATAAATATATTAAATTTGTAAATATTAGCAAAATTTACTAAAAATATCTTTAAAATTGAAACAAAATACATAAAATAGTACATTATAAGGTTAATAAAACAATAGTGCAACATAAATAAGCATAAAAAGAAATTTTTATAATAAACCTTTAAGAGAAATCATTTCAATTAACTAAAAATGACTTTTAAAATAAATTCATAAATTGCATAGGTATTATTCTTAAATAAAAAGTTAATTTAGTAATATTTAATATGTTGAGAAAGATGACATAGAAGTATAGAAACTATAAATCATGTAAATTTAATATAAATTTAATAATATTGCATATTAATTCCCAAGAGGAGCACTTGGTCTGTTGGTCAAAGCTTCAGTCTTACTTTCAAGGTGTGAGAGCTCAAGTTCAACCCCTGGCAGCCGCATTTTTCTTGATTTTTCTCTATTCCATGACCGGTTGAACCGGTCTATGGTTCGGCCGGTTTTCCTAGTTCAACCCCGGTTCGTCCGGTTCTCTCAGAAGTCACTGAAGCCCGGTTCTGGAGTCTTAAAAAACCGAAATTCACTCTGGTTCCCGGTTTTCTCGGTCGGACCGCCCGGTCCGGTCCGGGTTTACAAACTATGTCCGTATGTTCTACGGTGTGATACGGATCTAACGGCTGAGGGTTTTGCTAGGAACTGAGCGGGAATTCTCCCACCCCTAACTTCCTTTTTGGTATAAATACAACTCAAATCAACCGTTCACCTCACTTTAGCATTCACTTTGTTTCAGCGCACATACACTGAACTTACCAAACTTCCCAAATCACTCGTGTCCTCTCAAATACAAAAAGCCTGTCCAAGGTCATTTCCCCTCTTTCTGTAAGTCTTTTCAAACCTTTACATATTTCTTTTCCATATATTTTTCCTTTCTCTATACTTTTCTCATTCTCGGCCCCACTTTCTTCTCTCAATATTCTTAGCTCCCCCCAAACTTTTCTAGAAATGGGTAGATTCAAGAACCTAGTAGACTCTGAGGAGGCCATAGAGAGCTTTAGAGCTCTGTATAGGATCCCACCAAGGGCGTCCATTAGGTATTGTAAAGAAGGTGAGTGGCACGAAAGAAGGCAAGAGGGAAAAGTGGTGATTTCAATGATTGTCTTTATAGACGGTGGGATGAGGATTCCTATAGGTGCCGTTAGTACGGACTATCTTAAGGCTCATAGGTTAGCCCCTACTCAATGCACCCTAAACATGTTTAGAATACTAGGGAGTGTAGACGCCTTTAATGAAAAAATGGGTTTAGTTCTGACCCACCATGATATCAACTGGGTTTATAACTTACACCATCTAAAAGGGCAGGGGTATTACTTAAAATCAAGGTACCCCAAGGTTAGGCTAATCCAGTGCCTCCCCGAATCCAACACGGGGCTGAATAAAGATTTCTTGATCGTGTTAGGAAAGTGGCATGATGGCCTCCCCTGCCCCACAAGAGAGGGGCAACCAGGTAGGGCTTTAGGTTTAGGAAGATTTATTTTATAATCATCTTGTTCCCTTTTTGATTTATGTCATTTCTAATCCTGACAACTCTCCTTGTTTTTATTTCTATGATGATTTTTTAGATAGGCACGCCACCGAATTGAATTTTAGCCTGGTCAACAAGGACAGCCTAGACAAAATCCTTAAGGCCGAGGTATTTATAAGCAAAGACGATCAACTACAAGCAACTCACTTGATCTTAGGATACAAGCCAATCTCGTCTTGTTTTCAGGCGCCTAAGTGTGTCATAAAAGCCAACGACCCCCGCCTGCACCGGATAAGCGTAGCTGTTCCAAGCTTCCTTCTACCCGGTCCAGTCCCAAGGGGTACGCTCACCGCCGAGCCAATACTAAAGGGCATTCAATAAGTAAGAGGAGCCACTTCTTCACACCCAGCCATCATTAAGGAAGAAGAAGAAAAGGAATAATAAATAGTTGAAGTGTCCGACTCTGAGGACGAATTCAACATTTTTTATTAGCCTTTGTCCCCGGAAACTCTTACCCCTGACCTTAGCCAAACCTTCATAGCAATAATGGACGAGATGGGAATCTAGCCTAAGCCCAGGTCCACTCTACAGGAGTTGGCGGAGTCCCAACCAGGGAAAGACGCACCTAGGAAGGGAGCACAGACTAAGCCTCCCACTCCTCCTCCCAACCAACCCCTCCGAGTTGATTCTCTCGATCACAAGAGGAAGAGAGAAGAGAAAGGCAAGGAAGTGGTAGAGGTAGGGAGACACCCCCCCCCCAGGAAGTTGAACCTCAGAGGATGAGCAAACAGCTCAGGGACGCACAAACGAGATCGACCATCGAGGGTGAGAGGAGGGGCGACCACCGAGCTGTAGCTCCGGCCTGGGTCCCTTGCCCGGAACTAGATGGGGTGCCTCTCACCTGTGATGCCTCCATCCGAGATTTCTAGTAGGGCAAGGCTGGATACGTAGCTGAAGCCATGAAGCAATCCCTGCTACTACCTAACGCAATGGCCAATATTAGGTCTATAAGGCAGCACGAGGTCTTCCTCAGCTTGAAAAGGGACCTGGCAATGGTAAGTTTTCTTTCTTTCTTCTTTCTCTTACTTTATTAATTCATTTTGTTTATTTATTATTATTTTTCTTTTTTTTACACTTCTCTTCTCTTCCAGGCCATCCAAGCAACTTTCAAGTCCGAAGAGATGGTGAATTATTCCCATTGAAAGTTTAAAGAGGAAGAGGGAAGGAGAGTAGCCACCATGAATGCCTTCCACGTGGCTGAAAAAAGTATCAAAGACCTAAAGAACAAGCTGGCCGAGGAGGAGAGGGAAAGGAAAAGCGCTGCAACTGCTCTGGACAGTGCAGAGAGGCAAGCTGAAGGCCAGAAGGTGCTGCTGCGCAATGCCGAGGATCAGTTGGCCTCCTCCAACATATCACTGTGTTGAAGAAAAAATTGAAAGAGGTTCAAAAGGCTAGAGACCAGGCAAAGAAAGTCAAGGAAGAAGCTAAAAATGCTAGAGATGAGGCAAAACAGCAAAGATATGATGTAGGGGTGGTTGAAATCGAGGAAGCCCTTAAGGTTGAGGTCTCGGGGGTATGTAGAAACTACTGCTCCCAAGTATGGACTGAAGCCCTCAACCAAGCCGGGGTTGAGGCTTCTTCTGTACTTAGAAACGCAGAGAGTGTCTATTACCCCCCAGCCATTTGTGCCTCCTCTTCCAGTAGTTCCAAGGTAGACACCACTCCCGAGGTGGCTGACCCAAACAAAAGCAACTCCAACAAGGTCCCTCCCTCCTCCAACAGCCCTCAAAAAGTGGCCGAGTAGCTCAGGGAAAATGGGAAAGAAGCTGAGATGACCAAAGAAGTGGCCTCTAACGCCACCATGCCCCCAGCTGCTCCCCAAAATCCCATTAAAGACAAGGAGGCACCCAGGATGGAGATAGTTCTTGCAACTCTTCCACTTCCTGTCAAGGGTGACTCTAAAGGCACAAACCAAGGATCTACTGAGGCTGCAGTCCAGCAATCCAAAGCCCTGCCCCATAGAAAAATTGTAATAAAGAAAAAGTAGACTTTTGTTTAGCTTTAGTTTTTTTTTTTTTTTTTTTATCTTTTGTTCGGGTTCTCATATTGTAACTAAAATATCCCCCTTTTGTACTTAACTTTCCTTGCTTTGAGACTCTAATTAATGAAAAGTATGCATATTTTCTTTTCTTCTATGATTCTCACACTGGTGTTGATATAATTTCCATCTTTACTTGACACTTAATGAAAATGGTAATGAGGTAAAATTAACTTTGTTAACCTACATAAGTAGCAGAAAATTTATCCCATTTCATATGTGTTAGGTTCTAAAAGCTTAGAACAATTGGCAAATCGTGAGCACACAAGAACATGTAAGCTGCAGAAAGAAGATTTTAGAATCTGCCTAGTTCGACCGATCGAAAAACAGGCTCGATCGATCGAGAATCGTATCTGCAGAATTTTAAGTTGGCCCAAACAGCAGTTCTAACCCATTAAGGATTAGGGTTTCAAATCTACTTCTCCCACTATATAAAGGAAACCCTAAGCACGTTTTTTACAAGGCTTTTTAGAGAGAAAAGAGTGTGCCTCTTTTGTATTTTAGGATTTTGTTCCTAAAACCTCTCTTATTACTTCTACCGGGGTTGTTCCTTGAAGAATCTCAAGATCCGGTATTGCTGAAGTTGCTGCCTTCTCTAGTCATCAAAGGAGCTGATGATCTAAACCTTCAAGGGTGGTCTTGGAGTCACAAACAGGTGAATTTGTGTTGCTAAACCTTTGAGTGGGATCTCAAAGTCACAAACGGTGGTGTTTGTGTTTTGCAAAGATTAAAGAAAGAAGGAGTCCGTGGTCTCGGAGCTATCATGGGGTCATGGTAGTAAGTTTCCTACACTTGGGTAGCAATAGGATGTTAGTGGTCTAAGTCGCTATTGTGTAAACTTCAATTCTTTCTAGTGGATTTGCTATTTTACCTTGAGGATAGCTAGGTCAAATCCTCCCCAGGTTTTTTACCGGTTTGGTTTTCCTGGGTCATCATATCTTTGTGTTATTTATTTTCCGCTGCTTTGTTGTTTTTATATATTTGTGTTAACCTAGTTTTAATTAAATTACCTAAGTTAATAACTTGGCTAATTCACTAGGTTAATCTGTTGGGTTTAAGGGGTCTAAACGAACTGACAAGTGGTATCAGAGCAGGTAGCTCTTCTGTTGTAGATCCTTTGATCTAAGAGTTGATCCTTGATCCCTGCTATCATGGATAATTTGAAGTGTCTTTCTGCTCATGTTTGTGATGATTTGAATAAAAAGGACACTGTTGTTTCTGTTGATCTTTTTGATGCCTGTGAAACTCTTCGTAAAGAATTATTGAAAATATCTAAGAAATTCAAGGAAGAGTTAAAATTGGCTAATCTTGAAAAAGAGGAATTGATTGTTAGATTAGATGAATCTAATAAAAAGAATGAATTTTTGAGAAATCAAATTTCCTCTCAGGATGAGAAGATGAAAATCTTGGAACAAGATTTAGTTGAATCTAAAGCTAAGATTGAAAATTTGACTAGTGCCAAACCTGCTGTTGATAACAGAAGTGTTTCTGTTTCTTTTAAGCCTAAAGCTGAAAAACTTTATATCCCTCATTTCAAGAGGAATAATAAAGAAAAGGCTTATTTTGCTAGGTTAGACAAAGGTAAAAGTTCTGATATAGATGCTGAAGTTTCTACACCCAAGTCTAAACCTACTGTTAGAGAGCATTAGAAATCTGTTTTTGTGCCTACTTGTCACCTTTGTGGTGTTGTTAGTCATATTAGGCCAAATTGTTCTTTGTTGAGGCAAAACCCAAAATCTGAGACTAGATTTGCTGTTAGGAATACTGATGTTCCTAAATTTGTTTCTGTTTGTCACTTTTGTGGTGTATCCGGTCACATTCGTCCTAATTGTCATAAATTGAAATTTAAGCATTCTGTGTTTCAGTCTAGGACATGTGATGATATTTCTCCTGCCATAAGTCCAAATAAATTGTTTCATATACTTTTGAAAAATTTGAGCTTGTTGGCTTGTGAAAGGAATTTGCAGGATTTTAGTCTTTCTCAGAAGATTGGTGTAATCCCTCAAATACACTCTGCTTCACATGGATTTTCACCTACAAAGCCGAAGACTCGTGCTATATGGGTGATAAAAGATTCTCTAAGGTGAGTGTTGCTGACTTGTCCCTGATTTAATTCTTTTAAGTATTTGTGGACATGTTTTGTTTCTGTTTTTGGTTGTTTTGTTTTTTAGTTTTTTTTTTTTTTTTTTTTTGTTATTTTTCTTGAGGATTACATGAATTATGATATATCTCTTTTGATTTAAAACATGCTTGACATTGTGGAGAAACTTGAATAGCATGTGTTCTATAAGTGATAAGCTATTTTATTCTGTTTGAGTATGTACTAGTTTGTACATGTACTCATGGGTTAATTAAGAAATTGATATTTCTTGTTTGTGTACCCTCTATAGCTTAGTTAAGCACTATCATGCATTGCATTTGCATTTTTGTTCATTTAGCTTAATGTGTGCTTTTAGTTTTGGTCATAAAATTTTTTTTAACCAAAAAGATTTTTATGTGTTTTGTATTATATATCTTGGATTTATAATTAAGGTTGGCCATATTATCTTTACATAACATGTTTATGTACTTTGTTTAGCTTGGATGAAGCTTATTTTTATTGCACTTTACAAGTTTGAGCTTTGTAGTGCATGTTGGGTGGGAAGATGTTTATAGTTTTTGATCACTTTGTCTTGATCTTGAAGTCACATGCCTTTGATTGTTGGACTTGAACTTAATGAGAAAGGCATAAATAACTATCTCACCACTGTTTACTAGCCAATCATGAACACCTTAGTGCATATCGTAAGATTTTGTGCTCGAGAAAGTGTATCACATGCACAAAAAGAACATAAGGTGTAGCCTCTATTAAAATTGGTGTGTACATTATTGGGCTATAATAATTTCACAATTCATAAAATTGGTATGTACATTATCTCGGCTTTTATTAAGTTTCTAATCAATTAAATTGAATAATGAGGTAAATCAAGAAACTTACATGATTGCAAGCTTTTATTCTAGGAGATGTGAGAGTTATATGATGTAACTCTTTAGGTGATAGTCTCTTTCAAATTTATGTGATGAATTTTGTAGACTTTGTGATTGATTACTATTCACATATCACCTCACATGTCTCTCAAGCTTTTGCTAGTTGCACAAACTACACAAGTTACTCTTTGCTAAACTTTGTACATGTTATTGTGTGTGATTTTGTTGTGGCCATCCAAGATTAAAAATTCCTTGATTTTGATGCAAAATTTGAGTTTTAAGGACAAATTGATTGAAAATCTTAATTTTGGAAGATCTGGGTTGAATTCAAGTGTTTTTGAAAAACTTTTAGTCTCATACTCATGCATTTCATTCATGAAATACTATGCTTTGAGGAGTTTCTGCATAAAATTGTTCTGTTTTTCAAAAATTTGAGTTTTCTAGAATTTCGACCGATCGAAGCTATTTCTCGACCGATCGAAATTGCGATTAAAATTTTTGGTTTGATTCTGTCTGACTCGATTGGTATTCGATCGATCGAAACTGAAAAATTTTCAGTTTTTAGAGTTTTTGACCAAATATTTTTTTCATGCATCATTTATGATTAGGATTCACATGAGTTGCATTGTTTTTGTATCCATCTTGCAGTTTTGCAGTCATATCTCTCATTGTTTTCACACATAACATGCATACACTTTGCTAAATTGGGTACTCAACTTGAATTAAAAATTGATTGATTAATTTTTGAGTCCTTTGTACATTTTAGTATATGCTATTTTTCTTGATGTGTGAATTGTAGAAAATATTTTTCTTAAGAGATATGATGGATAATCAATGTGCAAATATTTTCGCTACTTATGCAACTGTTTATGGGTCACACAGTGTCAAATTTGCATTTATTGAAAGAGAGAATTTTTTTTATGTGTATCCTCAACTTAATTTTTTTAGGTTTGTGTGTTTTTATTTATCCCCACCTCCTAAATTTTCCCCAAAACTGTTTTTTTCCAAAACTTGTTTTGCTTTTCCTATTTTTATAGGGGGAGAAAAGTTTTTTTTTTGACTTTGTTGTTCAAAGGGGGAGTTGTTGCTCTTTATAGGGGGAGTTCTCTCTATTTTCTATAGAGCTAAACTGTTTTATGTTCCCTTGTTTTTTTTTTTTCTCTCATGTTTACCGTCACTTTACTCTTTGTTTGAGTTGTATTTGTCAATACGTGACAAAAAGGGGGAGAAATAGATGAAATGTGGGAAATGTGGGAATAATATGGGAATAATATAAAAACTTTTTGATGTATCTAACTTAGGGGGAGAGTTAGTTTACTTTTGTTTTTATATTGTGCTTCATTTTGTTTATATGTCTTTCTTTCCACACATGCGGTGATGTGTTTGTTGAGTGTTTCAGGAAAGACAGGTGCATTCTGATCAAGACCTTCTACCTCTTCTTGGCAACTTCTAGGTTAAGAGTCTTAGATTGGGATTTGTGATGTAATTGGGCATTTTATTGTATTGGGTTGTTCTTGTATTTTAACATTTCATTTTGTATGAAAGTTTTGTCACAAATTGTCAAAGGGGGAGATTGTTAGGTTCTAAAAGCTTAGAACAATTGGCAAATCGTGAGCACACAAAAACATGTAAGCTGCAGAAAGAAGATTTCAGAATCTGCCTGGTTCGACCGATCGAAAAACAGGCTCGATCGATCGAGAATCGTATCTGCAGAATTTTAAGTTGGCCCAAACAGCAGTTCTAACCCATTAAGGATTAGGGTTTCAAATTTACTTCTCCCACTATATAAAGGAAACCCTAAGCACATTTTTTACAAGACTTTTTAGAGAGAAAAGAGTGTGCCTCTTTTGTATTTTAAGGTTTTGTTCCTAAAACCTCTCTTATTACTTCTACCGGGGTTGTTCCTTGAAGAATCTCAAGATCCGGTATTGCTGAAGTTGTTGCCTTCTCTAGTCATCAAAGGAGCTGATGATCTAAACCTTCAAGGGTGGTCTTGGAGTCACAAACAGGTGAGTTTGTGTTGCTAAACCTTTGAGTGGAATCTCAAAGTCACAAACGGTGGTGTTTGTGTTTTGTAAAAATTAAAGAAAGAAGGAGTCCGTGGTCTCGGAGCTATCATGGGGTCATGGTAGTAAGTTTCCTACACTTGGGTAGCAATAGGATGTTAGTGGTCTAAGTCGCTATTGTGTAAACTTCAATTCTTTCTAGTGGATTTGCTATTTTACCTTGAGGATAGCTAGGTCAAATCCTCCACAGGTTTTTTACCGGTTTGGTTTTCCTGGGTCATCATATCTTTGTGTTATTTATTTTCCGCTGCTTTGTTGTTTTTATATATTTGTGTTAACCTAGTTTTAATTAAATTACCTAAGTTAATAACTTGGCTAATTCACTAGGTTAATCTGTTGGGTTTAAGGGGTCTAAACGAACTGACAATATGTTTAGAGCAAACCAGGTTAAACCCACTGAGTGCATCACCTCGGCAAAACATAAATTCAACTTCAAGACCATATAAACTAATGTAGTATGCAAAGAAGTTTAAACTTATTTCTTTCTATACCCATTAGTGAGTTTAATGAGCATCCATTTAAGCTTGTTTATTATAACGAAGATCTCTGCTGTTTAAAGTGGCTGATTATATTTGACATTCAAGCAATTAATAAGAAGCACTTATTTACCTTAAGTTTATGGTCCAAAAATTTTGAGATGAACTAAGGCTTTGCCCTGACATTTGTTAGAAATGATAGGGAGTATTTATTTACTCAAAGCATGTGGTCCGAGGAGCCAAGCATAGCTAAAGTTCAGTTTAATACTTAGAACAATGATAAAAAGATATCAATTTTCCCAAGGTATGTGGTCCGAGGAACCAGGCATGACCAAGGTTCTATTTGATACTTAGATAGACGTCATGGAGTATTAATTTACCTAGAGCATGTGGTCTGAGGAGCCAGGCATAGCTAAGGTTCTGTTTAATACTTAGAACAATGATAAAAAGATATCAATTTTTCCAAGGCATGTGGTTCGAGGAGCCAGACATGTCCAAGATTATGTTTGATACTTAGACGTCATAGAGTATTAATTTACCCAAAGCATGTAGTTCAAGGAGCCAGGCATAGCTAAGGTTATGTTTAATACTTAGAAAAATAATAAAAAGATATCAATTTTCCCAAGGTATGTGGTCCGAAGAGCCAAGCATGACCAAGGTTCTGTTTAATACTTAGATAGATGTCATGGAGTATTAATTTACCCAAAGCATGTGATCCGAGGAGCCAGGCATAACTAAGGTTCTGTTTAATACTTAGAACAATGATAAAAAGATATTAATTTTCCCAAGGTATGTGATCCAAGGAGACAGGCATGACCAAGATTCTATTTGATACTTAAATAGACGTCATTGAGTATTAATTTACCTAAAGCATGTGGTCTGAGAAGCCAGGCATAGCTAAAGTTTTGTTTAATACTTAGAACAATGATAAATATATATATATATATATATATCAATTTTTCCAAGGTATGTGGTCCAAGGAGCCAGACATGACTAAACTTCTGTTTGATACTTAGATGGACAACACATAACACGCAATATAACCAACCTAGATATGGTAAAGTATGCTCTTATTAATAATAATACCTTCTTAGGTTATTTACATTCTAGGGGCATGATACAGCCTTTTCCTCTAGATCTTCTAGACAGTATACGTCTATTCCCGCCACTAATGTGATACGATATGATCCTTCCCAGTTACGTCCTAACTTTCCCCAGGCTGGGTTCTTTGCAGAACCCACAACCTTTCTCAACACCAAGTCATCAGGCGCTAGTGGCCTTAGCTTTACATTTGCATCATACCCTTACTTGAGCTTATGCTGATAATAGGCCAATTGGACAATGGCATTTTCTCTTCGTTCTTCAATTAAGTCTAAACTTTTCTCCAATAGCTCATCATTGCAACTCAGAGTGAAGGAACTCGTTCTTAGCGTGGGGAACCCAGTCACCAGCGGAATAACAGCCTCGGCCCCAAAAGTCATTGAAAGAGGGTTTTCCCAGTAGACCTTTAAGGTGTAATCCGATAAGTCCAAAGGATGTGTGACAGCTCTTCCACTCATTTCCCTTCACATCATCCAGTATTTTCTTGAGCCCACTCATTATGACCTTATTAACAGCTTCGACCTGTCCATTCCCTTGTGGATAAGCCAGAGTGGAATATCTATTAGTTATTCCCAAGTCGCAGCAGTGCCTCTTAAAGGCTTTATTGTCAAATTGAAGTCCATTGTCCAAGATGAGGGTATGGGGGATTCCTAACCGAGTGACAATATTTTTCCAAACGAATTTCTTGGCGTTCACATCCCTGATATTCGCCAGTGGTTCAACTTTAATCCACTTGGTGAAATAATCCGTGTCGACTAACGGATATTTCTTATTCCCTGCTGCCTTGGGGAAAAGACTCACAATGTCTAAGCCCCATTGAGCAACAAGTCAGGGGCTGGACAAAGGGTTAAGGACTCCTCTTGGTTGATGAATATTTGGTGCATCTTTGGCATTGATCGCACTTCTTCACGTACTCTTATACTTCCCTTTGCATGTTTGGCCACCAATATTCTTGAGTGAGGGCCCTGTGAGACAAAGATCTGCCCCCTGTGTGGCTTCCATAAATCCCTTCATGTAATTCTTCCAAGAGTAGCTCAACTGCTTTGATCAGGGTGTATGCACAGTAGATATGGACCAAAAAAAGATCTTTTATATAACTTTTAGTCCTCGAACAGCCAAAATTGAAAAGCCTTCCTCCGTACCTTGTTCGCCTCGGACTTATACTCGAGCAAGACATCCTTTTTAAGGAATAGCACAATAGAGTCCATCTAGCTGGGACCCACCCTTATTTGATGGATACAAACCACATCTCTTCATATCTCAATATGTTTACATAAGTCTTCCACAAGGATTACTCTAGGTAAACTCTGTGTCGAGGAGGTTGCAAGTGTGGCAAGTGAGTCTGCATTTGTATTTCTACTTCTAGGGACTTGTGATAAATTAAAAAACTCAAATCCAGACTGTAAATGTCTAACCTGGCTCAAATATTCTTACATTCTGGGATCTCTAGCATCCAATTCTCCCCAGACTTAACCTACCACCAGTTTTGAGTTAGAGAATATTTCCTATACTTGGTGCATGTGCACAACAGAGAAGGCCTCATCACATTTGGGTGCCCCCGTGTGTATGATATTGTCCTCTTTAGGAGGCTTGATGGCACATCCCCTCAAGGTTTTGTTCCTCCCCGCCGTCCATACACACTGGGGAGAAGGCCTTGTTCAAATTAGAGTTACGGGCAGCCCCATTTCCTTTACTTTAAATGGCCTAGAGTTACGGGCAGCCTCATTTCCTCTACTTTAAATGGCCAAACAGATAACATTTTTCATGGAAAGCCAGTAATTTAACCCATATAACATTTCATACTTATGCATCATACTGAAATTCATAGTTTGCGTAACATTTTATAATAAAAGCATTTCCATTGTTTTCTTTAAACATCATGTTCGTGGAATTAGTAATAGCATCAATATGCTTAAATCATATACATAAGGTTTCAAGAACTCATGAACATACCTTTGTCTGAAACATGATTACATACCATATCTCTAATCAAAAACCTTTTAATGCATAATATACTTTAAAATAACCTCATGACTTACCAAACGCTCATATTACTTACCAAATGCTCATATAACTTATCCCTTACCTGAAAGTAGAGGAACCGAGAGCCTAAAGTTAAAGGAGTTCAGACTTGGGTACTAGTAACACCTAAACCAAATATCAAAGCTTATTACTATCCATTATACCTTAGAATAAACTTACACATTTATCTTAAGGTCTATCTCTTATAATCAAGGAAATCCTAACCCCACCTCAACGAGGTTCCCACAAACATATTATGTACACATCAACAAATGATGTACCAAACTAAAGAAAACCAACATTCTCATATTTATATCATACCTCCAGAGGAGCCAACTTCATTTCAAAATGTACTCGAGATTAAGGCAATAATGCATGCATAAACATAAACTCTTTTAAACATGATCATATAACCATATACACTCATATAGCAACATGAAAAAGCTATAGAAAAGTTTAGAACCCCTCCTTTGAGTACTAAACCTTGAACCAATTTATACAAAATTTATCTATGATCCATACATACCAAATGATGAGCATATTAATTTATAGCTCAAAACATTCATCCTAACTTTAGAATTAAATCCTCAAAGTCAGAGTTATCCTTAACTGCTTACTGCTCATTTTAGTAGCATATGCCTCATTTGTAAAATACAAATGGGCTGTCCATACACATCAAAACGTCATGAAATTTTACAGAGCTACTCCCTTGGATGTCTAGTATATGCTATATCAATTTCAGAGTCAAATCATAAAACCATGATTTATAAAAAATCATACAAGGCAACGCACTCAAATCTGTCCTGACAGAATTTCATGCTACTTAAAAATTAAACCATCATTTTTATATCAATCCAAATGTTGTGAGACCACTTCCATTACAACTATATGTGTTTTAGGATTCATAAAAACTACTCCTAGCATCCTAATTCACAGAAAATGATTTAATACATATCTTTCTTGTTGTAAACATCAAATATGTCACAGTGACAGTTTCAGCATATGTTCTTACAAAATCATCAACTAATAGCAATTGGCCTTCATTTCATTTGGGTATTTTTATACCTATACTAAACATATTAAAATACCTTAATAAGCATCCAATTGACCATAATATCATCAATCTTTCAAATTACTAAAACAGAATCACAAGTTTAGCTTCTAAAATCAAAATAGAGAATAAAGAAGGGAAAATGAACAAAACAATCACACCATCAAGATACCCAAAATCAGATGAGGTTTTTATTTACTTACCCACAAACTTTGAAGTTGAAACCTTAGGGCTAATTGTTTAATTTCTTATTTAGAGTGAGGTTTATTGTTTCAGTGAGATAGTGAGAGAGAGGTGTTGCCGTGTAAGAGCAAAGAAAGAAGCAAAGGAAAGATGAACAAAGATGTTTCTGGTGCAGCAAATAAAAGATTATGGAGAAGATTTTTGTGGGGCACATGTAATGCTAAGGCAAAAAGGTTGGTGAGTCAACCTTTACTGAGAAGATTTTTGTGGGACACGTGTAATGCTAAGGCAAAAAGCGTGCTAAGTCAAAAAGGTTGGTGAGTCAACCTTTACTGAAGATTTTTATGGGGCACGTGTAATGCTAAGGCAAAAAGGTTCGTGCTAAGTCAAAAAGGTTGGTGAGTCAACCTTTACTGAGAAGATTTTTATGGGGCACGTGTAATGCTAAGGCAAAAAGGTTCGTGCTAAGGCAAAAAGGTTCGTGAGTCAACCTTTACTGAGAAGATTTTTGTGGGGCACGTGTAATGCTAAGGCAAAAAGCGTGCTAAGTCAAAAAGGTTCATGCTAAAGTCAAAAAGGTTGGTGAGTCAACCTTTACGGAAAAGATTTTTGCGGGGCACGTGTAATGCTAAGGCAAAAAGGTTGGTGAGTCAACCTTTACTTTAAAAAAAAATTACTTCCCTCCCCCCTCCCAAAATGTTGGTGAGTCAACCTTTACTTTAAAAAAAAAAAATTACTTCCCCCCCCCCCCCCCCCTCCTCCTTATAAGCTTATATATCTAGAAAGACCTAAATAACTATATAACTTTACATGTAAGCCCTTACCTTTATAAACTTCTTTCTATCATTAAAAGAGCATATATCTTTTATAATATTACAATATCAAAGCAAGCTTTATGCACTTAAAGTAATTAAGATAATAACAAGCATATAAACCCTTACCTTAAACACTTAATTAAACCCCAACAACTATATATCTAATAACTTAAACCACTTAAAATAATTTTGTACATACTTAGTATATATACAAAATATAATTAGCCATTCGAGTATTTATAATCTTTACAATTTTTATTCAAAGGCATTATAAAGTAATAAGTTATTTAAATTCTCTTCAATTAATTATAGAAAGAAAGTGTCCTAAAATAATAATTAACCACTCAAACACATAGTTTAATTATAAAGTTGAGCCGGGGTGTTACACCACGTCAGTGGCATTTTTTATGGAACTCAAGTTTTTGAAATTTGAGTTCCATATCAAACTTGAGTTTCAAAAAAGTGGTAAATTGCTAAATATTTTGAAAATAGTGATAGATTGCAAAATATTTTGGCCAAAGATGGTAGTTGGCCATTTTGGCCATCCTTTGGGTATAAATAGTGATTCATATTCTTGTGATAATTCTTCTCAACTCTTTCTCTTTCATCCTTTTTTAAAACACAAGAAATTTGTAGGCCTTCTCTAAAATTTTTATTCCTAGAACCTAATATACTTGGTTGTATATGTGGTTGTTAGAAGCAGTTTGTTTATTGGCATAGAAATCAATTATCCAATCAGATTTTTGGCATTTCATTCAATTTTTCATTGCTCATTTCCTCTTAATTGTATGATCGGTTGATCAATAACTTCAATTTTGAAAATAAATAAATAAATAATTGTGGGTACCCTTGTAATTGTAGTCCCGAGACAGAGTTTATAGAGGAAATTGTTAAAACCATTTGGAAAATACTAAATGGGAAATCACTTACCACTCCATTTCGTCGTCACATTGACGTTCCTGCTCAAGACTCTTCAGCATTCATCCCGCAAGATGAAATGATTCTTCATCTGATCAAAATTCTATTGCTGATTGGACACCCCTTTTTTTTCAAAACTTTTCTTCTGGGTGAAATCAGTAGTTCTAAATTTTTGATTGCCACTGTCTGCCACTTTTAACATTTTTCTTTGTCTAATAGTTGAAGCCAATGTTCAATTTTCTTTTACTTTTCTAAAATGGGTCAGTGAAGTGCGTGTCCTTGTTTCTTCCGTGGGTTTGTTTTCTTTCTGTTCCTTGTTTTTCATTTCGTTCACCTGTTTAGTTTGGGGCCTTGGGCAGTTGATTTTTTTTAAGTTGATTTTTTTTTGTTTTGGTTAAATAGTGAAAAGGTCCAGGAATCAAGCTACACCAACGGTAGCAACAATAAATATTGAATGATTTCTTTAAATGTCTTAAGGATAGATTTTTCATTCTCTTCCCTACACCTTTCTGATGTTATGTAAAACAATGAGTAAATATTGAAACTTAATAGGTAAAATGAAAAGGCACAACTGTTCAGTGTTTTTAAATGTAAACATGGTCATGTAGCACAATAAAAAGTAATCAACAAAAAGTCAAACATTTCACTTTTATATTATTATTAGTATTATACCCGTGCGATGCATAGCTTAATTAAAGGTTATATGTGTTAAATCTATATTAACAATTTGTAAGTCACACAATAAAAACAAATTAATTTTACAAATTGAGGGGATGGAAACAACATATATCACCATTAGAATGTCATAAACATGTGATTCATAGATGATATATAAAATAATAGATCTTCCAAAAGGAGAATAAGAGATTTGTAAAAATTAATAAATTAATTCTTGTGGAAGATACACCACTATGAAAGCATGTCTAATAATATTTAATCATTGATTCTCAAACCATAAGCATATAAAATATATCAAATTTAAGGAAATTAGCTTAAACAAAAGAAACAAATATACCAAAACCTATTTAATCTAATTATTAAAAAAATAGAGTAAACAACATACTTGTAACATTGTAGGTGCCATAGGTAGGAGAAGGAAAGGCTAAATCAGAAAACAATAGAATTGGTAGGTGACTGAAAAAATACACCAAATAACCGCATGTGTGTGTGTATATACACTCCGCCTAAAAGGAGTCCATGTAAAAATAAAATACCCTAAAAAAAAAAAAAAAGAGTCCATGAGGCGTATGTAAAATAAAAAAGGATATAAATGTTCTCAAGAATTAGAAAAGATATAGATAAACAATGATTATACATTAATTTAGTTTTTGTTATTCAAACTTATTAGGTCTCTCTTAGGTATAGTAGTTGTATGCCATCAACTAACTAAAATTTAATTTTTTTTTTTAAAGAAATTTAATAAATTTTTTGCAATTTGGTGTAGCTATTTATCGCAACCACGGCTTCTAAACTCAATTTTTAGTATATAGTATATCATAATATGATATAGATATAAATATAGATAAAAATAATTTTGTGTTATGTTAGCTAGTTTGCTTATTTTGCTTCCGTGCCAATTTGATAGTACTGTCATGCTTCTTGTATCTATGGGCTTTGTTTTTAATCAGGTTGGGCTTATGTGTTCAAGATAATGTTGCTGATTTGACAGTCACAAGTTTCCAGGTGACAATCATTTAAAAAACTATTGAGACAAAATTCGCAAGACAAACTCACGGGTCCTTGGGAATTTTGCACCCATGAATTTGTTGAGTTATAGAAAAATCGGTTAGACAGATCACCTGCTATGCCAACCTCTTCCCTCTATGAATACTCCCCATTTTCCACAATTTCTATAGTGAAGCATCCTTTGAGAGTTGAGAGAATTGAACCCATACTTGTTATAGTCAAACATCATTAATTCTCTACACTCTTTCCTCTCACCATAGGCGCCAAATCCTTGAGAGAAGATTTGATCCTTCACACCCATCATCATTAATATTTAGCACTTTTTTTTTTTAGGGTGTAATATTTAGCACTTGAATGATTAATGTGCAACCACTTCAAGCTGAAACCGATATTTTTATGGTAAGCCATCATTTTATTTTTATGACACATTTTGTACATTGAATGTAGATTACAACAAGAATGATAATCTTTATTATTAGGAATAAAATAAAAATGTGTTGAGATGGAATAATAAAACCTATTCATGAACAAAGAAACAAAACTTAAAGATATATTTTAAAAAAATAATTTACTCGTACAATTATATTTTCTAAAAAATAATATTTTTTAAAGTTGAGAGATATTAGTTATTTTTTATGATTTTTTTTATATAATTGTTATATACATATGAAAAATTTGTTTATTTGAAAATATATTAATTTTAAAAATTATTACACATACTAAAGAACAGTTATTACAACTAGTTTAGAGAGGAATAATTATTCCTCGTTTCAAAAAATATTTATTCATAAGAAATAATTATTCTATGTAATAAAAATACAATCAAACTACAGAATAACTAAACTATAGGAATAATCATTGTATTACAGCGTCTATTTTAATCTACCGAATTGAACATACTCTTACTGTTTTTACCAGTTCAATGCAAGGGCAAAAATCAAGTAAAGAAAGTCATATTGAATGATAAGTGGGATAACACGATAAAAATGGTGTTATTAAGCTGATGTTTCAATAGGGTTCTAGTAATACTCCAATACATCTGTTTCATCATTTACAATTCATCATCATAAGTTTTGAAAAATCTTTAAAAACCTTTTATGTACTAAGTACTGCTCATTTGTTTCTCCAAAAAAAAAAAAAAAGTACTGCTCCTTTTTTTAAACTTGGCCCCCGAAGCGTGGCCCATTGTCGCCCCTTACCTCTGTTTCACAAAAACCAGCACTACCATTACCATGTTGTCTTGGTCTGCAAATGCAACGCCATTTAAGATTTAACATAATACTAATAAAAAAAATTATTAAAAAAAAAAAAAAAGAAGAAGCTATTGGCTGGACTTTGGCCCAAAGTGGGGTGGGTGGGTCATAATGGGCCTATACTGGACCTAATTGCAACAAGAGGTGACCCACACTCTTCTTCAACTATGTGAGGCCCACAATTGAGCTTTGCTAGGAAACCCATATTTTCTAGATATTCAAAATTTTCAGATTTTTTTTTCTACATCTCCTTGTTATGAACCAGATCAGGTTCCCACTAGATATTTTGAGTGGAAAATATACATTTATTTTTATGAAATTCTAATGTTAGGATCACATTTAGGGCTAACTCCAAACTCAAAATTCATCAAAGTAAGCAGTTATATAAATAATACACTCAATTTGTTTTAAAACATTCACATCATGAAAAATCCCCAAATTCTAAAAATCGTAGACTATAAAATTGTTTCAAGGTTGAAGATGTTGCGAAGTGTTTCTTTCATTATGGATGCTGTGATTGATATTAATTTGAAGTTTTAAACCTCAATCTTCTTCCCTTTGTAATTTTGGAACAATTTCAGTGTAAAATTAGAACCTTTTGTACATACATTAATTTTGATGAGTTTAGTTACTAACACGGGGTTATTAAAATTTTCTTTTTTTAAAACCCCTTAAAATTTTTATTATTTTCTTTTAATATAAGAATGTGGATCAAGTGGTATTCTAACACTTGGTCAAACTATTCCACTCACTGTTCAAGAAGCCCTCCAAAAATTTTATGGGTTGATAATGTGATAAGTGGAACTTAAAATCTAGTTTTATGACATGCCTTTCAAGGATGCTAAACCCACCCACCACACATAACCCCGTGTCAGTGACTAAACCCATCAAAATTATTACACGAGTCAAAAAAAGCAACCTGCTCACAAGCAGCAGATTCACTCATTCAAGGGAAAATTATCAATGGCATGTGGCCGGCTAATCACTCACATATGCAGAGCACAGCTGCCCACGAAAGTTATGCAGACTTAAGAAACAAAAAGCTAAACCCACAAAATCAACAAAAACTAAAAGCAAAACCCAGAATTTTTGAACATAAATCCATGTTCTTAAGTCAAAATTTCACCATTTTAATAATTATGCATTTAGATCTTGATTTTTATGTTTTTGTTATGTTTTTTTGTGTGTTTAACAGTAAAAGTATAGAAGTGGATTAAGGAAGCCTAACGGTATGAACTTCAGGTGGGTAAAGTACTAACTTTTAAACCACAAGTAGGCGTAACTTAAATTTCGGTCAGGAGCAGTGGTACGTTATAGTCTGGAGGTTCAAATGAACCCCCTGATCCGAAATTTTTATATATATATATAATATATTTTTTAAAAAAAATTGTTTTGAACCCCCTCAATACAAATTTGCAGACCCTCGCCATGAACTTGATCCTTTTTTTTTTTTTTAAGCCTAGCTTAAACTCCAGAAAAATAAGAAGTTCAACAGAAAATTTTGGTCTTTAATCTCAGAAATAAAAAGCCCATAAATCAAATTTTGAAAAAATTATAAATAAAAAAAAGGGGGTCAAATAAAACCTAAGAATTTGCAGTTGTCTAGCCTCCAAAAATCCTATAAGTCGATAGTGTGATGAATGAAACTTGGAATTTAAGTTTACGACATCCTTTGAGGATGCTAAACCTACCCACCACACATCCCATAGAGACGATAAATATTATTAACTTCAAAGTAAGGTTAATATTAACTTCTTATGAACTATAAGCCTAAAACTAGGCCACATGAGCGAGTCCAAAAAAAAAATAATAATAATCTAGGCCACATGAGGACATTCAGCAATTTAAATCAATATTCAATTTATAAAGATTCAATTATCGCGGGATCAAAAAAAATTTAGTCGGTAAAAAAAAATAATAAAAAAAACGGCTTTTCATTTTCTAGAAAATGTTAGAAATGTTTCTTTTTAGCTTTATTGGTACTTCTAATTTTTGTAACCTTTTTTAAATATATTTTTTAAACCTTTTTTTAGAAATAAAAGGACCAGAAAGAAAAATAGAAATAGATTCATAAAAAAAGAAAGGGAAAAATAGAAATAAAGGCAAAAGAGGGGAAAAAAAAAAAACCTAATAACTATCAAATGAATATCAAGCTTTCTTTTCCTCTTGCTATCAAATCCCAACCATAGAAACAAGCGGTCATGAGAGCTCGTCTTTCCCACCTCTAAAACAAGACCATCTGGCTTTCCCTCCCATGGCCATGGCCTCCACAATAGCTCCTCAAGCTTCATACTCTCTCCTACGCAAAGCCCAAAACAGTGGCCACTTACGAGAAGAGTACCACCCAACGCTAAAAGGAGCAAAAACAAGAAGTTCAAAAAGAAACCATGATAATAGTTTGCGCGTCTTTGCATCACAGCAAGAACCACCAAAACCCCAAAGAGCACCACCAGGAGTTGACACAAGAATCCATTGGGATAATGAAGATGAAGGTTGGATTGGAGGAAGCACTAGTTCCCAGCCAAAACAACAACAACAACAAAGCAATGAACCAAAGGAGCAGAAGAATCTATTGGGTGAGAAGTTTGCTGATTTGCTAAACGACTCCTCCGATTCTCATTACCAGTGAGTCTCTATACATACTTTCCCTTCTAGAATTGAATATACAATTTACAATCTCGGATGTGATTATAAACTTCTATACGGTCCATATTGGGTAGTCAATTAGTCACCTGTTCAGTGGAAAATGTATTAAAAAGTACGTTAGTTAAAGTTGTAAAACTTAGATACGATAACTAAGGACCAAGGTGTTGATCCTAGATTTTTCAATTAGATTAGACCATGAGTCCATGACTAATAAGTCATGTGATTAAATTTAATTATGGCTAAGGAAAGAGAACTTCAATGATATTGCATTGACCAATACAATCATATAATTGAATTTGATTAAGTTTTACCCTGTGCCATAGTAGTATAGGTACTCCAAAAAAGAAAAAAAAAAGAAAATTGTCCCTTCTTAAACAATAGATTAATTTGCTTCTACATATGTGTGCACCCATGATACCTATTAAAGTTGGAATTAATCAGGTTCTTAGGAGTATCAGTAGAAGCAGATTTGGAAGAGATCAAAGCTGCTTACAGAAGATTATCAAAAGAGTACCATCCAGACACAACTTCTCTTCCACTAAAAGTTGCTTCAGACAAGTTCATGAGGCTTAGAGAGATATACCATGTACTGAGCGATGAAGAAACCCGTAGATTCTATGATTGGACACTTGCTCAAGAGGCTGCAAGCCGCAAAGCCGAGAAACTGAAAATGAAATTTGAGGATCCTTACAAGCAAGATGTAGAGAACTGGGAATCTGTTCCTGACATGGTTGATCGCCTTGGTGGAAAGAACATGAAGCTAGGTGATCAAGCAACCGCAGCCCTTGGTTTTGATATTGTCATCATTATTTTTTCCATTTTTAGTATCATTTTTGCTCTTTACTTCAAAGAACCATACTAATCAAGAATAGCTTAGAGCCTTGAATTATATGTGTAATGTATATAAAGTGACCCCTCATTCCAAGTTCACATCAAACTATATATTGTGGCTACAATCATGAAAGTTCTTTTGTTTATGTGATTGAACATGATTTATGTGCTATCAGTGGTGGAACCCAATACTTGTTCGTGTAATCTGTTTGATCATTTTAATTCATTATACTACAAGGATAAGGGAATTGAAAAGAAACATGTTTAGACAAAATATATTGTTGGTTCTTGCCTTAAACAAAGGACAAAGTTTAGACTACAAAATTAGTTGTAGTCTTAGGCTACAAATTTAATATATTTTTATTGGAGGTGAATTTTGACAAATCTATCATTGGATTACATCTTTTTCTTATATCTTCAATGCTTGCAAAATTTCAAGAAAATTAAAGATCAATAACTATGTCATCAATAAATTTTTTAAACTGAAAATTTTTATAATTTTAAAATTATGCACAAAATATAAACTTATAGATCATATAGTAAATAATATTTGATTGACACAAAATTTAACATGTGTATTAAGAGCGTAAAGAATATGTAATTCAACGGTTAGATTTTCAAAATATGTTGCAATATTTATTTTATTAAGTGAATTTATAACCTTAAACTACAACTAATTTTGTAGCTAAATTTTGTCCTTAAACAAATGAGTGATTTTAGTCCTTCATAAACCTTTTTTTTTTTTGTTTAGTCCTTCATAAACTTAAATTATTTGCTTTTGGTCCTTCCATCAACATTCATTAAATTTCTTAGACAAACAAGAAACTAAGAACTGAGACATTATCAATTTGTTAGACATGTTAGCTACAAAATAAAAAATTATTACTTCAAGTTTGTTAAAGACTAAAAGTAGTCACATTAAACTTCCGATACTAAAACCGCTCATTTGTTAAAATTTAGAGTCCGAAAATGTAATTTAACATTTAATAAATTTTAATCTATAATATATAATATTACATAATTACAGTTCAATGATTTTATTCGAGCCCTTGTTAGAAGAAATTGGGATGCATCTCTTCATAATACTTTATCACATCGAAATTTTATTCACATTGTTTTTGTTTTTCATAATAAAAGATTGTCAAGGCCATATAGCCAATCTTGATAAGTCTATCTATTATGGATTTATAAACAGGGCTGTTTGGTACGTGACTTTAAGCAACATTTTTCAATTTTTAAACAACATTACACGTATTTTTACATACTTTTTATCCACACATGTTTTCAAAATACAAACAACATTACCAAACGACCTGTACAAAAACAAATTGCAGTACTGATACGAATTCCTCAATTGAAGCCCACAACAAATTTCAGCCCAACAACAATTTACGTTCACCCCCTCACCCTCTCTCTCTCTCTCTCTCTCTCTCTCTCTCTCTCTCAGTTTGCCACCAAGAAAAGCCAATCCTTGCAACCAAACAGACCTCTTCACCTTATTCCACCTCTTCACATTTCCCATTTCCCATTTTCCACTCCCAAAGCTTTCGTGCTTCTCCAGCACACCAAGCAAAATTATCTGAATCCCTGAATTGCGAAGTAGAGGACATTAGAAATTATCTGATTATGTTGATCTAGCAGATTTCATAGAGTGCAAGCGAGAGAAGGATTATCTTGGCTATTTAAATTTTAAAGCATTCGACAAAGATATCGTGAATCTGAAACTAAATGGAGGAGATATCAACGGATGACAGCTTTAAGGTGGAAGAAAAGAGAGAGATTTGGCAGTGTTTGAAAAGGCTGAAAATTTAAATTGTGTATAGCTTTGTAGCTATTGTGCACTAGTGTTATTTTGTAGTATCAAAATTAAGTCCAGTGCACAACTGACATGAAAATGGTATCTCAACATCTAATATTTTGCTCGAGAACTGATGGTTTTAAGATTCAACCATACATTGTATAGGTCAAGCAAATTTCATGAACTACTATTACGTATATGTCTATGGCATTTATTGCAAGAACCATCATTAGCAATCGCAGGTGACTCTCAACATATCATTGTCATCACTAGCATTGTTGCTACAAGTCAACAATGGTCGTCTATTTGGATCTATAGGTTGCATTATGGAGCATTCACGTTGGTGGAGCCATTAATTTAGCAGTTTGGCATCACAAAAAGTTACTTTATCTATTTTATCTATTTTACCATCTCACTTTACAAAACACCTAATATCGGTGGTTTTATTTTAACTTTCAATACAATAAAATAAAATATCTACCATAATAAACAACAACCTCCACCACCGTAGTATAATAAAATAATATAACTTTTAATATAAAAAATATATATATGTATATATAAAATTTTTACCTTCTTAACTACAGTGCATTGCCATCTTTGGTTGTGCACTATAGCTCAATAGCCAAATTTTTTGGGTTTCCCTTTACCATTCCCTCTACCATTGCAGCATGCTTTTTAGTATTAGGGTGCTAAAAATAGTAATATGACTTTTTAGCACCACCAATACTAATGCCCTAATAAATTTATATGGTAACGAGACTCAAACTAGCTATTACTAAAGCATTTTATTATCCCTAAAAAAAAAAAAAAAAACTTATTTAGGCTGGGTTTGGATAGTAACACGTTTGCGTTGCTTTGCATGTCTGCGTTTTTTTCTGTGGGTTCCGTGCACTGTTCATGGAACCCGCAAGTACGAAATTCAACAAATATAACTTTAAAAATGGGTCTCACGGCACTATTCAAACATTTAAAAATTATTTTGCTACAGTGTTTTCAGTTTTTAGTTTTCAGCAATAAGCGATATCCAAACAGACCCTTAATTAAAGTAGCTGACTTTACTCCTTGGTGAGAGAAGTTGTTTTAGGCTCTTTCACGAATTTGTCTCCTAAAACAATATCCTATGTGCTTAAGAGCATTTAGATATGATCATAATGCATAATTTTTAAGTCAAAATGCAAAAACACCCTCTAGGATTTTGGTTCAACTGCAAAAACGCTCCATGATGTTCCAATTATTCTTTAGAACTCTCTAAAGTTTTTATATTCGTCAAATTGACCCTGGAACTAACTTTGGTTAGTTCTCATTGATATAAAAAAAAATCACAAGATTTTTGCATCACCACATTAATAAAACTTACCAGCTAATTTGTAGCATGGTCACATAATTTTCCCATGATTAAACACATTAAAAGTCTGTTTAGGATTCGCTTATTTTGTTAAAACTGAAAACTTTTTATTGAAAGTACTGTAGATAAAGGTAAAAGTTAGCTGAAATAGTACAGTGAGACTCATAAATAATACCAAAAAGTGCAGTGAGATCATAAATAGTAACAAAAATAAGTTAAATAGTAAAATAATTTGACTTTTTAATTTAGAATCAAATGAACACTAACTAGAAACTACTATAAAAATAAATTTCAATCCAACGACTCATATATATATATATATATATATATATATGTATACACATATTAGGGTCGGTTAACGGTGCTATTAGAGTAATTATAAATTTAATATATTAGGAAAGTTTTTACACCAGAAAATATAAAAATTTTAAAAAAATATTTTCTAATCGGTATAGGTGTCCGTTAACTTTTGCTTTCAAATCAAACAAAGCTCATTTTTCCCTCGTTTTCTCTCTCTCGGTTTACCTGTCAAGAAATCCAATTCTCACAAACCAAACAGACCTCTTCACAATTCCCAGTAATTTCAATTCCATTCTCATTTTTCCACCTCCCTTTCCAGCACACCAAGCAAAAATGGGACCCGGAAAAATCGAAAACCACCCGAGTCCCTCCAAACAAACACTTCCTCCAAATCCACACTCCTTCAAATCCCTAATCCTCTTAATCCAATCTTCCCCACAGGTAAATTCAAACACTCAGTTTTCCCCAAATGCCTTCCCAAATTCCCAATTTCTCAATTCTAGGGTTTTTTTATGCAGGATTTGAAGCCATCGCTCACCAAATCGATCTACTTCCTCTTGCTCCACTCGTCGCTAAACGCACCGCTTCACCGCTCCGATTTCGAGTCCGTGCGGACTCTCTCAAACATTCTGTTCGAAGATCTCGATCGGCGGTTCAAGCAGTTCTTCTTCACCGACCTGCGCGACGTTTTCCGGGGAACGAGGTCGAGTGCGAAGGTGTGGGCCAGCGTGGAGCAGCTGATTTTGATCCTGAGGTGCTGTTTGGTTGCGTTGAATTTGTTGGAGTTCGATCCGAATTTGCTGTGGAAGAAAGTCAGGGTTTTGCTTCTGATTGTGAGGGTTTTGGTTTCTCTAGTGAGCGAGAGTAGTGTTAAGTTTGAGAACTTGTTTGGTGATGATGGTGATGGTGATGGTTGCACTGCCTCTGTGGCTGAGGACTTTGTGGCTTCGCTGTGTTTTCTCAAACCTTTGGATCCTTGCCGGCCATTTTTATGCGCCTTGATTGAGGTAATCGCCGAAAAAATTGAAACCTTTGGTGGCTTTTGATTTCAATTATAGAGTTGTTAAGCTCAATTTTGGTGATTTGGTCTGTTAAATTTAAAATGCTGCAGTTTCATACTTTGAAATTTTTGAAAATGTATCAATTTCATGCTTCTGTGACTGTTTAATATCACTTTTGTTGATTTGGTACAGCTTGTTTTTCCACTGAAAGTTGTACATATGAAAAGGTAAGGTTTTTAAAAATTTTACATAAGCAAATAAACTAAACAAGCACCATTTCTATGCGCCTTTATCGAGTTAATTGCCAAAAAATTGAAAATTTTGTGGCTTTTGATTTCAACTATAGATTTGTTAATTTTGTGGTAGCTGAAATTTCAATCACTAAATTTGGTTTTATGTTTGATTTTGGTGATTTGGTCTGTTAAAATTTGAAATATTTGAAAATGTATTAATTTCATGCTTCTGTGACTGTTTAATATCACTTGTGGTGATTTGGTATAGCTTGTTTTTCCACTGAAAGTTGCACATTTGAAAAGTTGAGGATTTTAAAAAATTTACATAAGCAAATAAACTAAATAAGCACCAAAAAAAAAAAAATCAGCCTTTGTAACATCCGATGTTAGTGCTTTGTTTGCCACTATGGAATTTCTTGACTAAAGTACATTTTTAGCACTTTGGGTTGTTTAATTTTGGCCCTTTATGTTTGATTTTTAATTTCATATTGGTCATACCTTCTTAGTAATCTAACCATTCATAGTGTGTGTGTGTGTGTTTTGTTTCTTCCTACAACAACGAAATCCATGCATTGCACGACATTTTAGAAATTACAACTAGTATTTTCATGAGATAGTTTAACATGAATGGTCCTTTACTTTGGGTCTTATAGATAGTACTTTTATTCAAAATTTTAGAGTCAATTTATATGTAGATATTTTTCTGATTTTAATTCTTTAGGCTACTCTATGTCTTTCATTCATGAAGTAATCATTTTTTAATAAAATTATTCTTACCTATCCCAAAAAAAGAAGAAGTTAAACATGAAGGACAATTAACGGTCTAATTACTCATAGAAATGGAGTAATGGACACCAGAGTCAACATGAGAACATCATCAAACATGAAAGGATAAAATTAAAATTTTGAAACATAATGTGCTAAAATGAAAACAACTCCAAATTCCAAGAGCCAAAAAGTGTATTTTAGTGTATTTTTTTTTAATGGTTAATAGATGGAAGGGTGAAACTTTAAACAACCAAGCTGGCAATATTGGAATAAATTCATAATTATGTTTTTGTATCACTTGTGATTTAGTGGAGCTATTTAAAACCTTCCTAGTGTACTTGGTAACAATTTTTCCTTTATATGCTAATTGATGCTGATATCCTGGCTTCCTTTTTGAGTTACTTTTGAATCTTTATTACTAGCATTATGGATGTCCATGATTTTGAACATTGAGGATATTGTTTCAAATGAAAAATTAAAGTAGCACGTCACTCTTTCAAAATTAAGCATCCTTTATTTAAAGCCTTTTTTCCATTTCATTTTACCCCTCCCTGTACCTTCTTATCCGAGTAGTTACTTTTATGAGAGTTTTGTTGAAGCCATAGAAACTTAATGTCGAAATATGATATTCAGGTTCTGGCGGACGAGCTTCTAATAAATAAATCATTGAGAAAGTGCCTTATGCTAGTTGATTCTGCTTCCGGAAATGAAGCACTGTTTATGTGCCATTTTGGTCATGGGGATATTGAAAGTGTGCTGGAGGTGGTTTCTGTTCATTTTGTCCTGTCACTTTCAGATGGGCATGCATTTGATAATTTCATTAACAGGTTAGTGTGGCAGCATGACAATGATTTTAGAATTCCTGAACTGAGCCTCACTCCAGCCATGTCATTGCTTTTCAATCCTGTCATTCTTTCTGCACCAAAAATGTTCCAGGCCCATTTAATTTCATTGGTTTCGGATGCCATTGGCATTGGCATGTCTTCTAAGAATTTGAGTCCAGATCTTGGACTTATGAATTGCTACCTTACTACATTTGAAAGGTCTGTCATCTTGTACACCAAACTCATGTCTAGTTTGCAAGTGGACGATCATTCTATAGGATCTAAAGGTTCTGTCAATCCATGCGTGCTTGGGAAAAGTAATATGACTTTTGACTTATGTGTTCAGCAAGGAACAATAAATAGAGTTTATAAAGTAGTTTCCAAGGCAGATGATTTGTGGGAATTTTATTTACGCAATATGTTCTTTGGAACAAAGTCTGACTTGATGACTGGATCTATTTCATATTTGAAAGAGAATGGACATGTTTTTGAGGAATCAAGCAGAGATGAGAATTTGTCAATCTTAGATTGTATAATTCTTAATGCTTTACCTTCAAATGATGTTAGTGATACTGTATTGTACAAAAAGGGGGAGACAAATACCCAAGATATTTACCTTCTTGCTTCTATATTGAAGTTAATGAGTAGTTCATTGGTACAAGCAATTTGGTGTTTAAGGCATAGTGGGAATTTGGGATGTCTGAAAACTTTGGAAAATGCTGCTTCATGTAAGGAATATGATTTTATGGTGGGCATAATTCACTGTTTTCAAGAACCCAGTGTATATCTTCCAGTTCAAAGATTCTTGTGTGACATTATGAAAATTTACCCAACAAGACATAAGGAGTCCAAGTGGATGTTTTTGCACTTTTCGGGCTTGCTGTCTTTAAGTTTTAAAAGTGGGCTTAATTTCTTGGTGAAGGGATGTATCTCCACGATGATGGCACTGATTAATCTATTTGCATTTGAAGAGGGTAATTTGGCAGCTCTAAGGACATTGCTTGATACCGGATCTGTAGCCTTGTCATCAGTATCATCCTATGATAAAGTTCAAGAGGTGATTTCTTCCCAGATTTAAATTCTTAATTACTTTGTCATATTTTATGCCTTGAAGGCTTGAAGCTTTGCCAAATTTTGCAGGCCCGGCTGGAACATAAATCTACTAAAAGAGTTGCATCAAGATTTCAAGAGATTCAGGTGCTTCACTTAAGGTACATGATATTGTTTTCTTTGTCACATGAGCATGATTTTTGGATCTCATTTAGAGCATGTGTTCATGCTTCTAATTTTTTAAATTGCTTTCTGCTTTCAAATTGGGACATCTTGTGATGTCGGAAGCCACTGTTTTGGCTAGTTTTTGGAGCTTGAAAATTTTTTTCTACCTTAGGAATGTTTAGTTTTAAATTAGAAAGAGAACTAACCTCATATAATTTTGTGGAAAGTTGTTTCCTTGAAATTATGCTGGCTAAGCATTCAATTAGGCAAACTAGAGCCTTGCTTTTGTCATTTGTGCGATGAAAAAGCCAGTGCCATATGCTAGTTCATTATTTAATAGTCTTACCAAGAATGGAGTACCATCATTTGCATGGATCTTCTGTGCAGTTTTATTCTTTCTCAATGCATTTTTTTCCCTTTTTTCTAGCATGGATCTCAGAAGCTTCGACCAGAAATTACAAAACGAGCAAGCAGAAACTTCACAGAATGTGTCCATCCTTAATCACATGAAGGAGTCTGCTGATGGCACAGAGGAGGAAACAGTGAAAACCTGTAATGGGGAGACGTTCCTGAAATGCATATTAGAAGGAGACTCTAAAAATTTACCTGATTTTGATGATCTAGCAGATTTCATTGAGTGCAAGCATGGGAAGGATTATCATATTTGGTTGAAGGATAAACAAAGACATCGTAAATGGAAAGGTGAGAAGATGGCAGTCTTAAGGTTTAAGAAAAAGAGAAAGACTTGGAAGCTTATGAAAAGTCTGAAAAATTAAATCATGTATAGCTTTGTATCTATTGTGCGCTAGTGTTGTAGGTTGACCAGCAAATTTCTGTAGTATAGAAAATAGGTCCAGTATACAACCATCATGAAGATGGAATCTCAAGTTTAAACTTCCCAGGGCTCCATGGTTTTATATTCATTATTTATCTTTCTTTTCATTTCAGTTACATTTAATAATCCGCATGTAACATATTGCTCAAGAAACTGATACTATTAAGATTCAGTGCTAAACACTCTAGATCAGGAAAATTTTAATTAACAATTATTAACTAAATCCAATGGAGGAACTGGTGTATTGCTTCTTGTAAACTATGGTTACGCTTATGTCTCTAATATTTACTTTTTGAGGATGGGAAAAATATATTGCCCAGGCTGTTTCTCTTGTTTGTAAAGCTCTCCAAATTAGAAATCTCCTGTCATGTGCATTTATATTATCTCTATTGACACTGCAGGAGCATCATCATAGCAACTCTGGAAATTACCCTCATTCTGAGTTTTAGATTTGTGATCTATCAAAGGTCCATTGTTAATTGTAGATACTAGACTGAGTATTTTCCAGTAAAACAAAACAAAACCAAATGCTGTAGTTTATTGAAATCTCTTTCACTTTGAGACAACCTGTGGAAGTCACAAACAAATAAAGAACATACTATGCAAGCCATGTTATGGAGAATAACCAATACAATCTCATTTGGTATTTCCGGGCCAACTCAATTCCAAGAGATTGGCTTTTCCCAGGATTTACCAACAAGGCATATACCTATAACACAAAAAGTGAAACAAAGGCTCTAACAATAATAAGGCCCTGCTAGTTTCCAAATTTCATAAAAAGAAAGAGATTATAGATTAGATAATGAGAATATTAGTCCATCTATGTCTGATATCTTTTGTCTTGTCAGCTGCTAATTGCATTCTCAGGAACCAGCTTCCTTTGGTATTATGGAGGTGTGGGAATCAAGATTTGTACTGTTGATTTGATGACGTTTTGAATGCATCTGCTGCTGTTGGTATAAATTTTGAAGCCTTGAGACTTCTTTTTGTAGCATATCCTGTTCCACTGTAGTAACCAAGTCCAGAGCATACAAATGATCATGAAATCCAATTCTAGTTATATTATGATACTTCTAAGAATAATTACCTTAAGATGGTAGGGAAATTACAATAACAACAATCAAGCTTTAGTCTTAAAACTTTAGGGTTGGCTATGAATCCTCAATAGACTAATTAGGTGCAGCCACATATATTCTTTTTCTTCATTTTATCATGTCCAAATCATCCCTTTTTTTTACTATTTCTATGCTAGTTTAGGTCTTTCTCTACCTTTTTTCATTCCTTTTGCTTGAATCAATTCACTCTTCCTAACTTGTACATTAATTGCTCTCTTTGCACGTCTAGGCCATCTCAAACAACTCTTCCTCATCTTTGAGATAGTTTGATCATGTGTCAAGGAGTGTTGTTTGAGAGAGTTTGATTATGTGTAAAGTATAGAGATTAATGCACCTGTGAGAAAGAGATGGTGGGGACAAATATCATTTAAAATAAAGCAATACTCATCAGCAGTCCTATGAATAGGTATTCTACGAAAAACCATACTAAAAGAGGGCCATATTCTGATTTTAAAACTGGGAAAGAGACATATGGAGGAAAAAGAAAAATTGTATAAAGGAATCTCAAGTTAAAGATGAGATTGATGCCATACATTTAAAACCATAAACTGGTGGTATGGTATTCATTTAAATGGTGCTATAAACCAGCATAGGAAGAAGCAAAGCATAAAAAAAGTCTCAAGCTTTTAATAAGAAAACTTACAGTGTTTTATGAATCTCTCTTGAGATAAACTTTCCAACCGTTGCTTGAGGGCCATGTTTTCCATGCCCAATATAAGATTCTGTTGGTCAAGAAACTCAAGCTCAGCTGAGACTTCATATCCTTCTACCTGTAAGGTCAGATTGACTGACACTGTCAAATCTTGGACAATAGTAAATAAACAATTCTTAGTTGAGCATTTCAGTTTCTGAAGGCCTTGCCTGCAAAACTTGGATATTTCTTTCCATTTCAGCTATATATTGAAGTTTCCTGAGTCGGGACCGTTGGGCAAACTGCCTGCACTTTGTAGAACTAATGATTTTAATTTTTTTTTTTTTTTTTTTTTTCGTATTCAAAGTTGAAGCACTCAAATTGCTAGATTTTACAAAACTATAGAGAAACTATGTTGAAGTCTGAATAAAATTTGGTCTGTGACCGTCATTCAGTTAATTATAGGGCATGGTAAAGCTAAAAACATCAAAATCAACTGTTTCATACTGTTATCAAGGGGGAAAGTGTCTAGATGAGTAGAAGGGGGCTAAGGTTTGAGGGTGGAAGGGCTTGAGAGATTTTATGAAAAAATCCATAAGCACGTATGAGAGGCACACTAGGGGAAGTTCAGGTGAAAATCAATCCATACACATTTTTTTAGCTGTATGCATTGAGCAACAATAATACAAACTATCATATCAATTTGGCTTCCTAAAGTAGTGAAGATTTAAAATATTTTTCCTTTTAGATGTATAGATGTAGGAATAATTCCTAATAAAGAGGAGTACTATGTATAGAACACTACAAAGAGAATACAATTTTAAGTGTAAATTAACAAAATAAAAAAGTAACTTGAACCACCCCACCCCAGATAAGATTGAATCTTTATTTATTTATATTTATACAAATAAAAAACAGAAAGAGATGTTGTTAATCAATCCAAACAAATTGAAGAAAGAAAAATCTAATAGTATCGAAAATTGATTATGCAGCTTCTGAACAATTTAGAATTAAGAAATTGCAAGAAACAGGTTTAAGCATAGAGGACATGAAAGTAACATAATAACTCAGCAGCACAAGTCGGTTAGGATCAAGGTGTTACACTGTTACTCATACTATGCTTATCTGAACATATGGTGATGAGTTTTCATTGTTTCAATTCCAACCATAATCACACTTATTTGCATCAAGTCCACACTTTTTCATACCATGTGTAAAATGCAGATATCTAATATAAAAGTATGGAAATTATGTGAAACATTTCACATCCATGAGTGTAAAACAATAATTAGCCTATATGAAGATAATGCGACTGGGGAACAAATGAGTGGACAACATACTGTTTAGCACGTTTTATATCTGCCCTGGATGTAGTTGGATTAGAATGGCTGCAATCGCTTCTAAATGAAGAGAATTCTGGATCCTTTCCAACTTTCTTTACAATGGCTTTAGATGGCACGCCATCAGGTTCTTGTGGAGTGCATGATGATCCTGAGGTTTGAAGACTAATGCCATCACTTGTAAATAAAGAGCTGCTTGAGGAGGTAACAGAAGCGGAGGATGATTCCCATGCGTTATTTTGATGCATATGAGAAGTGCTTGCATTTGCATGCAAGGAAATTTGTGACAAACCTTTATGATGATCAAAATTAGATAATACCCTAGAAGGTCCAGCTTCAGGATTGTTTTTGAACTTGTATCTGTCTTCTCTAAAGGACTTAGCTGGTCCATTTAAGGATGCAATAGAGTCACTTGATGAACGCTGATGACCTCTGCCCACAGGTATCTCTGGCTCATTAAGCAATTCGTCAAGCCAAGAGGGTTGTTCCTCTAATAGAAAGCTATCGGATGATGTACGTTGGTGGCACTGTCCCCTCATAGGCTTTGGATAACCTTCTGATCTAACAGTGGGATTGGCAATACAATTTTCATCAGATGGAAAAATGCAATCGAAGGTATTAGGTGGCAGCGGTAACAGTCTTCCTTTGAATGTAAAATTTCTCATGGTTGATGAACCATCTGAATTCTCCATGCCTTTTAAGTAAAAGAGCCTGTCAGAAAGCAATGTACAAGGAAAAGAATATCAGGATTTATAGAACACTAGCAAAAGAGCGTATCTGCCAATTTCACTGAGAAACAATGAGTTTGTTTTTCACTGATCTTTACCAACTACAATCAGGAATCATTGGAAGCATAGATAACCAAAAATTTGCCTTCCATTATATTATGAGTTCTCATTCTTATTAGTTTCATTCCTGCAAGGTGATTTCATATGTTTTGGGGAATAGGGAATTGGGTGGAAAGGAATGGAAAATAATATTTGAATTGTTTCTTTTCTCCCCCTTGTTTGGGAGTTTTTGATGAGAGGAAAGGGATGGATTTGTAGGGAAAGGAAAATTCAAGTATGATGGATTATCCCACCAATGTGATGCTTAGAATATCCCACAACTGTGGCAATAACAATGGAATTCAGTATGGTGCATATAAAATGGTGATATACGAGTCAAAACCAAAGAAGAAAAGAATTGAGAAACACTACATCCACTTGGGAACATAAAATGGAGCAGAATGGTAGTTTAATTTGTATATTGATTTGCTTTACAAAAAATTATTGAACTTACCTCCAAGCTAGATTTTGCAATTCAGATATCCCTTCAAATCAGATGTGAAACCTTGCGGGCCTACAAGAGAGAATCACCATTGGTATAAAGTCCTCTAAAGATTATATAAGATCAGGCATATCAATGCCTAATGGGGAGGTTTTTGATGAGGGATACAGAACAAAGAAAATTTCTCGACAAGATCAAGGATCAAAGTAGTGAAAGTCAAATGAGCTTATCCAAGAAGTACTGCACCACAGCTGAGTATTGAGAGACAACGACAATGACAAGTGATAATGTATATAGACTCATAGTAGAGGCAAAGTATTATTTCACGTACTATGAAAGGTGGATCATCTAATGTGAAATCAAATAGACAGTGAAAGATAAGGGGACTATTAGCTGTATACAGCCTGAGTCCAAATACTTTGATGTCAATTTACACTAATTCTGTTCCATCCAGAACATTACTATAGTTAGGTCCACATTTATCTGTCAAATCGTTAGCCAGCATTGCCTTCTCTCACTAACTCAATCATCTAGTCATTTTTTTTCCTTGGCTTCATGATTAATGGCAATGCCCTCAACTTTATTATACACTACACCTACCTCACTAAAAAACTCTGTTTCTTTGTATAGGAAGGTCCAAAACTAGGAAAAGCCACCGACTTTATGATTAACTTTGCAAAAGATATTAAATTTGTAAACATAATTTGGGGCATGGAATTAGTCTCCAATTACTTTGGAAGATTTCTTTTGAGATTAGAGACTTCTCTTGTTGGAGAAGGTATCTCACAACATGTGGGTCCCACATGGCTATGGGCTCCGCACAATATGAGAGGGATAATATATATATGATATGTAAAAGATAATTATTGGTCTCATTGGCCCCTCAAAGAACTAATTGGAATAGAAAGAAGAAAAGGAAAACAAAGGTTGGAAACAAAAATTCTATATTTGTTATGTTTCATTCACATTATAAGCATTGTGATTAGACTTGAGACAACCATGGTAAGTTGATAACCTCGTAAAATTGAAATGATGGAAGTAAAAAAAAAAGAGGTTTAAATAGACCTTTTTTCTATCCTTTTCCCTTTTCTTTCTCGGTTAACAAACATGAGATTGTGTAAAACGTCAAAAATGCAAAAGAAGAAGACCCAGATATCAAAAAAAAAAAAAAAAACACGTAAATTAAAGACAAGTGAAGCCTAATGGATTCATATTTAAAAAGAAAATGTATTTCATGTATCTGAAATATTTATTGTTACTCTATGAGGTTCACACGTTATAAGAAAGAGTATGCCCGTGCACACATATATAATGAATTGCTTTTAATACGTGCCACTGAGAGAGATGAGAGGCATACATGCACGCAAGCAGGGGGCTTTACCGGTGGAGATTGGGGAGAGACTGTGATGATATATAGTATATATTGTCATTGGCAACCTTGGGAGATGACATCAATGTTCTTTGCTTCTTCTTTTTTTTTTCTTTTTTTTTTATTATTATTAAGAATAACAACAATAGAAATGTGTATTACAATTTTCTCATTATAGTCATGTGTTTAGGCGGACCTTAATAAGAGTGTATTATAATCCTGATTTAATATAAGATCTGGCCTACCATATCATTGAATGAATTCATAGTAATATATAGTATAAAAATGTAGACAACCAGACACTCAAAACCTTTCTTCATGCCTATATCTTAGGTCCAACATAAATATAACCATATCCAAACCAAAAAAAATATATATATATATATTTTTTTTTTTTTTGAAAACAAACCAAAACATTATATTAAAAAGCAATTAGAATATATCTTTTTAGATGAGACTTTTGAGATTAACATCTATAAACTTTATATACTTATCTCTTTTATTTACTAAATTAGTAAGTTACTTGAAGTTCTAATTTAACTATAGTAATATATAATATATATTGAACCACCAGAGGCAAGGACAATATATACTATGCAATTTTTCTTATATTAAAATACAAAACTTTGATAAATGACTAAGATAATTGAAATAAATATTTAAATTCATTTAAATTTCTTAAAAAAATTTGTGATAGAATTCTAGTTTGAGCATAATTTTAAATTTATTGGAAAAAAAATTGATAATAGAGATTTACCTAAAATAAACTATTCTTAGCATTAATAAGATAGAAACCAATTTGATAATTACCACATAGAAAAGATAGCCATTCGATACAAAAATAGTATGTTAAGAAACGACCTGTCGTTTTTCTCATATCTTTCGGACTCGCCATTTTCACCCGACCCGACCCGATTACTTTCTATTATCTCAGATATAAATCGAAAATTTTGATTTTGCGAGCTCTAAATTTTTAACCAAAAATCAAAAATCTAAGAGAAGTCAAAGGCCTCCTCCACAATGGTCAAAGACAAAGATCCTACCAATTTCTCTCGCACTTTCAAATACTTACTCGGTTAGTAATTTTCTCTTTTCCTGCAATTTTTTTCTCGGTAACCAAACAGAGTCTTATGCTCAGAAAAAAATTTGATTTCTGTGACCTATTTTCTGGTTGTTGTTGTCATTACTGTTATTGTTCTCAATTTTTGTTTTTTTCGATTTTTGCGAGCTCAGCTACGCAGTTCTTGTCTAGAGGAATTCCATTTGTGTTCAATTCATGGATCGTGAGGCATCTCACAGAATCCGATTACGCGGTAACGTTCTCATTATCGAAAATTTCTTTCATTTTTGAATCTTTGTTCGTTTATCATGAATTTCCTTTTCTATAATGTAGCTTTAGCTTTATTAATATTTTTTGGTAGCTGAATTGGTTATGATTTTTGAACTGCTTTCTGAATCTTTGTTATGAATTTTCTATGAATGTAGCTTTACGCGGTTCAATTCCATCTCTTCGTTACCTGTATCTTGTTTCTAAGTCGCGAGGGGTTCCGGCGAGCTTGCCTGCGTGCAGACATGAAATGGTGTACTTCCAAAGCCTATTCTCAATGCACTTTTTAAATTTTATTTTTGCTAAAATACACTTTTTGTTTATGAAATTTTGTCAAGTTTTGATTTTCGCTTAACAGTATTGTCGAGACACAATTTGTTAAGATGGCAAATTGTGATTAGAGTAAAGTCACTTTCACGTAAGCATAATATTTTCATTATGCAACTGTTGCAATAGGCCACAACAGGAGTTGTGAAAAGTTGCTATAAGTATGATGATGTAACATTTTTCACGAATTCTGAGGTGGCAAGTTGTGATTGGTGTGCAATAAATGCTATGTCAATGGTGGTCCCAGTGAAAGGGGTGTTGCCCTAATCACAATTTTTCACCTCAACAAGTTGTGAAATTTGTTGCGTCACTAGACTAGACTCATTTTTTTTGCCAAAATACACTTCTTTTCTGAAATTGAGGAATCTTGATGCATGATAGTCTAAACAGAAGTCAAACTCCTAAAAATATGTCCTTATGCTGCAGTGATGGCACATCATTGGAAGGAAACACAGTGAAGCTAATGAAAGTTGCTTGGATGACTCTCCCACTTGGAATAGTTATTACAATAGCAGCCTGTTTTTTTGTCTTCTGGTGGCAAAATATAAGTTATTCTAACCCATATGCACAGGCTATCTTGATTAATGGTGAAGTTCTTTATCTACTTCTAATTATTTGTAGAACCATTATGTTGGCTTAGTCCTCTTTCTATCAAGGTTTTTGCTTATAGATTTCAGCTTAAAATTTTATTATAATCCTCAGTTAGAAGTCTTTTATCATCGTGATAGCAATTGAATCCATTGTTTTTGTACCTTTTGAAGTACAACTTAATATGTACAAGTTCACAGAACTTATGATAAAGTTTGCTGTTATGCTGGTAGCTTTTAGCATAGTGCGCTGCAATGTTAGCTTGGATGATATAAGTTTGCTGCTTTATTGACTGGCTTCTTATTTCTGAGGCAATCAAAGTTTTTACTTGCAGCAAATAGTTTATAGCATTGATATTTCAAAGAATAATGGGGACAAAATGCATTTTTGTAGCACTATGGCTGGAAGATCTTAGATTGACTGAGTTAGAACTGAATGGATATTTTATTTCTTTCATTATTGTGTTGTTTATTTGATCCATAAGACTAGTTTGTATCATATGGCAGGTTGTGCTTGTTTACTCGAGCTACTAGCTGAGCCATTATATATCCTTTCTCAGAACTTGCTTCTGCTTAAATTGCGGTTGATCGTTGAAGCTGCAGCCACACTTTCGCGGTGCTTAACTATGTATATCCTCATTGTCAATCAAACTGACATGGTATAGGTTGAAACTGGATTTATGCTGTCAATCTTGGTATTTATGTTGTGAATATGCTTTGTCAACCACACCAGATCCTTATATATTCTTTTTCCCTCCTTTTTGTATGTTTACATTTGATGACTTCTCTTGGTTCTATGTATCTACAGTTGAATTCTTGTTGTTACTGTTGTTCTATTACCATTATCATGCTTTATTTTCCTTTTTCTTAAGAAATGGTTATAATCAAATGTGTTCTGTCAAGAAATAGTGACAATCTCACTAAAAATTGTTCATAATTCTCAACTGCGTTCCTTTGTAAATAATAGAGAATTTTCGTATCAATGCAAGAATTAACCCTTTTGTTTTCAGTAAGTAAAACTGGTAGAGGATTTAGGTATCAATGCAAGGATTAACTTTCTATGAAATGATATTTTCTATGTATATGTTTTTTGTCCTTTGGTATATGTTTTTTGTCCTTTGGTTCCTTTTCTTTCGCCAGTTTTTCTCTTCCTGTATTCTATGGGTTTGCTCTACGCTTTTCATGCTTAGAGTAACCTTTCATTCTTATATTTATATATATATCATTCTTACTTATCAAAAAAAAAATATGTTAAGCATGATGAAATGGGAGTTAGATGATGAATTAGAAGATACACAGGGGGAATTACTGCCTGTGAATCTTTTCAACCTTGGAGTCCAATATGCTTGATAGAAGCTATATGTTGTTGTCATGAACTGCGGCATTAAAAATTGTTCTCAATTGAGAACAAAGGGAATTACTGTGTTTTTTTAAGCTGATGTTTCACTGCATAGCATGGATTTTGTTACAAGTTCTATAGTTATTGCTGAGCCTATCCTATTAAGCTGATAAAAAGTGGAGGTTAAAGGGAAAGCAATTGGTTTGACAGCTGCTCAGTTGTTGAATGTTACAGAGGGATGTCTGGATAGCATAAAAGTCGCATGACTTGGTGTCCTTTGGTACTTCTATTGCTTTTTTTCTTTTCTTTTCCTTTTTTTTTATTTTTTTTTTATAACAAAATTGTTTTTATGCTGGCCAAAACAAAACCCTAAGAAAATGTTTTGGTCTTTGAATGTGAATTGCAAAGGATGGGATGCTCATTGTAAATGGTGCTTTTTTATTTTTTAAATAGAATATTACTCATGTTGGTTTGAAATATTTAATATTTATGACATCCTCTGCTTATCTACCATGTCTCCTTAAAACCCTTGTAAATGAATTCATTGGCATCATAGCACCTGTTTGATTTTTTGTGTGGATCTGTTGTAGGATTTTACTAACCAGAGTCTGATAGCTTACATGACTAAGGATTAATAAGATTTTAACTCTTAGTATGATTGATTTCTTGCAGGAGAAAGGGATTGTTTTCGCATTGTCACAGACTGCATATGGGGCTTGCTTGTTCCTAGGCTATTGGGGCTATTTTCTTCTTTTTCGTGCCTTTAGAAGTTCTGATCTTTTCCCGTTTAGGTATAGCTTCTTTTCAGCTATCATCTTATAATACAAACAGAACACTTTAGGTTTTTATCTGGAGTCAGTCCTACTTATCTTTGTGTGAATCTCATTTTTGCCCTTTGTAATGGGCCAACTGACTTCCACTTCTCTCTGGAAAAAAAAATTATGCTGTTTCTTATGGGTACTATTCTTATCTTTGAGCTATCTAGACCCTTTAAACATTCTCTTACCTTCTGTTGAAAGTGAATGGTACACATTGACGGCTTAGCAATGGTTTACAGATTTGCTAACTAATTTGTTTTTCAAAATACAAATACATAATACGTGTGTTATCACTGAGAGTAATCTGCTCCTACTTTGTAGACCAGGTTGTTCATTAGAATCTTTCATACTGAAGTTATTTGTTCTATTAGTATGTGTACATTCAGCAGGCCTAGCAGAACTGCTGTGGTACCATGGGTGTCATCTTCAGCAGTTTCCTGGCCATATACCTTATTGATAGGAACTCAGTGGACCATTATATTTCCCAACTGAGGCTGCATCATTCTTATTTGCTACTCAGAGGAAAACCAAGACAGGAAATATGTTCACCTGCTCTTCTTCTCTACATATAGGCTCCTATTTGAATCTTTTCAGTTAAAACACTAGTGTTTTGTTATTGAGAGAATAACTCTCAATGTTAAAACAAGTATGATCATGAAATGAAATGGTTTTGTTATAATGTATGAAACATATCAGGTTTTTCCTCATCACCAATAATTCTAAAACTATCACTCTAAAAGTTGTTAGAAATTGCCTTAGGGTTGGATCGAGCTACTGAACCCTATGAAATACTTTATTAATTATTAGTGAGGCTCTCACTTGTAATAGTCTTTTATCAAATAATTTTGTTTACTTCATTTGTTTCAATAGTAATTTAATTCTTGATGTTCGTTTTTTTTTATAATCAAAGTTCATTATATAACTATAACACTTTCACAGAGCAGGAAATTTGAAGGATTATGATAGGCAGCTGTCAAACATGTGTTTTTTGTTTACCCTTCAATCCTTGCGGAAGTTGATCCTTCAAGAAGGAGAAAAGCTCGTACTTGTGTGGCTAGATACACCATATAATCAAGCTGTGTATGGACTTGTAGACAAACTAGGTAAGTAAATGGACCAAATCTCTTGTGGAGAATACAAGCTTTACTTAACAATATTGGCATTTGTTTTTATCTGCTTTATGCTAACAATAGATGTGATTAATTCTAATCCTTTTTTATGATTTGACTCTCTGAGCATGCTAAAACTGCTAATTGTTTTTCACATTTCAGGAAGCTTAGTGGTAAGGTTGGTGTTTCTTCCTTTTGAAGAAAGTTCATATGCTACCTTTGCAAGGTCTGCGTCAGGTTTATATCTCTCCTTTTTGTGTGTGTGCAGAAATCAAGCATACATCTTATCTTGACCATAGGCTGTTTTTCCTTAGTTTTAGTGATATATACATTTTCTTTCTTCATTCAGTTCAGGAGCGCTGCTTTGGCATATCTCTATAAATCATGCATCTTTAATTTGATGAGCTTTAAAAAGATATCTTATATTTATCTTACATGTATATATTGACAGGACAACATCCAGATAGAAGCAGGAGGTTAGGAAATTGCCTTGCAGAGGCCCTGAAGTTAGTTCTGTTAATTGGTTTGTTTCCATTCTTGCTTCTTTTGAATCCATTTATTTATGCATTTAACTTCCATTTTGGCACTCATTTCATAACATGAATTTGCAGTGATATTAACATAGTTTTATCAGGTATGCTTGAATATACTCCAAAACTTGCAATTTTAGGGACTGTATTAGTGAGTTGTTACTTGGAATTAGAATACTCAGTCTACAGAGACCTGTAGCTAATCATGCTGAGTTTTCCATTTACTTTGTTTGGTTTTCACCAACAGCATTACAACTTATTTAGATGAGGATACTGTAGAAGAATTTACCAAAAGATAAGAGTATTATAGAAGTGACCATAGGAAATATGTGAAGTTGTTAGGATTGAGAAGAGGTCATTATGTCTTGCAGTGATGGATTTGCATTTTCATATATGTAGGTAACTTGTCCTCGTAGTTTTCCTCTTATCATTTACACCTCTTACTTTGACTGGACTATTAGGCAAATAAGGTGAATTCTAATAGCATATAGGACCTACAACAACTCCTCTCCGCCAAAACCTTTATTTGATTAATGTCTTTTTATAATATTTTTGTTTAATTTTTTGAACACTCAACTCTTTCTCTCTCTTCTTTCTCTCTCTCTCTCTCTCTCTCTCTCTCTCTCTCTCTTTAGGTGGGGGTTGTATGTAGAACATATTTATTGCATCCATGGTGTTTTGTCTTTCATAAAATTCCTTGAATGTTGTTGCTAATAGGCCCTTCCATTTTTCAATAAATTGACTAATTGAAGGTATCAAAGAGAAAATATTTGGAACAAAATGTAATCAAGTACATGAATTTCGACATTAACAGTAGTCCCTTGCCCAATACAGCTGCTAACAAATTGAAAGCAACAGAAACTAGACTGACCGCACCTTGAATAGTATCTTTTTAGCCCAGAAAAATAAAAGGGATAATATTTTTTGTAAAGAATAGCTGAGGATAAAGAAAAGGTATCAAACTAACATGCATTACCCTGGTTCTTAATGTTCAGTAAGGAGTTTGCAACTGCAATAATGGATGGTCTCAACTTGGCACATATGAAGAGGAACATCAAATAACTGGGTTCAAATTACATGGTTTCACATGTTTGAATTTCCAAAGGCTTGATAAATCTAGCTTTAATCTTTCTATTTTTCTTGTGAGCACATATGGATTCTATGGGAATGTTCTTACTTAAAATTATATATTTAGATGATACAAATTGATGACTATTATGAGCAATGTCATTTTTTCTTGATAGCCTTTTGCAATGGTGTCATTTGCTTCCTTTCTTTTTCCTCTTTACCTGTTCCCCCTGCACTTCCCCCTTCTCTCTTGGTCTGAATTTGCAACCACGTATCTTGTAGGGCTTGTTTTTATGGCATTTGGACCAAGTTATTCTTATTCTCTCATCAGAATATTGTATGGTCAGAAATGGAGTGATGGCGAAGCATCAACAGCCCTCCAGTATTATTGTGTTTATATCATTGTTTTGGCTATGAACGGTTAGTAACTTCTGTTATTTTGCTCATTTTCACAACCTTAATAACATCTGTTTCATTCTTCCTTAGCAGCCCCTTTCAGTTATATATTAGTTATACATCTTTTTATAATATAATCCTAGGATTATGTTGAAATCTAGAAAGTGAAGTGTGTTCTACAACCAGTCTCCAATTTCAACTAATGGAAACCTAAAAAATAAAAAATTATACTTTTCTTACAAATGGACCGTACATAAACCTTTTGGCCAATTATCCAATGTCTATGAACTTGTAGTTGGCGAGGTGTCCAGTGTTAACCCAAATATTTTCAGCTTTATCTCAAAACAATGATGCCAGATATTTATATTATATTTATTTTGAATTTGCATCAGGAACTTCTGAAGCATTTCTACACGCAGTTGCAACTGAGAACCAACTCAAACGCTCAAATGATTCATTGCTTGTATTCTCAGTCATTTATATAGTACTGAATGTCCTGCTGATACGATCGGCCGGTGCAATTGGCTTAATATTGGCAAATTCTTTAAGTATCCTTTTCTCATCGTGGGCATTCTTCTTTGTACCTTTTTCTTTTGTTTTCTTGGTTGTGTTCCAAATTTTGTGTTGTTTAAGCTCTACATTGAACAACAATTGATTTTTTTGAATCATGCAAATAGATTCTAGTTTTGATGAGTAATAACTGAGATTAAAATAAGATGATCTTTGCTTTCTTGACTGTTGCAAAGATATGGTTTTGAGGATTATATACTCCACTCTGTTCATAAAGCGTTATTTCCAGGTATGACTTTTATGTGTTAGGTATTGGTTGTTTTGGTGTTGATTTTGACCTGGAAATAATTTTCTGCTGTCCACAGGATTCTTCATTTTCCTTTTCCAGCTGCTTGCCTTCAGGATGGAAAGTTCTTTTGTTTTCAGGTGTAACTAGTCTCATTTCTGAGAAGATATTTTTGGATCGTAAAAATTTCTGGCCAACATTTTTCATTCATTTTTCAATTGGGTTGGCTTGCTTCTGTGTGTCATCTTTTGTCATGTAAGTTTCTTCCTTTGCTCCCCATCCATTAAAAAATTGTTATTAGCTACTGAAAACTTCTCCCTCTCTCTCTCTCTCTCTCTCTCTTGGATGGTCATTATTGGAGTGTTATTGCATTTTCTCTTTGGCCATATTAGTTTTGTTTGCTTATTGAAAATAAAATAAAATATTTGTCCTATTTGTTTTGACTTGGGAGTTCTCTCTGTAATCTTTCCATTTTTATTGACAGCTATCGCCGTGAGAGGCCTTTCATCAACAAAATTGTCCGTTTTCGGGATCATTCAGATTGAAGAACTGACATTTGCCCAACAAATCTGGAGGTGGGATTATGTTTCATTGGCTTAAATTAATTGTTTACTTCCCCATTTTGTTTGGATATGCTAAATCAAATATCCTTTTTGATGCAGCAAAAAAAGAGAGAGTTAAAGCCAAATTCAAGAACATATTTTTTAATGAAAACTTCAGAAATCGGTTTTTAAAGAAGCAATCATGAGCAAGAGCTACTGCATTGAAAAGCTTTGGAGGAGTAATCTTTATTTTGATGGTGATTCTTTGTTTTCATTTTATATTTAAAGCAACACCATTTTGGCTGTGGTGCTAGGAAAATTTTGTAAAATATGGGATGTAGGATATCCTTGGTTTTAAATACTAGTTTCTCTATAGGAAATTAGGAATGGCAATGGATTGAGTTTGGTTTTAAATACTCCTTAATTTCTCTATATCATTTCCTGCCCATGCCTTGTAAGTAGGAATGGCAATGGATTGAGTTTGGTTTTAACTTTTAAATATGCATTTCTAAACCCAAATCCATTTTGATATTTTACATCCTAAAATGTATCAAATTTTATGAATTCCATTTTAAAATCATCCAATTTATATTCGAAAAGCTAAGCTTGTTTTAAACCCATCTGTTTATCTAACCATGAGTTGGGTTGAATGAGTTGGATTGAAATGGATTATGCAAATATTGAACATCTAAATAACTACTAATAGTAATAAACACTTTTACACTAAATAAAAAATACTATAATTCAAACATAAGTAGTCACTATTGTTACTTGTTAATCACCATGACTCATTACTCTCAACCTTTAAAAAAAATATTGCATTCAATGTAGTAACATTTTAGGTATGTTTAGTTTAAGGGAATCCACATTAGTTCTTATATCTAAATTCTTGGCAATTCAAGCATTCTTATATATGGTTTGATTAAGATTCTAGTAAGATTCACAAAAATCTGAGGATCTTATATTCGATTTATTCTAAGAAATCTTATATGAATTATTTATTTATTTTTCAAAATATCTTTAAATTGAAAACACAATATCAAGTTTATTTTTTAATATAATTATTATCTTCTTCCAAATAAATAATAAGAAACGAAATATAAACTATAAATTATGGCAATTTTTTTTTGGAGCTGATGGCAAACTCACTACTAGAGTGTAAAACATTTTAATAACATGTATAATATAAAAACAATTATTTAAAGTCTTGTTCTTCACGGTAATCATCACACTCATGTCTTGTTAATAAAACTAATCTTTCAGCATCTAACTCAATCTCAAACTCCATTATGAGAATGGAACCCAACCTATCACCAACCCAATCAAATTACTTCACCTAATCTCAGACCTTGGTAAGAAGATGGAACTCACCTATTACAAACCGATCCAAATTAATAGAGATGACCTGGAAGCATAGGCGTTGTTGGGAGATTGCTTAACTCAAAAACTTAAGCCTATGAGTTTGGGCCAATAATGTTAAAGGACTTAAAGTTATCTTTTATAACATATTATGTGGTGAAATAGAATACTTTCTATATGCATTATTTAAATAAATTACATAACTTTATAAGAAAGTCGTGACCAAAATTACACCTTTTTTTAGAAACAACTAAAACTATGTAAGAATAGTCTATTCTATTGTCATATTACTTATGGAATAATAGATTGGATTTAGAGGAAGATAGCTCCAAAACAATTTGGAGTCAAACTTTTTATAATAGTTTAATATATTCAACTTCTTTACTTTTTCTTTATGTGTGATTTTCACTCACATGTGTATACTCAAAAAGTGTTTAGCTAGATTAATATAAAACTGAAGTCAATTGATGCTACAAAATAGCATGAAATTTTGATTTTCTTTGGAAATAATTATCCAAATTTACATCAACAACACTCGGATGAAACCCAAAAAAGAAAAATAATAATAATAAAGATAAGTAATAAGAAGAAGAAGCGTGGTAGTGTCCACTGATCTATTAGGCAAGACTTAGGTACAGTATTTAGGTGTTGTTCCTTAGGTTCCCTTTTTAAAAATCTTTCATGTGAATTTTTTCTCATGAGATGGAAGTGTATTTATTAATTAAGTTGTCACATGGCTGAATTTTAAGAGGGGAACTTAAAGAACAACACCTAAAGTACTATACCTAAGTTTTGTCCGATCTATTAAAGTTGATTTTTTTTTTTTTGGAGAACATATTAAAGTTGGTTTAGATACTATCTTAAAATTTTTGTCCTTTAGTTTTTATATATCTATAAATAGATTGTTTTGTTAGATAATTGACAACTTTACATTTCAACAGGTGACTACCGCTGTCCTATTGAGTTAATGTCGGACGACTCTATTCAGTGTATGATTTCGGTCCAATAAGTTTCCATTTCTCTTTTTACCGACCAAATCAAAAATTAAATTAAAAAAAAAAATCAAGCATGTTATGTGAATTAATAAACTTCTGAGAGTAATAATTCACATACCAATGTCACGAAGGGCAGGGAAAATTTGATAAAAATAGGGATTTGAATCCAAATTCTTTCTCTTTACAAGCCTCTTGGCACAAAATTTATCTCATTGATTGCTACACTTAACAACATTGCTCCCCATAATTTTTCTTCCCATATCGCTAATATAAAACTGGGAAAAAGTAGTGAAGTTTAAAATTGTCATAATAATCATAATTATGTATTTTTCTTCTTTTGAATAGGACTTTACTAGGGAATTAGCCAAAGGTCCCAACTGTGACAAGTAAAAGTAACTTTATTAATTCTTAGTCTTACTCCCATAATTCAACATGGACCAAGAGTAGAACTTTATAGTTTAAACCTCCACCATTAAAAAATTTAGAAATAACAAATGATGCAAATGATTTCAAAGCAATTGGTGTACACATTTCATTTATACACCATAATTAATATTTAGGAGAAGAAAACAATCCCTATATATGGTCTAGCAAAGAGTAGGTGAGAATGAGAAAATGAGCAAAATGTACAAAACCCACCAAGCAAAAAAAAGGGGGTTTTGATGAGTGAGGAGGTGACAAAGAACAAAGGTGTCAAGGTGATGATTAACAGGACTCCCACGGGTGTATGGGTTGTCCTCCAATGCCAATAGAAATGTCCAACAATGGTAATTATATGTGTTGAAAGCTTGAGAAAGAAAAGTAGAAAAAAGAAAAAAAGGGGTTGAAAATATATGCTGTGTATGATACTTATGATTAATATGTAGACTAGGGTTTTAGACAAGTATCCAACAAAAAACATAGATATAAAGTGAACTTCCATGTTCTAAAACAAAATGATTGTAGTTTTTGAGTTTAACTTAAGTGGTTGGATTCCTTAATGGATTTCACACTTTGTAAGTCTTTTGCTTCAAGGTGCAGAAACGAGTGAGTGCACAAGCATAGACTACTTTAATGGGTAAAACATTGGGTAAAAAACAAAAAACCAAAAGAGGACTTTTATTTGTACCTTAACCAACACAAACCAGCAGAGCTTAACAAAACCATTTTCTGATTCCACACTTCAACTTAAAATTCCTTTTAGGAAATTTCCTTGTTTCCAATTTATTATTGCCTTTATATAAAATAGAGAAGAAAGAATAAGAAAAAGAAAAGAAAATGAGTTGCTCAAATCAACAGCTAGACTATTATAATCATCAATGTTCTGCAAACACTCTTAATGTATCAGAGAAATTCATGGTCCCAAATTAATATGGCAATCAAAATATACACATTATAACTTTTTTCACAATATATTTAGATGTCTTCCTATACTTTCACATGTACACCATTAACATTAATTTACACAAGCACATAGTTACAAAAACCTCTGTAATTTGTGAAAGGGATTGAAATTTGTCTTTGGAAACTTATTGGACCAAAAGCCCCTTTAAATTTAATGAGCTTAGTCTTTCACTGGTCAAAGGTCAGACCATCAAGCATATAAAAATGGTTAACTTTTGCATTTGTTTGTAAGTTACTTTAGGAGTTATGGATCAAACAAGACAAAGCAATTTAGAGTTAGAAGCAGCCAAAAAAACTCCTAGGACTTGGATAGATTTTGAGACAGCATCAAGGATAAGCCAGTACCCTCTATTATAATTGATTCTACTTGACAAAAAAATGGGGGAAAATGAGTGAATTTAGGAAATGGGAAAAGAAAATCATGAACAAAATAAACACAAGCATTGGTCATAATTGAAGACCATATATGTTCATGAAAAATGTCATGTAAATTACCTTAATTAAACAAGTCATGTTCATTTTAAGTCGGAGATTCAAGATTCAAATAGAATACTTTGTATTCATAAAAAAAAAAAAATAGAATACTTTGTTTTTATTTTTGTTTTGAACTTTAAAAAGAGCTTCAGCAACCATTTGCAACCATTGAGCTAGACATAGTTTGCCTAGCACTTTTATATATATAAATATATATCACCATTAAAGATAAAGCAGGAGGAGTGGTTTTCCCCTTTCTTAAAATCATGTAATGAAGCAATTTCCCAAAACCCTTCCCCAAAATTTAGCTTCACTTAACTTTTTATCCCTTTTCAATAGAAGGTCCAAATCATTTGGTTGTCTATTCTCATATCTTCCAACACTCTCAAATTAAGTGGCAGTGCCCTCTGCATATATCTTCATGTTAAAGCATCTAATTTTAACCAACATCAAATGATAGAATGTGACATGTAATGATGACATGGGACCCCTTTTTGTTATCCTCTTATTGTCTTCTCCAATTCACTTAGGCCACATAAATTCACCAACAAATAAGCTAATAAAGGTTTCAAATGTGTGATTATTGTAATTGTCCATGGATCACATGGACTCCTCTTAATTATCCTTTTTAGCAATCTAATCACGGAAAAGCTTCATTTACTTTTAAATTTTCATTTGAACAATACAAATTTGGTGCAACATTCAAGATATTTTTGGTTGAAATAATCCTATCTAGTTCACACCAATAATTAAAACCACACAGAGAGTAGGTAGTGAAAATCATCTTGCCCAAATGAATTTAAAGAACCACAATTAGCTAGGAAAAGTTCTCATTTTGCTTATAATTCAGTTTATTTTCATGCCTTCATGTGCACAATTTTTCAAAGCCTTTTTCTAGATGTAACTCTAATTTAGTTTTACCCAATTTATATTTTAATTATTATAAGCCAATGAGAAGAAGAAAAAAATATCTCAAACGGGCCATAAATATCAAAATTAATAAAAATAAGGTATATATTAAAATGTAGTAAGCAAATAAGTTTAAGCTAATTAGATAATGAAAAACAGCTAATTCAAACTAACACTAATTAATTTAAAAATCACAATAAAGTAAAAGTATTATTGCAAATTCTACTTAATTTAGTTAAGTCAAATCCTAGTGTGATAGAGAGAAGTTAAAGTCACAACAAACAAACTCACAAAAAATTCACGATGATACCCAATATGCCTACCACCTTACACACTGGTCAATAAAAAAATTAAAAAATTGGGTGGTGCTGTGAAATTGTGGTAAACTTTTGTTGTGACCTTAGTTTTATTGAGCATGATATTATCTAGTAATTAAAAATAAGAAAGATCTCATAAAAGAGATTAGGACTTTATTTTTAAATGCTACTCTTCCAAGAATTTGAGAAGTGCACTCTAGTTGCACAACACATATTTCATAAATCTAAATATAAAAAATTTGAGAGGGGAAATAATTAGATGGTGTATGATTGGAAGGTGTTCATCACTCTCTCCTAAAGAGAGATGGGAAAGGTGAACACATATATATCTTGCTGAGAAGTATTAAGTCTAAATCTTGACTTAGAGGTGTTGTCATCACATGCTCATTTCACTCACCTTCAAACACTAATTATTTTGTTCTCCACTTAGAGATGACCCATATATGAGAAAATTTCAAGTGGGAACAAAATTAGAACACAAGTCTAATAAATAAGAAAGATGAAACTTTATATATATATATATATATGCAATTCATTCATTCATGGCATAGGTGAATGACTGTTAAGTCAAACACTAGGAGTGCAATGCTACAGTATTTTCTGCAGAAAGAATTTAAAAGGATCCATTATATGGGTCCCTTTTCCAATCCCACTCCAAACTTTTTCCTTAACCAATCTTGTTCTCAAGTATGTTCAATTTTTTTCATCATTCTCTTATGGACCCCCATAGTCCCACTCTTTTACTTTCTATTACACCATTGTTGGATCTCTCTGCTTGGTCCTGTTTCTGCTTTGGGCCTTGTTGGTTTCTAATCTTGTTTGCTTTGCACCTCAGATTATATACACATAGGACCTTAATTATTCATGTGTTTGGACACCTGTAGCATGTGAGCAATATCTCAAATATTTTAGTGATTTTTTTCCCCTTGGTATAAGAATCAAATTCTATAGTGGAATATTAATATGACCAACAATTGGCTATTTATATATGAACAAGATCAAATGGTCAGTTATCAACTTGTATACATTGTCCTTATTAATTATGTATTTTATCTATGTGGATCTCATTGATTTCATCATGATCAATCGCCAACAAAGTTATTGATATTATAGTTAAAATAAAAAAATAAAACTAATTGGATTAAATGAACCTATTTGCATGTGTTGCTATACGTTGATAAAAGAATGAGGTTGCATGGGGTTGGTATAAAGAGACCCAAGTAGGGATTGAGGCTGAGAGTATCATAAAAAAATATTAAAAAATTCGGTAATTGGTTTAGATTTTTTTTTTTTTTTGAAAAACAAATATACACACAATAGAGAGAAAAATAGATTTTAACACAAAAGCACACCACAATTGGTTTAGAATTTATTTAAATTTATGCCGGTATTAGTACCATATATATCTTAATAAAATGCTATTATTTTATCCAAGAAAAGTTAGTAATTATATATACATGTACAATGCATATTCTGAATGCAAATCTTATATTTGCTTAACTGAAGTAAGATAATATATCATAAAACTTTAATCTATGTATCATTTAGTTGCATTACTTTGTTCTTTCTTTTAAATTTTTAATTGTTTGAGACAAATTGTAAATATGAAACATCATTTTTTTTTTCTTTACACTAAAAGATGTTGGAAAGACATGGTTACTTATAAATGATAACCATCGCATATTTACAAATTGAAATTAGGCAAAAAAATTTGCACAATTTGTACATTTTATTGAAAGAATGAATGGCTGAATGCATTTGATATGGAAGTGTCTAAATTACATTGTTCTCCCTTACCCTTTCACTCTTCATTCCGCGTTCACTTTTGTCTATAATCATTGTTCTTTTGTTTTTTATTGTGACCAAAAGTAAGAATTCAATGCATATTTCTCTGTACCAATGTATAGTTTTTTTTTTTACTGCTACAATAGAAAGTTATTAACACAGACCACTTTTGATTAGTAATAACTAAGAACACCTTTCAATATTTTCATAATGGATAAAGATATGATAGAAAGATGAAGTGTCGTATTATATTTGTAGGACAATCATTGATTAACATCAACGTAAACAACAAAAATTGAGATCCAACGGTCCTATACTGCTAATTCCTTCGTTGAAGGAATATCCTCTTTGATTTAATAGGCAATCCCCTTCAGTTCTTTTCAGTATATTTGAGATCTTAACAAGAAAACAAAGGTTAAAAGAGATATAAAGCTTGATTAAACAACAAAATTGATGGTGTCACTGCATGCATGTTAACGCGTTATAGGTGGGGTATGAGAATGACTATTATGTTAAATATGCCAACCAAAATTAATTATTGGTTTAGAATGATAATTATGCTGACCGATACCAACTAATATCCAATAACAAAGAAACAAAGATGAATAAAAACATAACATATATATGTTTTGAAATCATTCTTAGGATTTATAAATCATTAGAAATCATTCTATAGTTTGCTTAGAAAAAAAATTATGAATTTCTTATAACCTAATTCGTATTTTCTATTTGTTTAATGCAGTCCTCTTTTTAATTTATTTAAAGATGGAAATTAATGCGGACCTCTTTGAGCATTGGATTAATTCACAAAAATGTGTAAAACCTTGTAATCTTCTAAGATTTAACTTTTAATTAAGCTTAACTTGATAAAGGGTTGATTGAATAACTCATTATAGAAACACATTATTTATTTAATTACCAAATTATTACCCCAGTCAACTAATCATTTTGTTCTTGAAAAGATCAGCACTCAAGATCGGTTTAATCAAAGGTTTGTTCACTATTATGGTAACGAGTCCAATTGAACAACTCATTACTCGTCTCCTAGGTACATATACTAATTATCAACAGACCCTAAGATTAAATAGTTTTACAACTTAGGTGCATTTAGTATTAGAAAGTCTATGCACAAACTGCATTGCATTGTAAAGCCAAAGCCGCGGGGGATTTGGATTTTTTTCAAGTTAAATATTATATTGACTAAGATAATCTAAACTTCTTGTGTTAACTCTACTGTGAAGTTCCTAAAATCCTAATTAGAAATGGAAATATACATTGAATGTTTATGTTCGTGTTTGTGTCGTGTTGGAGTAGGAATATTCGACTACATGGAGCAACTGAACATGACTCATTAAATAATTGTGTCAAACAACCCCCCCCCCCCCAAAAAACCCTAACACAATATGTGTATTAAGCGCCTGGTTGATATGATATGATATGATCCACCTATTACGCTAAATAATAAATAAGTCATGTTGAGTTAACACAATCAATGACTCATATATCAACCTATTTAATAAACAAGTTGTCTTGGGTTGACATGAACACGAACCATTTCAATTTTTTTTTAAAAAATATATATGATAGTTTTGCTAAAATAATCACAATCTAAGCTAATTCTCACATGTCTAACTAACTTCTAATTCAATGCATGGCTAAAATAGTGTTGGCAAATTTTGTGTCAAAGTTTCAAACTTATTTGCATTGTTTTCCATGTAACTTCTTCATTTGAGTTGTAATCAATTGAGTAATCAAGGAAGAAGAATTGAAAGAAAAGATTGAAGTTGATGTTGTGAAGATCTCGGTTGAGCGAAGTCCGAAGTGCCAAGTGAGCTATCAAACGAGTGAATTAAATTAAGTCACCGAGAAGCTTGCTCAACACTTGCCTATCACCTCAGTCGAGCAAGCTACCTAGAAACTTTCCATTTCAGAATTTCGAAGTCCAAGAGAATTTCGAAGTCCAAGAGTAGTCATCCAACCCTTGATTTGTACTCACTATAAGAACAAAAACTAAACCTTAATCCCTATAGAATGAGGGTAGAAGTTCTTGTAACCTTAAAGAGAAATTTTCATATTCTCACATACCTTCATCATGTCCCATTGAACATCATCAAGAGGAGGATTTTGCCCAAACACTAATGTGGCGTTTGGTACGGAGGAATCCAAATACTCCTGGCATCCAGATTTCTGGAAATGTGATTTCTTGCAATCTGGATGCCTAGAAGTGTAGCTATTCCTATGTTTGGTTTCATTGGGAATCTCTTAAAATTCTTAAGAATTTAAAATGATAATGTTTGGTTTATTCCCAGGAATCTTAAATGAATTATTTATTTTTCCTATTCTATCTTTAGATTTGAATGTGAACTACCAAGTCCTTTTAAAAAAATATTCCTCTAAATAAATAATGATAAATAAAATATAAACTATTATTAATTTGTTGAGCAATATACACACAACAACAAAAGTGAATACTTGGCAATAATAGAGGGTCCCCTTTAAACTTTTTTTTTTCCACACGTGAAACCTAAATAGAATTTTGTTAAAGAATTTATCAACAGAGTTTTCTATCTTGTTTATGTTATTTTGACGGAAAAAGATAAAGATAAGGGAAAAGATATTGATGATTTGTTTTATATTTTATCTTAATTGCTTAAATGATAAGGAAAAAGGAATAAATTGCCAATTTATAAAAAAATATAATTTCCTTTAAGCTTGAGAATCTAGATACCCGCCTGTTTTAAAAAAAATCCATATTCCTACTGAGGGAAGTTTAAAGGAGGAATCCAGATTCTCCTAACATCTGATTCCATGACGTGATTTGCAATCAAACATAAGAATCTTTAAATATTTCTGAGAATCCTAAAATATTACCCCATATCAAACGCCACATAAAAGAGGTTTCCTTAAGTGCTTTGGTTTGCTGAAAACGATAGAGACAAGATTAAATCCTCAAGAGTCTTTGAAGTGTTTGAGTGATCAAAATTGTGGTCAGTGTCATGACTTGCATTTAGAGACTATGAAGAGATAAACAACTAGTACAGTTTGTTGCTAACACGAGCTAGAGACTCGAGACTCAAGTACATCTACATTACAATACTTAGGGTTTTGTGAGTCATTATGTATTGTAACTATCTTCCTAGTGGATTTTGTTTACTAGACCAGAGAGCTTTGGTCCATACTGGGTTTGTGTTTATCTCCATAATCACATCTCATCTCTATGTGTGTGCTCTTTTTTTTTTTTTCTTTTTTTTTTTGTTAATCATCCATCAATCTTGCAAACTGAATTGTATTAATTTGAACAATTGATTTAACTAGGTTAAAATCAGTTGTAAGCTATACTATAAGTCAAAACATAGCTAACACAAAGTACAGTTAAGGTAAAAATCATAAACTCTAGAGAAACTAAATGTTTCACATTATTTTACACACCATTCTTTTTCTTTTTTTTTTCTCTTTCTTTTCTTGTGTTGTGGTGGACTCCAAAACAGATGAATGAGATTTTTAATGTTGGAGCATGTGAAAGGAAAATGTTAAAATTATTGCAAACTTTACCCTAAAAGTTTTAAAAAAACAAAACAAAAATTGTGATTGATATGGTACTGGTACCATTGGTCTATTTCAATCAAAAATGAAATGAGCATTTGACATATATATTTTTTTTTAGTTGATGACCCAATAGCTAATAAAACTTATATTGTAAAATGTAGAAATAGTTGGTAAAATAGTGGGCATGGACATAGATAAGAGTTTTGGTCGTTGAGAAAACTACGTGGGTTTTAGCGTGGGGGCTGTGTAATCATGCAAATTGCAAAGGTGGTAGGGTCAAGCCCGTCACGCGAGCTCTTTATAGTCTTTAACATGAGTGCGTGACCAGGCACGTGCCTAACCTAACCCAGGTAAACGCCAAAACCAAACTACTACTTTTTTTTATTTATTTATTTTACAAAACAAGTGAAGCAGTGTCTGTGAGTGACTGTGAGAGAGTGAGTGTAATTTCATTGGGAGAGAAAAAGTAAATTGTGGGCCCCAGTATACCACTCCTTCCTACAGGGGGCCCACCAAGAAGGCCTGGCCCTTTTTTTTTTTTTGCCTCTGCGGTTAAAAAAGAGAGAGTTACTCAGGGCCTGCCTGGCCTTTGTGTTGTGCTTGTCCCTTGTGTATTTTTGCAGTGTCTTTAAAATATTGGGTACTTTTGGTTATTCCAAAAATCATTAACTATACATTACCTACGGTATACCAAGATATATGATAATGATCTATGGTCTTTTTTTGTTACAAGTTCTTTTGCTTCTTTTTTTTTTTTTTTTGTGTTTTTGTTTTTCTATGTTTCGGTTTTTAGACCAGATTATGCCTCAAGATTAATTTATATCTAATCCTAGTCATGTTTAGAAATTGATAATAAAAAAAATGTTTTAGTCATGTTTAAGATTTTGTCTATTTTATATGTCCTTTCAACTTTGTTCTAGGACCCCATTGGCTTTTTTTGTTTTAGGTGAAGCCCTTGGAAGAAGAATAAAGGTGAATTTAAAATTTAAATCACATTGCAATTCTGAATTTGCAAAACGTGTGTGCATATATATTCAAACAAATTATATGTTTGAATATAAATCTTGACATGTATAAGAGTTTTGATAAATGTTAAGATGTTTCTAGTACTTAAAACTAGCATGAAGTAGATTTCAGAACCCAAATTCAAATTTAAGGTAGCCAACTAATGTTTTGTGGCTTCTAAAACTTTAACATTAACAAATAGAAAAGGACCAATATGGACCCAAAAGAAGGGATGATTCTAAGGTGGTCTCTTTTCTTGTTAGTAATATTAAAGTTCACCCTAGTTTGATCTCAATATTGCTGGATGAAATATAAGTGTTTCTTGTGAATTGTCAATCATTGGGAAGCCAAGTATAGTTACAAGGAAGCAAATAGGTCCATTGATGCTTTGATAATCTTGGGAAGATCTCAAGTGAAGGAGTTATCTTTGTATACTTCACCTTAGTCCAAGGATATCGATTTGTATCAAACTTTATCTAGTTTATATAAAAAAATTTATTATCAAAATAGTTAAGAGTCTTGTAACTCAATTGAAATTTTCTAATGTTTTTGATAAAGACATTCAAAGTTTAAATCTCACTCTAACAGCGATGTATCAAAATTAAAAGCTTTGTTTATAAGAAAACAGCGATGTATCAAAATCAAAAGCTTTGCTTATAAGAAAATCTTGACTATTCCACACGAGCTCTAGAGGAAAATGGATGAAAAAGGAATAAGTGGAATTTCCATAATGCCCTCATAGAAGGCGACTAGACATACGTGTTCTTCCTTCTAACACCGAAGAAAAACACTTTAATTCTGATTTTATTCTTTTATGTTCTTTTTGTGCCCTTTTTCTTTTAGTTGTTCTTTAAAACATTTATTATTCATATTTTATATTAGACAAATAATGTTCATGATCAGTTTAACTTATTATTCATCTTCTTTTTTTTTTTCTTTTCTTTTTTTGGTTCCGAGATCTCTAACTACAAAATTAAAAAAAAAAAAAAAAAAAAAAACTTAGAAGCTCCAGTAGCAATACTTCTTTCTCTCACATGAAGGTAGGCTCCACTCATGGGTCTCACCATGTGGCCCACTTCTCATGTGAGAGGAGGGAGCATTGCTCCCGAAGCATGTAAAAATTACCCACGAAACTGTCACTCTCACTGTAAGAACATCCACGTGTTAATTTGGCACAACTTGAAGGTTCATTAAATTCTTTGGTTTGTACTTCTCTTCTTAATAGTCCGCTGATCGTGATGGTTCTTCAGTTTGTCTTTTGTCCTCTTGAGAACAAACTCTGAGATCTACCGACTAATAAGAGTTCCAAATTTATGGTCACCTGTCCTACAAAATAATTTCTTAATCAACGAAGTTTGGGTCACTCTGCAAGGTCATTTTTCATTGGCAAAATTTGGCATGACATGTCCCCAATTGACAGAACTGGAACTGCAAAAAAAGATAGCCAATTTTGTTGCATTTAACTATGGGAAATGTTAACCAGCACCGTCCGGTGCTGGTTAACATTTTCCTTTTTAGGTCTCACATAAAAAAAAAAGAATAAAATTGTCAAAAAAATTGTCAAAAGAGATAAAATGTTGTCAAAAGCTGCCCAAAAAACTAAAACGCTACAACAAAATATGTTGTTAACTTAACACAAACCTTTAACTATTTAAGATATTAGAACCAAGTATCTTTCTTCTCAAAAAAGATGTAAGAGCTAGCCCTGTTCAAAATAAAATAAAATAAAATGTAAGAGCCACATTCTCTTCTTTTTAAGAAAAGAAATATTATCTAATGGTTATAATAAACAAAATTTGAAGTGAGGTTCAAATTATATTCCAATAATAATGATATTTATTTGTAGTACCTCATGTCTATAGTTAGAACTTAGAACCCCAGCCCCTCTTCCATTTTTTATCTATTTTGTAGTAATAAAAACAACAACAAATAATAATTGAAAGAATAAGCAATCTACTAAAAAAATTTATAAGCAATTGGAACAAACTTACGTGGATTGAAATTATTGATTTGGCTCATTAAAAATGCATTTTCTAAAAAACACCATAATTAACATGCATCAAAATCCTTTCTATCTGTTTTGAAATTGAGATTTGAAAAGATCAATTCCATGTTTCAGATATAATTTAGATGAATTCAAAAATATATAAAATATCACGTCATTTAAAATTTTATTCTATGAAATAATAAATTAATATATAATTTTAAACGATACTATGATTTATTCATTTTTAGATCTTTTAACTACGAAATTTTTATCATGAAATTGATCTCTATATCTCAAAACAAATGGAGAAAATTATTTTTTACCATTACCATTTCATTCATCATTTGTTGTCATGATCATCATCACCCCCACATACTTATAACATGATTACCAACATGACAATACCACATAATTATCCAATAAGCTCATAGCTTCAAAATTGGGATACTTGTATAATTAGCAATACAAAAATCATTCTATAGGCAATTGATGCTCTTCCACAGTCGTCCCACCATTGTTGGTGTAACAACAGTTGCGTGTAACTTTAGTTTGGTTTATTTGGGGAACTTACTTTAAGTTATCTAGTTATACACAGTGTTTCAAAACTTCACATTTCCATGTAAAAATTCAAATCAATAATTTAGGTAGAGGTACCTAACTACCAATTAGATAAATTCATTTCACACTTATTATGTGGTTCCGTTTAGTTAGGCTTTCTAAGAATTTAAAAGAACGTTTTTAATACTCAAAACTCTTTTTTACAACTACAATTTCTTGTATATAACTTTTTTACAAACGTTCATTTTAAACTTATAACATAGTTTTTCAACATATTATACAAATGCGCCTGTTATATTCATATCAATCCCTCCCTACAATATTATCTCTATGGATAATTACAATTATAATCTTGGTAACAGAAGTGAATACATAGGAAATAGCATGAATAATGTAAATAGGCAAAAGATGTCGGATGGAAGCTAGTGCATAAAAAACCAAGATTTAAGTGAATAATAAAATCAGCAAAGATGATTGTGTTTGAAGCTTTATTCTTATCTGATATATACTTTGGCAACACTTAATGATACAAAGTATATGTCCATCATTGTAAACCTTTAGCTGAAGTCAAACTGAGCAGAAAAGCAACAACGATTAGTATATTCTCAGTATAATATTTGTGTAATGTAAATATAAACTATAAAAAATGACCTTATCTTAGTTGGTGAATTTAATAAATTTTTTTTTTTTTACCACTGACACTTTAATTATTGAAGAGAATTTAAGAATTTTCTTGAAATTCAAACATCCGCGCCAACATCTTGAAGCTGTGTACTCCAAGAAGCATAATCACAGAGTGACAGGCCTGCTTGACACAGTTTGTGACAAGCCACTCATATGACTGGCCATTTTTGTTTTCTTGTTTCCTCTCCTTTTTTTTCCTTTTCCTTTTTCTTTTACGAAGTCTTTGTTTTCAATGATCCTGATTCTAAAAATCTTAAAGTTCTACAATATCCTAGAATAACTTATACAGTATACCCTCCCTCTTCAATCAATATCAGAATTGGTTAACAAAGGAATATACTCGGGGTGACTTAATATTCTTCAAGAATTATCTTCATTTTATATGGATGATTGACCATCGCAATCTAATATATAACCTTTCTTTCTTTTGATATATAATTGGAGGTATAGGAATATAGGAGGGTGATAGGGGTTTTAATATTTTATCCAAGCAAAAATAAATTTAGCAAAAGTACTATTGATTTAAAATTTATTTACTAAATGTTTTTGTCTCTAAAGTTTTTGTGGGGGCAAAAATATCAACAGAGGAGTTGGGCCTGGGTGTGGAGCCCAAATAACGAGAATCATAGGCCCGTGTGTTGGATCAAGATTGTGCGCCGAGGACCATGGCCCAGCCGAGGACCACCTAGTCCGATCTATAATGACCGAGATAAACGGGGGGGAATCTAAACAAGACTTGGGAGAGATCGACCATCCGTCCGAGAACATTAACACCTCGGACGGTCGAGGTAGAGATAAACTTTGAAAACCGACCGGCCAGAGAAGTGCCCTAGGGATCTCCACTGGCTTTGTCAAACGTGGTAGATCCACGCATCCAGAAAATATCCCAAAATATCAAGCAGAAAGGCTGCCAACCCCGCATTGAATGCCCCACAGCTAATCTTCTGGCCGCATTTATGTGGAGAAGACATCTGAACAGTAGCAGGGTATCCCGTTGCTTCTACGAAGCAACTTCTGGAAAAAACTGGAGGACAAGTGTCCCAAGAGGAAGTAAACAATCCACACGTGGAAGGATAAGAAAGGAGGAGAGGAAGTATAAAAGAGGGGGAAAAAGGAAGAAAAGGGGACTTTTTGGAAAAAAGGAGAGAGAAAAAGGAGAGAGAAAAAAGAAAAGAATAGCCTCGGACGTAGAACGAATGGAAGATTGCAAGTGTAAAATAGAAGGGAAGGAGGGTGCAGGAATGAGTCCCAACCATTTTTAGGAGCTGAGTTATTCTTAATCCAGTCCTTCTCAACCTACTCTCTACAAATTCATTGTTTAGGGGCCCTTTTGGGCTAATCCATCCATCGTTGGGCTAGAACACTCAAAATTGTGTCTCTACAGTTTTAAATGAGAACTATTATTTCATGAAATCTCAAAATTAAGTGTTATTAAGTTACTTATCAACTTTTGTTAGTTACTTTTAGTTTCCTTACCAATGTATCTAACAGAAAAATGATATAATTTGTATCAATAAAATTTGAAGATTTATTGCAAGAGAGAACCCATGAAGTGAATTCTTTAAAAAAATAGAACGGTCATAAATTCTCCTATTTATATTTCTTATTAATTTCTTAATTTTTTTTTTCTTTTAGTAATTCATTCTTTCATATTTGGAATAATTATTTGGTAAAACATTTAATATGACACAAAATTTGGTACTTTTTTTTTTTTTAGTAAAAAATTGGTACTTGGAACATGGTAGTTTACCAATTAAGTGAATTCTTAAAACATAAAAAAATAAAAATAAAAATGGTCCCAATAATAATATTGTTTATACCCCTATCAATGATTTGTAAAAACAGGAAACTGGCGCGGATTAGATCCACCCAAATCGGGTGGTAATGCCAAAATTAAGAGAGTGGTCCAAATACTTACTTTCACCTGAAAATTCTTTGTGACTCGAAAAAAATAAAATAAAATAAAATAAATAAAGGTGGAAAATAAATAGATAGAGAACAAGTTATTTAAATAAGGGGTCGGGGAATATGGTGGGAAATTGAAATGACTTTCTCGGATCCTGTGACAGACATTGGCACTGTTGGACATATTTTTATCAATTTGATAGCCTGAGATCAAGGAAACAAGGAATGATGAAAAGTAGATGCAAAAGAAAAGGAAAAAAAGAATTCCAAGAAAAACCAAAAGTATATTGGCTATCAGACAAAGGTATAATACAGAAGATGAAGTGAGAGAAACATGGGAAAAAGAAAGAAAAAGAGAGTTTAGATAGAGATAGAAATAGAAATAGGAAAACAGTCCTATCCTTAACAGTATAGGGATAATAATATTAGAAGAAGAAGAATAATGCAAATAACATAAAAGAGACACAAAGACACTCCTATATTCTTAGCAGTATAGGGATATTTGAAGACTGAGAAACACGTACTACTACTACAAGTGGTAGTTGTTTCTCTCTCTCTCTCTCTCTCTCTCTCTCTTTTCTTCATGGCCACCACCAACAAAACCCACTGAAGCAAAAAACATAATCATCATCATGAAACACCCTCTGCACCCAGCACTCCAAAAAAGAGCTTCTCTTTCTCATCAAAACCTCACTTCCCTTAAATCTACCACTCTCAACACAGCTCACTTCTCAACCCCAACAACAACAACACCACCACCGCAACCATGAAAGTCCCACTCTTTTTCTCTCTAACATTCACATTAACACTCACTTCCATAGCTCTCTCCGCCCCATCGCCGCCGCTTCCGCCACCGCTCCAACTCGTCTCTCTCCTCGCTCTCAAATCCTCGCTCAAAGACCCGCTCAGCACGTTCCAAGACTGGAACCCGAACACCAATTTCCAAGACCCAATTTGGTGCACCTGGTCTGGAATCAAATGCCACCCGAACTCGGCGCGGATCAACACGCTAGACCTCTCTCGCCGAAACCTTTCCGGCACAATCCCACCCGAAATCCGATTCTTGACAACCTTAACCCGCTTGAACCTCAGCCGAAACAACCTCGACGGACCATTCCCAGACTCCATTTTCGAACTCTACAACCTCAGATTCCTCGACATCAGCCATAACAACTTCAACTCCACCTTCCCATTTGGGATTTCAAAGCTAACTTTCCTACGTGGTTTCAACTCTTATAGTAACAGCTTCACCGGTCCACTCCCAGAAGACATAACAAACCTTAAATTCCTCGAAGAACTTAACCTCGGCGGGAGCTACTTCCAAGGTACAATCCCAGAATCCTACGGCAATTTTCCGAGGTTGAAGATTTTGTATTTAGCAGGGAATTTTTTGAACGGTACGATACCGTTTCAATTGGGCTCTTTGACTCAGCTCCAACGCTTGGAAATCGGGTACAACCAGTTATCGGGTCCATTGCCTATAGAAATCGCGAAGCTATTCAATCTCACATACTTGGACATTTCTACTGGTAATGTATCGGGCACTCTTGCACCCGAAATCGGAAACTTAACCAAGCTAGAAGCGTTGTTGCTGTTCAAGAACCAGATTTCGGGCGAAATACCAGAAAGTTTCGGGAACTTGAAGGCTTTGAAGGCTTTGGACTTGTCCGATAACCGAATTTCGGGGCCGATTCCTTCCGAGTTAGCGAATTTGAAGGAACTCACACAGTTGAGCTTGATGAATAACTATCTTATCGGCGAAATACCGGAAAAAATCGGGGATTTACCGAACCTCGAAATGTTCAAACTATGGAACAACTCGCTAAACGGCACTTTGCCTCAGAGGCTGGGATCAAACGGCAAGCTACAGTGGATGGACGTGTCGTCGAACTCAATCACCGGTCCGATACCTCCAAATCTCTGTCTCGGAAACAAGCTTTTCAAGCTCATTCTCTTTGAGAACCAGCTTTTCGGCGAGTTGCCGAAATCGTTAACCGCTTGTACTTCTTTAATTCGGTTTCGGATCCAAAACAACCGGCTCAACGGTTCAATTCCTCACGGTTTCGGATCCTCACCGAACGTAACGTTCATGGACTTGAGCAATAACAATTTTTCGGGTCCGATTCCTGAAGATCTCGGCAATGCAGTGAAGTTGCAGTACTTGAACATCTCGGAGAACCAATTCGACGCCGTTTTGCCCGATAATCTCTGGAACGCGACGAATTTGAATATCTTTTCGGCCGGTTCGGCGAAACTTATCGGAAAAATACCGGACTTTTTGAGTGGTTGTCCGAGTCTGTACAAGCTTGAGCTACAAGGCAATTCCCTCAACGGTTCGATTCCTTGGGATATCGGACACTGCGAAAAGCTCATTTCTTTGAATCTCAGCCGAAATTCATTGACTGGGATTATTCCATGGGAGATCTCCACCATTCCTTCTATCACAGATGTTGATCTCTCTCACAATTATCTCACTGGCACCATTCCTTCAAATTTCGGTAAACCTCATACTAAATCTCTAATCTTTGTTTTATTTTGAATTATGTTAAACGGTTAGACACACATTGTGAGTTAAAACATGGTTTTAGTTTATCATGTTTTGACTCACAATTTCAGTTCAAAAAATGAAATGTATAACAAGATGTGTAAAATAGATTGTCCTATCTTGTTAATTAAATGCACATTTTTTTGAACTGAAATCATGAGTTGAAACATTATTTTAGTTTATCGTGTTTCGACTCATAATTTAACGATTAGACACACATTTTTTGAACTGAAATCGTGAGTTGAAACATGGTTTTAGTTTATCATGTTTTGACTCACAATTTTAGTTCAAAAAATGGAATGTATAACAAGGTGTGTATAATAGACTGTCCTATCTTGTTAATTAAATACACATTTTTTTGAACTGAAATCATGAGTTGAAACATTATTTTAGTTTATCGTGTTTTCACTCATCATTTCAGTTTAAAAAGTGAACGTATAACAGACAATTCTATCTTGCTATACTTAACAATTAAAGTTATTTTCATTTGCAAATATGAGGTTTAGATTTTTTATTTAATATGGTTCACACTTTTGAATTAGGAACTGAACCATTGAAAATGCATATACAAAATCACAATAAACACACCACCATGCACTGTAATATTAATTATTAACCAATTTGAAAAAGAGAAAAACAAAGGTCAAATATCAACAACAAAAATAAACAAAAGAAACCGAAACTGTCCAACAATAGATCTTCATGATTTTGGATTATCCATATTTTTCAAATGCTGAGATTTTTTTTCTTCTAATAATAACATTTTTTTTTTTTGTCTTAATTGTAATTGACAGGTAATGCGACCACATTGGAGAGCTTCAACGTTGCATACAATTTGTTAACCGGACCAATTCCTACGACCGGTACGATATTCCCGAACCTCCATCCGTCGTCGTTTTCAGGCAACGAAGGACTCTGCGGTGGAATATTAGCGAAGCCCTGTGCGGCTGACACGTACGCAAATGGTGACGTGGAGGCGAATAGCAAGCAACAGCCAAAACGCACAGCGGGAGCGATCGTGTGGATCATAGCATTGGCATTTGGGATAGGCTTGTTTGTGTTAGCTGCTGGGACCCGTTGTTTCCACGCAAATTACAGCCGTCGATTTAGCAGTGGGAGCAACAATGATCATGAGATCGTCGGACCGTGGAGATTGATTGCATTTCAAAGGTTGAATTTCACGGCTGATGATGTGTTGGAGTGTTTGGACGCAACTGATAAGATACTCGGGATGGGGTCCACGGGGACCGTTTACAAGGCTGAGATGCCAGGTGGCGAGATCATAGCGGTGAAGAAGTTGTGGGGCAAACACAAGGTTGAAAATGTGAGAAAGAGGAGAGGTGTGTTGGCTGAGGTGGATGTGTTGGGGAACGTGAGGCATAGAAACATAGTGAGATTGTTAGGGTGTTGTAGCAATAGGGAGTGTACCATGTTGCTCTATGAGTACATGCCTAATGGGAATTTGGATGATTTGTTGCATGCAAAAAACAAGGGTGAGAATTTGGTGGCTGATTGGGTTACAAGGTACAAGATTGCATTAGGCGTGGCTCAAGGGATTTGTTACCTTCACCATGATTGTGACCCTGTGATCGTGCACCGCGATCTTAAGCCGAGTAATATTTTGTTGGATGGTGAGATGGAGGCCAGGGTGGCGGATTTCGGTGTAGCTAAGTTGATCCAGAGTGACGAGTCCATGTCGGTGATTGCCGGGTCTTATGGATACATTGCACCTGGTAAGTTTTTTTGTTAAATTTTGAATACAACTTAAATTTAATACTTTAATGCACTAGATATGGTATGATTGATGCGTCCATGTGTTCAAAACTAGTTACATGTTTGCTTCTATGTACTAGATATGGTATGATTGATGTGTCCATGTGTTCAAAACTAGTTACATGTTTGCTTCTATGCAGTAAAATCTACATGATTATTTAAAACATGTATCACAACAAGCCAAATGCTACTAATGTTAACAGTGTTTTTTCCTTGTTTCTTTTGTTGGATGACGAAAGCTTGCTACTTGCTATAGTGCGCCAAGGGTGTATGGGATGTTGACTTTTGACTTTTGGTGTACATTAATGAATTAGGGGTTGATAATTCTAAATTACTGTTAGTGTGAAAATGTTTTTTTTTTTTTTTTTCTTTCTTTGTGTGGTGGGTTTTTGTTTTCAGAATGTTTGCTTAGTTCTTTTTGTTGGGTGACGAAATAACTGGCTAACTGGCATGCACAATAGCATGTCAAAGTGTCAATTCTGTCTATGTCATTCATAGGATTCGATGTTAAAGTGTGAGTAAAGATAAGGAGAGTGTTACATCTAGAAGTGAATGTGATAAGTGAAATAGAGATAAAGACACAAAGAAAGTAAGTTGTGTCTCTTAACTATTTTTGAATTTTGATTGCACTAGTTCACAAACCAAGAAAAAAGAAAAAAAAAAAAAAAACCATACTTGATTGTGTGTGTATATATATATATATATATATCCAAAGCTCAATTATTTCTAAAACAAATATCTTTTTGGTTATTATTGGATTAGACTAGTGCCCATTTCTTGTCTGTCTTTCCTAGTTGTTCAGGCCCTCAATACTCAACAGAGATGACTCAAGGTCCTCTCCTTGTTTTCTTTTATCTCCATAAAGTCAAAGTTTCTCTACGCTTATTGTAAATCTGACCTTTTTCTTTTAGATGGATTACCCAAATCATGAAGGTTAATCATTTACACTTTTTTTTTTTTTTTTTTTGCTGTAAACTTTCGGTTTCTTTTGTTTGTTTTTGGTTTGTTTTTGTTGCTGAATGCTGATACACACCTCCTTTATAGGCCAAGTTAGTCCAAAATGTAATCCAGTGAGCTAAGTGACCCTTGTTTTCTCTATCAAATCGTGGTTAATAGCTAATACTACAGTGCATGGTCGTGCGTTAAAGCTTTGGTTAATGCTATTTCTGATAGTGGTGCACAATTTGCATTGGCCTGTAGCTGTAAGCCTCTTTTTTTTTTTTTTACTCTTTCTTTATACAGACGCAGAGATTGAATTTTCTTCTTCTCTGAACTGTTTTCATGGCGCACTATTGCGCGTGGTGTGTGTACCACTTTTTCTTTTTGTTTTATTTCCACTTTTTCTTTTTCACAAGTCGTTTTTGGAAGGGTTTCCTCATAATTACTATGCCCCACAGAATTTTGTCTAATCTTGACTTGACCCGAATATCGTAGCAAGTATTCACAAGTCAAAGTATCAATGCTTTCTTAGCACACAAATAATACATTTGGACGTATTAATAGTTTAATACTTGAGGGAGTGATAAGTTATTATTAGTAATTTTCTTATAATTTACTTATCATTGACATTATCTTATTATTTATTAATTTTAAGTCTTAATTTATTATTTTAATATTTGTGAAAAATATTGTATTTATAAATTTATTGATTTGGATATAAGCACTTTATAGTTGAGCTTAATTATTAAACTAACAATTTTTTTTTCCTTGCAGAATATGCTTATACACTTCAAGTTGATGAAAAGAGTGATATCTATAGTTATGGAGTGGTGTTGATGGAGGTTTTAAGTGGTAAAAGATCAGTGGATGCTGAATTTGGTGATGGGAATAGCATTGTGGATTGGGTGAGGTCTAAGATAAAGACTAAGGAAGGTGTAATTGACATTTTGGACAAAAATGCTGGGGCAGCTTGTTCACCAGTCAGGGAGGAGATGATGCAAATGCTTAGAATTGCATTGCTTTGTACTAGTCGTAACCCCGCAGACCGGCCTTCCATGAGGGATGTTGTGTTGATGCTGCAAGAAGCTAAGCCAAAGAGGAAATTGCCTGAGAGGGTGGGCGGTGGCGGTCGGGATAATGTTATTAGTTGTGGTGGTGGTGGTGAAATTCCTATGGCAGAAAAACCAGTGGTTGAATGTTAATATATGACTAATTTTACTTGGTTTTCCTCTTCTTCTTTTTTTTGTTACTTTTAAAATTGTGGGGGGATTGGTATAGGAGAAGTGATTTTTCTTTATTTTTTTTGGCTTTCAATGTTCATGTTTTCTTACTCTACTTGCTACAATATTGTTATAATTATAACTTTCTGTGTGTTCGAGCTTATAATTAATATCAAGGGTGTAAAGACTTTAAGTGATGGTTACCATGGACTAAAGTATGTACCAAATGTAAGAAGATTTAAAGCATTAGAAGCACCATTTTGAATAGTAAAAGTAGCAAGTGAATTACATATATGTGTGGAGGACTGGCCGTACCCTGCACTAGCTATAGATTGAAGTCACTTTACGTTCTTGTACTCTATCCTTGTTACAAAACAATGACAAATTTAAATTTCCTATCAAACTAATATGCGAAAGTGAAAGGGATGAAGAAGAAACAACAAGAGTTTTGAGGACAATAACAAAAAGTAGTAGTACATATTTTAACATCACTGGATGCTGTGGAGGCCCTAATAATCCTATTTCGATTATTGATAAAAAAAAAAAATTAGAGTATGCAAGCCATTGTTCCAATTATTTTAATGGTGGTCATTCATTCCTGATCGATGTGCATGTTTTACTCGTACTTCTAGAAAGTATGCTGCAAAATTTAAGGACAGTCCTTTAAAGTTCCTACAACCCTCTATGGAAAATCAAGTAAGTACCCACAGGTGATGAATTATGCGGTTTAACAGACATGAGTGGCCTCATGTAATGAGTTAAAGAAAATTCCTCCAATCTGATTTAGTGGAAAACTTTATTTAAAATTAAAAAGAGAAATAAAAAAAGGCAGAGCGGTTCTAAAACTAACCCAATTCTTAACGAAGAACTATTAATATGATGAATGGTAGCTGCCTACGAAATATCAATTTTCAATAATTCACTTCTGCTACATATGTAAATAGATTATACACCCTTCTTTTAAGAGGCCAAGAATATCAATTTTCTATAATACACTTCAGCTATATATGTATATAGATTATACATTTATACACACTTCTTTTCAGTGACCTTGGCCTCTCCTTGACTCCTTAGCAGCTTGGATGAGATGTACATTTACGCTTTCCTCCTTTGCCTGTTAAGAGAGACTCAAAAAACAATAGTGGGACTTTTGAACACAGCAGTACTATGGTCTAAAGATTATTGGATTTTCTAATAAGTTTTGAAAATATTATTTTTAGGGTAGTTCTACTTATACTACAAATTTTACTACATTGAATTTATAAATTAACATGTCATCAACGATAAAGAGACAATTCAAATATTTATTTATGAAGTGGTTGAAGCGCGCCAATCACATTCATTTATAAATTTTAAGTAATAAAACTTGTACTCCCTCCGTCCCAATTTGTTTGTCTTGTTTGAAAAGTTAAATTTTTTAAGGGAACATCATTTATTATCTTGTTTGTCTTATAAAAATGTATAAGTTTATAAAACTACCCTTAAATAAATTTGTCAATTTTTTTTTTTTAAAAGAGTTATTCTTAATGAGACAACTAAAAAGGTGTCTCAATTATATTGATTTTTTAAATATTTGTTAGTTTTCTTTTCAAATAGTTTTGAAAATAAAGTAGGGTATACTAGGAACATTAGTAAATTAATAACTTTTATTTTTAAAAGCAGAACAATATTTTGAGACATCTCAAAATAGAATAGAGGATAAACAAACTGGAACTAAGAGAGTAATATCTTTACTATTTTTCTTATTTTTGTCATGGTCTCTTCTATCCCCAGTCCACAAGGCTTATCCCTCTTTCATTGTGCTCTTCAATTTATCTTTTCATAACTTTTTAGAAGGACAAAATATATAGTATATTAATTTCAACAAGTTGATAATTAGCCCCAAAGAAAGGTTCAAACAGGTATATATGCATGTGATATTTTTACTTTTTTTTATTTCATTCTCTCTTGAAGTTGCCTACAGGCAAAGGCAATCCCAAACGCTAATCAAGGTCCTCAAACACTACTAGTGGAACTTGGGGTAATGATAATATTCTTTTATGATTCATCGCTAAGTCTCAGTCAAGCTGGGGTCTCTTGTGTCTTCATAACCCTTCAACCGGGCCATTGAAGTTTATTTGACCCAGGCCCCAGCAGTACTTAACTTTTATTTTTACCCGTGGCCAACCCACACGCTTGCGTGTTTTAAATTGTGATATGTATAATTTATTCTTTAAATTTTATTAAAGATAATTACTCATTCCTAAAATAAAACAAATTAGAAAAGTATTTACTATCTTTCTATTTTTACAAATATTATTTTATTATTTTTGGAATTTTCCGATTGACATTATTCTTTTTTGAAGTGTATTAAAATGGATTGAAGTATATGAAATGTTATCATTATGTGGCTCCGAATTTAGGAATAATAAATACTAGATTTTTGCTTTGTATAAATTTTTATTATTACTACTACTACTACAAAATTTGAATTTATAGTCACTTTCTTAATTTTATTCTTTACCGTCATCCTAAAATATCAATATTTTTCTTTTTTCTTTTTTGTCAACTGGATTTGAACTTGAATCTTATTTGATAATAAAAAAAACTTTATCGATTGAGATAAATTGGATCTACAACTAATTAGCTTGAAAATATGGAGTGGTGTTTGGACTTTAAAATATTTGCTTTCTCTAAGAGACCTATAACTTTAGAGTTTAAACTGTCGAATCCTGCTTGTTTCTTTTCATCCCAAAAAAAGAAAAAGAAAAAGAAAAAAATCTAGATAACTTATTTCATAATTTATTTTTCTTAACTTAATAAAATAACAGGTTGTTAGTGGTAAAAAATAAAAAATATTGTCAATAATGAGTTTATATAAAAGTAATTGCCTACTGCTTACAACTTGTCACTTAACAAACGAGAAGAAAGTTTTTAAAATAAATTGTTTCTGTAGCAAATTTTAATTAAAATCCACATTTTTGTTATAATCACTCTATCTTTTTGGAGATTATGGCCTTTAGGTTACACGTTTCAACTTTCAAATGCCAAAAGCGGAGGCTGGTTGTAGGCTTGTAGCCAATCTAGCTGTGCATTATTTCCTCATTTGGGCCTTAATATTCATTTGTATGCTTATTGATATTTCAATTGGGCCTGCCTTATTGAAATTTTAAAATCAAAGAGGCACTGGTTGTTGCCACTATAGCAATGTGGTTTTCCTCATTTGAGCCTCAATTGTTGTGGATTTTAACTGGCCAGAACCTCAAATTTGATATCAAAGCCTAATCCAAGCTCTTATTCATTTCTTAGTTCTCTTAGATGGTGCTAAAAAAAGAGAGGAGACTAGGATATGTTTGGTGGTTTGTCTTGCATCTCTATATGGTTGGGTCATTTTATAATTTTTATATATAAAAAAAAAATTAAACAAAAAATAAAGTCTTTGTCCAAGTCTTGGAGAGAGGATGATTTTGGTTCAAATATCCTTCATATGAATATTAATTAGTATCTTATATAGTTGACAAATGAGTTCATGTCATTAAAAATTCATAGACAATTATTGTTGCAAATAAAATAAAAGGTACTTTTATATGTTTTCCTATGAAAAAACCTATCTACCACAAAAAGAACACTCATTGATGCCTTCATTGTGGATGGTAAAGAGTAATTATCATAAAATGAATATAATAGATTTTAAACATTATTGTTGTGTATATTACACATAAATAAAATTGTAATAGCAAAAGTAATGCATTTCTTATATATATATATATATATATATATATATATATATGTAACTACTTCTATTTAAATGCACATAGAGACAGACACCTTTGAAAGAAAAAAGAAAAAATGTTTGAAGGTGAAAGATTCTAGGCTTACCAATAATGTAGAAACCAAGGCTATAGCCATCTCCAGTTCCTCCAGAAATTCATCTTCTAGTTCAAATGTGCTTCTGAGCTCTGTAAGAATAAAAGGGACTGTCTCAATCTGCTGAACTATAACCAAAACTTATATTAGTTGACCTGTATGTCCAATATTAAACATATACTATTGAGGATTTCACAGGACTACTGCATAGAATTTTTTTTAAAATTTATTTGGATAAGATACCAAATTCAATTCCAATGGATTCAGCTGTTAAATTTATTCAAGTAAATATAGCCTCAAAAGATGAAGAAAGTGAGAGTATTTCATATATTTTGGTACTTAGGATCACAAGTGAAAATTGTACCTTTGAGAAGAGTTTGGCAATCGTTGCTTCAATGCTGTCCATAACTCCCACGGCTGTGCTCAAAGCTTGGTAGATAGACTCCTCATCAGCCTACCATATGATTGGGAATGGAGAAAAGCGTTAAAAATAATTTTTAAATGATTAAATTTACTAATAGTTTAAATTTTTAGAAAAAATTAATGACAATTTAATAGGAAGGGGATTGAGGAAGGAATAAAATTAAATTTTCATCAAAAGTCTACATAGAAATATAAAATGCCATGAGACAGAGACTTCTCCTGTTCAATTATTATTCAAATTCGAAGGAAACAATTAAAAAAAGATTTTGTCTGTAATTATATATAGCGACACAATTAAGTTCCGCGTGATAACTTTTTGTTTTTGTTTTTTTTTTTTTTTTTTTGAGAACCACTTCAATGTACTTTATTAAGAAAAACTCAGTAAATCGGTTTGAAATACAGAATAAAATTGTGGTGGAACATCCTCCATCCAAACTAAAAGATCTAGTATGCTTAGTGCATATCTAGCTAAACTATGTGCTAAACCGTTGCCTTCCCTCTTTGTATAAGAGTAACGCAGCTCTTCGAAATGTTGAGACAAAAACTTTGCGTCCTCCAGTAATAACCTGTATGGCACCAATACCTTCCCATCCTCCCTTAAATCCAAAATGATTGCTAAAGAATCACCCTCTAAAATAGCCCGCCTCACACCAACATCAGATGCGAAAGAAAGAGCCCACGTCGCAGCCAAAGCTTTGATATCAAAAACGCTGAGCACCTGATGCACCACCTTCGAACATGAAGCTATAACAAGGCCTCTAGTGTCTCTAATAACCACTCTGATACCAGATTTCTTCTCCTTTGGAAAGGTCGCACCATCAAACTGAATTTTGTATTTAATTGAATATTATTAACTATGAATCATAAATTCGAGTTTTATTTATAATTTTAAAATAAATAAAAAAATTATTATTTTTATATATAATAAGGTAATTTTTTATCTTTGATCTCTTCAAATTTTGTTTGTTAAGTATGAAAAGTACAACGAGAAAATATAATCTAATAATTGGTTTGTTAAAAAATACATCAATTAAAAAATATCTTATAAAATTTTGTTAAGTATGAAAGGTGACATCATATTGGACCTCTAATTATATATTTATAAATTAAAAACTTTTAAAATTTAAAAAAAAAAATCAAGATCAAATCTTTTATGCTTATGTCAAGCCTCCATTCCCCTAACAAAGATTAGAGATTATTATAGTTTTGGTTAAGAGAATGTTATATATATGTAAAAGAAAGAAAGTAGGTGGGAGGGAGAGATAAAAAAAAAAATATATATATATATATATATATAAATATATATATATATATATACACACACACATAATATACCCAGATACTACCAAAAAACATTAAATAAAAAGGAAGTACCTTAGCACCTTCGACTAAGGGAAGCCTGACCGATATTTCTGATAATTTTCTTACCACTCTGCTAACTGATTCTTGATTCTTTTTCTCCAACTTTGCCCATTGATTGAGAAGTAAAATCTGTAGGTTGACAATTTGATGTGATTTGATCTCAAGTTTACACTTTTGCATTTCAATTCGCTTTTCTAATATGATTTTTCTCATTTTCAAGATTCTAATCCATACAGATAATATTTTACCCTGAAAAGTACGGTATTTAAAAAAGACAAGTTAGAAAGACGTGCCATCCTCAAATAAATTTCTTATCGCAAACTGTATTGAAAATTTGAAAACAACCCAATATGATTGTTTTCTAATACGATTGTTTTCGAATTGGGTTTCTCTTAGGCATTTGTCTTTTAACTTTTGGATCAGCTGAAAAACATTAGAATATATAGACAATTTCTAGAATCCAAATGATATGAAAAACAGTTACAAATATTGTTACTTTGCAATAAAAGAAATATACAATAACTTGAGTTTAATTTATAGAGTTACTGATTCAACCAAGTTAAATTTTGACACTGCAAAGGACAGAGCCATTTCATTGTTATCACTGGTGAGGCTGCAATATATCATAATATGATTGACACAAAAATGATTCAAGGAAATTTTTTAGTTAATATTGTACTAACAATATTGTAAGATTTACATGGTAGATTAAATAATGTGTAAAATATTATACACATTAACTTATTAAATCTTGAATGTAAGATTTATATTAATAGTTCAATTTGCACCTATAATTACTTTTCAAATAAAATGTTCTCAGAAATTTTAAATCTTTTCTTAAAGTCTAGGTATGATTTTCTTGATAGAATACCTAAACCTCCAAATATCCATATGTAATCATGTAGACGTAGGGGTGGCAAAATAAGCCCAAACCCACCCACTCTAATTGAACCCAAACCCATCTAATTATTAGTTGGGTTAAATGTGTATCAACTCAATTAGACACAGTAATTATTGGGTTTTAATTAAAAACTCATTGAGACCCATTTAACCCAAAAACAATATATCTAAATTCAAACCAATCATTAAAAAAAAAAAAAAACCCGAGAAAATGTTTCACACACTGCAAAGAGGCTGCACTAAGCCTGTTTGGATTCTCAGAAACCGTGGCAAAGTGCAAGAAAACCCCCGAGAAAATGTTTCGCACACTAGACCTATACAAAGCAATATCAGATCTTTTGCCTGAAATCCAATCCATCTTCTCGTACGAGTACACCTCCACCGTCCGATCACAGGCCATTAATTCCTCTCCATCGGCTACCGGAGATCCCTCGCCGGAAAACCGAGAGCAAAGCCGAGGGAGCTCGTCCTCGGAAACCCATCGGTGACGGTGGAGAAAGGGACTTCTTCGTCGAGCTCGGTGGTGACTGCAAGATCACTCTCCCGCCGGACGACTACCTCGCCACCTATTCCAAGACAGTCAGGGGAAAGATCGTTTTAGGTAAGATCGCTGAGCTCGACAGGATGAGTTCGTGCGTTGTTCAACTAGTGGTCCATCACAAACAAGATGTCCCTGAACGACTTCGCGCTCGTGTTCAAGGAGTTCAAGCAGCGCGGAGATTGGCAGCGGTCGCTTCGTCTCTTCAAGTACATGTAGTGATAGATCTGGTGCAAACCTAACGAGCATATATACACAATCATGCTTTTCTGCAAGTTTTGAGTGACATTTTCTTTGTATTTAATGCACTATTTGGTTGGCAAGAAAGTGAGAGAAAATAGAAAAGAAAAGAAAAATTTTTTTTTTTGGATTTTTAATATAATTGCTGATGTGGTTGTGCTGTGGAATTTTTGGAAAAGGAAATCCAAAAAAGTGTTTGGGTTGTCACTTTAGTGGCATTTTGGTAATTTTGATAATTAGGTAATTGAGTGAGTTGAGGTTTACTCATAATAATTGGATTGAGTTAAATTTGAGATAAAAGCAATTAGTTAAATGTGTTTTAATGGGTAAATAGATTTTATATACTCAACTCAATTATGTCCACCTCAAACCCACCAATTTGACACCCCAATGTAAATGGGTCAAAGGCCTACGAGTGCATAATTTAGTTATGGGTTTTTACAACTTAGAAATTGTGCTGAAATAATATTTGAAAAGAAAGCATTAGCAGTTTTGTAATTCAATAATTAGCAAATCTCTTCCCAACCATAAAAATTAAAAAAAATAAAGGAGAGAGAGAGAGAGAGAGAGAGAGAGAGAGAGAGAAGCATTATTCAATGAGTTTTAATCATTTTTCTTTTCTAAATATGACCATTGACCAAAAACATTCCAAATATTTAAGCTCGAGCCCAGTCCTAATCATTAGGTGATTGAATATTTGAACAATTATACTTTAGCTTATTTTTAAACTTATTTTATTTATTTGGTTAGGTACAATTTTTTTAAAGTTTTTGTTTTTTCTAAATATCATTCTAGTTTACACGGTATAGTTTTAAAGTACTAATAAACCAATAAAAATAAGCTAATGCAAATTGGTACAGCTTACCTCTGCATCTCTCTTTACACCAGCCATGGCTGCCTCAGCTCTTGCATTCACAAACCTCCACTGCAACAATCTATTATGCATAACCCGAAACCTATGAAACTCTTCCTCTTGTAATGTTGAAACTTTCTTTTGCTTGAAGTACTTCAAAACCCCACTAACACCACCACCACTTTTAACTCGCTTTCCACCGGACCCTGGTGACTCAGGCCTCATGACCGGACTCCCCGAAGTCCGTCCCGGCGATAAAGCCCACGCAGACGGAGAATTTGTGACTGACCTTGCTCCCTTTGTTGCACCAATGATATTAGTGCGTAGACTAGTACTACCTGCACGCTGCAATAACAACTTATTACCTAAACCTTCTTTGTTGTTGTTGTTGTTGTTGTTATTCTCTTGCTGCTGCTTCTTTTGGGTGCTTGAAATGGAGATTGAAGAAAGGTTTATGTTCTCTTCGTTTGTGTTGAACAATATTCTTGATTTTGATGTTGATTTGGGGCGGGATGTGACTATTGGCAGTACTCTTGGGCTTGACTTTGGCGTGCATGAATTACTAATGTTCTGGTGTAGTGTATGTGTGGTGGCTGAAATAGTTGTGGTTGTGGTTGTAGTTGTAGATGTACTTCGGCTTCGTGGAAGGCGAGGCAGAGGCGATGGTGGCAACGAGACTGAGAGCGGCGGCGAGTTTGAGTGGTTTCCATTTATTTTTTTGTTCTGTGTTATTGTTTCTTGGTGGTGAGGTTTTGAGGTTAGATTATGTTGGAGATATTGGTAAGAGGGTTTGAAGGAGATATAAAAAGTGGTGATAAGGTCTAAGAATGTGAAGTTGAGAGCACGTCTTTGAGCAATTAATATATGACTAACATGTCAACACGTACGCCATGCAAAAATAGTCCCTAGTCAAGGCCTCCACGAAGAGGAAAATTCTATATTTCTATGGCTTTGTGTTGTTGAATCTGTGAGTATGGATGGGTTCTATTCAGCAAAAAAAAGGTATGGATGGGTTCTTAAAAACAAAACAAAAATAATAATAATAGAGAGCATACATAAAAAGCGGCCGAAAATTAGTTTGTTCTAATTAACGTGTTTTAGAAAATGAGTTATTATTAAAAAAAATATATTTTTTATAAAATTATATAATTTTTTTTAGTTAGGTAACGATTTTAAATGAGTTGAAAAATTATCTTTTAATTTCTCTTATATAACTTGAATTGAGATTAAATTATTTTCCTAAAAATTCTATTAGAAACTAACCACTAAAAAATAAGTTATACTTTTTTCATTGGCTATAAATAATTTTTCTTTAATCAATTTTTTAGATACTACTAATTAATATTGGAAAATACTAAAAACTATCTTTAAATAATATTTTTAATAACAAATAGAGAATGTTAAATTATTTTCAATTCCATAATAGGTTATTTTTTGAAGTTTTGAAGATATTAAAGAAATATATTCCACTCTATACATATATATAATATTTTATTTACATATATTATATATTATATTCTTTTTAATATATTCTATTTTCATCTCTCATCACACTCACTTCTTTTACTTTCTCAACATTATCATTGCCAGCACTCCTTTTTTTTTTCCCCTCCGACCCATCTTTATCATCAATGTTAAAGTCACCTTATAGAGAATGACAATATGTCTCCACCCAATTTTATTCCCATCTCATACATGTTTTTCCCATCTTATTAACTTTAATAAGGGACGGGACACCATGATCTGTTAGCCTCACCTTTTCTTATTGTCATATATATCCTTAATTATTTGTACGAAGGTTATAAGTAGATACAAAGATTAATACGATATGTTTTTATGGTTTATCTTAGTATATATTAATTAAGTTTTGTTTGGACGAATGTAGCGGTCATTTTTCAGCCAAATTGAGGGAGAAAAATGAAACAATAGCTGACAAAACTCTGAGGGAGGGTCATGGACTAAAAGTGGCAAACTCAATTCTTTTTTCCTTTTTTTTTTTGGTAGTTTGCGGAGGGGTTAGGTGGGACAAACAAACAAAACAAGACTTTTTTTTTAATGTTAATTTAATCCTACACTATCGATAAATGAGGCTCGACAACTCTAAATTGTTATCACATCTGTGTGTTAGGATTAATTTTTTATCGGAAAACAGAGGAGAGTTCTGGAGAATTGAAACTCTATTTCATTGAAAAATGAATTGAATGATCAACCAATACAATCAGATATGTATATATATACACCAAAGCTGTAACTGAACCAAAGTTGTAACTAACTCAGTAACTAACTAGCAATCTAACAAAATTAACCAAACTAATACACGTGCCAGTCACATGCTAAGTTAAATACATATATGAAACACAGAATTTTGCTAAGGTGTGTATAAGCACAACTCTTCTGATGCACAATGCCATGATCACTATAAAAGTTTGACAAAGAGAATTCAGGAGCATTATCTGATCTGATTGCCTTAATACCAACGTTAAATTGAGTCAAAATCATGTTATAAAATGAAATTAAAAGCTGTTTACATCAAACTTAGCTTTCATGAGATATACCCAAGTAGACCTAGTGGCATCATCAACAATAGTAAGAAAGAATCTAAAACCATCATAAGTGCAAACGGAAAAGGGACCCCAAACATCGACATGAATTAAAGCAAATGGCTCAGTACTCATATTATTGTTTGAAGGAAATGGCAGCCTCTTCTGCTTAGCCAAAGGACAGATGGTACAAATGACATTACATTTTGAAGAAAAAGAAGGCAAAACATCTTGCAAAGATGACAATTTATTAAAATAAGGGTATCCTAATCTAAAATGCCACAAAATGGACAAATATTTATTAGAGTCGGACGCTAAAAAAGCTGACTTGGGAAGCTTGTTGGTGGAGAGATAATCTGACAAAGAAGGTGGAGTCCTAGAAGTATTGTTCTGCAGCAAACACAGACCATGTTGGACTTCACCCACTCCAATCGTCCTCCAACAAGAAAGGTCCTGGATGAAGCAAAATTAGAACAAAAATACAAGACAAAGAGGCAAGCTTTGAGTGATTTGACTGACAGACACAAGATTAAAGGAAAAAGAAGGAACACAAAGAACATGTTCAAGAGTAAGCGAATTAGACAATTTAATAGTACTAATGTGAGTGACATGAGCAGATTCACCATTAGGTAATTCAACAACACAATGGGAAATAGCAATATAAGATTGAATAAGTGAAAGAAAACAAGCAATATGATCACTTGCACCTATGTTAAGAACCCAAGTACTGCCACCAAAAGCAGATCTATTTACAAGCTTAGCAGAGAAAATGGAATGCTTGAGATTACCTGCCAAAGGAGTTGATTAAGAAGTAGAAGCTTGGTTGGAAGAAACATTGTTGGCCATAGCAATTGGACTATTCTGAGAATCAGACCCTCCAATCATGGCAAGCAATTTCTAGCATTGCTCCATTGTGAAAGGAAAATGCTGTGGAGTTAGAACAGAATCTTGAACAAAATCAAGAGAAGAGACCTGATTTGCCCTTGCTTTGGTTTTATATCCAGGAGGATATCCATAGATTTTGTAGCATTTCTCCACAGTATGACCAAGCAATCCACAATAGCTGCAAGTAGGCCTCTCCTTTCCTTTCTTGAAAGTCTTGGAACTAGAACCAAAATTCATTGTTTTGGCTGCAAGGGTTGTGGATTCAACAAAAGGACCATTGTTGCTACGTCCAACTGACCTCTGCCTTTCATCTTGAACCAACAAAGAATATACCTTGTCAACAGAAAGAATGGGATCCATCAACAGAATTTGACCTCGAATGTGAGAGAATGAATCGTTGAGACCCATTAGAAGCTGCATAATTTCTTCTCTGTGATGAAGATTGGAGATCTTTTCATTCACATTGCACACACACTTCTCACAAGAGCAAAGAGGAAGTGGTTCATAGTTTTGTATCTCATCCCACAAGATTGAGAGATTGGTAATGTAATCACTCACAGTGAGTTCCCCTTGAGATATGCTAGCAAGATCCTTTTGCAATTGATAAACCCTAGGTCCTTTACCTTGAGAGAACATGTTTTGAAGCTTCTTCCAAACTTCCTTGGTAGTTCTCCGATGCACCATACTAGTTGCAATCTTAGGGAAGACACAATTGATGATCCAAGAAACCACAATTTCATTGCATCGTGACCAGCTTTGAACAAGAAGAGGAACTTTCTCCATGGCAGAAGTCAATGAAGAAAAACCTAGCTTTTGAAGAAGAAATTGAAACGAAAAAATTAGGCGAAAGCAAGAAAAGAATGCTTTGATACCATATCAGAAAATAGAGGAGAGTTCTGGAGAATTGAAACTCTATTTCATTGAAAAATGAATTGAATGATCAACCAATACAATCAAATATGTATATATATATATATATATACACCAAAGCTGTAACTAACTCACTAACTAACTAGCAATCTAACAGAATTAACCAAACTAATACATGTGCCTGTCACATGCTAAGTTAAATACATATATGAAGCTAAAACTACATGCCGTTCTATCTATAATGACTGTTGCCCTTTACTGTACAAATTGATTCTTTGGAGCTTTGCTTTTTATCTGTGCTCTGCTTCTTATCTGTGCTCCTCTTAGCTACATTACTTCCTTTTGTATCTTGACGTTTTTTACTAAAAATTTATTTGTTGAAGATTGATAAAAGTATAGTTGTGTATAAATTTTTTTTTAAAACTGTATAACAAAAAAAAAAAAAAAAATCTAATCCAAACTCATTAGAGCCATGAGTACTGTTTTGGGAATAGCTGCTTCCTTGATTGGAGCCATTCCAAGATGTACCATCGCCATCATGGCCAAATCATCACACTCTCTTTAAAGTAAGATATGTCATGCTTAATTATACTCTTCACCTTGATCACTATTTCTAGATTCAATAGTGAGGGTTCGGCAATGAGATATACATATAACAAGTCAATGAACACAGAAAGATATGAAGCTTCAATTTTACAAATTCAAGATCCTACGGGTAGTAGAAAATAGACAATGATTTGGATCCACCATATGTATGAGTATGAGCCAAATATTTTGACCTTGGAAAATTGAATTACTTTATAAAATTTTTTTTTATATAGATATAATATGGTCTAAATGTGTGACGTTGGCTCTATAATTACTATTTTTTACCCCATCAAGTCAGGATATAGTACTTTCTCAACAAAAAAAAAAAAAAAAGAAAAGAAAAGGAAGAAGTCAGGATATAGTAATTGATTTTAGGTGTATCTAGGATTCAAACCTAGTCCCTTATTCAAAGACACCAAATTTTATTAAGTTAACTGGCCCCCTCACTAATTTAAAAACTTTTGACAACTCAAATTAATCTTTTCTTTCTACACTTTTTAGAGACTGGAAGACAAATGAGTATGTATAAGATGAATAGAAAGCTTGTGTAAAGAAAAGATAGTAATAATTGAGGCCATGTTAATTTTAAGCACTTTAATGTCAAGTAATGCCAAAATGACTTTTTTTTTTCCCGATAAAAGTCTTGTAACACAATTAGTTAGTGGACCATGCTCATAATGTTTTTAATAAAGACATCTGAGTTTAAATCCTTCCCTTAAGATTGCATAGTAATAAATATGTTGTAAGATTTTGTTGTGTAAAAGTAGACTTCATTTTGCCAACAAACTTATAACTTCCTACTTTTGAGGGATTTTGTGATTTCGAAAAGAGATGTGCTATGTGCACAACAATTTTATAATTAATCATAGATGGTTAGTTATTATTGGTTAAAATTTGAACTTAATACTAAAATTACTTTTTTGCTCTAACAGAAACAACTTGCCACTTAGGATTTGTTATAAAAATATTGTGAACATATCATTTTTCTTTCAAAAATTAGACTCCGTCCGCCAATTAATAAGAAGACAGTATGTGTTCTTTACTTCTTTTCCCTTTCTTTTATTTCATGGAATACAATATATAGAATATAATCATATATAACACTGTAGTATATATCCGAAACTATTACTAAAGCCCGTTAAATTTATTATTATTTTTTTTTGAAACAGTTAAATTTATTATTATTATTATTATTATTATTATTATTATTATTATTATTAGGTTAGATTAAAACAATTTGGCTTTATCTTAAACACGCCTAGTTGCCCACGAGCACTTATTAAGTCTGTGGCAAGGTCCATCCTCTACCATGTGGGGGCATGCCATGTCATTTTCTTCTGAAATTATCTTAACCACATATATATGTGTGTATATATATATATATATATATATATATATATATATAACACTTCTAAATTTGTTACACAAATTTTTCTCAAAAAAAAAAAAAAAAAATTTTGTTACATAAGTCGTAACCAGAGTTTCATAACAACAAGAAATACTTCATCTAAATTATATAGTGGTTTGGTCAAAAGCTTTATAGTTCAGCGGCGTTATAAGTTCTCTTTTATTAGGAGAACTAAAGTTCAAACCTCCCTCTTTAGTTGTTGTAAGTAAATTTGACTAGTTGTCTTGAAAGTAAAAGGTCGGAAGCTAAGATTGAAACAAATTTCTCTCATGGATAAAGATGAACAATGATAAAGATAGTGTCTCAAACCCTCTCCACCTATGTAAGGGAGTCAATCTTGTACCGATGGTTGTACCAGTTTGACTAGTGGAACGATATATTTCGATATTGGTCAGTACCAGTGTACCGTTTTAGGTTTGCCGATATTTTCTATACACACACACACACACACACACACATATGTATGTACGTGTATGTATAAGTGTATGTGTGTGTGTATATTATAATAAATATAAAAGTTTACTATAAAATATTATCTCAATTCAGAACAAATTATTCATGATTTTAGACTTTAGCATCAATTTAAAAAAAAAAAACACAATATAAAAAATAGAAAGCTTAATTGTTCGTTGCATACTAAGAAAACAAATAATACTAATAAATTAATGCAAATAAGTTACCATTTTATCCTTACAAAAATTCAAAAATTACAAAACTAAAAAAAAAAAAAAGTTTTTTTTTTTTTTTTTTTTTTTTTTTTTTTTTTTTTTTTTCTGTACCGGCCGATACGCCTGGTATTGCCTAAAATTGGCCTATATGGCCGGTACATGGCTGGTGCGACCGGTATTTAAACCGGTACAAAATGTTGGGGTTTCAATACCGGTATATATACCGGTACGGTACATATTGACCAATATCGGTACGGTATTGACCACCTTGCTATGTACACAATATCACCTTTGAAGTTCTTGCAAAGGTATGTAACAGCCTTGACTCTCTCACAAGGAGGTTTTGGTAAGAGGTTATCTCTCCATAAAATGTTTTAGAATTGTGTGCATTTGAAATTAGAACCCAAAGACTTGTAGCTTAATTGATATCTATTGAGGTTCAATAGAAATGTCTAGAGTTTAAATTAAATTCTCCTTTCCCTTACTATTGAATTATCAAGAAAAAAAAGAAAGGAATTTCAAATAGAGGAAGGAAGAGTATGAGAATGAGAGAAGCAAGACATGGCATACTGGAAAATCACATCAATATTGGGAAATGTATGAAGAAGGGAGTGCAGGAAAGCCGGAGTAGAGAGAGGGAGGTTTTAGCATTTAGCATGGGAAACGAAGTTGAAACTTAAAAAATTAATAGAAAAGCTTTGTGAAAAAATGAATTCGAACCGCAGTAGGTTATAGAAGGAGGACGGATTCTAGATTTTTTTTTTTTTTGAACAGCTTAGTAAACTATTTTTATTGTGGGTTATGGGATAATTTTGCGGCAATAAAAAAGATTATATCATATAATTAAATAAAAAATATGGCAATCTTACAAAAATTGTGCTTTATGCATGTATTTATATATATATATATATATATATATATATAGGTAATATGAATAAGGAAAAGATTTAAGAAAAGAATGAAAAGTTGAGCTAATTGGACTATTGAGCCTAAAAAATTAGAGATTAATTTTTTTTAGATGATATTGATAGTTAGATTAGAATAGCTTTTGATCAATCCTCTTATTATCATAAAAAACCCCTATTATGATATTTTGGCCAATCCCTCTTGATCAAAAAAAAAAAAAAAGATTTTTTTTTTCTCTCTCGCTATAAGATTTGCATATTAGGTTTTTTCTTTTGCTCACATATAATTTGAAAATTTACATATATTGATCAAGTAAAAATTTTGGTAAAAGAAATTACTAGAAAACTGAAATCTACCAATGTAAATCAAAGTATTAAAACGAAGAAAAAAATAAGAAAAGAAAAATGAAATTAAAGAGAACCTCATCCACTCTAATAAATTATGATGATGACTAATTTATGATTTCCTCCCATTCCATAAGACCATACTTTCTATAGTCATGGTTGGGATTACAGGAACATTAATGTAAGACAATTAAAATATAGTAATTGAAAACAAATAGTCAAATACTGAAAAAAGTAATTGAAACATAACGTCAAAGTTCTTGACAAATAGATGTTACGGTTCTTATAAGAAAAACTGAAATGGAAATATAGCCATATCTTTTACTAAAATTAGGGAGAATTTGCTGGGATTAAGAAACTAAATTAGTAAGGATTTGCAGGGAAATGTGCAATTAAAGGGGAAACAAAATCAAATGGTATGACACAAGTTAGCCAATCTCTATATCCCACAAAATGTTATGACTAGTAGAGGAGGTGACAAAGGTAATTAATGAAAACCATGGGTAACAGGTGGTTTGGAAGTACAAAATTAGTAATTCTTGAAAACCGTAGGAAATCATCCATAGGGCTCAATGTCTCCTTTGTGACAGGTTGGAGTCACCTGAGGACTTGGATACTGGTTATATTCTTATCTTATATGAAATTATTCTGTATATTTAACGTATTACATTTTTATCTCACTTAAAGATAGATTCTATGCACAAGTTTCATATATTGAATCCACGTCTATGTGAAAAGGAAGTGTAGTACACAGGGTATAGAAAATAATTTCTTTTTTGATACAAGATAGAATTTTTACTCTAACCTAATCTAAGTGTATATGTGTGTAAAGCTTCATCCTGAATACTTGAATCCCGGTCCTTACTCCCCCCACCCCACAAGCATTTATACTTGTAGAGTGACCACTACACCAAGGGTGTGCGGTGGTAGAAAATAATTTCTAATACTTGATTAGATATACGCTTCTCCGAAACATTTATTATAGAATAATGCTTAAAAAGCATTAAGAAAACCTTTTCAAAAAAAAAAAAAAAAAGCATTAAGAAAATGTCTAAATTGGCTATGAGCCAATTAGCTGAATGCGCAATGGGTCGTGTTTAATGCCATGTTTAATAAAACAATTTAAAACGTGAAAAGGATTTTTGATCCATGTTAAATAATAAATACTGAAACAGATTTTTTTTTTTTTGGATACAGGATATAAATACTGAAACAGATTGAACATGCATAAAAACAAATCAAAAAAAAAAAAAAACAATATTGTAATATATTTCAAGAGATACACGGGGACCATCTTCTAGACATTAAAAACGGCAACAATTGAAAGGGATGTAAATCAATTTAGCCAAAAATCAATGTCAAAAATTTGGAAAGCCTAATACTCTAGTTGCTGAATAGGATGGTATCAAATGCACTTATGCACATGAATTAAAGGGTGGCTTAGCAATTAGCATATCAAAAAGAGGAAAAAAGGAGTGTGGGGGGTTAGCTTTTTCTAATATTTTCCCAAGTATGTCTCTTTCACTTCCTCCCCATAATTGAAGCAAATAAATTGCATAAAAATTAAAGAGTAAGATTAATGGCCAGGAGTGGGTTTGATGGGCTTGGTTGATGGTTTCTGGCTGGGATTGAAATCCTTCAATTGTGACTTGTGACATGACAATAAGTGATTGGTCCACAAGTCATGATTGATTGTGGCTGCACTATATAGCATCAAATTCAGAGGATAAAAGAGATAAGAAGGATATAGAGAGCTTCGACTTCTTGACTTCTTCATCACCAAGACCCAACTGTACAAAACTATAATGGGTGTGGTGACAGGTAGGAACTAATCCCTTATCCAAACAAAAAACAAAAAGGTTGTCATACAGACTTTCTCTCTCTTTCTCTATTAACCTTTTGTTTCTTTCTTTCTTTTTTCTACGAGAAAATAATGGAGAACAGTTAGCTTAAACATCTGCACGCAAAAAACAACCGCAAACTCCTCATCTTAAAACCTCTTTCTATGAAACTCCTAAAAAACATAGAAAGTCATGATCTTTATGGCCACTTCTAGCCTTTTACACACGCACTATCAAATTATCAACATTTTAGATGCATAAATTTCATGCCCACATTACCAAGTAACAAAGAAATTATTCAGGAATAAAAAAAAGTAACAAAGAAATTGATAATGGTCTAAAGCAAAACCTTTAAATTAAACCAAAAGAAACCCCACTGTATGAAACTGTCAAAATAATCTAAAGAGTTTCAGATCACATATATATGTATGTACAAACTAAAGGAAAAAAAAAAAAAAAGCATGAAAATTATACCTCTAACTTGCTTCATGAACTTTAAACTACTACTTATGCTGCATTGGACACAATTGAGATAACTTCATCCTCATCTACAGGAGCCGGTAAATTAAGATCTATCAACTTGTTTCTAGCAGAACTTCTAGCATTAGCATTGCCATTGCCTAAGTTGGAGAAGTGCACCTTCTTATGCCCACCCAATGCTTGACCAGAATCAAACACTTTGAAACAGAATGGGCATTCAAAAACTTTCTCATCAACCACAAAATTATCATTATCGTCTTCGACATCATCCTCATCATTGTTCCGGATTTTCTTGTGACTAGCTCTGTGTCCGCCAAGAGCTTGATAAGATGGAAAAACTTTCCTACAAGTCTCACACCTGAACTTAGTCTGGGAGTGACTTTTCCTGCGAATCTTGGATAGTGAATAATCCTCCTTCTTCTCTTCCTCAACATCATCATCTTCTTTATCAGTTTCAACTTTTTGTTGAACTTTTTCCTTTCCTTTTGTCCACTTATCTTTAGAGAGCTTTAGAAGCCACATAGCCACTTCTTCAGCAGAAAACTTCACTGTTTCAGTTTCAATTTTACGAGGGCGTTTGGATCTTCTGCGAGTTGTGTTTTTGAGGTGAGAGTCCGTATCACTTTCTCCATGAAAGGTAGCCTCCTCGGTAGACAGCTCACCACCATCGATGGATCTGTAAGACTGCATCATATTGTTTCTATGGTGAAAATTGAGAGAGGTGGATGAAGATGGTGAAAGAGTCTGAGCTGACTCGGTTGGGACTGAGTTTTCATGCTTTGGAGGAAGGGGTAGCTTTGCCAGATGAGATCTCATGTGACCTCCCATGGCTTTCCCATTAACAAAGCGCTTGTTGCAGATCTTGCAGATTCTATGCTTCTCCATTGTTTGACAAAAAAATGAAAACTTTGTCTCTAACTCTCACCCTTTATATATATATCTCTCTCTAAATCTCAAGGAGAGCAAGTAAACTCAGTGAGGGAACTTAATAAAGGAGTAGGTGACAAGTATTCCATAACCAAAAGGGCAAAAAACCAGAAGGTCCCGAATGAATGTGTCAAAAGTTAAGGTGTCTTTATAGGATATGGGCAATTCCTACAAAGTAGAGTGTGAGCCATTGGATGAGTTTTGTGTGTTATATGACGGATGATCAAAGGGTAAGGCTCTAGAGTCATTACTATAGAAGGATTTGTGCAGATATAGGTAATCAACGTAATCTCTCATTCGGTTGAAAAAGGAAAATGTATTTAGCAGCCGTTTGGTTCGGCTTAAAAAAAAAAAAAAGTACAATTCATGTTTTTAAAATTCACATTAAATAGAATGGGGTAGAAAATACATGTGTTTTCTAAAGCTGTTTTGAAATAATTATTTTTGTAAGAAATTAAGAATAGCCTATTTCCATAGATCGAAATTTCGTTTCTCAAAAAAAGAAATATATATATATATATATATATATATATATATGATTGTGCTTGTAATTTTTCTCCTATTTTTTTGTTTCTCCTTTCAATGACCTCAATAGAGTTTTACTAAACAAAATTTGACTCACTATTCTAGATGGCTTGTAAATGAACCTAATTCTTTGGTTTTTGGGATTGATTTCTCATCCTAACAAGAACTATTAAAATATAAATAAAAGTATAATGCATATTTTTCCTTGAAGTTAAAAGAAAAATAGTGTAGTTATCATTTTTACCAAACATCAAAAAATTTCTAAAATCTAATGGCAAGTCAATTAGAACACTATCTCAGTAGTAATTCATATTATGGGTCATAATTGAATCCAATTTAATAGAAACAACCTTCCCAAAAAAGGAGAATAGATTGGTATGATCATTTGGTGACTTCTTGTTTCTGATTATGTGGATGTCTCTTGTTATGACCACGTCTCATTATTCAATTATAATGTGACAAGTCAATTTTAACCATCCACGTCAATTGGTAAGAAACATATCAACTGTGTTGAGTTGTCAACTTTAAAATATATGTCATGTTATAAAGAAACGTATTGTAACAAGAAACTCATCATCTGTTGCATTGCATTTCATCCAGTCTTCCGAAGTCATCACCTTTGGATTGATTTTCTCCCATTCAATGAGTTAGAATTCTAGTGAAATTATATATATATATATATATTATGAAATTTAATTATAATTTTGAAACGTTAATATTGTTGTCAATTTATACATTTTTTTTTATATCATAAGTAATTTGCTTACAAAATTCAGGAGATGATAGTATAAGAGATTGGTATGACCAACAAATAGTGCATAACCAAAACATAAAAATAAAAATTTGAAATTTATATTATGCCTTAATGGGTCACATCACAAACGAATCTTTAGTGTGATATGTAGAAAGACAAAGCATGATTTTAATGCAGGGAACATGGATTAAAGATTATAAATAATATCATTCTAAAAAGAAATTTCACCACAACAATACAAACATGGATCTTTTCTCGATGTAATTTCAAAGTTTACACGCTATATATGGTGCTAAAGAATCACCAAGATCTTTTTCAAAAAAGGGACTTTCACTGACAATAAAACCTCTCTTCACTCAATTTATGGTTAATTTTGTTGATTTTAAAGTTCACATGCAATATGATGCGCATGCCAACGAGTAACCCTTGATATGAGCACTCAAGTGATGTGTTTCCTCTTACGGACGATTGATGATGACTGTGGCCATTCAAGAATCAACCCTCTATGGGCAATTTTTAATGGGACTTATGGTCAATTTATAAGCAATTAATATCCTGTTTGATGTTCAAATATTAGAGTAAATTTTAAGCTACTGATCTAATAGAGAATAAAATAATATTAATAATATACGAATGAAGAAGAAAAAATTGATTAGAGTTATATATAGATCAATTAAATTCTATAAAGATGTGGTGTAGAATTTAAGTTTTATACATTCTAATCTTAATATGTTATATCATCATATCGTATATTAAAGAAAAACAAGACTTAGGTACAGTACTTAGGTGTTGTTTCTTAGACTCTCTTCTTAAGGTTCTGTTATATGAATTTTTTTCTCATGGGATAGAAATATATTTTTTAGTTAAGTAGCCACATAGCTGAATCTTAATAATCGAATTTAAAGAACAATACCTAAAATATTATATCTAAATTTTGTCCTTTAAAAAAGATGTATGACCACACTGAATCAATTTTCGTACTCATTTTACTCAAAAAAAAAAAAATTTTAATACTCATCTAAAAATCCAACCCAACTTTAAAATTTATTGAGATGTTATTAAATGTGAGATGATGTATTGAATTTTTTTATAAAAACCTGATGTGAATCTCTTATTGGATGGTGTGTGTGTGTATATATATATACCCAGCTCAAAAACTAGGGTCGAGCCATTCATTTTAATAAGCCACGTTTGAGTCATGGATTGGCAGGAAAAAAGTCTAATGCTGAGCCGCAAACAGTTGAGATCACATTCAAAGCGTTTGACTATATTTCTGTGCCGCTTGCATGCACTTGAAACCATAACGATGGTTATATGATTTTCATGAATGAGAAAGGAAAATGGGGGGCATTCCTCAGTCAAGGTTGAGGATGCTTCCCTCTCAATGCAAAACTCTTAGCACTTTTTTATTTTTTTTCATTATTATTTGTAAAGGAAAGTACACAAACCTCTCATGTGATTTATCATATATACAACAAGGTATCTCACTTGAAGTTTTGAGTGTGACACTTAATCTCTACAAACACTGTTTGAGTGTTAGTTTAACTAGTGTTGATTGCTATCTATGTTTTCTAAATGAAACAAAATTACTAAAAGCAAGAGCAGATCTCATAAAAATAAAAAATAAAAACAAAACTAAACAAAAGCGAGAGGGAAAATATATATATATATATATATATATATATATATATATACACTTCCATTCATTGCAGAAGATGTGATAAGTATACAAAATTAGGTAAACTAGTTGGTAGCATGTGCAATACATGGAAAGGTTTAATATAATATGATTTTTTGATAACTATAGTACGTCATTGATATAATAGCTAGACATTTATTTGTGATAGTGTTTATATTTGGACTTATATATTCTAGTATTATTAGGAAATTATTGTGTTTGTGTTTGTATATGAAATTACATGTTATACCATTCAAGAAGTTCGGATATGCTAAAATTTTAATGGAAGGTTAAAAAATACAGAATATAATTTAACTCAATTATATATATTTATATTAAAATAATGACGTGTAAAATTAAAGTCTTAAAAGTTTAAGTAGCATAATATTTATATATGAGATCAACAAAAAATCTACTTCAAACTATGTTTATGTTTATTATGGATTATAAATTACAGGATAAATTACAATATGAATGGATGAAAACCCAATAAAAAAGGACAAAACAAATGGAAATATATATATTTTTCTTGTTAGAGCAATTGCTCTTGATCCGCATGACCATTTACCTTTAGCTTTTAATTACTGCATGATTTATCTAAACAAATACATTAATATTGACTTTTAATCGCGATTGATATAATAGATTATAATAATTTTAAAAATTATCAATTTGAAGGGAAATTATCAAATTAATTAATGAATTATGCTGGGAAAGTATTAGAAAGAGAAAAGAAAAAGAAATGACACACACACACACACTCAAAATCTAATTAATGAATGCCCTTAGAACATTTATTAATAAATTAATTTAAAAAAATTTGCTATAATTTTTATGAAAAAAATATATTAACAAAATTAAATTTTTTTTAATTTTCTCATAAAAAAGTTTCTTTAAGAGTATTTACATCAATTCATACTAAAAATTCTATCTATTTTAAATTAAGAACAGAGTAATTTTTTCTATTTTATATATTTACTTTTCAAAACACCCCACTATTTATTTTATACTATTTTACATTAAAATATCAAATTTTCTAAAATTTTTACTTTGTTTCTCTTTTCTCATTCACACACAATGACCAATATTCATTCTTTTCCTTTAATCTCGTAATACCTAATAAAAGAATAAAAATATTATATGCAAAATGAATAATATTAATATAAATTTACATAATTATTATAACAATTTTATAAACTTACATGTTTTTAACTTGACTGATGCGAGCGATTTTAGGAATTAAACAGTAAAATTGATCCATTTTTCAATTTTGCATTCTATAAATATTTCTTTACCGCATCTGGTAACGTTTTTACTTTTTATTGGTAACTTGTACTCCTCAGTCACACACAGCAAAACCCTCTTCCCGCCATATACACTCTCTCCATTCTAAACCTTCGTACTCGATCACTCCCAAACCTCAAAATCAAATCTCCGTCTCTATTAGGGTTCGCAGAGAAAACCCTAAATCCAAGCCTTAGCCATGGCCGATTCTAGGGTTTCCTCCCGCTCCATTCCCATCCTTCATCGTCGTTCGAGCGCAGGCATTATCAAGAACGTCCGAATGGAGAACTTCATGTGCCATAGCCATCTCCAAATCGAGCTCGGCGAGTGGGTCAATTTCATCACCGGTCAAAATGGAAGTAAGCCTCTCTCTGTCTCTCTCTCAGTGCGTGCGTGCGTGCGTGTGTGTTTGTTTTCAATTGCGAACTTTCTGGTAAATTATCGTTCTTTGGTTCTGAATTGGGGTTTTTGAATTTTATGTAGTATAATAGCGATAACTATTACTTTTTTGAGTTTTACTTGTTTTTAATGGATTATTTATACAACAACAACAACAATAATGTGCCTCTGTTTGTTTCGGCGGAAAACGTTTTCTGGAAAAATGAAACCTTTTTTTTTTCTGGAAAGCTATGTCATTTTTCCTGTGTTTGGTAGTGACCGTGACAATGAGCTGGAAAATGTTTTCTGGTGTTTGGGAGGTGCAGCAAATTATTAGTAGTTTTTGTATAATTTAAAACATGTAACTATGAGAATTGCATTGTTTTCTGGAAATAAAAAGTGGTGAACAACCTCTTGAAAATGAGACAACTTTTATGTTTTCATTTGACGCACATTTACTGACACTACCAAACACTGGAAAACTGTCTTTAAAAAAGGCTTTCTGTCGGAAAAAAAAAATGTCCCAAAATTTTAGAGTCATAACTATGGATCATTAATAGACTAGTTAGAGTTGGCCATATGATTCTTTTAATTTATTCTATCCGGAGTCGTAACTCTATTATTATTTGGGCAAGACTTAGATATAGTACTAAGGTGCTGTCTCTTAAGTTCTCCTTTTAAGATTTTGCCATGTGGATTTTTTCTCATAGAATGGAAGTGTATTTTTTAGTTAAGTAGCCACGTGATTGAATCTTAAGAGGAGAATTTAAGGAATAGCACCTAAGGTACTGTACCTAAGTTTTATTCATATATTAATTAATTTTTGAGTTTATTAGTGTATGGTTATGTACTAGTTAGGTTGGGGTTATGAATGTTGAGTAAGTGGTGGCATATTATTGGGTTAATTTATGTGTGAAATGTTGTTTGGTTTTTGGGGTTTACAGGTGGTAAGAGTGCAATTTTGACTGCTTTATGTGTTGCATTTGGGTGCCGAGCTAAAGGGACCCAGAGAGCATCCACCTTAAAGGATTTTATAAAAACTGGTTGCAGGTTTGTGAGTTCTGAATTTTTGTTTTTGCTTTTCCATATTAATTTTTGTTTGGGGTCTTTTTTGCACAATAAAATGAAATATATTCCTTTACTTATTGGAAGTTTAAATCAATCCTATAAAATCTGAGGTGGATGCTGAAATGGAGAAGGTGATTGATGCTCTACTTGTTACCATTCCTTTGTAACCTCGTTGGGGTTTAATAAGCTCAAAGAGAGATTATAACACCTTATTATACATAATTTTCCAAATTTCGCATACACTCATATACTTGTATATAATACGCATATACACATATACTAAAATGTTTTGATAATGGTATTGAATGGTCACTTGGTTTCACTTTATGTAAAAGGTGATTAAAATGTATGCAGCCACCTTTAAATGGTGATCATTTATTTGTGGAGATGCTAAAAGTCTGAAAAGGAAGGAAAAAGAGAGCCTTTAGAGTCAACAAATGGATCTATGATGTGTTGATTTCCATATTGAGACTAGATTATTTTATCAAGTTCTTACTTTATCTTCTATTTTTTCTTTGCAGTTATGCTGTTGTTTGCGTGGAAATAAAAAATGAAGGTGAAGATGCCTTTAAGCCAGAAATATATGGCGATACCATAATTTTAGAGCGCAGAATAACTGAATCTACCAGCACCACTGTTTTAAAGGATCACCAAGGTCTCAATTTTTGGCTTATGCTATGTATTTTATGTTATGTAATACTCACTCCTTTTTTTTTTTTTCAATAAATAGGAAGTTTATTTCTCATGATATATGTTTGATTGGTTGAAAACTTTTATTTATTTCATAATATTGTGAGAATCTTTTTTGATACGTTGAATTCTGAACTGGTTAGATAAATATTTTTGATGACATGCTTTAGATAGATAATTTGGTGACAATGCCCTTGGTTGGAACAAAGTACGCAAAAGTAGACAAAGTTTATTAAAAGGGGCAGAGTAATTTAAATGATAAATAGAAGATTGTTGAAAGGGAAACTATTGAATTTAATTCATGAGAGTTGCATTAATGTGGCTTGCAGATGCTTTTGATTTTGCTTTTCTATTAGTTTGTAGCTTTGTATTTTCTCTATCGCCCAAGGTAGACAAGGTTTATTTAACATTTTTGGTTATAGCATCTTATGGAAGTTTTAGTTTACCTTGCTTTGTATTTAACACATTTAACACCTAGAAGTTGATTATATGAGAAGATTGTTATGATGTGTGACTGTTGCTAATTTTCTTTCCAACTGCCTGTCTCTCTCTCACTTTTTTTTTTAAAAATATTTTAGAAAATGAAGTTTTAGTATAATCATGCAATTTGTCTCTGCTAAGAAGAGATTTGTGATCTTGCATGTCCCTAATTAATTTTCTTCATTAAATAAAACATGATTCTAGCTTCTAACACTTTTCTTTTTTGGAATTTGATGGTGTAATTTATGTTGCAGTACAAATTTAGAAAACCATTTATGGAATCAAAGTGTCAAGTTGTTTATGTTAAAAAATGTATTAATCTTTAACCCACAAATAAAACCATCATATGTGATTTCTTCTGCAAAGAAATTGTGTTGGTTACTTTCATACTTCTTTCTGATGAATTTATTTCTTTCTAATAATCTCTTCTGATTATATTTATTAAAATGATTGGTTGATGAGGTTGTGGTACTTATTTGTTTTTGTTTTCCTTCGGAGGAATTTTGCAGGAAGAAAGGTTGCTAGTCGGAAAGATGACCTTCGTGAGATTGTTGAACATTTTAATGTGAGCATATTAAGAACTAAGAAAAGCGATTTTCATTTTCATTTTAATTTTTAATGGGTTAATATGCATATACATTGCCCCATCAGGTATTCAAATCAGCATTATTTGATGATTAGTTAATGTTATGTCTTTGCTTTCTAGGTATTTATACATGAGGGGCTTTAGTTTGATTGCTTAGTTGATGAAAGTAATTAGTAAATACATAATGCACCCGACGCAAATATTTTCGGGTAAAAAAATTACGCTTCTTTCATATGAATATGTAGAGATTTGGGGTTCAAACCTTGCCTACACCCAAAACCAATTGATGCTAATGATAAAGAGTAATTATCATGGAGCAAATGTCATGGGTTCAAATTCTATTGTATTTATATTAAAAAAAAAGTTAGGAATTATAAACTTTGAACCTCATAGTTTCCATTTTTTGACCGAGAATTCATTCATTTATATATTTTGATAATTTAGTGTATTTTATTCTTTGCTATGTTCTTATGATTTGGGGAGTGGCTATGTCCGACTTAAGTTGTCATGGAAGCTTGATATTAAATAAGTTAGGATCACCATAAATTGGAAGAATCAGTGGCTAGGATGGAGTATATATCTTGGGAGAGTTCCTTGTTAAGGTAATGTGTGTTGGGAGATGTCAAAAAAAAAAGAAGCTTTTGAAGGAAGCCCTTTTGTATCCTCTTCCCCATATATTTTACTTCATCCCTCTTTATTTACTTTGGCTTCTTCTACACTTGACTTTCCAACCTGTAGCTGTTTAGATGTTTGAAAGTCTTTATGATCAGAATTTGCATGTCTGTTTGTTAATGGAAGTCTGCATCAAAGTTGGTCATATCTAGCCTTTATTTTATCGTATCCAAACACTTTCACCTCTTATGTTTGTTTTCCTTCTTTCCCCCACCTTTGCTTTGATAGGTTTTTCCCCTCTTTCTTTTCTTCCTTCTCTCTAATCTTTTCTTTGATTCTTTATCATATTGTATCACATATTAGTGTTTCTTTATCATTCTGTTGTTTCTAGATTCTCTTATTATTTGTACATAGTTTGGTTTTTTACTTTTTTATTCGGGTCCGTTTGGAGTCTACTTATTTTGCTGAAATTGAACACTTTTTGTTGAAAATACTGTAAGTAAGGGTAAAAGTTAGCTGAAATAGTACAGCGGGACTCATGAATAGTATTAAAAAGTGCAATGGGACATATAAATAGTAGCAAAAATAAGCTGAATAGTAAAATACGTTGGCAAAATAATGTTTGCCAAACAGACAATTCTTCTGTTTTTTTTTTTTTTTTTTTTTTTTCTTTTTGGTATATAGGTTTTCTTTTGCTACTTCATTCTCCCTGCATGAAGCAGCCTTGTTAATAAAATTTTTCTTGCTACTCAAAAAAAAAAAAAAAATGAAGATTCACATTGATATTTAGTATTTTCCAAAAATTATTGAAGTACTAGTTTTTTTTTTTTGGGTGGGGGGGGGGGGGGGGGATCGTGTAGTGGTCTTGGTATGCATAATGGATGATTGGTGTTTTCCATACTTATTTGAACTAAAGGCTCATGGTTGCAGATCTGATCTTTGTACCACTTTCTTGATTTCCTACATATATGGCTTGTAATAACAAGCTTTTGGGCCTAAATACAAGCCTTAATACAGAGATGGAAAAAATCCATACTCTTTACTGCACAGGTTTTCCTCATGTTGCCTTGTCTGGAATGTTTGTACATATATTTTTATTTTATTTTTTTATAAAGTTTGTACACACTGCTCCTATTTTATATATTTTGTTAATAAGTAATTGGATGTTATTATTCAACGTATACAGGAAGTATACAAAGCTTAAGAAAACAAAAGAAACAATAAAAAAGAAAAGAAAACTATGAGATTAGCAGCATAAGTGCAATGAGTCTAGGAACTTTATCACAGAAGATGTTGAGAGCGTAAAAGAAAGTGATGCCCCCTCGAGAAGGGTTATCAGAAAGAAAAACTTGAGATGTGGCAAAGATAACTCCTTCCCCTCAAATGTCCACTGATTTCTTTCTCCAAATGCACCATAGAATACAAGCTGGACCTGCCCCCTAAATTGCTCCATAATGATGTTATCTCAACACTCCAGTCCAAGACTCCAGCACAGTGTTGACAGAATTGGGCATAACCCAAGCAAACCCAATTGAGCAGAAGAAAAAAGTCCACAAATCATAAGCAACAGGACAGTGTACAACAGATGACTTACTGTTTCACCACCTGCTTTTCACGTATAGCACCAATCTGCCATGACAATACCCCTTTTATGGAGATTATTTGTGGTCTGAATTTTTCTCACAGCCACCTCCCAAACAAAGAAAACTCTAGGAGGGGATCCATACACACTTCCAAGGAATTGGGGATGCATGGGCTTCTCTAGTACGGAGCACTATAATAGCTTTTGATTTGAAACCCTTTATTTGGGAAAGTGAGACAAACCAATTTATCACAACCAGAAGAAGAATCTATGCAGTGTACAAATCGTCCAAAAAAACCCAGCCATAGACTCCTTGTCTTGAGCTTCTCTATTAAAAATAGGTTTCCAGTGCCCCTTACCATGTATTCATTCCATATAATCATTGAGCATCTTTCTTTCTCACAAACCTGAAGAGCTTCAGATATTTATCTTGAAAGGTGCTACTGCCATCCCAATGATTCTTCCAAAACAGCATTTGGGAGCCTTCCCCTACCTCATACTGGATGTATTATACAAAATGATCCCATACCTTTCTAATATGTTTCCAAAGTCCTGCCCCATATGTCCCATTCACCTCTTTGAAGTACCCCACATATATTTCTGTACCTCCAACCTGTCCTGCCTCCAACCTACCTGCTCCTGCACCATGTGGGTTTTCCTTGCCTTGAAGAGGGGACGGGGTACACTTGATCCAACCTGCCCTGTTACATTGCCATTCCCACTTTTATAGGGTAAAATATAAAGAGTTTTTAGACAAAAATATTCATTCTCCTCCCCCCCCTCTTTTGTGATTTTTTTTTTCTTCTATAATAGCAAATTCCTAAACCAATGTAACCCATGCCAACTAACTTGGATCTTTTGTTAATTCAAAACTGAATTGAGCCCAGCCAATAAACCTTTGAAACAGAACCCAATAAGCTGGTTCGATTGTAGAATTAATGGAGATTCCTGAAGTATCTCTACCTAAAAATATAGGAAAACATAAAAACTCTGAATCTGAAACATTTTAGTCTGGCAAGATGGCCTTTTTGGGACTGGCCGGATGGCAGGTGGTTTCCAAGTGTTAGTTTCAATCTGTTTTTGTATGAATTTGATGTGTGCAGACTATAGTGTAGTGAAATGCAGTTATATATGTTAATTTTTTCCCCTTCCCTTATTTATCAAAAATAAATAAATAAAAAAAATTCCCCCTTCCCTTGAATCAGAAGTTGTATATGTTTTTCTTTGAACTTAAACTTTTTCCATAGTTACTTATTGATATCTGCTGTTTACTGCAGATTGATGTTGAAAATCCCTGCGTTATAATGAGTCAAGACAAAAGTAGAGAGTTTTTGCATTCGGGGAATGACAAAGACAAATTTAAGGTAATTTTTGCAACTGGGTGGATGTTTAGTACTTTATGGATGCAATACTGACACTTGATACTCAGTTCTTTTACAAGGCCTCACTTCTTCAGCAAGTGAGTGACCTTTTACAAAACATTGATGAACACTTGAAGTCTGCAAATGCCCTTGTTCATGAACTGGAGGAATCAATAAAACCTATGCTAAAGGAGCTTGATGAGCTGCAAGGAAAGATTAAAAACATGGAGCATGTGGAAGAAATCTCTCAACGGGTACAGCAGTTGAAGAAGAAGCTTGCTTGGTCATGGGTATATGATGTAGATAAGCAACTCGAGGAACAAAGAACAAAGATTGGGAGGCTGAAGGATCGTATACCTGCATGCCAAGCTAAAATTGATTTGCAACTAGTGAGTAATGAAATCTTGCTAAGTTAAGAGTTGTTGGCTAATTTTTAATATGATGCTAATTTGTTTCACATCATATTATTTTCTATTTTGGTGAAAAAGTGTCTTACTACTTCTTGAAGAGATGCTTGAAGAACTAGTGATTATTTGGGAATTTAGGTGGGAAGTTCTGAATTTTAAATGGTCTATGCAAACTTACAAACTTGGTTGGCTGTTTTGAAACTCTTTTTTTTTTTTGCTTCACAAGAATGCTGATTTATATTCAAAGTATGTCACTTTCCAAAAAATTATGTTGCTTTTGAAAGTATTGACCACAAAATGATAGGTCAACATCTAGTGAGTTTTGTCACTTTTCAAATAAACATAAAGAACAAGTTTAAATTCTATTTTCCTAAAATTCTACAAAAGGACCAACCGTGATTTTATTTTAATTTTTTGATTTAGTGAATTTGGCCCCAAGTGAAAAGAAGGGGGGGGGGGGGCATGAATCAGTGACTTCATTACATAGGGTGTGGTTCTCAGCTGATTGGGCTACCTTTTGAAACGTGACTAAATATGATTTTATTATGGTTAAGTAAGGTTTATTTTTCCTTGAAATCCTTCAAGTCCTGCTTCATTTTATGTTATGTAAAACCTGATCAGGTGAACTATGTTATAACATTATGTATGTGTATTGACATCTATTGACTTTTACAGAGTGTAGTTGAGGAGCTGATGGAACGGATATCTAAGAAGAAAGCTCAAATTGCATGCATGATGGAACATACGTCAGAAGTGAGAAGAATGAAGGATGAATTGCAGCAGACACTTTCCTTGGTAAGTTGAAATTTTGATATCTATTCTTTTTGTCAAAGGTATAGGACTAGTGGCTTGCTGAAATTATATTATGTGAACTATAAACATGATTAATATTTCTGTATTTTGTTCCCCCCTTTTTTTTAATGTCTCCATATTTTCTCTGGAGTTGTAATATGTAAAAGAACGAGGAAAAGAAAGGGAGATGTCTCACAGAGAGAGACCAATTCAATCTTTGTGGAACCTACTATACTTGTGGTAAATGGTAATAAGTAAAGTGAAGTTTGGCTTTACAATGAAATGCTTTGCTTCTAAGCATTGCAGTTGGGAAGTATGCACACTTTGCCAATTAATTTACTCATATAAAAAACACTAATTAGTTTTACCTTGAGAGTTGTTCGTTTATATTAATTTTTTGCATTGCTGTTATCATCCATATTTCTTTGTTTTTTGGCCAGCTTTTGCCTTTATAATAGTCATTTTATTTGCTCTTCAACAATTGCCCTTCATTTGATTATAATAGTTATACTTGATTTGTTTAAATTTCTTAATATTATCTCTTCTTGATGATTTTTTTTTTCCTTTCTTAGGCAACAAAAGAGAAGCTTGAGCTAGAAGAAGAATATGGCCGCAAGGGTAACCAACTCCAGAAGATGGTGAAGCATGCTAGATTACTTGAACAACAAATTCAGGATATTCATGAGCAGCATGTTAAAAAAACACAGGTTTCTGTTCTCCCGGATGTAAATAATAGGTTTCTTGTGTTGGTCTTTCCTTGTTCTGTTTTCTCTATCCTGTGTTTTTTTGCTATTACTGTGATAACACTTGTAAAAAAATTAAAGATGCTCCTCTTTATTTTGTTACTGAAGTGACACTTCTTTTGCCATCCAGCTGCTTTGTTCTTTCTACGATTTTATTTTCCTGTCCAGAATTCTTGCTTTGAATATAACTTGCCACATAACAAGGATCCTTATTTTGATGTCTTTGTTTGACAAGCATGAGTTGTCATACTTGACCATCTCTGAAAATGTGGTTGGCAGTATAACTAATGTTGAATGTTTAAATTTGTGGTTACTCCAATATGATATGGGCTTTATGCCTATTTTGATATACTGCAGGCTGAGGAATCTGAAATAGAGGAGAAGTTGAAGGGACTTCAATGTGAGGTTGACACTACTGCTTCAAGTCTTGCAAGGTTTTGAAAATTTTCATTTTATCAGTTTGCGTTTTTTTTTTTTTTTTTTAAATTTTTTACCTTGCTTTCAAGGTAGATTCCACTCACTCCCAGTAAAATCAACAATCTTTCAGTTTGAAGGAAGAAGAGAGTGCCTTATTAGAAAACCTAAACGAGGGATCAAGTGAAATTCGAAGAATTGCTGATGAGGTGTGGTGATATTTACCATCATTGGATAAATTGTTTGTGTAGCATAATTTTTTCCTATCAACTTTTATCTTTTCGTTTCTCTCTCCCCCCCTCTAAGATTTTTATCGTTGAATCTGATTCTCTGCTGGCCGTTATTTTTACAAACCTTCAACGTTGTGCAGTACAAATTGTCTTGGACTCAGGCTGTTGGATGTAGTGCCCCCTGAAGTTTGGGCATGTGAATGTGACCATATATGGACGTGTGTATATTTAATGAATTGAAAATAATGTTGGTTTTTCTTCTTTTAACATGCACCCAGCTGATCTTTATTTTTTTTGATAAGTAAGAAAAATTTTGTTAAACAAGGCTACTTCATGCTAATTAGCAAAAGAAAACATATATTAAAAAATAAAAACAGAAGAAAAAACCAAACTCTGTACAAAATTGCTTATGGCTGATCTTGAACCCATGACCCCATCCTCCATCCCATTATTATGGGAGGACGGAGTGGCAGCTGAGCTATAGCTCATTGGCACTGTAAATAAAATTTCTTATGGCTGTGTTTATGAATTCCAAGAGTTTTGCTTTATGCTTGTTCCAGTTCTTAAACCTCTTTCCTAGGTTGGTTATTGTGTCAAATAAATACACTTATAGCTCTTCTTTTCACATGTTACTATTATGTATGTCCCTCTAACTGATTATATGGTTTCCTGTTTTTTCTTTTTGGAAAAAGTAGGCCTTACTAGTATTCTTGCGCTTTGTTTTCTCCAATACTTTGTTAGTATTCTTGCGCTTTGTATTCTCCAATACTTTGACTTATGTTCTTGTTCTGCCCTGTCTTGATTTCTATCGATTAGGGAATTGATAATGAAATGAGTATTTGCTTAATTGGGGTATTCTACATATTTGATTGTGATGCTTTAAGCTTTGTTATAATGTGTCTGGTCTGCTATGGTGAGCTGAGTTTATCTTGTGCTGTGAATACCTTCTGAAGTTGTTGAGTGAGTGGTATTGACTTATTTTGGTTGACTTGAAGTAAATTTATTCATTCAAAAAAAAGAAAAAATAACTGATCAACTAAATTTATGTTATAAACAGGCGATGCTTATGGAAAAACATCTTGTTGATGTGCTTTTTAATGTCACTGTTGTGAAATCAACTGTTTTTCAGAATTTTGGCTTGGTCATAAATTACTAAGTTTTGGTAATAATTATTTTGGGCAGTCAAGTGCTTATAACTATTTTAATATACTAAATGGCAATAAATTATATCTCATTTTCTAATTCATGCTTTCTTCTCTTTTGTGCTTGAGATAATTTATTTACTTACATACGAAAATCTTATTCTGGTTACATGTATGAAGTTTACTCACTGTTTTTTAACTTTGTCACATCCACCACTCATCCTAGTTGATCATGGTTTTTGTTCATCGCAAAAGAAGAAAAAGCTTGTTCTGTTTGATTGGATGACCAATGAGATAAAAGATGTAGAAACTTTTGAAGTGGATCAATTATGTTTACAAATTAATGTTTGTTGTTTGAATCTAAACAAGACCGAGCAAAATTGTTTCTTAAATTCCATCACCAATTCCTTTCATTATTTTGTTGAAATGGTGACCCTTTTCACCCCGTTGTTGACAAATTTATTTTTTGGGATGCACCAGGAGACAAAAAGAAGGGGGTGGGAGTGTTTCAAAAATTTCTAAAAGGCATTTCTTTAAAAGTTAGCTCCACTTTTTTGAAAGCTTACTGTGCTAGTCACTTAAAACCACAAGCCAAATTTTCTCTCATGTTTTCCTGAACTAATATCTTCTAATTTGTGAATATATTCATACACTTTGGTTTCCTTTAGATTGAAGATTTTGAACGGAAACGTCGTGAAATCGAGCATTCCATCCGCGAGATCAATCAACATCAAACCAACAAGGTGCGGAGTACTCTTTGTCTTGCAGTCCTAGATGCATGTAATATTGACAGGGCCTTAAAGGGCATATGCAGTTGTAGATCCATGTTTACTCCAACCTTCATTTTTTTTAAAAACAATATGATTGGGTTCATTTTGAGAGCTGACTGTTTGACAATTTTTTCTTTTCTTGACAGGTTACGGCTTTTGGTGGAGATAAAGTTATTAACCTATTACGTGCAATTGAGAGGCATCAAGAGAGGTTCAAGAAGCCGCCTATTGGTCCAATCGGAGCCCATTTGGTGAGTAATAGATGATTGTGTGTCCAAGTTTCAATAATTTCAAAGTACTTATATAAATAAATAAATAAAAAACGTGTTGAAAATTTCATAATGTTTTCTAGAAAATTATTTTTGTGTGTGGGCATGCGCATATGTTTCTAAGGAAGTTTGTTCTTTTGGGGATATGCAGTTCTGATTCTTTGTGCATCTCTCTTTTTTAAGTTTTTATATAAAATTTTAGAAAAATGGCATTGAAAATTCTTCCTGGTCTGTTATCTGAGATATTATCTTTTTGTGCTTCAAAGTATCTTTTAAATTATAATATACATTATGATACTTTTGCATGCCTTTCTGATTTATTGTATGGTAGTAGTGCTCATTTTGGGATATATCTTCCATGATTGTCTTCTTCATAATTGGCATCTGCTAAGCTTTTAATCCAAATATAAGTTAGGCTTTGGTCATAGCTGAAGCTGTCTTCTTTGTATGTCTGATCATTGGGGTCTTTGGTTTTGAAATGAATGCTTATCAAACCTTGGGCACAGGATTTTGTGAGATAGAAGCTGTTTGGATAATACTGGTGAAGTCTCTCAATTGTGCACACCTTCTGCTGTATTTTCTCTTTCCTCTATGTGATAGTTTTGTTTATCAAAATATTGAAACCCTAACCACCTGTTTTAAGAATTCTTTTGATAAAGATATGGTTTTACAGTTGGGAGCAAGATCTATGATTTTTTTGTTGTTTATATCTTGTATATATTTTGATTCTTGAGCTCAATTTTTTTCCCTGCATAATTGTGATAGTATCTTTGCTCTCAAACACTTTTAATTGTATGACCATGTTCTGCAGACTTTGGTTAATGGTGATACGTGGGCTTTTGCTGTTGAAAATGCCATTGGGAGGTTGCTTAATACATTCATCGTTGCTAATCATAAAGATGCTCTGGTTCTGAGAGGATGTGCTAGGGAAGCAAGTTATGGCCATGTTCCAATTATCATATATGACTTTGCAAGACCAAGGTGGATGCATGCCTATTTATTTCGAGTCTCTTCAGGTGCATGCTATCTTGTGTTTGACTGTGTTAGTTCTCTCTTTGATGTACTTCTTACTCTGTGTAGGTTAGATATACGACCTCACATGCTTCCTCAAACAAATCACCCAACCACTCTCTCTGTTCTACACACAGAAAACCACATTGTCTATAATGTGTTGGTCGATATGGTAACACTTCATGCATCTTCCTCCGCTCTTTATGATGTCTATTGATTACTTATTAATTCTTGATCTCATTTCCTATTTTTATTAGCATTTTTTTTTAATCTTTTAAAAAACTTCCCCCCTTATGCTATACTTTAAAATGGTGCTATTCTACACCTTGTTACAAGTTTGCTTGCATTTCCAGGGTGATGCTGAGAGGCAAGTTCTCGTTAGAGATTATGACATGGGAAAAGCAGTTGCTTTTGAGCAAAGGATCCTGAATTTGAAGGAGGTTCACACTTTAGATGGATATAAAATGTGAGTCAAAATTAGATTATTTATCTCTTTATCATTTTTTTCCTGGTTGATTTTTCACATTTACTCTAAGTAGGCAGTATTACGAGGAGAATGCAAGGGTGCCAAAGTGCGTCTCATCAACATAAATTAGTAAAATAGATAACGAGTTGTCTGTAGGACTGTTGGAATATAGAAGAGTATAGATGCATCTGTTTGAAATATATTGATTCTGCTACTTGCGGAATTTCATCACCAATTAGTTGATTTTGGTCAATGGATATTTATGAAATAAGTTCGAAACAATATTTATTATTTGTAGAAGTCTATCATTTCTCTGTTGTCTTGGTGCAAACATAAAGCACTTATTTTGAAGAATGTGGGGTGTGTATGTTATAATGTTAGTTTATGAAAAATATGGGGTTTATAAGTGTTGTTAAAGGCATACTTAAAGCGCAAAGCTTGAAGCCTCAAGGCCTCAACTCGGTCAAAAAAGGCTCAATTAATGAAGCTTGCCTTAGGCACGCTTTTATGGCGCTTTTTGCAGAAGCACAAAGCATGCCTAGGCACGCTTTTTTATTTTTATTTTTGCTAAAAAAGATATGAATCATGAAACTTAATTGCTTGATCTTGAAGGAAATGGCATGGACTAACACATTTTTTAATTACATTTTTTTAGTATTTGATTTTTAGATGTATGTTGAATGAATCATATACATCATTTGATCATAGCTATCATGATTATATATTTTTATAAAGCACAAGAGAATTATATAAAATGTTATGTTTAAACATTTAATGACTAGATTACTATGATATTGTCCATTGATACTTGTTTTCAATTTACCATATTAAAATCTTAGGGGGTGTTTGGTTTAAAAAATGGTGTATTGACTTTTCTGTATCCATTTTTAGAATTTGAATACAAAAAAAAGGACCAATTTTCACATTTATGTTTGTTTGGGGATCTGTTTTGATTACAAAATACAGGTATCCAGTTTGGCAATTGTTCCCTATTTTAGGAAAAAGCACCTTTAACCTTTTTTCACTTAATTGAGTCGGACATGTTAGTTGGTGGGTTGCAACCATTTTCAACATTATAACAACAATGCCACTATATTCATTTTCACTGAAAATGAAAACACAAAAATATGTATACATTTTTTGTATTCAAATTCACTTTTTTGGATATTGAAAACGAAAATTGAATACAAATAACAAAACCAAACAAGTTTTTTGAGTGGTGGGTCCCACTAAAAACTGAAAATAAATACACCGCTTTTTTAACTAAACCAAACAACCCCTTGGTAATTGAAGTAACTTACGTAGAATTTGAACGTACAAACATTTTACAATTGCACTTACCTAATAAGTAAAATATACAAAATTTGAGTTTATTTTATTTTATTTTAAATGTTACAAAATATTTCTATTAGAGGTTATTAGATATTGTATGTGAAAACTGTGTGTTTTACTTCAGTCAGGCGTGGGCTTGCGCTTTGTGTTTTGTGCCTAGGCTCTAGGAGGCATGTGCGCATAAGCGCACTTGATGCTTTTACTAACACTGGATTTATTTGACTGCTGCTTCTATTTATTATGTTTGTTTTTTTATTGGTGAGAGTGGGTTTAAAAAAATTGAAGGACGAAATTTAGTTATGCAGGATTCCAAAGTGCAGTGGCCCTTTTAAATAAGCAGAAGTTCATTGGAACAAATTCATGTTGCTGTTTTTATATATATTTTATAAGTAAATAATTCATTAGAAAAGGGGTGCTTTCCAAGTACATGGGGTGAATACAAGGAACAAAAAAAATAAACTTTCATAGCATTAAAAAAAGAATTAATGAAAGCTCAAGGAATCCAGGAACACTAGAAAGTTCGCAACAGAAAATGTAGGAAATATCGAACTCCATTCACTTGGAAGGCTTGCGTTTTTGAAGGGATTTACTCCAAATTATTTACCTCCCCATGTCAAAACTTTATTTCATAAATATAATTCTTTAATTTTGCCATAGATTCTACTTCTCAATCATGTTCTTCTCTTCTCTAATAAATAGAGGATTCTAATAATAATGGTCTTTCTGTACTCTATATAGTTTGCCACTATAGCTTCTCTATCTCTTGCAATTAGAAAAAGATTGGGATATCTCTCATTTAAAGTATTCTCACCATTCCACAAATCATGTCAAAAAGAAATTTTAGAGCCATCACTAACATCATATCTGATAATCACTGAAAGCTGTCCCACCCACTTATAATATGCTTCCACAAACCCACCCCAAATGGTCCCCTGACCTTGCCCAACACTAATTCCCCCAAGTAGTGCCATGCTTTAAATCTATTACCCTCCTTCAACTTTCTTCTAACACGTATCGCCACAACTACTTTCCCAATAAATCTTGATTTAAGAGCAATAACTTCTTAATTGCCAATCCTCCATGGCAAACAGGAGTACACGTATTTCATTAACTGAATTGAATCTAAATTTATCACCCAAACTGCCAACCTATTTGCCCCTCCCACAGGCAATGGGAAAATAGATAGAGATAGATGAGCTGTTTTGTATATGATGACAAAGAGGAATCAGATGCATTTATTTATGAAAGTAGTAACATTTTGTGTTTTTGTATTTGGTTGTTTAGTCAAGTATCAGGTATTGGGTTGGGCCTTGAGTGTGCCACTCAAACTCTATTATCTGCAACTGTTAATTGTCAAGTTCTGCTTTTGGATTGTTCACTTCTGTTTGTGCAGTTTCCATGCACCCTGTAATCTAATCCCTGTATTACTAGTAAAATGTAAGAATGACTTCTGGAGTAATAGTTTGTAATGATTCCTTTCTAGGTTTTCTCGTGGTTCAGTCCAGACGATTCTTCCTCCTAATAGGAAGTTAAGACGCGGCCGTCTTTGTAGTTCTTTTGATGGTCAAATTAACGATCTTCAAAGGGATGCATCACATGTAAATGAAGAAGCTCAACAGCGCAGGAGGAGAAAAAGAGATGCAGAGGGAAGGCTTAAGGATCTTCAGGAGGATCTACAAAGTGTAAAGGTAATAATAGTTCGCAAACTGTTTAGCATTAATGTATGCTTTATACCTTTAATGTTAGTTTTTTGCTAGGTAAAGCTGTTGAGGCAATTTGACCCCCAAACATGCCCCTCCACTAGGGAGAGAAGTGCTGGTTGGCCTAAAGGCTGTTGGCATGTCAGTTTAATTACTTGTCCAAAATTTTTATTAGCTTGACATTTTGATACTATATATTTATTACTCCCTTCACTTTGTTCATTTACAATCTTCTACTTTTAGCTTTTGTGATTGAGGAGACTTCTTTTGTAATTGGGTTGTGCCTTGGCATTTTTATTCATGAGCATTGTCTAAAGGCTTCCATTGTAGTTTACTGAGAATTATAGATTTTTTCGATAAATATTCATTAAAAGCTTGAAGTTTTGTATAGGAGCTTGAATGGACTTGGGCTTTGCTGGTCGGGATTTTGACTTGGCTTAGAAACTTGAATCACATTGCATGTTCATCTATTAATTTTCTTTTGAAATATCCATGTCATAGAAAAACTCAAAAATGTAAATATGAAACTTTGACTGAAGATGAGCTTTGTTCTCTTCCTTTGTTGGACATGGTCATCAGGCACATGTCATGTCTGGCATTGTCACACATGTTGAAGCTTCCCTGTGACAGACTAATTTATAACATTTTAACATGTAATGTTTGAGACTAGGGTTGATTAATCCCTAGGTACAGAAAAGCTTAAAAGTTTTTGTACATGGAAACTCAAATGCTAGGGAAGTGGAAACAATTTCCAAAAAAGATTATATTTCAAGTATTCTCTTGGACTGAATTTTCTGAATGAAAACTCAATTAGGGAGCATGATCCTACCATTCATGTTGGCTCCAAACCATCTCTCTCTCTCTCTCTCTCTCTCTCACACACACACACACACACACACACACACTGTCATTCATCACTAGTAAGGGTTATATATATATATGATGAAGTAGTGAACCTCTTTAAAGAAGAGCCCTTTGGACTTGCCTAAGCCCAAACCTATGGGCAAAAAAAGAGCTACATATTCTACTTTTTACTGGATTGTTCATCATCTGTTGCTTCTGCTCTTTGTGTAGAGGCGGCGTCTGAATGCAGAGCGTAACTTAATGTCAAAGAAACTAGCACTGCAAGATGTAAAGAATGCATATGGTGCTGAAGCAAATGCATCTTCTGCATCGAATGTTGACGAGCTTCATCAAGAAATCTCAGTTTGTTCACTAATACTCAATTCCATTGATTATTGTGTGGACACACACACACACACACACACACTCACTCACTCACACACACATATCAGTGTGTGTTCTGATCCGTTATCATCTCATTGGAGTATTTTCTAGAAAGCCCATGAGGAGGTACAAGAGAAGAAGATGTTGCTGGAAAAGCTACAAGTCAGAATGAATGAAGCAGAAGCAAAGGCCAACAAGCTTAAAGTGTCATTTGAGAATCTATGTGGTATGGTAACAAGGTTTTTACATTTCATATTTGGTTGTTATTATAAATAATTCCAATTATACATTTTTTTTGTCTATAATAATATTTTAGAGTCAGCAAAAGGGGAAATTGATGCATTTGACAAAGCAGAAAATGATCTGATAAAGCTTGAACAAGCACTGCATGATGAAGAAGCGGTCTGCCTTCTTTTCCTGGAATCTTCACTTTCCAATGCTTCACTACATTTGATATAATGTTGTTTCTGCAACTGTTTTTAATATTTTAAATTATACTTTTATCACAGAAGAAGGCCCACTATGAAGTTATAATGAATAACAAGGTCCTTTCTCTTATCAACGATGCAGAGGCACATTACCAGGAGCTTGAGAAAAACCGTCTGGTACGTTTGATGCCCTTCCAAAGATATAGTGGTAAATGATTTTAATGATGCGGTGATCATTCTAACCCCCCCACCAAACACCCCCCCCCCCCCCCCCCCCCAAAAAAAAAAATGGAAGAAAAAAAAAGATATTAGATTTTTAGCACCTGCTGTTGCTGGTTACTTTTGTCATGTGTTTTGTAAATGACTAAATGCCAATGGGCAATAGGAATTTTTCTAATGAATTTTAGATAAATGGGTCATTGGAGGATATGTATCTCTCTCTTAATTTATAAGAATTTTGTTTATTAGAAATAGGAAGATTTCTATTTTTCTTAATTTATATTCACTCACAATTTAGGGGTGCTAGAAGCTAAAAATGGAATGCCAATATCATTGGCCTTTCTGTTACTGTTACTAATAGCATTTATGCTTTTCTGTATCCTTCTTGCTTTGTGGAAATAATTGTTTAAGACTGTCTGACATAAATGGATTCACATAGCTGATCTGTTATACACTGGGTGAAACTACAGGAAAGTTGTAGAAAGGCTTCTATTATTTGTCCTGAGAGCGAAATTGAAGCATTAGGAGGTTGTGAGGGGAGCAACCCAGAGCAACTTAGTGCCCAACTAACTAGACTAAATCAGAGACTTCAGCATGAGAGCCAGCGGTGAGGACATTGTCATCTGTCTTTGTATCACTTGAAGAACAGTAAAGTGCAATTTTTTTGTAAAATATCTTAGTTCTTTTTTTTTTTTTTTTTTTTTTTTTTTTTTCAATGTGCAGGTATTCTGAATCGATTGATGACCTTAGGATGTTGTATGAGAAAAAAGAACGTAAGATTTCGAAAAAAAAGAAAACTTATAAAGCATTTCGAGAAAAATTGCATGTAAGTATTATTTCCCCGTATATTATTAATGTTGGGAACAACAAGCACATTCCATTATTTTGAGCTTATCACGATCTGTTCCTCATATTTGTTTCAGCTTTATTTTATTGGGACCCGTTTCCATTATGTATTCTCATGGCTCCCCCTATGGGGTTTTTTATTTATTTATTTATTTATATGTTTTAAATGTTCATTTGCAGGCTTGTGAGACAGCGTTAGGATTGCGCCGGGTTAAATTTGATCGGAATGCATCATTTTTGAAGCGCCAATTAACTTGGCAGTATGAATTGCACTGTTTCCAATATAGTCACTTTCTTTAGGAGTGTTTTGTTCTCTCTCTCTCTCTCTCTAAAGAACTAGTTTTTTAATATATTTGAATATTTCCATTAATTTGTCCATCTCTTGAATTAGATTTAATCGCCATTTGGGAAAAAAGGGGATCAGTGGTAATATTAAACTTAGTTATGAGGAAAAGACCCTCTCAGTTGAGGTAAGAAATTTACTTTGGATTACTCCTTTCAGATCCATTAATTTTTTTTTTCATTCACTAAACTTCTTTAATTAAGCTATTTTCAAATACTTTGCTTCTGGATATCTGGACAATTTTGAGACAACCCTTTTCTCTTTATGCTGCGTATTCTCTTTTTAGGTTAAAATGCCTCAAGATGCTTCAAGCAGCACTGTTCGTGACACTAGAGGACTCTCAGGTTTTTTTTTTTTTCCTGCATTGACTTAAAAAATAGATTGTCTAACTTGTTTGTGCTTTTGAAACCATCATAGCTCTACAGATTTCTTTTAACTACAAGTCTACAAATAGTTTCGTGATATAATAGAAATGATTTTTTTTGTATTTACTCAGAATAATTTGGGACTTCTCAGTATTTTCTATCTGGTATAGGGCTCTTTTTCACTTTATTTGGGGAATCTTATTAATTTTTTAAGTCGAAGTCAGGTATACCTCAATCCTTTATATGAGAGTAATTTTCCTGATGTTGGTAGTTGATTGATAATTAGGTGGTGAACGCTCTTTTTCAACATTATGCTTTGCATTAGCTCTTCATGAATTGACAGAAGCCCCTTTTCGAGCAATGGATGAGTTTGATGTGTTTATGGTAAGGATTCCTTTTCCTTTCTTTATAAGAACATAGGTCTCTTCTCCTTTTCTTTCTATGGGCATGCAAAATTTGATAATTTTACCTGGCCAGATATGCAGAAAATAAGTTGTGTAGGTTCTCTCTCTCTCTCTCTCTTTTATTTTATTTTATATGTATATATAAGCACCTGGTGAGGCTTGGACCAATGACCTCATCCTCCACCTTTTTAATTGTTGTATTTGAAATGTGAATGAATGCTATTCCCTGTGGAATGTTGACAATTTGGAGAGGAATAGGATTTATGATGGTTTGAGCTTTCTTAGCATGTAATCAAGTCATAATTTTTGAAATCATTGTATGATTGGTTGCTGCTTTAGGTAGTGTCCATTTTCTTCTTTGAAGTTTTAGATCTTTCAAAATTTGATTCTAATTCTTTTGGAGTAGTTTTGATACGCTCCTCTAAGTTTTCTCCTTTTTATTTTATTTAAAAATATTATTGCGAATGAGAATGGGTCATTCTTAAAATTTTAGTTCTTTGCATCTGGTCTTCAGGATGCTGTAAGTCGGAAAATCAGCTTGGACACCCTTGTGGATTTCGCATTGGCACTGGGATCACAGTGGATACTTATCACCCCTCATGATATCAGGTATTGTATTTGATTTTTGTTTGATGATATAAAAACCATTTGGTGTTACTTTGCACTTTAGATACTAATAATGGGTGTTCTTGCATCCTTCATATCACGTACAGGTTAACAATAAATTATATATTTGGGTCAAATTATCTTTTTAGTAAGACCTTGGTTCAAGGCTACTGCTAGTGTGGTTCAGAAAGTTATAGTCTTGAATGACACACATGGAAGCACACATGAACATGTTATTTGTTTGAGTGGTGGTGTTGCAATTTTGCTTGTACTTGGTCATATCAATCATGGAGATGGATGGAAGGACCATTTTGAAAACATTATCAAACCTTTTTTTGATACATAGAGAACAAGATCAAACTTGGTGAACCAAAATGAAAATAACCGCAAACTTTAAGGGACTAAAGTGTAATTTTGTATATTTATGAGAGATGACTAGAGATGCATTTTCTCTGCCTTCAACTTTGGTGCACCGCTAAACCACAAAATGTATGAACATTCAGTTTCATATTATATTTGAGATAACTAGGTGCACTTAAACCACCTAATTGTTGCTCTCTTTGTTTCCTGTTCTGGTTTGATCTTGGGTTTCATTTGAAGTTTGCATGGTAAATCTTTTGGTAATTCTCGAGGTTTTTTTTTCCTTCTGATTGTGCCTTCAGTCAATTTGGATGGGTTAGATCATGGTTCATGCTTGTGTTGATGTTTCCAACACCATAAATGGTCATTAGCTGCTTGAATACAAGACAATGTTACAATCACCATCTCAGCTTTTGATTTAAAGGGATTTTAAGTGGGAATATACTGTTCTGTGACATACTAATTTGTCACCAGTATTGGAGACTAAATGATATTTGAGTATTGTCTTTAATGATATATGCATGGTTTTAAACACTGAACTAGATAGAGAATTGAAAAAGGGACTGGTTTCTAGTTTTTGGTCCAACTGGGGTCAGACCAGTCATTAATAGGGGAAAAACACAACAAAAAATGGGAGATGATTTACTAGTGCTAGCATAAGTTCCTTGAAGAATTATTCTTTAAATTTCCCTTTTTATATATAAAATTAACCAATATAAAAGCTGGTTCATGGTTGAACCAATTGGTCTGGTCTAACTTTTAAATCCATAATTTATGAGACCTTTGGACCATGCCACACCTGGCAGAAACGGTTTTGATGCTGGTTGATTTAAGTTTGTATCTAATATCTGGTGGTGGTTATCTAGAAAGCACGGGTGCGGCTCCAGGGTCGTTGCAGCCGCACTGGACTTGTCTCGATGCGGCGTCTGACACGCCGATTAGGCCCAATTCACGCCAAAACCGACCGATTCGGCCCAATTCGGTCTGATTCTGGTGGAAACCGGGGCTGAAACGGCAGAATTGGTCTGATTCCGGCCAAAATGGCCGCTGATACAGCCGCCAAAACAGGCCAAAATGGGCAGCTGGCTGCCATTCTTCTGCTTCATGTGGCATTGTGAGAGGAAAAAAAAAAAAAAAAAAGAAGGAAGAAGAAGATGAGAAGACAAAAAAAAATGGTTGGAAGAAGAATAAATGTATATAATAAAAGAACATAAATTAGATAGGTGGGAAAGTCAATTGTTTCATGTGGGTGGGCTTGAGAATTGGAAAGTGAGTAAATGAACCTTCTTGAAAAGTGGTTTTTTGTTTACAATTACCAAAAATATTGATTTTATTAAAAACAAATCATAAATAATTGTTTTTTTAATAATAAACTCTACCCTTTATTTGAATTTTTTTATATTAAAAATATTAAATTTACTATATAAAAATATTTTTAATAATTTTTTAATTGTCGCACTCACACCCAAATCTAGAAACGCACCCGTGCTTCATAGGTGGTTATATTGCCTTGTTCCATGTAGTTTCAGTTCTTGGTGGCAGTCATGAGTTGGACTAAAGAGATGTTCAACAAAATTCAGATATTAAATCTTATATTCCTTGTGATGCTTTTTTTACAGCATGGTAAAACAAGGGGAGAGGATAAAGAAGCAGCAAATGGCAGCTCCGCGTACTTGATCATCTATTTACATGTTCAGGTAAAAGCTTCAGTAGATGATAATGTTGCTTGTAGATAAGTTATGCGATGAATGTAGTGGAGACTTAATTTTGTACAATGGCAGGCCTTAGAATTCTCTTAATTTTGTATGAAGTTATTGTTCATGGAATGCTAACCATGTACCAAAATCTCTCTCTCCCTCTGTTATTTTGTAAATTCACGCTTTTTATGGAGGATTTTGGGCCTGACACATTCTATGGCACTACTAACTGAACACTACACCTTATTTATTTATGGTCAAGCTATTATTATATAGAGCATTGGTTGCCCTTGGTATCAAGCTGGATAATAATTCAACGTGGAAGGTTTTCTTGCAATTTGAGAAACATAGTTTGAACTTTCCAATAAAGGCCAGCTTGGTCGTTCTTATTACTCAGTTATTCACTTGCGTTGCTCATGCCTTGTCCTACATAACAAATTCCAACATACAACTTTCTTGAGATCCAACAACTTTAGATAAATTTTATTGTAAGCATAAAATCTTTAGATCTTTCTTTCCTTGTTTTTTAAATTAACTAAACTCCATTTCAATCTCCTTATCTACTATTTATTTGAGTCTTAATTCTCTTGTAAGGATATCTAGTCCAATCGTGCTTTATACTTATCCTGCTTGATATTCTGACATTATTGAGGATTGCTGTCATAAATTGGTATATCAATGATGCTGTTTATCTGCTCTGATCTCATACGCTCGAATCCACAGGAGTTTTAGATTCTAGATCACTTTAAATAATATGATTTCATTAAAGTGGGCATAGGTTGGTCTAGTTGTAAAACAGATTTTCTTGATAGTAAACTAGTAACTTTCATTCGAGGACGAAAAAAATTCTATATTGAATTCAAGATATTCAAAGTAGAAGAACACTGTTTGCTTCAAGCTGGAAAACCAATCATCTTGTATGAGATGACTACTCCAATAAGGCACCTCTCACCGCTTGATAATCAATCAGTTTGTCTTGGGTTCCCACTCAAGTGTGAGAAGTCTCCTGATGCTGGATCATCTAGTGCCAACCATGAAGTAAGAGACCGATTGACACCTAATTTCATATCTGGCAGAAGTGTGTCAGTGAGATGATCAAAGCTTTCCCACAACCACCTTCCAATAGAGCCATTGGATTTGGAGTTCACTTGTCTTGCTATTAAGTTAGTAGAGAAACTCGTGTTTTCAGTTTCACCTTCATCAGAATATGTTACAATAGGATCACCTCCACCATTGTACTTGATCATCAACTTTCCCAGGTGGTCGAGGGTAAGAAACCCTCTTGAATCATTTTGAAATAGATCTGTCTTGGTGAACTTTTGTTTGGCAGAAACGAGGCACTGTGAGGAATTAAGATTATTGCCTTGCTTAAGCGTGTTGTCTAAGGCTTGAGTAAATTTCTATCTTGTATAAATAAATAAATTCAATAATTAATGGTTGATTACGGTAGTTACTAGTTAAGTCTGATGTCCCATAATTTTGGGATTATTGTTTGATTTGTGTTGGCTTTCTTTGTTTCTTTCCAGAAGTATTTTTGACATGTGATAAATAGGGTGATTTGAATTTCAATAACAAATATCAGATTAGCTTAGGGTTTCCTCAATAAATTTTCCTCAATTAAATGAAGGTAAATCATGCTGAATTATATATATCAATCATCTTCTCCCTTGGGGGATTGTTTTATCTTTTACACTTTTTATGTAAATATTTAATTTGTAGTTGAAACACATAAATTTAGACCATTAATGGGGTGTGGCACTCCGTAACTATATCCGAAGTAAGTTATGGTGACTCTACGTCATACTTCACACCTAATTGAATGCCTATGAACTATGAAGGAAGGTAAAAATTGTGTTATACACAGTTCATCTTCTCCTTTTGGAGGGTTTTTTGTTTTGTTTTGTTTTTTTTTTTTTGGTTTTCTGTCTTATTAAAAAAATTCTTAGGTGGAATACATGAATTATACTCGGACCAATATTAAGTGTGTGACATAGTGCAATTACAGTCCATGGTACGATGGCAACGAAACTTGTATACCAAGTACCATCACTATTATTAACTCGTTATTTCGTGACTGATTTTCCAGTAGGAAAAAAAAAAATCATCATGTATAGAATAAGGTGGTAGTGTTACCAAAACTATTAGAAGTAGATTAGGAATGTTAAACAATTCATGCCTTGGAATTCTCAGCTTATCATTCTTGTTCATGTTCTAATTGAATTTGAAAATCGAAAAGAAACATCTCTTTTATTTATTTATTTTTTTCTGTTTGTTCTATTTGACAAGGAAAAATTCCCTTAATTTTAATTTTCACATGGATTTGATTTATGGTAACATAGATTATCATAAAGCATTTTAACTGACTCAAGGACACTACATTAATTTTAATTACAGTAGTGCTCCATGAGATCATAAACAATGTCAAATAACTAGTGCAAATCCCTTGCACAAAAACACTACCAGTATTTAAAATAATTACATTTAAAATTTTTTTTTTTCATAATTCAATAGTTACAGTAATTTTTATTTTATTTTATATATAAATCTTGAATGTCTTTGTTTGAAACATCAAAAGATATCAATTAGTTAAGTTACTTTTAACACTTTAACCATATTATTTAAGATCACATGCAGTTGTCAAACATAAGGCCTTATTTAGTCCAATAGAATAGAATGTACTAATCTATCGTTAGCAACTGCCAAAAATTCAAATGAAAGAATCCCATTAAACACAAGGCAGCTTCAGCTAAAACCACAGTAAGCCCACAAAAGAGTTAGTTTTAGTATTCCACAGCAGTATCAGACTTATTAAGAATCATTTGGCAAAGCCATAGCCTTAATTTGAATTGACCAATTGTTGTAAACAACCAGCTACAAAAATCCTGCTCTACAACCTGCTTGATTGAGGGACTGAAATGGAAACAATAGGAGGAGAGCATGAAAAAGTAGAAGGCTAGAGGTAAATTTCCCTTTTTATTTCCAGGAATTGGCAGCACCTAACGGCGAATACCAATGTTTCAACCACAAAAATTGAGTTTCTTCATCACTTTCGCATAAGCTGCAGTGACAATGCCATGTTGTCTGAGCCTACGTTTTGATTGCTTTGACTGCATTAACACCAAAATTTTATTAATTACATCAACTGTATTAAACACCCAAAATGCAATAAATGTCAAATAAATTCAGCATTTACATTGTTATGTGTTTTGTATCAGGGGTGAGCATTATGAGCATGAAAGAAATGCTAATTTGCGTACGTTAGTAAAATCCATTATTAAATAGTCAATTGTTAATAAACTATATTAGGAAAGTTTTGACATCATTTTTATGAAAAATATAAAAAAGCTCACAGTAAAATTAATTGCTTTCTCATTTTTCCATAAAATGTTTCTAAAATTAGTTTCTAAACTAATACACTTGGAACATTCTTTAACATTTCCCTTTTAACTTATTTAAGTGCATCTTGGGACATGCACTTTTTCATTCCTTCCACCTTTGCATAAGAAGCTACTTCAACCGTTCTTATTGATCCTGTAGTTCTGCTCATCACTATTACTCTTCTCCATAACCTTTCATCTTCATTTCAGACTCCCATAACCTTTTATTTAGAAGTACTATTTTCACTTTCCAAGTGAGAATAAGATCTAGTGCCTCCAATCCTCACCCTTTTCCCCTTCGCATAAGAACATCCTACCAACCAGCCTGACTGAACTATTTTCAAATACAAACAGAGTTTAGTATCTCTACCCAGACATCCTAATAAGAAATTTCGCCACCCCTTCTAACAAGTAGCTTGAATTCTACTGCCACATGAACAACTTCTCATGTTTCTCCTCCACTTTCCGTTCTAATTTGGATCTAAAGGAACCCCAAATGCAAAGCTTAGATATTTGGAAGGTGATACTTTCAGTCATTGATTGTCTCAGACTCTCCTTATACACTTTCCATTCACATCATGTGTCACTATGTGTTCATTTTCTAACACTCACTTTCTGCTTTAAAAAAAAAATTAAAATCAAAATCGGGTAGGGTTTGATACCTGTAACTCAACAGGGCTAGGAAAGAAAACCTGGCGCTAAGTTGGGTTCGAGCAACACGCCGGGAAAAAAATATTTTTGTATCAAATGATACTACGTTATCCATATTAAAATCTAACAAACAAGAGTCATGTGTGCAAAAATAATTACCCACAAATACATGTTTTTTATTTATTAGTGGAGTAGTTTTTTACCGACATGTTTTTTATTTATTGGATTTTGATACTGCTAATATAGAATCATTTGATACCTTATACCTTCTCTAGGGACATTAAAATCAGGTTTGGATCACGTTCAAATAAACTTGCCCTGTATCCAACCCAATAACAAGAAACCATCTATTTTTGGAAATTCTCTAGTCTTAGTCTCTTCCCCTTTTATGATTTATATATCCTCCATCTCCATCACTTTAACAACACAACAGTTTGTATTACTTATACCCTTTCTTGCTCCATCATGCATATGCATGCTTACAACAAGCGTAAAACACGAATTCCAAATCGACTTCACTCACAAATCAAGGGGGAATGTAAGGACTGGTTTGCATTTTCTTTGAATTTATTTTTATAATATTTCATTCATTTAATTTTTATTATATTTTAAAAGGGGAAAAAAAAAGTGCAACTCTATAGAAATGCATAGTCATGGAAAGTCATACCTCTATCTTGCATCCATCGTGGAAATGGACAAGCCATTCACTGTATAGTTTTCTGGTCCTTCTTTCTGTAAATCTTAGTTAATGACACTTCCCCCTGTGAAAAATGCTGGTTTTTTAATCATAGGAAGTGGCAAAGTTTCATCTTTAAGCATAGAAATAACTTTTGGAATTGTTGGTCTATCCGTTGCACTATCTTCTAAACATGAGAGAGCCACATGAATGAATCTTATCAATTGGTGCGTATGGCATGAATCATTTAGGGTCCGTTCATTTGGAGTGAAAATAGGGAGGATGGAAAACAAAGAGAGAAAAATAGGGTGGAAAATATTGTTTTCCACTGTTCGTTTGGGAAATGAAAATAGGAAGGAGAAAAAACCTGGGAGAAAGTTTTCTCTTTAGGTCCACATTTTTTTTCCAAATCGGAAGGAAAATCTGGGGAGAAAAGTGCTATAGCAGCACTTTTACAAAAATGCCCTATTCCTACTTATTTTTTTTCAACGTTCTCTCTTATTTTTTTTTTCAATGTGACCTGAACATTTTTTTTTCTTTTCTTTTCTTTCTTCAACGTGACCTGAGCGTGTTTTTTTTTTTTTTTCAACGTAACCTAATCTAATTTTTACATTATAATAATAAAAATAATAATATAAATTTTTATATATATATATATATATATATAATGTGATAAATTTTATATTATTTAATGAGTACAAATAAATCTATTTCTTACATATTATGTAACAAGGGTATAATAGTTAATTTATATAAATTATATTTTCCATCCTTCCCTTTTTCTCTCCAGCCAAACAAAAGAGTTTTTCATCCTTTCACTTTTCCATCCCTCCAACCGGACACACAAAAAGGAAAACTAAATATTTTCCATCCTTCCACAATTTTTCATTCTTCCACTTTTCCACTCCTCTTACCGAACAGACCCTTAAAGTTTGGATCTATTAGGTCTGGCACATCATCTCTTTGCCACAACTCCCATGCCTTAAATAGGCATCATTTGTATTAAGATTTTGTAAAGACATAAATGGTGAAGAAGATAACCAAAGTTGTAATAAGTTTAAAAAACTTACATATCCTACAAGGTTCAGTGGGCCATTGACTTGATAGAAGCTATTTTTCCTCCTACCACTTGCAGTTTCAAGCATTAAAACTCCAAAGCTGAAGACATCAGATTTTTTAGAAAAATTGCCTTCCATAGGTTACTCAGGACACATGTAACCACTGAGATAAACACCAATGATAACCTTTTAGTACTTCGTTGGATCATTGGAGTTGTAAGAACAACTAATTCATCTAACTAGCAAAATAACATGTTCTAACTTACTATGTCCCAACAATTCTATCAGTATTTGCTCCCAAACCATCACGCTTGAAAATTCTCGCCATATCAAAATCAGATATTTTGGCACACATGTTTTCGTCTAGCAAAATGTTACTAGCTTTCAAATCTCTATGTATTACTTTTAACCTTGAGTATTTGTGAAGGTAAAGTAGTCCTTGAGCAATCCCCTAAATGATGTTGACTCGTTCCAATCCAATAGATAATTTTTAGTTGGATCTGTCTTATAAGGAATAATGAAGTATGATGATTTCATTATACCCATAAATAAATTGATAATTTATTCAATGCACAATATGTAAAATTACATAAGAATAAAGTGAGAGTATTGCTAACCGAAGAGAAAGGAATCCAAACTTTTGTTGGGCATGTACTCATAAATCAACATCTTTTCCTCTCCTTGAAATCAACATCCCAGGAGTCTGATAAGATTCATGTGTTGGAGTTTAGCTATAAGTATTAGCTCATTTTTGAATTCCACTAATCCTTGTCCTGAATTTCTTGATAGCCGTCTTACTGCAATTTCTCGCTTCTCATGTAATACTCCCTTCAATTTATACAACAGCGATGGATTCAACATTGTCAATCATAAGCTAATAAACATCTTAATATTTTTAATATTTTTTTTTTCTTTTCGAAACATACCTTATAAATTGGTCCAAAACCACCTTCTCCAAGCTTAGTTTCTGGTGAGAAGTTATTTGTAGCTGCTGCAATACATGCAAAGCTGAACACTTTTATGTTATGTCTTGCATTTCCGTCGTTTTCAAGCTCATCTACATCTAATAATCTATCAGGTGTCGTGAGCTCAAGTAGGTGCTTCTCTTCCCTTCTTTGTAATACCAAAGTATACAAGTCATTCATAAAATTGTCCATCAAGTTTTGAACACAATGCAAAAATAATAATAAATAACTAAATAAATAATTATTTGTGATTCTATACCTCGTAGTTGATATATCCTCCATAAACAGCAAAAAGTGCCCAAGAAAAGCACAAGTACAGCAGTTACAATAACTGGTGCAATCCATTTCTTATTTCCTTCTGCATTCGATTTGCATATAGCATCAATTTATAGGCACAAATAAAATCATATTTAGTTTCCTTTCATGATCATGGTAAAAGATCAAGTCTTATGTATCGCCTTTCACTTTGATTGGACAAAAGTCGTAGTCATTGTTCATGTAAAAGGAAAAAAAATGATCGAAGGGTTACAGAAGATTCCAAGATTTTATTACAAAATTCATTAGAAGCAACAGGTATAATAACCAACTTTTTTTTTTTGGTAAACAATCTACATTCTTACAAAACCTTTGAAACTAGACTCTGTATATAACATTAGCAAATGAATCACTAGCCTTTCCACCGTGGTGGCCCTAGAATGTTGAAGTTCCTCCACATGAACTTTCTCTATAAACGAACCTCATCAGCAATATCGTGGAATTCTAGTAATCAACAACGACTAATTGTCAAAGAACTAAGTTGCAAAGAATTAACAGTAGTTCAGGCTCAAGGCAAGAAATTCTCAAAAGGTAATTCTGAACACCAAGAGAAACAGTAAAAGGAGAGGAATTTGGACCTCTTTGGCTCTTAAATTTGCTCATGTATAGCACTGTCTATCTCTCCATGTAGTAAGGGTTAGTTTATATAGGGAAATTTAATTAAAGCAGGTGGCATGGCAAAATTTTAACTCAAGCGAGAATTAAGCAAAGGTCTACTGAACTCTATTCTAAGCTTGCTCAAGTGAGAAAATTTTCGCTCTAACAAATCTTTAGAAGCTTGAAATCTTCAATATGCTTCTTGACTTAAATTTAATACAAACCAAACATGATTACATTACAATCCTCATAACAATAGAATTTGGCCAATAATCTAAAACCTAACAAAGTGAAAAATCTTTGGCTTTCCTCAAGCTAGTTGATCATTCACAATGGGTTTCTTTGGCCATGTTTAGGTCGCAACACCTGCAAATGTTTTAGAGTAAAATATTTTACCCTGAAATAAACAGAGCATTAAGATGGAGATGGGGTGAATGTTGTGGGAGAGGAGGGAGGGACACTAAAAGAGGCGGGCACTAGCAATTGTGACAGAAGGTAGTGGTTCTAAACTGTTTAGTTAGTGAGTACGTGGGAAAGTGAAATAGAATTTATTTAATTGTAATATACCATTTTTTTAAATGATGTCCAAATTACCATTTTATCAATATTTTATATATTTAATTGTTATAAAGGTGTCACCAAAGATGCACCCCGCAAACTTCTTGCACTGAAATTGATCAATAGTAAGTCTCATTTATGAGTATGGAAACCTCAAAACAATGAAAAGATTAATTTGCAACTAACCTAAAGACCAAGAAATGTATAACATTTTGGCCTTTTAACACAAATTTGTTTGGACTAATGGTGTACTTTTTTTTTGGTATAAGGACTAATGTTGTTAGAAGTTAGAACATATATCACCAACATGTTTATACTGTGCTACATATAGCAATTAAAATATTACTATACAAACATTATAGGATATAATTACTAAGATAATTGTAGTTTCACGTAAAGCATCATTTCGTACTCTTTAACCTTTATTTGAAGGATCTTCTTTCGTTAGAAGTTAGAACATATTTTAAAGCTGTACGGGAAACTCCATCGTCAAGAGCGAACTTTAAATTTCCTTCCCAATACAGGCATCCAGTTATTCCGTCTCCATTATAGCCCAGACAATCACAGTTATTTCAGCAAAGAGCTCTACAATCAGCAGGACCGATGCTTGTACTGTTATCATAAACACCGAGCTCCGCCTTATCTTGTAGACGATCAGGACCCCTATTTTTAAAGAATCCAGACATAAAGCCAAACGTTTGGTTATAACTCCTGCAGTTTGGTTGAGCCCATTCCTCGCAACCTTCTTTTTCCTTACCGTAACCATAACAGAAATCCATCGTCATCATTGCTATATCCCATTCAAACATTTGGCCCATGCAATCTAACCGCCATGACCATTTTCCTCGTTCCTCTGGGTCTAAATATAATTCTTCTTTAGCATCAGCAGAATACATGAAGTAATCCCCGTCCGCGTCGGTAAAATTATTGATAATGTATTCATGACCTTTATTGAAGGCAAGATATTCTAGGTAGAAGACTGTATGCCCGAGCTTGATAACCAATTGGCTTGTATGAAACGAGTACTCCAATTGGCTCGTCTTGGCTTCCCAATCAAGTGTGAATGGTCCTGATGCTGGATCATCTTGTGTCAACCATGAAGTAAGAGACCAATTACGCCCAGTTTTGTGATTGACACCTAATTTCATCCCAGGCAGAAGTGTGTCAGTGGGATGATCAAAGCTTTCCCACAACGAACTTTCAATAGAGCCATCAGAGTTCACTTCTCTTACTACTAAGTTGCCAGTATCTAGTAGAGTAACAATACTTGTGTTTTGAGTTTCACCTCCACCAGAATATATTACAAAAGGATCGCCTCCAAATCCAGTGGAATTAATCATCAACTTTCCCAGGTGATCAAGGGTAAGAAACAGTCCTGAACCATTTGAAATAGGTCCGTCTCGGTTGGCGATCCATACTGAGCGGTTGCCCCTATAATTTGTGTACCAAATGCCCAAGTAGTTTTTGCTGCTGTCCTGATCATAAGTGGGGTTGAAGAATCCCAGCGTGAACTTTCGTTTGGTGGAAACAAGGTACTGGGAGGAATTAAGAACATCGCCTTGCTGAAGCGTGTCTTCTGAAAGCTGCTGACAACAAGGATGACATGATAATTATAAGCAAGAAAGTTGGATAGAAGTGCCTTTCCTCTCTAGCCATTGTTGTACACAGCACAGGCACAGCTTAGTGCTAAACCTTGCAACTTATTAAAGGGGATAAATATTATTGGTGATACGAGCCCGTACATTATACTGAACTAGCATGTAGTCCGTACTTACGCATGAAAATATTAATAATTGTGATGATAAAATGTTCATCTTGGTAACTTCAGTTTCCACATTGAGCATTATGAATAGAGGTAACTTAACACCAACATTTAAAAATCAAATTGGACACATAGCACAAAATTAAACTACAATTAGAAATTGGACACATAGTACAAAATTAACGATAAGAACTGATCATTGAGCTTGGAATCTTCTTGAAGGCGCTAATGAAGCGGTAATGTATGAGAGTGTGAAGTAAGGAAAAGTGAGATTGAACATTGTGTTTGAATCCGGCTTTACTTTTAGAAATTCGAAAGGAGGAAGAAAGGGTAGTGTGTGGATTTAGTTGGTAAAGGTTGAGAGAGAAGGAGGAGACATGTGATGTCAATATGACATTAAGAGGAGATGATGTTTTACTTTTATAGTCTTTCTCGTTGGACTCTTTGGTTCTAGTAGTGGGATTAGAAGAGCTCCAAACTTTATTGAATTCACCCATAAAAGTGTGTAGGTGAGATGTTCTTGCTTAGGTCAATAAACATTATCATTGTGATTTTTTTGGCTTCTGTGTTAAATGTTAATGCATCATTTATTTGGGCACAAAAAATTAGAAAATTTTGATAAGATACTTGACACAAAATTGGAGTTCAATTTATAATCTAATTAGATTCATTGTGGTTTTCTTGGCTTCCGTGTTAAATGTTAATGCATCATTTATTTGGCAAAAAAAATTAGAAAATTTAGATAAGATACATATACAAAATTGAAGTCCAATTTAAAATTTAATTAATTTTTTTTTTTTTGAGTTTTGGTTAGGACAAGTGGCACAAAATTGAGAATTCAAATCTAGTTACATGGCACAAAATTGAAACTCTAATTTGAAATTATATTTGAGTTTTTCTCTGCTTTACTTATTATTATATATATAGATTCAATGGCAATAGCAGATGACGAGAGACTAGGCATGGGCAGACCCGGGCTTGGCCTCTCACCTCGTCCCCTCGAGTTTGACTGACTTCTCGAGTTGACTGACTTCATTCCTTTAATTAATGCAGGCCTAGGCGCTGCTTTGGTGTTGAGGTGAGGTCAGGTGCGCAAAAAAATATACCATGTAAGAGGGAGACCTGTTTGGTTTTTGCTAAGGTAGTATTCACTTTTTGTACGTACCTTTTTTATACTTAAATCTTGTATTTATTTTTTGTTTTCATCTATTTTTTTGATTAGTATCGATTATTGCTTTATCTTTTTCTTCACTTTTTTTTTTTATGACAACCACTAACACAGAGAGAGATCTTTAATGTGACAAGTCAATGATGGTCGGATCCATAAATTTTATTTTTTTACGAAAATGTCACTGTATTCATTTTTAAGAAAATAAAACCACCCAAAAATTGTATTCAATTTTTATATTTAAATCCTATTTTTTATACTAAAAATAAAAACTAAATACAAATACAAAGTGAAACAACTTTTTTTTTTGTGGTGGGTCCTATACAAAACTAAAAACAAATATAAAATACTCTCAATATTTGCTCAAACCAAATAGGCCCTATCTAATACATAACATACCTTCTTATGATGGGGGTTGAAGTTGAACATGCTAGGACCGGCTTGATGCATTTGAGAGTCTTAGATGAAAATTGAATTGAGATCTTTTATATATTTATATATGATATATATATATATATATATATATACACACACATACTACTTAAACTTTATTATTTTGTTTTAGATACAAAATTATTAAGAGAAATGCTAACGAGTGCCCTAAAGGCACTTGTTAATAATTCATTTAAAGAAAGTTTTGATTCCATTTTTATGGGAAATGATAAAAAATGTCAAAATATTAATTACTTTTTTTCATTTTCTATAAAAATTTTCTTTAAATAGATTATTAACTCGTTAGCATTTCCCAATTATTAATTATTAACGTAGATTTTTTTTTGTTAGAAAATCTATAGACACAAAATTTAAGAAGATCAAGGATCAATGTGAAAGACTTTCCAGCAATTTGAAAAACAATAGTTTGAACTTTCCAATGAAGTCCAGCTAAGAAGAGTGGTTGGTCATTCTTATTGCATTCACTTGCGTTGCTCATGCCGTGTCCTACGTAACAAATTCCAACATAGAACTTTAGATAAGATTACGAGAAATACTACGTTCACAACATTTTTCACAATATTTTCACAATAAATTCTAGTTGGCAGGTTGTTATTTGCTGTTACTAGTAGGTAAGAAAGTAATTTTAGTGTTGGATTTAAATTTAAAACCTGTAACAACCTGCCAACTAAGATTTGTTGTGAAAATGTTGTGAAAAATGTTGTGAACGTAGCAGTTCTCTAAGATTATTGTAAGCATAAAATATTTATTGAAGATCGAGGTAGTACCTAAGCATAAAATATTTAGGTCTTTCTTTGCTTGTTTTTTAAATTAACTAACGCTCCTTTGTTTCAATGGAAAACTTTGTGTAAAGATAGTTTTTCTTGTTTTTCAGTGTTTGGTAGCATAAAAAAATATGAGTCAAAGGAAAACTATTTTTGGTCAATAAAAAAAGTATGGCTTATTTTTAGAGATTGTTTTCCATAAATTTTTTTTGGAAAACAACTCTATCTTATAGCAAGTTAAATAAAGAAAGTTAAGAGGTTGTTTTTCAATTCATTTAAAGTTACTACCAAACATTGGAAAATGAGATAGTTTTATAGAAAATACATTTTAAAAAATGACTCATTTTCTAGAAAACATCATTGTTGAAACAAACAGAGCTACCTCCATTTCAATTTCCTTCTCTCCTATTTATTTGATTCTTAATTCACTTGTAAGGATATTTAGTCCAATCGTGCTTTATACTTGTATCGCTTGATCTTCTCTAAAAATGATGCTGTTTATTTGCTTTGATTTCATACACTTAGGTCCATAGGAGTAAAACTATTCAAACTCTTCGTATATCTTTATATTAAGTGCGAATTTTGAAAATTTAACCGTTGGATTATATGTTCAAATTATATCCTTTCACTACCAAAAAAAAGACTTTAGGCCGCGTTTGAAAAACGCGGCCTAAGGTCCTAAAAACGTGGCTATAGACTATGGCCGCGCTTTTTTAGGCTGCATTTTTAAATGCGGCCTAAACCCCGCGACTATAGGCATCCGGGGTCTATGGCCGCATTTTTAAAAACGCGGCCTAAGACGAAGGTATATGGCCGCGTTTAAAACGCGGCCTAAGACTAAGGTCAATGGCCGCGTTCTAAACGTGGCCTAAGACCATTCTACCTTAGGCCACGTTTAAAACGCGGCTACTGCCAAAAATATTCAAAAAAAAATTATTCTGAAAAAGCAATAAATATATTTATATTTATTGCTTTTTCAGAATAATTTTTTTTTTGAAAAATAATTCTGATTTTTTTTTTCTGGAAAAAAAACTAATAACACAGTAAATTTAAAATAAATTTGAAACAAACAAACACATAACCCAGCAAAATTAAAACAGAGCAAATTAAAACAAACAAACACAAACACATAAAACAGAGCAAATTAAAACACAGCAAACAATTTGAACACAAACACATTACATATTTAAACAAACACAAACCCAGCAAAAAATTTGAACACAAACACAACAATTATTTGAACACAAACCCACAAAAATTTTGAACACAAACAGCAGCACATGATTCAAAATTGAAACACTGAAAATCCTAAACAACTAAATCCAACAATAATATAACTAATACAAAATAATGTAAAGGCTAAATTTTTTTCCTGTAGTAACTAATCGGAACAAGAACAAGAACAAATACAAATCGGAACAAGAACATAAACAAATACAAATCCGAACAAGAACATAAAAAAATACAAATCGGAACAAGAACAAAATCCTAACCCAGCACTCTCCGATCTCAAAATCTCACTGTCCGAACCGACTCTCGAAGTCCTAACCCAGCACCAACAAGGACGTCGATCGGAGCTCCAAGGGTCCGATCTCCGAGCCTCGATCTCGGATCGGAGATCGGAGATGGAGGCTTGGATCTCCGATCGGATCGGACTCCATCTCCGAGCGGCGATCTCGGATCGGAGATCCAAGCGGCGATCTCGGATCGGAGATCCAAGCGGCGATCTCGGATCGGAGATCCAAGCCGCAATCTCGGATCGGAGATCCAAGCGGCGATCTCGGATCGGAGATCCAAGCGGCGATCTCGGATCGGAGATCCAAGCCGCGATCTCTGATCGGAGATCCAAGCCGCCATCTCCGATGTGTGTGGGAGACTCGGAGATAGAGGCGTTTTTGCAAATAATGTGAGGCTAGGGTTTTGGCTGAACCCGGTCTAAACAATATATATACAAAACCTAAAGCCGCGTGTCTAACACGCGGCTTTAGGCAAAATTGGGGCCGCGTTTTAAAAAAACGCGGCCCATGTCCAACTGAAGCCGCGTTTTGTCAATGCAGCTTCAGAAAACTCTTGAGGCCGCGTATGAAAACGCGGCCTTAGACCAAATAAGTGGGCCGCGTTTGCAAAAACGCGGCCCATTTAACGGGGCCTAAAGGGCCCGGTTTTTGTAGTGTTTCATGTTTGCAAAATTTCAAGAAGATAAAAAAATTAATTGCTATGTCATCAAACAAATGTTAAAATTTCAAGTTTTTATAATCTAAAATTGTGTATAAAAAATAAGCTTATTGATCAAATAATGAGTGTGAATTTTGAAAATCTAACTGTTGGATTATATGTTCAGATTATATTCTTTTATGTTTGCAAAATTTCAAGAAGATAAAAAAATTAATTGCTATGTCATCAAACAAATGCTAAAATTTCAAGTTTTTATAATTTAAAATTGTGTATAAAAAATTAGCTTATTGATCGAATAATAAATAATATCTGATTTGAAAGAAGTTTGATATGTATATTAAGAACATAAAAAATATGAAATTCAATTGTTAGATTTTCAAAATTCACACTGAATAAAATATGGGAAGTTTAAATAGTTTCTCTTCCAACTAGTTTAAAGAGAAATTTTGTTCGTGAGCTCCATAGTTTTCATAAGACATGGAACTAAGGGCATAGGTTGGTCTGGTTCAAAAAAGCAATCCTTAAGCACGCAATTACCATATGGTCACTGGTTAAGGGCAGATCAGACACTAGTGGGGAGTGTGCTGTGTGTTATGCAAAGAGTAGAAGATAAGGATTACTCTTTCTCTCTCTCTCTCTCTCTCTCTCTCTCTTCTGAACAAACATGGAAGCAGCAAGTTAGGGTACTAGCTAGCCAATGGATGACCAAACGACAATCTGTAAAATTATGCTTTCTGCAATAGTGTATTGTCTGTGGGAGGAGAAAACCACTAGAAAATTTCGATAGCAAAGTGATGTGTCCAGTGTTTATGATGAGGGTGGAATAGAGTTCAAATTGGTTACGACGAATTTACGGTCATGTTTAATTAAAAATTTATGTGTATTATCTTGTTGGTTGGGTTTTCGCTCTCTCAAATGGGCCTTTATCGTATGGTTGGGTTATTCGTTTTATCATTCAATTGCTTCATCAACGAAGTTACGTACTGTCCCACTAGTAAGTCTAGTTTTGAATCATGGCACGGCTATCTAACGGCTATTTTGGTGGGACACTCTTTACCATCTTTAGCAATGAAAAAAAAAAAAAAAGAGTGGCATCAGTGGACCATCCAAACAGCAAAACTCGGATACAATGAAAATATTATAATAAGGGAAATGTTAGTGCCCTTTATTGCGGGGTTTACCTAATAAAAATTTGGTATAAATTGATAAGGAGATTGAAAGTAATACTAAAGTGACAAGTGAAACTAAAAAAGTTAGCTTTATTAACTTTATATCTTATGAAGTTGGTCAAAAAATTGACATAAAGCAAAATAATTTGACATAAAATTGTTTATTAATGGGTACCTTATGGTATTTGTTAACACTATCCATAATAAATTTAAGGTGAATCTGTATTGCATATGTATGTTCTACATACATGTACGTGTGTTTTAGAAAGTTCTAAATTGAAAGCATAGTGATTCATGTTTATTTAGTAATGTAAATTTTATGTCATTGTTGGCAAATTTTTCTTATACTTATCTAATTTGCAGAGAGTTTAAGTTGAATTAAAATACCTTGTTTGAGTTGGAAATTTTGTAAATCTAAGTAGGTTATAATACATGTTTAATTCCACTTTGGTAATAGAAGAATGTTGTTTAATATCACTTTATAAGTGAGAAAGTGTTCCCAACATGAGTTTCTTGAAATTGAAATTATCTTTTTCAAGACATTTTATTCTTGAAAGTAGAGTTAATAGTATGGGCATTTTAGTAATTTGATATTACGAAATAAGTAATATTGAGAGAGAGAGAGAGAGAGAGAGAAATGGGTGTAAAAGTTGAAAAGTTACCCGTGTAATTTGAAATATTGTGAGTGTATGTACAAGAATATACCATTTTTTTTCCTTTTTTTTTACTTTGACACCAATAATTTTTTTAATATAAACAATATTTTTTTTTCCAAAATTTAAACAATATAATTTGAAACTATAATGATCATCGGACGATGATTGTTCTTTATACCTTTCTCCCATTAAGTCAAAATATTCACTTTTCTCCATTTTTAACAAAAATCCCACCATTTTTTACTTTAATTGAGTTATGTAAAATTATAATTGCTTATAAAGGAAGTGAATTTTTAAAAAGTTATAAATAACTGTTAGATATTATATATAATTTGAAATTTTATAGTAAGAAACTTACACAAAAATAAAAATAAGAACTTTTTATTTTTTTTATAGTTACAAATTGAAATTTTCGTTGGTTAGTAAGAACTTTAGATTTTTAGAGTAAAAGATTAAGATTAAATAATACCTTAACAAACTAATCACTCATAGTATCCTTCTCAAAAAAAAAAAAAAATCACTCATAGCAAGCTATTTAATAAAGTTTCACTTGGTTTAAAAAAAAAAAAAATCATGTATCACTCATAAATACATAAATCAAAGTTAGAAGTAACCTCTCTATTACCTTTTTTTTTTTTTTTGAAACTATATTTCCTTTTCATGCTTAGTAAAATATTCAAAAAAAAAATCAGTCCCTCATAAGTCATAATATATTAAAAAAAAATCAGTCTCTCTTACTATAAATTTTCTTGTATTTATATAGTTCGTTTAGCAAGCCCAAAAAATCATTTTTCTTTTTTGGGCTTTTTTTTTTTTTCCCAATAACTTTTAAAAAACGCCACGTAGGCGTAGCCCCCCAAAATTCAAATTTTGAGGTAACAACAAAAAAGCGCCCCAAACAAGAAAATGATGGTTGGGAAACGTTCAAATCTCATTTCCCCATCAATTCCAATTCCGTTGGCAATAACCAGAAAAGTCTTTCCCACACAGTCATACGCAGAAAACGAAAGAATAGACCAGAGAAAATCTGTTTCACTCAACCAAACATTTTCAAGAAAAATATCCCCACACACATTTACACTCTCACAGTAAACACACACACAGACTTTGAAAATCCAAGAGAGTTTAGGGAATGGAAAGAATATTAGAAGTAGTCTTTGAGTTTCAAATCTGAGAAAACTCAGAACTCAACAAAAAAACGATGTCGTTTGCACCAGAGAAACCTGAAAACCCTAGCCCGAAAAAACGACCACCAAGCTGGTCAGACCTGTGGCTCAAAAACACTAAGCCTCTCAAGCATGTTATCTTCACCATGCAACTCCAACCTCTCTCTTCTCCTATCACTCCCACCACTAAAAACAACAACAACAACAACAACAACAAAAACACCAGATCTCCCAAAATCCCCAAAACCCAAATCCCCATTTCCAATTTTCCCAAATTCCCAAACCCTAATTTCAATTACCCCAGATCCGAGTCCGACCCGACCCGGAAACTCTCCGACCAAACCCTGCTCCAAATTCTCTCCAAACTCCCAGATTCCAATCACAACTCGATCTCCCTTGTTTGCAAGCGCTGGCTTAACCTCCAAGGCCGTTTAGTTCGGACTCTAAAGCTCTTATCTTGGCACTTTCTCGAATCGGGTCGGCTGGTTTTTCGGTTCCCAAATCTGACCCATGTGGATTTGGTATCTGGGTGTTTCTTTTCTCCTCGGAATTCTGGGATTTTGTTGACAAATAGGGTGTTTTCGATGCATTTGGGATCCGGGTTTTCGACGAAATGGAATGAGCTTTGTGAGGATAGTTTGTTTCCCGTGGAGGTTATTGATAGAGGGTTGAAATTGCTTGCTTGTGGTTGTCCTAACTTGCGTAAGGTTTCGGTTATAGGAGCTAGTGAGTTAGGGGTTTTGAGTTTGGCAGAGGAGTGCATGACATTACAAGAGTTGGAATTGCATATGTGTAATGATGATGTTTTGCGTGGCATTGCAGCGTGTACTAATTTGCAAGTGTTGAGGTTGGTTGGGAATGTGGATGGGTTTTATGGGTCATTGGTTTCGGATATTGGATTGACTATATTGGCACAAGGGTGTAAGAGGTTGGTGAAGCTTGAGCTTTATGGTTGTGAGGGGAGTTTCGATGGGATTAAGGCGATTGGGCAGTGTTGTCAAATGTTGGAGGAATTGAGTATTTGTGATCATAGGATGGATGATGGGTGGTTGGCGGGGTTGTCGTATTGTGAGAATTTGAAGACATTGAGGTTTCAGTCATGTAAGAGGATTGATCCGAGTCCCGGGCCGGAAGATTATTTGGGCTGTTGCCCAGCCCTTGAACGGTTGCATTTGCACAAGTGTCACTTGAGGGATAAGAAGAGTGTGGGAGCGATGTTCATGGTGTGTGGGGCTGTGAGGGAGATGGTACTTCAGGATTGTTGGGGATTGGATAATGACATGTTCAGCTTAGCTAGTTGTTGCAGGTAATGGCTTCTTTTACTGTACTTCTAAAAAAAGGGGGTTCTTTTACTCTGTTTACCTTTTTAGCTACATAAAGCTACAAGGCAAATGAATTTATACTAGTGGCTGAAATTTTAGTATTTATAGTGTTTATTCACATTTGTAATGTTGTGTAAAGTTGATTCACTTGCTTACACAAACTATTTGAACCATGACATCCATGTGTCTTTTAGCTTCTAATCAATTTTATGCATAACATGCTGGATTACACTAATAATGATGCTAGGTTGTGGATTTTGCTATGGGCTCAACTGAATATAGGAATAACTATGTTTAGAGTTTCTTCCACTGACCTATGACTTGCCAGTATAACGTGTAATTATCTGGTGAACATTTATTAAGATTACTTATTAAATATCTGCATGAAGTGTTCTTCAATAGTAAGAATAATGGATCTTGTTTTTCTAACAGGAGGGTGGAATTCTTGTCTTTAGAGGGATGCTCATTGCTAACTACCGAAGGACTGGAGTCTGTAATTCTTTCCTGGAAGGAGCTTCAAAGCCTTAGAGTTGAATCCTGTAAGAATATAAAGGATAGTGAAATCTCTCCTTCACTCTCAACTTTGTTCTCTGTTTTTAAAGAGTTGCAATGGAGGCCAGATACAAAGTCTCTTCGTCCATCTAGTGTATTGGGGATTGTAATGGGAAAGAAAGGTGGTAAATTTTTCAAGAGGGAGCGTCTCTTTGTCCACTGATTCTTGTGGAGACTGGAATGGGAAAGAAAGGCAGTTCTTTCTAGAGAGTGTGAGACATGAAGTTGCACTTGAAAGCCAGAATCTGCAGCTTGAGCTTGCATAAGAGTTCTTGACTTCTTGTCGTGAAGGCTGTAACAATATTCTGTACTCATTATGGTAATTAGATGGTTAGAATAGATGCAGATGTTGACACAGGAAGATTGTAAACACGGTACATTTTGCCTTACACCCGTCTTATAGCTCATGTTTGGGTGCCCTTTTGCAACACAATTTTGATTTGCCACAGTGCAAATCTTCGCGTTCATGTCTATTCTCAAGTCTACAATGCTTTAATTGCTTATTACATTATCAAACTACCTTTTTCTCTAATAAATGCATCCCTTTCAGAAGTCGGTTTGTATTTACTAGATAAAAAGGTAGTATAAGAATTAAAAAAAAAAAAAAAAGATCAAATATCCTTGTTATATCATATATGTCTTGTTGCAGTTTATTATCTATCCAGGAGGCTTTTAAGCATGACAGACCTATATACTAATAATAAATTAACCATAGCTGAAGATTGGTTTTTGGAGGTAGGAAATCCATGGTGCTTTATTGCAAGTAATGCTGCATTAGGTTACTATGGTTTTGATTTATGACATGGTCATGTATTGTTTAAAGAATCAGCAAATTTGAGGGAGGCGAATTCAAAAAAGTGATGCTTATTTACTTCTCAAAAGAGATAAGAGTCAGGAGTAAACAACACTGGCTTTGCTAGAATCCGGGGCGGAGGCACATGTAACGTTGGGGGAGCCACCACCCCCCCTCCCCTCCAAAATCCCTTTATAATAATATATTAAAATAGGCCGGGTTCTTAAAATTGTAATGATTGGCTCCCACAAATCCTAGTCTACGTGAGTTTGCTTATTCTTTCCATTAATGTGGCGTTTAGTACAGGGTAATGTTTTAGAATTTTCAGGAATTTTCATGTTTGGTCGCAAATCACGCTAGGGAATCAGATGCCAGAGAAATTTGAATTCTCCCTTTAAACCCCTCTCAGTAGGAATGTAGATTTCATTTAAAACAGGTAGGAATCTAGATTCCCAAGCTTAAAGGAAATTGTATTTTTTATAAATTGGCAACTTTAACCCTTTTTTCTTATCATTTAAGCAATTAAGATAAAATATAAAACTAATCATCAATATCTTTTTTCTTATCTCTATCTTTTCCCACCAAAACAACATAAACAGGATAGACAATTCTGTTGATATAGTCTTTAACAAAGTTTTATTTAAGCTTCACGTGTGGAAAAAAAAAAATTTTTTTTTTGAAGGGAACCCTCCATTATTGCCAGGGTTGGGTTAAGCTATTTTAAAAATTATTATTAAGAATAAAACATATGAGAATTTAAATAGTTATTTTTGTATTGTACTTGCCATTTTGAAATGTTAGACTACAATTTTAATGAATTTTTCATAATTAATAGTTTATATTTTGTTTTTTATTATTTATTTAGAGGAAGATTTTTTTTAAAGGACTTGGTAGTTCATATTCAAATTTAAGGATAGAATGAGAAAAATAAATAATTAATTTAAGATTCTTAGGAATAAACCAAATATTAGTATTTCACATTCCTAAAAATCTTAAGAGATTTCCAATGAAACCAAATATAAGAATATTTACATTCCTAGGCATCCAAATTGCAAGGAATCACATTTTTAGAAATCTGAATATCAAGAGTAATGTGAATTCTCTCGTATCAAACGCCACATAAAATCAAACGATGACCATTTCAGTTAGTTTGCCCCACTGTTAGTTTATCAAGTAGACCCACCAATTAAAGCATAAACTTTTACCAAAGCCTAACAAATGCCTAGATGCCATGTGTCCTTTCTTTTTTATAAGTATATAAAAGTGCAGTGCATTGTGTTCCTTGCATCCAAAAGTGCACTGTATTGTTACCCAAAAAAAAAGTGCACTGTGCTCCTTTGTATATTTTATGCATTGGCAACACAAACTTATGAGTTTTCTTCTTCACAAATTTGATCTTTTCGTCATCATCTCATATTTTCCCTAGCTAATATTATTTTTTAATTTTAGTTTTAGATGCATTGGTTTGAGTTTAGAAATGATATTATTATATTTTAAATTTGATCATTTCGTATACCATATATTTATAAATTTAACATAGGAATATATAATTCGGCCCCCCAAGCAAAATATCCTGGCTACGTCTTGGCTAGAATAATGTTGAGATTGTAATTAACAATTTGACTGAACTAAGTATTGGAAGTGCAAAACCGCTTTTTATCTCGTCCATTTAGTATGACTTTATTGGAGAGAACCGCCGTAACTAAATGTTTTTTATCCTTTTACAAATTTATACTAATTATTAATAATTAAATTATAGTTGAAATTATATTATTTAAGTTAATCACATATATCAATTTTCATTTATGAAATTATAAAAATTATTTTTGCTAATCTTGTATTGTTTAAAACTATATATAGGTGATTTCAAATAATAATAATTTAATATATCTTATGGACTTATATATTAATCTCACTTAAAAAAAAAACTAATTTCATTAACTTAATCTCAAGTCTATTTATATATATATATATATATATATATATACATGTATTAGCTTATTTACGAACGCATTATTATATTTGAGTTTAACTTTGTTTTTAAATTAAAAAAGAAAAAAGAAAAAAAAAACTGTCAATAAACAAAATTTTCTGAGTATAAAACGACGCCGGTTCTAAAGGTCAAAAATAACCGACCGAAACCATTATAAGTCCTTCTCTTCCCTCGTTGCTCTCAGATTACACTCGCATCCGAGCACAGCGCCTCTCCCATAAAACCACCAAAAAAACGACGTCGTCAAAATCAGAAAAAATTTCTTAGGTCAGAAAAACCGAACCCAATTTGCTCCATCGACAACCCAAGGTGATTCTTTTAAGCTTTTTAAGGAGATGGTGAAGTTAGCCCATCATTATTTGTATCATATTTGTCTTTGGAATTTAACTTTAATTGCAAATTAGGTTCAATACCCAGTTTTTATTCTTCCACTTGTAGAGCTAAAAAATATGGGTGCTTTTGGTATGGTTTAAGCATATATGTTTGGAAAAAATGTTAATTAAAGAGAAGTAATTTAGACCCAACTGGGACAAATGCTATACATATTGTGGATTGGATTAATTTTTCAACTTTAGAGATGGATTATTGGAAAATTGTTGGTTTTTTGATAATATCCGCCAAAAGGCAAAAACTAGTTACCGGGTAATCCGAGTGCATTCACCCCTGATGGGCTAAGCAGTTTATGCTCATGCCCATGAGCTAAATTATCGATTTTTTTGATTACGTATGCCAAAAAGGCAAAAATCAGTTGCTGGGTAATCCAAGGGCATTTGCCCTTGAGAGGCTAAGCCGTTTATGCTCATGCCCATGAGCTAAATTATCGATTTTTTTGATAACGTATGCCAAAAAGGCAAAAAACAGTTGCCGGGTAATCCAAGGGCATTCACCCCTGATGGACTAAGCAGTTTATGCTCATGCTCATGCCCAGATGCTAAATTATTGATTTTTTATTGTTAATCATTGATCAATTAATGTTGTTTGGTCACTAATAGTTGTGTAGCGTGTCAAGAGCCTTATAGTTTAATTGGCACCTCTTAGTGTGTATAGTGGAAACGTCCAAATAGAGGAATTGGTTGGGGAATTTTTCTTCAAATGTTTGAAATATGGTACCGGCTTGTTTTTTGTGGCTTATTTGGTAGGAACACAATTCTCGTACTTTTGAAGACATTGAGAGATTTGTAGATCTTTTAGATTCTTTGCTAGCTAGGACTTTGTTTGACTGGTCTGGTATATGGGGTTTTACGTATTATATTACCGTGTTTGATTTCTTAATTTCTGTTAGCTCTTCTATTTGATTTGTTTGTATTCATCTCAAGTGCAGTGGGTTTACTATCGTAAACACATTGTACTTTTCTAATCAATAAAACTTCTATTACCTATAAAAAAAGGTTCGAATTTCCCCTCCTCCAACTATTGAATTATCAAAAAATAGTTGTGTAGTGTGGTTGTTGGGAACTCAGTTTCTTAGTTGTGCTCTGTTCTTCTTATGCTGCACGTGTTTTTGCATTAGGCCAGGGAGACTATTGAAACTTTGTTGTTCATAGTTAGATTTACATCCGGGCATGCTGATTTAACTGTGGGTCTGTGATAAGAAGTTTTAAACATTTAGTACGTAAACATCCTCATCACTTTCACTTCTTTATGTTAGAAGAAATTGGAATTTGGGAATTGCTTATGTTTCCAGTAGACATATTCTTGCTTATGTGTTGTATGAGTTTTTTAGTAACTTATAGTCACTTCTTGAGTACTAGCTGTTTATTCTTCCTGAATTTTACATGTTATGACTCAAGTATTTAATTTTTGGAGTCATTGAGATGATTTAGTCTTCACTTTAATTCTGACCAATTTTAAAATCTTGCACTTAAAAGCCCTTTATCAGATCTTTACTTTTTATTGGCAGGTTTGAACAGCCTAAAAGCAAATATTTTCATTTCTAGATGGCATTACAAGAGAAATTAGATAGATTCAAGAAGCAGCAAGAGAAGTGCCAATCGACCCTCACAAGTATTGCTGCATCTAACAAGGCCACAACACATAAATCCATGCCAGTACCAGCAGCACCTTCAGTCGCAAGAGCCCCTGCTCCTGCAGTCAAATTTTCAAATGATACAGAGAGACTTCAACATATCAACAGTATCCGGAAAGCCCCTGTAGGGGCCCAAATGAAGCGTGTTATAAATCTTCTACTGGAGGTTCGTATTCAACTATGTTATCCTTCATTAATTTGTATGTGTTCCTTGATGCAATTATTTGTGTTGCCGTTTGATTTACAATGCTGAATGCTCTTAATGGATGGTGTTTATTTCTGACTTGAGTTGGGGAAAATTCAGATCCTAATGTGTCTTATTTTGTGCAGTTGTCAGGTCAATGTTAATTTGGAAAAGAGCAAGATGGTCTAGTGTATAATTGTGTTATTATCTGTGATTTATATCGATCTTTTTAAAGAGTAATTATATTATTATGCGCATTCACTTAACTGGCCTACTTTTTTTTCCTCAATTAATTGGGATGGGAAACTAGAAACCTTGTTTGTATGACATTGATTTCATGGGAAAACCAATACTACTTAATTGATTGATGTGCTTCCAATTGAAGGTAATTATAAATTATATAGATGCTTGGTGGCAATTTGTAGTTGTATTTTTAGTTTACTGTAATAATGGGGTATGTCACTTGTCCCCCTTCTTCTGACTTTTGTGACATTGTTAGGAGAAGACACATGGCATTTCCGTTACATGCAGCATTACAATCACAGTTTGTGGGTTCCACACGCTGTGATTGTGATGCTTCATGTAGTGGAAACATAATCTACTTTTTCCATCGATAGAGGTCAATGTGAGTTCCAGTAGGTAGGACCAGGTGAATGCTATTAAGCACTAGTTTAATGCTCCTTGTGTTTGCAGACAAGGCAAGCCTTTACCCCGGAACAAATTAATGAAGTCACTTATGTTGATATCAATGCCAACAAAGCTGTATTTGATAGTTTGAGGAATAACCTGAAAGTCAACTATGACGGGAAGCGTTTCTCTTACAAGGTAACTTTAAAGTTATTTAGCTGCAGATCTTCATGGGCTGATAGCTTTTAAGTTGCACTCAGCCTTTTTCTTTATACCTCTTTCATGGTAGATGACTTTTTGACTTTCCTTTGTCCACAGTCCAAGCATGATTTGAGGGACAAGGAACAACTTCTTTACTTAATAAGGAAATTCGTATGGGGCATTGCTGTCATTGATCTTAAGGACGCGTACCCTACTGTGATGGAAGACTTGCAGGTAATGCAATATGTGTTGATAATACCATGAGAAATTTGTTTATATTAATCTCTGAAAAGAACTGCTGGCTCTTCTAGCCTAGCATGTGCTTCCTCCATTCTGTAAAACAAGAGAAAAGAGAAGGGGGGGGGGGGGGGGGGGATGTCTCAGGGAGCAGTGGGAGGTGAAAGGCTATTTGATGCAGCACACAATTTCAAAGGAATTGAGAATCAATAAGAACTGGGGAAAGAGAGTTAAAAAAAAGGTTGGCCTTGGAGATCCAGGCAGAGTTTACTTGTTTTTGAAAGAAGCCATTGAAGTATTCGTGTGTTTTCTGACGTTGGATGCTTAGATTAGTTTTCTCAAAAGTTGATTTTCCTTGCAAAAGCAGGAGTGGCAGCTTTTGAGGTGTATTTGAGGAGTGGTGTGATTTCTCAATGGTTGTATTTTGATTTTTGTAATTTTGTTTTCCCCTTTATTCTGTGACTTTGTTTTCTTCCTTTTCTTTATCAGCTTTCTCTCTCTTGCTTGCTCTTTGTTTTAGCATTCAGGAAAGTCTTTTCCTTCTAATGATTATCTTGTATCTTGTAAGTGAAAACTATCAGCATCTTCATTTTTCAATAAAAAGTTTAGTGGTGGTCATGTGTCAGTTCTGTGTAGTGTAATTATATTTAGACATTGATACTAAGTGAGAATACAGTCACTTACCTGTTCCCTCTTGCCATAAAAGTTTGTGAATTCATTCTTCTTTAGGCTTTGAAAGCTGCGGGTCAGATATGGCTGCTATCAAACTTTGATTCACAGGAAGACATTGCTTACCCAAATGACCCCAGGGTGCCCATCAAAGTGGATGATGACCTTAAGCAGCTATTTCTGGGGATTGAATTGCCTCGTGATATGATTGACATCGAGAGGGATCTTCAGAAGAATGGGATGAAGCCTGCCACCAACACTGCTCAGAGAAGGGCCAGTACAGAGGTTCAAGGCATGTCCTCCAAGCCCAAGCCAAAGAAGAAGAAGCACGAGATCACCAAGAGGACAAAGCTGACTAATGCCCATCTTCCAGAGCTTTTCCGACACCTAGATAAAAAATCTTGATGTATTGAACAACGGATTGAAGCTCAATTGTAGGATGGATACAACATGCTCTTATGCTAGTTGCATGGGTTATGTAGAAGGGAAGTGTTCCTAGCAGCTTAACTCCAAATTGATGGCTCTTGCTAGAGTTGTACACAACAGTTCATTGCTGTTTTATACGTCTGTTCTTGTAGTAGTAGTAGTAGTATTCAAGCCCAATAACAAATGAATTTATCGCCTGGATCTAGGTTAAATTTGGAAAAACAAAAATACAGTACATATATGCATGGCAAGGAAATGGAAAAATTAATAGTATAGCAACTAACAAGACCTGTAATAGAAAGAAAGATGATGACTTACCAGTCCAAGACCACCTTCATTAGAATCATTGCAATTAGTGTTACTGTGAGCCATACATGCTTTATCTTTGAATACGCTTGGAGTGTGGTACATCATTATAGCAACCTTCATCACTAGGTCTAGCCTCATCATATTCATCACGGCTTCACTTAAGTTTGCTATCTTCTCTTACCACTGTTGAATTGTCAAGATCATATTCATGAGTAAAACCAACACCCTCATAATGAGGGATGCAGCTACTGTTGCAGCTTTGACCCATCATTTCTCCCATATCTTCAATGTCTTGCTTGTATACCATACGAAACCCACATTTCTTAACCTCAAAGCAAGGGTTGTGAGGCTTTGGAATTCTAACCCCCATTTGAATCAATTCATTCTCATCAGTTTGACTCAATACTGCTCTCACGTTCTCATAAAAACAATGAGAGGGAAAATAGAGCATCCAAAGGTGAAGTGAGTCAATATGACCAAAAGTATTTACAAAATAAGCCGACTCTCTTGCACCTTCATGTTTATTGACTTCAATATAACAATCAAAACAACAAAGACTGTTTGGATGAAGATTGTGGAATGACAAAACAAAGCACACAGCCATTCCCATCCACTCTTTCAAACGAGTAACCTGTGCATTCACTATATTCCCCACACTTTGATAGCTAAACCATTTTGAAATTTCACTTCCAGGAATAAGAAGTCTACAGGCAGCCTGAGGTCTTTTATTTTTAGGTGCACTACAGAGTCCCTGAAACATACAAGCTTTTGATGTTTAGAATTTAGCAAGTTACACCTAATTTAACTTTAAGGCCTAAATTTTATACATGTTTATGATTAAATACAAGATTTTTAATATGGGTATATTACACCACCTTCCCCTGAAGTTTTACCAAATCACACTTCACCTTTTGAGGTTTGGAACTTTGTATAAATAGTTAAATACAACTTTATTAGGTTTTTACAAATGGAATTGAGAGGACTTGGATTTAAATGTTGCATTTATGCAATCAAATGGGAGAATTTCGTTATACAAGCGTTTGGGAGAGTGTCATTTTAGTAACCTCAAAGGAGAATGATATACTTTGCCCTTCTAGTTTTGTCAATTAAAGTCAAAATGTATGAACTCATTTCAATATAAGTCATGTCCATCTCATTATTAATTTTTGTTATTTTGGACAGCAACAAAGCAGATAAATGTAGGAAATCATTTTTAAACTTTGTATTTCACCCATGGTTTGTTGATAAATCAATTTGGCATTCATTGACTTGAGAGAATAGAGAACGAAAGCTTTGCTTGTAGTAAGAAAGTGATCACCTCAAAATCAAAATTGATTACCTAGATAAAATAAATAAATTTCAGCAATTTCCCATTTTTCCTCTTCTGCATTGTTGCCTAGATTAAGGTATATGAATAACAGATATGGAAATATGCATCAAATTGAAACAGTTTCATATATTTAGGACTTTATTTGATAAAATTAAAACCTAGAACGTAATATGAAACAAACAATGTATACTCTCTTAGCCTTTTATATAATTTCCCCTTTATAATATATATATATATATATATATAGAGAGAGAGAGAGAGAGAGAGAGAGAGACCTGAGCATCTGCTGATAGCATTCTAAAAAACACGTTGCTTCGGTGTTGAATGTCAGCCAATTTGAAGCAATTGGAGAGAATTAGAGATGGCGGGTATAGTTTGTCTTGCGTTGATCTATTTGGTAATGTTTCCAATGAGGTACAATTTTCTGCAACAACAACTGAAGTGCTTGATGGAAGTTGTGGCAATGAACGAAGCCTCGTGCAATGCGTCAAAAAAATATTCTTCGACTTAGATAGTTGAATGATGTTTTCAGGAAGACAATCAAAATTATTTCCACATGCCTTTTAATGTAGTAGTGGTACACATGTGTCTTGAGCTCAAGCTTATAAGGTACATGTGGGAGGCGTCTCTCTCCGATGTAGGATTGAACAAAACCTTGAGGACAAGGCTCAACGCTGTTTCCAAAGAGGACAAATCCTTCTAATGTCGGGGTGGGGCGAAAATCCCTCCCACAGTTGTGATCAAGCATATACATATATACTTAGTTAATGACTATAACAAAATGTATTTTTAGCGACGAAAATTTTCATTACTAAAAGTCCAATATTTCGTCGCCTAGTATCTTTAGTGACGAATTCTTCTTTTTAGTGACAAAATTCATTTCGTCGCTATAGCCTTGTAGCTAAAAGTATTGGTGACGAAAACTTTCAACAAATTTCGTCGCTAAAGATCTGAGTTGTCTTAAAATAAAAACACTTTTAGCGACGAAATTATTTCGTTGCTAAATATTTTCCTCGTTAAAAATACTATTCAGCGACAAAACTATTTCATCGCTACATGTACCTTATTTTATTAAATAATTTTTAGCGACAAAATATTTTTGTTGTTAAAACTATTTTTAAGAATATTCGGGTACTTATAGCGATGACTATTTTCGTCGCTAAAACTATTGTCTGAAAAATTCAGCTATATTTAGCTACAAAAATTTTCATTGCTGAAAGTGTTTTTTATAAATTCAGTTACATTTAGCGACGAAAAATTTTGTCACTAAATGTAGCTAAATGTGATGGAAAAATTTGTCACTAAAGCTACTTATCTATTTTCATTTTTTCCCTGTATATAACTGTCAGTTCGTTTAGACCCCTTAAACCCAACAGATTAACCTAGTGAATTATCCAAGTGATTAACTTAGGTAATTTAATTAAATCTAGGTTAACACAAATATATCAAAAACAATAAAGCAGCGGAAATTAAATAACACAAAGATCTGATGACCCAGGAAAACCAAACCGGTAAAAAACCTGGGGAGGATTTAACCTAGCTATCCTCAAGGTAAAACTGAATCCACTATGAAAGAATCGAAGTTTACACAATAAGACTTAGACCACTAACATCCTATTGCTACCCAAGTGTAGGAAACATACTACCATGACCCCATGATAGCTCCGAGATCCACGGACTCCTTCTTTCCTTGAATTCTTCAGCAAATCACAAGCGCACCTGCTTGTATATCTTTATGCTCTTTTGATTCTGCAACTGTATTGATTTATCAAGCTCTAGACATAAGTCTCAAGTTTGTAAACCCTAAGTGTATGTGAAGGTAAACACCTCTAGATCTCACAATGAGATTCACAAACACAGCATTCAGAACTCTAAAAACGTGGCTAGGGTTTTCCCTTTTATACTTAGGGCAAAACATAAAACCCTATACATTAAATGGACTAGGGCTGAGTTGGAATTTTCTGCAGAAAAATGATCTGCCCGATTTTCGATCGATCGAGCCTAATTTTCGATCGATCGAGTCTGGCAGAAAGTGAACAGTTACTTCTGCAGTAAACTCGATTCCAACTTAACATAAAAAACCATACTTTGAGCATAGTCTAACACAAGACTAAACATTGTTTTGATCATGGTTTGCCAACATTACAAATTGAAGTTCTAATACATTAGTTCCTAATTCTTAGAACCTAACAAACTCCCCTTTTGGCAATCCGTGACAAAACACAGACTTAACAAAAAACTCAAAGTTCACAAATTGAAATAGCCCATTACAAAATAAATAGCCACTTAAACAATTCAACCTAAACTAATATCTAACAGTTGCAAGGTAGACAGCAGCTCGACTGAAAACAACCTGTATATTCCTGTAACACTTAACAAACACATAAACGCATGTGTGGAAGAAAAAAACAAGGAATATAAAATAAACTTCTTGATTTCACATAACACAAAATAAAGACATATATCATGAATAACATCATAAATATAAATCAATAAGCAATGAAGTATAGTGAAATAAGAAACATATCAGTAACCAATGTATCACAAAATATATATCCTAATCAAGAGCCAAAAAAGTAAATACAAGGTGAAGCGCCTAGATACAATCTAATAACTCCACAAGCTCCAAAGTATCACTCAAAGCTACAAAAGCTCAAAACTCCCCCTAAAACAAAAATCTCCTCTACAACAAACTCCAAGATATCCAATATGCACTCCCCCTTTTTGTGACGAATTGCCAAAGGGCACTCACTCATCATCAAAAGGAGGTGGAGGAGAACAATGAGAACTCGCCAAATCCACTCGCAGGGCACGTAGCTCATCAAGGATGTCCACCAAAAGCTGACCATGAGCCGCCTGAACGGTCATGACAGTATCCAAAGTGCGACGAAGGTCTGAAACCTCATCAAACGGTGGAGGAACATCAGCAGCAGCAGCAGCAGTAGCAGGATCAGCAGAAGGCTCAGCTGTAGGAACATCTGTAGAAGAAGAGGGGGGTGGAGTGACACCGGAAGGTTCTACCCGAGGACGCTTAGAGCTAGCTCGAAGTTGAGCAGCCCTTTGCCTCAAAAAGGTAGCACCAATAGGAGCAATAATATGAACAGGCTCAGAAACAGAAAAATCATCTAGACCAAGAAAAAAGAGAATCCTATGAATGAAGATAGAAAAGAATAAAGCATGAGCCGTAGAGCTAGACCGATGAACCTCGTTCAAAGAACGAAGGAACAAATGAGGAAAACTGATAGGAGCATCAGTAACAAGCGCTTACAAAAAGATACATCGCTCAAGAGGGATGGTGTGGACATGAGAAATAGGCCACAAAGAATGACACACTATCCTAAAGAAAAGATAGTGAAGCTCGGAAAGCTCAGCAGAAGTGATCCGAGGATCAGAACCCCACTGGATAGAAGATCCAGTGATGTATGACAACACGTCATCAAGAGGTGGAGACTCCTCATAAGGAAAAACGGGATGGTCAACAATGGGCACCTCAAGAGCATCAGACACTACCTGAGGGGTAATGCGATACTCCACACCACGTAACCACACCTTTACCAAGGTGTCGTTATCGTAGACATGGATAGAGAGATTCGAATAGAACTCTCTAATCAAAGAAGCAGGAGGAGGATGCTCAAAATCGAGTAGAGGTAACCAACCCTGACGCTCAAAGTTCCGTCTCACCTCAGGATCAACCTCATCTAAAATGACCCTACGCTCACCCCAAATTTGACGCCTAAGATTAAGGGTCTCATAGGTCTCTTGGTTCTGGGCACTAGGAAACCGATCACTATCGAAAGAAGGTGAAGGGTCAGAAGTCCTACGGGCTCTAGTTTTCCTAGGCATGGTGCTAAGGAAAGAACAAAGAAACACAGCAAGAGAAGAGCAAAAACCAAAAACCAAGGGCAGAATGCAAGTTAGCACAACATAAAATATAGAAAATAGCAAATCTATATGATGCATGAGCATGAACACCAAATGAAGCATGTACTAATGCAGTAACAAGTTCAATTATGACCCAAATTAACAGAATTGGCTTGAGCATGTAATATGTATCAAAAATACCCAATTTGAAAAACCCAATTTTTCAAAACACAAAAAATTGATAAATTGATCAACACAACAGTTAATTAACTTAATATAAGGATCAAATTAATCAATCTAACAAGCCAATTTCATCAATTTAACTCAAATTGAACAAAACCCCAAATTTTTCCCAATTTCGAGCCCTAGAAGTTCAAATTTTCCACAAATCACAAAAATAATCAAATTAAACTACTTGTAGTGCTTATGTGTAGTGTCCCCACAAAAACCCATGAAAAATTTGAGAAAGAAACACTCAAAATCAATTCCAAATTTGCCAAAATAAAAATTCCGAAAATACCCAAAAATGCATGAAAAAAATGCATGAGACATGAAAATAAATTCAAAAAGAGAGGCAAAAACGTCTTACCAGCCTTGGGAGAGAGAGATTAGGCAAAAGAATTGGAAGAAAACGACAAAATCTCCAAGAAAAGTGCTTGACCGGTTGGTAGGGAGACAAATACTTTTGAAAAAGTTATGAAAGGTAAAGAATCACGTGGAAAAAGACCCTTTTTAAAACCAGTCATCCCGATTTTTGATTGATCGAAAATTACATTCGATCGATCGAAAACAGCTTCGATTGATCCAAATTCAACTTGGATCGATCGAGTCAACCAGAAACTTTTCCATTGATTTTGAAACATTTTCGATCGGTCAAAAATCAGTTTCGATCGATCGAAATTCTGGAAAAATTAATTTTTTGAAAAAACACACCAATTTCAGTGCAGTCTCTTCTCAAAGCATCAGATTTTATGAGAAAAATGCATGAGTATGAGATGAGATGTTTTCCAAAAAAACATGAATTCAACCCAGATTTCTCAAAGCAAAATTTTCTTTCAATACCAAAAAAAATCAAACAAGCAAACATGTTCTGCATCAATTTTCAGAAATTCTCAAACCTGGTTGGTCAGACCAAAGAACACACACAAACATGTACACAGTTTAGCAAAGAATAACTTGTGTAGTGTGTGCAACTAGCATAGGTTTGAGAAACATGTGAGGGGATATGCACATAGAGATCAATCACAATTTCTACAAAATCCATCATATGAATTTGAAAGAGACAATTCCTTAAAGAGTTACATCATATAACTCCCACATCTCCTAGAATAAAAGCTTGCAATCATGTAAGTTTCTTGATTTACCTCAACATTAATATTCAATTTTAATTGATTAGAAACTTAATAATAGCCGGGATAATGTACACACCAATTTTATTTGAATTGTGATATTATTATAGCCCAATAATGTACACACCAATTTTAATTAGAGGCTACACCTTATGTTCTTTTTGTGCATGTGCTACACTTTCTCGAGCACAAAATCTTACGATATGCACTAAGGTGTTCATGATTGGCTAATAAACAGTGGTGAGATGGTTATTTATACTTTTCTCAATAAGTTCAAGTTCGACAATCAAAGACATACGACTTCAAAATCAAGATCATGTGATCAACAAATATAGCATCTTCCCACACAACATGCACAACAAAACTTTAGCTAGTAAAGTGTAATAGTAATAAGTGCATCAAAGCTAAACAAGGTACATACATATGATATGTAAAATTTGATTGACAAACCTTGTCTTCAAATTCAAGAAAAAATAGCAAAAACACAATTTGCAAAAAAAAAATTTTTTTTTTTATTATATCAAAGAAACAAACATCCTAGAATGAAATGCATGAATGTAATGCAATGCAAATCCTAGAAACAGAGGTCACAAAAGATAGAGTAATGAAGCACAAGGACCATGTCAGACAGACTCAATTAGATTGAGCCTTTTGCATCCAAAACTTTTTAGATGCAACTCTTGCATTGGAGTTATGATTCACATTAGAATTCTGAGCAACTCCAGGATTAGAATAAAGGTTTAACGCCTTCACCAATTCACCAATAAGTACCATAGGATCATGTGCTTGGGGCACAAGTACTCTAGGTTTATTTGCTCGCTTCGCAGCTTGCAATTTAAAACAATTTGGACGAATGTGTCCAGATTTTCCACAAAAATGACAAACCTATGCAGGCTTATCATGCAACTTGCCCTTAGTAGAAGTAGAAGCTCTAGAATGAGAACCTTGAAGATCAACCCTAATCTTTCTAGGTGGAGTAACATCTATAGGTTTGACAGGTTCACTCACCAAGGGTTTGACAATCTCACTCTTAGGAGGTTCAGAAGACGGGAAAAACTTAGTGGAAGAAGGTTCAGGCACAGAGAAGCTATCCACAAAACCTAAACCAGTTTTATCAGAAGGAGACTTTTGAACACTCAGCATGTGATCAAGTTTGGAGCTTGCAGACCTATTAGTTTGTTCTCTAGCAACAGATAAATCAAGTTCCAAACATTTAACTTTATCAAGTAAGAGCATGTTCTCAATTTTCACATTATTCAAAAGCTCATTTGCATCAAACAATTTCACAAGTAAATTTTTCTTTTCAAGTTCCAAAGATGCAATTTTCTTCAAGCCTAACTCAATATTCATGGCATCCTTTGCAGCAACTTTGCAAAGTTTATTATAGGCTTCCTGTAAATCTGCATCCTCAGAGAGTTCCCCATCAGAAGGGTTCTCTTCAACAGACATGCTTTCATTAACTACAGTAGTAGCAGTGAAAGCAATGAAATTTCCATCCTCATCACTAGCGGATTCATTGTCAGAAACTTCATCATCACTAAGGGTTACAGCCATAGCTTTACCCTTAGACCTCAAGTATGTAGGACATTCAGATTTCAAATGACCATACCCTTGACAACCATAACATTGTTGTCCCAAAGAATTATTAGAAGGCTGACCTACTTTCTCCTTAGGTTTTTCAGTGTTATTGACCTTAGTGGGATCATTCATCCTAAAATTTCTAGGTTCAACAGTGTTTTTGCCTCTTGCCCTTCTGTTATTGTTCCTAAGAAAGTTTCTAAAGTTCTTGGCAAGATAGGCAATCTCTGTAGCAGAGAGTTCATCATCAAATCCACCATCCTCAACATCATCAACAGACTTAAGAGCCATTGATTTGGATTTGTTAGTCTTAGGGAGGTCTAACTCATAGGACTGAAGAGATCCTACAAGTTCTTCAACAGGGATGGAGTCCACATCCTTGCTCTCAGTGATGGCAGTCACTTTGAGTTTAAAATCCTCAGTCAAAGATCTAAGAATCTTCCTAACAATTTTAGGTTGATCATAGATTTCACCCAAATTATAAGCAGAATTAACAATATCATTCAATTTAGCATAGAATTCATCAAAAGATTCATCATCATTCATTCTAATGCTTTCAAATCTAGTAGTTAATTGCTGCAATTTATTTATCTTAATTGCCTTTGTGCCTTCATGCACAGTCTAGAGGATTTTCCAAGCAGTATGAGCAACCTCAACATTAGAGATTCTCTTAAATTCCTCCATTGAGATAGCATTAAAAATAGCATTTATAGCTTTGCTATTGAAAGCAACTGCCTCCTTTTGAGAAGTTTGCCACTCACTCACAGGAGTAGTGGGCTTCTCCCATCCGTACTCAACGGAATTCCAAACTCTCTCATCAATGGATTTCAGGAATGCTTTCATCTTTATTTTCCAATAAGCATAGTTGTTTCCATCAAAGTGAGGTGGAACAACAAGAGAGTGTCCGTGTTCCATGACAACAGGGGTCAAGGATCAGCTAAAAGATCAAAGGATCAAAAACAAAAGCTACCCGCTCTGATACCACTTGTCAGTTCGTTTAGACCCCTTAAACCCAACAGATTAACCTAGTGAATTATCCAAGTGATTAACTTAGGTAATTTAATTAAATCTAGGTTAACACAAATTTATCAAAAACAATAAAGCAGCGGAAATTAAATAACACAAAGATCTGATGACCCAGGAAAACCAAACCGGTAAAAAACCTGGGGAGGATTTAACCTAGCTATCCTCAAGGTAAAACTGAATCCACTATGAAAGAATCAAAGTTTACACAATAAGACTTAGACCACTAACATCCTATTGCTACCCAAGTGTAGGAAACATACTACCATGACCCCATGATAGCTCCGAGATCCACGGACTCCTTCTTTCCTTGAATTCTTCAGCAAATCACAAGCGCACCTGCTTGTATATCTTTATGCTCTTTTGATTCTGCAACTGTATTGATTTATCAAGCTCTAGACATAAGTCTCAAGTTTGTAAACCCTAAGTGTATGTGAAGGTAAACACCTCTAGATCTCACAATGAGATTCACAAACACAGCATTCAGAACTCTAAAAACGTGGCTAGGGTTTTCCCTTTTATACTTAGGGCAAAACATAAAACCCTATACATTAAATGGACTAGGGCTGAGTTGGAATTTTCTGCAGAAAAACGATCTGCCCGATTTTCGATCGATTGAGCCTAATTTTCGATCGATCGAGTCTGGCAGAAAGTGAACAGTTACTTCTGCAGTAAACTCGATTCCAACTTAACATAAAAAACCATACTTTGAGCAAAGTCTAACACAAGACTAAACATTGTTTTGATCATGGTTTGCCAACATTACAAATTGAAGTTCTAATACATTAGTTTCCAATTCTTAGAACCTAACAATAACCAGTCATTACATTATTAACTCCTTATACTTGAATAACACATTTATGTCAACTACACATTTATAAGAAAATGATCCATACATTCCAACTGTAAAAATAAAACAAGTATTCTATTCAATCCATCCATACAAATTGTTTCCAACACATACAATAATACAAGATGTTTTATAACATACAATAACATAAAATACTAAGCACTAAAAGAAGATGTCCTCAAACGTTTTCAAGTAGTGCCAAAAGAAAATGCCCTAAAAGCCACCAATAATAAATCTACACAAATGTAAAAACAATACTACATTAAAATTGTAAAGTAAAAACATTAACTATGTTATAAGAAACATCTTTTAGATTCACTACATAACAAGTCAGCCCTTTTGTAAAAATCATTTGGACCATGAAAAGTTATCTAATTAACTTGAAATTAAATATGGACAAGCTCTTATATGTGTAGTATGTACCATAAAAAATTCAGCACAAAATAATTTTTCTATAATTTATTAAAAATTACGTATTGCGGCTGACTCAAATTTCCCTTTGACAGATTTAGGTTCCCAAAAGAAAATTGCTATAGTTTTAAGACTAGCCCAAATGCTTTGAGACTTTATTCACATTAAAACTATATGTTAAAGAATATTAAAAAAATTGAATGAAACCCTTTATCTCATATAAACAAATACCACAACAACAAATCAAGAAACCAAAACTCATAAATCATAGAGACAAATAATCAAGGAAAATTACCTTGGAATCATGTTGGGAGAAGGAAAAAGTTATCATAACTTTTGATAGAGTTTAGAACGTGTTTTTGTGTTAAAATCTCATTTCTCTCCCCTATGTGTGTTTGTTTCTCGAAAAAAGGAAAAAAAAAAAAGGTTAGTAGAAAAAAGACCAAGAGCCTTCTAATTAACTCAATGACATACCTAAATATTTCAACAGAGATGTCCATAATTTGAATATGCTCTCCCTCACTTAAAAATGTGTATTTAAAAAACAAATAAATAAAAAAAATTGGACCAAGTCAAAACTATTATTATTTTTATACATGTACACTATATATATTATGATAAATATTAGTATAAAAAATTATAAATATAGTTCAAGACATGAAAAAAAAATCTATTTATGTGCTATAGTAGCCTCAAATGAGAAAACAAATCCCAAATTTTAAATCTACCACAAAACTTAATTGGGAAAGCAATTGATTTGAGTATAGGGAGGTCATTTGAAAAATAAACTCAAAATCTGTCAGAGATCATTTGATGGAAAGTGTGTCACATTCAGTCTATGGAAATTGATAGGGCTTGAATGCCGTTGGGAGAAAATTTTGTAGTATGGAATTTATCTGGGGCAACCAAGACGAGTATGCAACATTTCAAAAATTTGGGCCGAAGAGCCATGCCCTCTTAATTTGTGCTAATCCGTCCCTATCTAGGGCACCATCATTAAAAAAATTTATATAATTTTGTTGAGCACATTTCTATGGAAATTATTATTGGCACATAACGGATGTCATCTTACTTCCATCAAAGAGAAATTTATTGGGTCTAACTATATTGGGATGCAACAAAAGCATATAAATAAATACTAAATGCCTTGAATCCAATAAAACCACTAAAACCCCTAGACCTGATGGTCTACATGAAGGATTTATTTTTTATTTATTTTTATGGTTTGTGGACGATTGTGGGAGATTTTGTAAAAGTGGAGGTCAAAAATATCTTTTCTAATAAATGCATCCCCTAGTATCTAAATAAAGCCTTAATCTATCTAATCCCAAAAGTAAATAGCCCAAAACCATTAACCTATACCGCCCCATAAGCCTTTGTAACACAATATGTAAAATTGTGTCCAACATTTTGTTTTAAGATTAAGAGAAAAGTTAACGGATGTCTTAAGGGCATTAGTTTAGGAAATATTTTTAGAAACTTTTATAAAAAAAAAACTGATTTTTTTAATAACGTTTTATATTTCACATCACAAGGGTAAAACCATAATTTTCATAATTTGTTTTTAATTGGACTGCATGAGATAAATCTTGAAGTTGTCTAGGGAGAAAAGAAAAAAAGTGAGAATTTAACCTAAACTCCAAGTCAAGGGAAAGAAAAAAAAAAGAGAGAACTTAATTAGGAACCCCAATGGACACACACACACACACACACACACACACACACACACACACACACACACATATTCATTTATTTAATTCCAATGAAAACTAAAACACCTAAAGCTGTAGCAGTTTCAATTAAACCTCACTAAACGACACCATATCATCTATATAGGCTTCAATGTTCTTACCCAACTGCGGCTCAAACATTCTGGTCATCATCCTCTGATAGGACCCTGCATTCTTTAAACTAAAGGACATCACTTTGTAGTGGTAGTTTCCAATGGGAGTGACAAAAGCTGTCTTTTCCTAATCTTCTAGGGCTAGTGGTATCTGATGATATCCTTGAAAGGCATCTAAGAAGCTCATCCGAGGATGGCCCGTGGTTGCATCTACCAACTAATCTATCCGAGGCATAGGGAAAAGATCTTTTGGGCTGGCTTTAATCAAATCTGTGAAATCTACACAGACTCACCACTTTCTACTCTTTTTCTTTACCACGACGGTATTGGCCAACCACTCAGGGTAAAAAACCTCCTTGATAGCCTCTGCTCTCTTAAGCTTCATCACCTCGTCCCTAACAGCGTCAGCGTGCTCTTTGGATGGGCGCTGAGATGGTTGCTTTTTTGGAGTAATGGATGGGTTAACATTTAGATGATGACAGATGAAGTTCGGATCAACCCTAGAGGCCTCGTAAGCGTCCTATGCAAATATGTCCAGATTTTTTCTAAGAAACCCGACCAACTCTTTCTTCTCTTGAAAAGGTAGCTAAGAACCTATTTGAAAGAACCTTTCTGGATCATCACCAATAATCACCTTCTCAAAATCTTCACATTTTGCCTCCTCGGCAGGCGTATTAACAGGTGATATCGAGTTTTTTTATTGCTATAAGCTTTTTTTGGCGAAGGTCGAAGACTCCGCTTCAGGTCAATGTGAAATGGCTGCCACCAAACATTGTCTCGCCATGGATTGACATCCAAGGATTTCCACAACCTGTCCCCCAGAAGGAAATTTCACCTTCTGGTGCAGAGTGGAAGCGACAGCCCCTAATGTATGAAGCCAAGGTCTGGCGACGATGGCAGTGTAGGGGGAGTAAGTATCCACTATGATGAAATCTACCTCTACCACCTCCGGGCTAGTCTGTATAGGTAGTCTAATCTAGCCCTTTGGAATGATAGTCTTCCCATCAAAGCTCACCAAGGGAGAGTTGTAGGGCGTTAAATCCTCGGGCCTCAGATCCAGCCCCTTGTAAAGGTCGGGATACATAATCTCAGCACTACTACCATCATCCACCATTACCCTTTTCACGTCATACCTTCTGATTCTAAGTGTCATTACTAAGGCGTCGTCATGAGGCTGTATGGTTCCGATCTTATCCTTCTCTGAAAAACTCAACACCGGCTGAACATCCACCTTAGCCCTCTTTAGCTTTGAATTGTCGTCCTCAGCCGACAGCTGAACCACAGACATCACCTTGGAGGAGCAGGAACTGGTCCTTCCCGGAGCAACAAAAATGACATTTGTCGTGCCTATAGGAGGTCTTAAGGGTGCTTGTGGACCATTGGAATGATGCAAGAGGTGCTTTAATTTTCCTTCTCAGACCAGCTGGTCCAGGTGATTCCACAAGTTCCTGTAGTCCTATGTGGTGTGCCCCGGTTCCTGGTGGTATTGGCAATATAGGTTCTAATTGCGCCACATGGGGTCTCCTGCCATCTTATTTGGCCACTTGAAGAATGGCTCATTCTTGATTTTCTCCAGAACCTGGCGCACTGGTTCTCGGAACATGGCATTAACTGCCTGTGCATTAGCAGACCGAACTGGCCTGCAAAGGCTCCCCTTGGTTGATTATTATTGTATCGGTCCGACCTGAAATCCCTCCGCTCTTGGGAGATAACCTTAGCCTTTCCCTTCCCTTGCAGCTGGTCGTCCTCAACCCTTTTATACTTATCAATTCGGTCCATGAGTTGACATATACTGGTAACCGGCTTGCCAGTGAGGGACTTCCTTAAACCATGCTTGGCTGGTAGGCCAACCTTAAAAGTGTCAATAGCTACATCGTCGAAGTCCCCGTCTATCTCATTGAACATCTCCTAGTATCTATCCGAGTATACTTTAAGGGTTTCCCCCTTTTGCATGGACAGGGATAGTAGGGAACCCAAAGGCCGTGGAACTCTACTACACGTGATAAAACGAGAGCCAAATGCCCGGGTTAGTTCCTTGAAGGAATCTATGGAATCGGCCCTCAAACCATCGAACCACCTCATCGCTACGGGTCCCAAACTAGATGGAAAAACCTTGCACATCAAAGCCTCGTTCTTGGAATGGACAGCCATCCTCTGGTTGAAGTGGCTAACATGTTCCATAGGGTCCGTTCGACCATTATAAATGGTGAGCATGGGTTGGTGGAAACGCCGTGGAAGTTTTGCTGCCTCACTCTTGCGCGCGAAAGGTGATTTGGAGATCTAGCACAATGCCTTGCTTATGGCGTCATTTCCTAGGCCTTTATGAGACGGGCTTTTATGTCTACGCCTATGATGGTACTCCTTCTCAGGGGAGAAAGATTCGCTTGGGGGAGTTCTTGACATTCGTCTATAATCTTCATCCTTCTCATCCTCAGAGGAACTGTCAGAGCTGGAAGGGGCTCGCTTTCGCTGTGCATGGCGTAGCTTCCTTTTTAAATTGTCGATCTTCAACTGCATGGCTTTATTATCGTTTGGCCTTCGAGAGGCATGGCTTTCAACTTGAGAATGGCTTTTGCTTGTGTGCATGGTATGCACGCTACCCTCTCAATCTCTCTCACGCTCAAGATTAAGAAAATCATCTTGTTGTTGAGAACCTGCAGACTCTGCCTAGTGTGGACTTGACCCCACCATTGTTGGCCGTTGCACCCACTATCATCCAAGCTCTCCCCACAGACGGCGCCAATTGTAGAGGTTCGATTTTGAGACCAAACCCAAACTGTATAGGATCTTAGCCCAGTAAGCTCAATACAATAAATTTGTAGAGAATGGGTCAAAGAAATTAGACCCTAATGAGCTGGACAACGGCTAATAGGGATTTAGAGGATGATCGAATAAAGACAAGGAGAATGAAATTGAATAAATTCACCTATTCGAGGAGATCTTTTTCATATAAATCAACAACCATTGATTACAAGTACTATTTTGATTGATACAACATTCCTTTTCTCTCTTCCTTCCTTCTTTTTTTCCTCCCCTTTCTTTAGGGGTTTCTTTGCATTATATATCTCTCTCTTGGTGATCCTGACCCTCCATTTGTTGATCATCTGAGCCACCACTTGAGTGCTCGTCCCATCAGACACTCCTTTTGGCTTTCTGTGAGTTACGGTGGCCAAGGCAGTACTGTTCAGGGGTCTTCTCCACATAAATGTGACCAGAAAAGTAGCTGCAGCCCATTAAATGTGGTGGTAACGGCTTTTCCTTAGGTACCTCCTAGCTTCCACCTTTTGGTACGCTCGAGGTGTACTTTCCTGTCACAGGAGCTTCCTAGAAGATCGTTTTGATTAATGGGGTCAATATCTGGCCCGTGTTTAGCTTGTCCGATGAGTTATTCTTCCTCGGACCACCCTCCCAGCCATATCATGTTCATGAAGGTCCAAGCTTAAATCACTAATGATTATTTAATCGTCCTCGGATCTCTTATTTTCTCGGCCAAGGCCCAAGGCTCAATACCGGGTTTGGGCCTCCCCTATAGTTACAATTTAAAATGTAAATATTATTTTATGTTTCTTTTGAAAAAATTAGTATTATCATTAATGCTAGAGCCACAACTTTTTCCACAATTTGCTTACGTGGCAAGTTGTGAGTGGTGGAGTTGTGGACCCACCACTTCTACTTTACCACTCACAACTTACCACGTGAACAAGTTGTGTAAAAAATTGTAGTCCTAGCATTTTCCTAGTATTCCACCCTCCACCATTAATATAAATTCAAAAGTAATAATATTATATATATATATATATATATATATATAAGAGTAAAGTCACCAACTCTCTTAAAATAATGAATAGTGCTCTGGACACTGAAAAGTGCATAACTTTGTGCCACAATTTGCCACATGACTAGTTGTGATTGGTGTAAGTGTGCACCAATCACAACTCGTCATGTGACGAGTTATGACATAAAGTTGTGCACTTTTCTGTGTTTTAAGCATTACTCTGAAATAATACAACATCAATTATCCACCGCTAATCTACCTCTCAAAAGAATACAACATTAATGACACAAAAACCACTTTCAGTATGTCTTCTACTCCCATTGTTTTATTTTATGTACTTCTCATAAAAACAATTCAATTTTAAAGATTCGGGCTCGTTTGATAAGAGATTTCTAATAACGTTATTGTTATTTTGTGGAATACATGTGAGTGAAAATGCGTGTAATGTTTAAACACTGAAAACTGTTGTTTAAACAACAATACCAAACACCCCCCAACTTCTCTCTTTGCATTTTGAAGAGTGGTAGAGCTAGAGAGGACTCCAAAGAAATAGAAGAATATGTAGTTTTTGATGATTTGATATTTCTCTCTCTATCTTTCTCTCTCTCTCTCTCTCTCTCTCTCTCTCTCTCTCTCTCTCTCTCTCTCTCTCTCTCTCTCTCTCTCTCTCTCTCTCCTTGCCTAAATCGTAGTTGTGGCTGTGCTCCTACCGTTTCAAATCTAAGAAAAATGGAGCATTTTCTGCAAAAAATTCTATGTTTCAGCCCCTCTTCATATATCAGCAAAATCAGTTTAACCGGATTGGTTTTCAAGTTTCATGATTAAACCGGTGGTTTACGGTTTTTCTTGCTTTTTCGTTAATTTTTGGTTTTTTTAATAGGCAAAACTACAGTATTGGTCCCTCAAGTTTACTCTGTGTGTGCAATTGGTCCCTCAAGTTTCAACTGAGCACAATTGGTCCCTCAAGTTTAACAAATGAGTTGTATCAATCCTTTTACTAACTGTCGTTAGTAATGTGATTTACATGGCTAACGGAACAATGACTTGGCATTTTTTAAAATGACATGGCATTTTTTAAATTGAAAAATTACACTAACTAATTTCCACATAAGATTTTAGTGACCCGGTTGAAATCAAATTTTAAATTATAACCCGGTTACAAATTAAACCCATTTATTATCTAATTTTTGTTTCACACAAATGCACGACGGCGCCAGAGAGAGAAAGGGGACAAACCCTAGCCGCCGGTGGTGGAGACCCAAAGCCTTAGCCTCCCTCTGGCCCGCCACCGGTGGAGACCTAAGCCCTAGTCGACACCGGCGACAGCCACTGACCTGCGTCCCTACTTCTCTCGTATAACCACTGACCTGCCTCCATCCTCCCCTCGCACAACTACTGACCCACCTCCCTCCTCCCATCTCAGGTATTACACTTTTTCCTATGGTATCTCACCTCAATTTAGGTCCATGTAAGATTTAGATCCAACGTTTTTGGGATAATTTGTATCATAGTTTGGTGACCATAAGATTCGGACTTGGTGAATTTAAGAACAACAATGTTGTCAGTGCTCCAATAGATTTAGATAAATTAAAGTCAAAACAAATGAAAGGATTGTTTTTTTTTTAACTAGTTTTACTACTGGTCATCATAGTCCTCTTATTTTTCTTTTCTTTTAGTAAGTGTTTATTTTATTTTTAAATTTTTTATGGATTTTTTTTTTATTTTTTTTATCTTGGTTTGGCTACGTGAGGCCTATTCCTTATTTTCCGGCGCTGTTTCTTTGAGTCAAGAGTTGAATGAAGTTGTGCTTTCATTCCATAAGTCTTCAGCTGAAAGTTGAATGAACTTGTGCTTTCATTCTGGCTGTATGTAACATTTGCATATAATTCATGGTCATAAAGAAATATCCTAACCATATAAATGACTTAGCAAAACCAATGTCTTTATTTTCCACAAACCAGTTCAGGCTTCTTAGAGTACACCCTCACTATCATATCTTAGTAAAATGCAGACAGCAAGTGCATGATGCGATCATCTTGGATTGAGAATACCTCATCATTGTCATAATCCTGAAAAAGTCAAGCTATTAATTCTCACAATGTGCAAGTAATATTATGTCCTCTAAAAAAAATTGTTCATGAATTATTAGTCAAACCAATTCAGCTTCAAGAAGGATTAATATTTACAAGCAGTGCCTTTAAATCTGTTATTTGTGTATGATTATCTAAATGTTTACCAGTTGTGAATGTCAACACAGGTTTGGCTTTGAATTCTCTACTTTTATTTAGATATTGCCAACTTGATCTAGATGTTCTGATATGATATATTACTTTGGATTATTAAAGATTTGTCATTTTCAACCATGGATATATTCCCTTATTGTTTTGTTGATTGTTGTCACAAAATGTTCACCAACTCCTGTAGGAGGCTAAGGATCATGAAGGGCTCAGAGACAATTGGACTAGGTATGTGTTATCATAATATATTCAGTGTGATAATTTGTCAGCTTAATATATAGTGTGATTGAACATCATGGACTTGTTGTTAGCGTAATCATCGATTTTTGTCTCTGTAGTGAAAATGTACATTCAAAATGATCTAAGAAATATGCTTTGATTGCAGCTCCAAGTCCAAGGGCCATGGAGAAGTGTAAGAACCGTAACTAAAGTGGAAGTATCAACAAAGACCAAAGGGAGGTGTTTCCTAGGTATCAAAAGCTTTGAAAGAATTTGAAGTTTGGTATTCTATTTTAGAAACCTATATTTGTTTTTGATATGTATTAGCTTTTGTGTAGTTAAGAGACTAGAAAATTTTCATGTAAGGTAGAAGATTTTAACTAGAGACATGGATTATTATATAATTTCTTTTGTTTTTATATATGTATCTCTGAACTCAAAAGTAATGTGTAAATGGATTGCTTAATATTTGTAATTTCACTAACTTTTTATGGAAAATTAGAGATGCTAAAAATTTTAGTACCCTTATCACAACGAAAATTTCAAAAAATTATGCAAATTGAACTTACTATGTTAGGTTCTAAAAGTTTAGAACAATTGGCAAATCGTGAGCACACAAGAACATACAAGCTGCAGAAAGAAGATTTCAGAATCTGCCTGATTCGACCGATCGAAAAACAGGCTCAATCGATCGAGAATCGTATCTGCAGAATTTTAATTAAGCCCAAACAGCAGTTCAAGCCCATTAAGGATTAGGGTTTCAAATCTACTTCTCCCACTATATAAAGGAAACCCTAAGCACGTTTTTTATAAGGCTTTTTAGAGAGAGAAGAGCGTGCCTCTTTTGTATTTAGAGTTTTGTTCCTAAAACCTCTCTTATAACTTTTACCGGTGTTGTTCCTTGAAGAATCTCAAGATCCGGTATTGCTGAAGTTGCTGCCTTCTCTAGTCATCAAAGGAGCTGATGATCTAAACCTTCAAGGGTGGTCTTGGAGTCACAAACAGGAGAGTTTGTGTTGCTAAACCTTTGAGTGGAGTCTCAAAGTCACAAACGGTGGTGTTTGTGTTTTGCAAAGATTAAAGAAAGAAGAAGTCCGTGGATCTCGGAGCTGTCACGTGGTTGTGGTAGTAAGTTTCCTACACTTGGGTAGCAATAGGATGTTAGTGGTCTAAGTCGCTATTGTGTAAACTTCAATTCTTTCTAGTGAATTTGCTATTTTACCTTGAGGATAGCTAGGTTAAATCCTCCCCAGGTTTTTTACCGGTTTGGTTTTCCTGGGTCATCGTATCGTTGTGTTATTTATTTTTCCGCTGCTTTACTTGATATGATTGTTTTGTTTTAACCTAGATCTGAATAATAAACCTAAGTATTCACTTGGTTAATTAATTAGGTTAAACAATCTAGTTTACAGGGGTCTAAACGAACTGACAAGTGGTATCAGAGCGGGTAGCTCTTCTGTTGTAGATCCTTTGATCTAAGAGTTGATCCTTGATCCCTGTTATCATGGATAATTTTGAGTGTCTTACTGTTTTTGATTGTGATGATTTGAATAAAAAGGACACTGTTGTTTCTATTGATTTTATTGATGCCTTTGAAACTCTTCGTAAGGAATTATCTAAGTCTTTGAAAATTGCTAAGAAATTTAAAGAAGAGTTAAAATTGGCTAATCTTGAAAAAGAGGAATTGATTGTTAGATTAGATGAATCTAATAAAAAGAATGAATTTTTGAGAAATCAAATTTCCTCTAAAGATGAGAAGATGAAAAGCTTGGAACAAGAGTTAGTTGAATTTAAAGCTAAAATTGAAAATTTGACTAGTACCAAGCCTGCTGATGATAACAGAAGTGTTTCTGTTTCTTTTAAGCCTAAAACTGAAAAAGTTTATATCCCTCCTTTCAAGAGGAATAATAAAGAAAATGCTTATTTTGCTAGGTTAAACAAAGGTAAAAGTTCTGATAGAGACGCTGAAGTTTCTAAACCTATGTCTAAACCTACTGTTAGAGAGCATAAGAAATCTGTTTTTGTGCCTACTTGTCACCTTTGTGGTGTCGTTGGTCATATTAGACCAAATTGTTCTTTGTTGAGGCAAAAACCAAAATTTGAGACTAGATTTGCTGTTAGGAATACTGATGTTCCTAAATTTGTTCCTGTTTGTCACTTTTGTGGTGTTTCCGGTCACATTCGTCCTAATTGTCATAAATTGAAATTTAAGCATTCTGTGTTTCAGTCTAGGACATGTGATGATATTTCTCCTGCCATAAGTCCAAATAAATTATTTCATATGCTTTTGAAAAATTTAAGTTTGTTGGCTTGTGAAAGGAAATTGCAGGATTTCAGTCTTTCTCAGAAGATCGGTGTAATCCCTCAAACACACTCTGCTTCACATGAATTTTCACCTACAAAGTCGAAAACTCGTGTTATATGGGTGAGAAAAGATTCTCTAAGGTGAGTGTTGTTGACTTGTCCCTGATTTAATTCTTTCAATTATTTGTGGACATGTTTTGTTTTTTGTTTTTGGTTGTTTTGTTGTTTAGGTTGTTTTTTTTATTATAAAAAAAAATCTAAAAACATTGAAAATTTTCAAAAAGACAAAAATATTTTATTTTGTGTCTAGTTTTAATTTTTCTTGAGGATTACATGGATTATGATATCTCTCTCTTGATTTAGAACATGCTTGATATTGTGGAGAAACTTGAATAGTATGTGTTCTATAAGTGCTAAGCTATTTTTTGATTTTTTTTGAGTATGTACTAGTTTGTACATGTTTTCATGGGTTAATTAAGAAATTGATATTTCTTGTTTGTGTACCCTCTATAGCTTAGTTAAGCACTGTCATGCATTGCATTTGCATTTTTGTTCATTTAGCATAATGTGTGCTTTTAGTTTTGGTCATAAAATTTTCTTTAAAACCAAAAAGATTTTTATGTGTTTTGTATTATATATCTTGGATTTATAATTAAGGTTGGCCATATTATTTTTACATAACATGTTTATGTACTTTGTTTAGCTTGGATGAGCTTATTTATTGCACTTTACTAGTTTGAGCTTTGTAGTGCATGTTGTGTGGGAAGATGTTTATAGTTTTTGATCACTTTGTCTTGATCTTGAAGTCACATGCCTTTGATTGTTGGATTTGAACTTTTTGAGAAAGGCATAAATAACCATCTCACCACTGTTTACTAGCCAATCATGAACACCTTAGTGCATATCGTAAGATTTTGTGCTCGAGAAAGTGTAGCACATGCACAAAAAGAAAATAAGGTGTAGCCTCTATTAAAATTGGTGTGTACATTATTGGGCTATAATAATCTCACAAATTCAAATAAAATTAGTGTGTACATTATCCCGGCTTTTATTAAGTTTCTAATCAATTAAATAGAATAATGAGGCAAATCAAGAAACTTACATGATTGCAAGCTTTTATTCTAGGAGATGTGAGAGTTATATGATGTAACTCTTTAGGTGATAGTCACTTTCAAAATTATGTGATGAATTTTGTAGACTTTGTGATCGATTACTATTCACATATCACCTCACATGTCTCTCAAGCTTTTGCTAGTTGCACACACTACACAAAGTTACTCTTTGCTAAACTTTGTACATGTTATTGTGTGTGATTTTGTTGTGGCCATCCAAGATTATATGTTTCTTGATTTTGATACAAAATTTGTGTTTTTAAGGACAAATTGATTGAAAATCTTAATTTTGGAAGATCTGGGATTTATTCATATGTTTTTTGAAAAACTTTTAGTTTCATACTCATGCATTTCATTCATGAAATATTGTGCTTTGAGGAGTTTCTGCATAAAATTGCTCTGTTTTTCAAAAATTTAAGTTTTTCAGATTTTCGATCGATCGAATCTGTCTCTCGACCGATCGAAATTGCGATAAAAATTTTGGTTTGATTCTGTCTGACTCGATTGGTATTCGATCGATGCTCGATCGATCGAAACTGAAAAATTTTCAGTTTTTAGAGTTTTGACCAAATTTTTTCATGCATCATTTATGTTTAGGATTCACATGAGTTGCATTGTTTTTGTATCCATCTTGCAGTTTTGCAGTCATATCTCTCATTGTTTTCACACATCACATGCATACACTTTGCTAAATTGGGTACTCAACTTGAATTAGAAATTGATTGATTAATTTTTGAGTCCTTTGTACATTTTAGTATATGCTATTTTTTTTATGGGTGAACTAAAGAAAATATTTTCCTTAAGAGATATGATGGATAATCAATGTGCAAATATTTTCTCTACTCATGCAACTATTTATGGGTCACATAGTGTCAAGTTTGCATTTATTGAAAGAGAGAATATTTTTCTTCATGTATATCTTCAACTTTAATTTTTTTAGGTTTGTGTGTTTTTTATTTATCCCCATCTCCTAAATTTTCTCCAAAACTGTTTTTCCCAAAACTTGTTTTGTTTTTCCTATTTTTATAGGGGGAGAAAAGTTTTTTTTAAGCCTTTGTTGTTCATAGGGGGAGTTGTTGCTCTTTATAGGAGGAGTTATCTCTTTTTTCTATAGAGCTAATCTATTTTATGTTCCCTTGGTTCTTTTTTTTTTTTCTCTCATGTTTACTCTTTGTTTGAGTTGTTTTTTGTCAATACGTGACAAAAAGGGGGAGAAATAGATGAAATGTGGGAATTCTGTTTGTTTTGTTTAGGGGGAGAATATAAAAACTTTTTGATGTATCTAACTTAGGGGGAGAGTTAGTTTACTTTTGTTTTTATATTGTGCTTCATTTTGTTTATATGTCTTTCTTTCCACACATGCGGTGATGTGTTTGTTGAGTGTTTCAGGAAAGACAAGTGCATTCTGATCAAGACCTTCTACCTCTTCTTGGCAACTTCTAGGTTAAGAGTCTTAGATTGGGATTTGTGATGTAATTGAGCATTTTATTGTATTGGGTTGTTCTTGTATTTTAACATTTCATTTTGTATGAAAGTTTTGTCACGAATTGCCAAAGGGGGAGATTGTTAGGTTCTAAAAGTTTAGAACAATTGGCAAATCGTGAGCACACAAGAACATACAAGCTGCAGAAAGAAGATTTCAGAATCTGCCTGATTCGATCGATCGAAAAACAGGCTCAATCGATCGAGAATCGTATCTGCAGAATTTTAATTAAGCCGAAACAGCAGTTCAAGCTCATTAAGGATTAGGGTTTTAAATCTACTTCTCCCACTATATAAAGGAAACCCTAAACACGTTTTTTATAAGGCTTTTTAGAGAGAGAAGAGCGTGCCTCTTTTGTATTTAGGGTTTTGTTCCTAAAACCTCTCTTATAACTTCTACCGGTGTTGTTCCTTGAAGAATCTCAAGATCCGGTATTGCTGAAGTTGCTGCCTTCTCTAGTCGTCAAAGGAACTGATGATCTAAACCTTCAAGGGTAGTCTTGGAGTCACAAACAGGAGAGTTTGTGTTGCTAAACCTTTGAGTGGAGTCTCAAAGTCACAAACGGTGGTGTTTGTGTTTTGCAAAGATTAAAGAAAGAAGGAGTCCGTGGATCTCGGAGCTGTCACGTGGTCGTGGTAGTAAGTTTCCTACACTTGGGTAGCAATAGGATGTTAGTGGTCTAAGTCGCTATTGTGTAAACTTCAATTCTTTCTAGTGAATTTGCTATTTTACCTTGAGGATAGCTAGGTTAAATCCTCCCCAGGTTTTTTACCGGTTTGGTTTTCCTGGGTCATCATATCATTGTGTTATTTATTTTTCCGCTGCTTTACTTGATATGATTGTTTTGTTTTAACCTAGATCTGAATAATAAACCTAAGTATTCACTTGGTTAATTAATTAGGTTAAACAATCTAGTTTACAGGGGCCTAAACGAACTGACATACTAGTTTCAGCTCTCTCTGATATTCAAGAATCCTTTCTATGGTGACATTTTTCAGCATTGTAACTAAAAATCCCTGCTTTATAGCAGAGGTGGAATCTACAAATATTGCAATTTTTCTTTAGTCCATGACATTTTCAAAAGGAAATTCTATATTTCTGTCACTAACTAATACTGGGACGCACATGCTAACTATAGCATCCAAAAGCCGGCATGATGCTGGCGTGGAACCGGCAAGATCTAAGCAGAACTTTGATGAGTACATCCCTTGTGAAGCTAAACGCTGATTAGTTTGTAATGGTGCTCCATGTTTCATTATGACATCCTCATTTTCAGTACTTGAAAAAGCAACTCACGGACTTCTCCTACCTACAAATGTAGAATCCATGGCTTATACAATTTTTTTAACCTTTTCTCTGCCACCCTTTCCCCTCTCTTTTGTTCATTTTATTAATTTAATTTAATTTGTTTTTTTATTTTATTTTTATAAGTAGAATTGCTTTATTGAAAAAAAAAAAAAACATGTTATGTTCATAATGATGAACACAGAATTAAGAAAAATTATACAATAAAACTAAGAGAATTGTAAAACTCTAAAATAGAGGTACAACGTGTGAAACCCCAAATTTATATATTACTAAAAGCTGAAGCGTAGCGTTTAATGCTGTTACTCTCACGTTGCGCCATATCAACTGCCACGTCATTTTTTTAAAAATATAATTTGTCCTACAATTTTAAAATAGTTTTTACAATTTTTAGTCCTATAAATGCAACCCACTACTAATTTATTTACTTCTACTATCACCCTATAATAAATCCAGCCCATTACTTATTTATTTACTTCCACTATCACCCTATAATAAATCTATATAACTAATTCAGCTTACCCCTTATTTATTTAGTTCCACTATCAAGCCCAACCTAAAACCTTTTCAGTTCAGTTATAAGGTTTTGTGTGAGCCTTTTCAGCTTAAAAGAGGAAGAAGAAAAAAAAAAAAAAAAAAACAACAACAACGTTGAAGCATTTCAAGCTTTAGTTTTTTTTTTTTTTTTTTTTTCATTCCAATTTTCCTATAATTGTTTTTAACATTTATTATTTTAATATTTACACTTCTCTAACCTTTCTCTCTCCCTTACCATTTCATTTCCCCACTACTTCTTCAATCTTTCTCTTTCCCTTACCTTTTCATCTCCTCACTACCCTCTACATTAATATCATTCTTCCTTTTCTCCTTCATCTTCCTTTATTTTTATCTCTTCTTATTCACACCCTCTTACTATAAATTTGTCACTATCTCTTCTATTTTATGCGTGGTTTTCCCTTACAAAAAACTGGTTCTCTCTCTCTCTCTCTCTAAAATTTTTGGTGGATTTTTATTTTTATTTTTCTTGCATCTCTACTTTAGGTTGATAATTTTTTATATTCTTTAAAACTCTATTTTGGGTTAATGCGATTTAGTTTTGTTTTTTAAATTGTTATTGTTGTTGTTGTTGTTGTTTTTTTTTTTTTTTATATATATATTCTCTTTGATTGTTAAATGTTATCCTATTGTGTTTTAAAGAATTAAATATAGCATATAAAAATATAATATTATTCTATTACATAGCATGATTTCGATAATTTGGTATTTATTCTGTTATATAGCATGATTTTTTATAGTGCTCAATTTAGATGTTAAACTATGAGATTTTACTAATTTTTGTTTATTTTCTAATTCTTTGTAGTGGACAAAGTACTCTTAATTATTAGAAGTACTCTATAATGTCATTCATTTAAAGAAAAACAAAGGTTAACCAAACGAAAATAATTGGATAGGTGACAAATTTTAACTTTGCAATTTTATTTTTTTATTATTATTTTATAACAAGCTGAAGCGTAGCGTTTAATGTTGTTACTCTCACGTTGCGCCACATCAACTGCCACGTCATTTTTTTTAAAATATAATTTGTCCTACAATTTTAAAATGATTTTTACAATTTTTAGTCCTATAAATGCAGCCCACTACTTATTTATTTACTTCTACTATCACCCTATAATAAATCCAGCTCATTACTTATTTATTTACTTCCACTATTACCCTATAATAAATCTATATAACTAATTCAGCTCACCTCTTATTTATTTAGTTTCACTATCAAGCCCAACCCAAAACCTTTTCAGTTCAGTTATAAGGTTTTGTGTGAGCATTTTCAGCTTAAAAGAGGAAGAAGAAGAAAAAAAAAAAAAACAACAACAACAACAACAACGTTGAAGCATTTCAAGCTTTAGTTTTTTTTTTTCATTCCAATTTTCCTATAATTGTTTTTATCATTTATTATTTTAATATTTACACTTCCCTAACCTTTATCTCTCCCTTACCATTTCATTTCCCCACTACTTCTTCAATCTTTCTCTCTCTCTTACCTTTTCATCTCCCCACTACCCACTACCCTCTACATTAATATCATTCTTCCTCTTCCCCTTCATCTTCCTTTATTTTTGTCTCTTCTTATTCACACCCTCTTACTATAAATTTGTCACTATCTCTTCTATTTTATGCGTGGTTTTCCCTTACAAAAAAATGGTTCTCTGTCTCTCTCTCTCTCTCTAAATTTTTTGGTAGATTTTTTATTTTATTTTTCTTGCATCTCTACTTTAGGTTGATAATTTTTTATATTCTTTAAAATTCTATTTTGGGTTAATGCGATTTAGTTTTGTTTTTTAAATTGTTATTGTTGTTGTTGTTGTTGTTGTTGTTTTTTTTTTATATATATTCTCTTTGATTGTTAAATGTTATCCTATGTTGTTTTAAAGAATTAAATATAACATATAAAAATATAATATTATTCTATTACATAGCACGATTTCGATAATTTGATATTTATTCTGTTATATAACATGATTTTTTATAGTGCTTAATTTAGATGTTAAACTATGAGATTTTACTAATTTTTGTTTATTTTCTAATTCTTTGTAGTGGACAAAGTACTCTTAATAGTTGTATTAGAAGTACTCTACAATGTCATTCATTTAAAGAAAAGCAAAGGTTAGCCAAACGAAAATAATCGGATAGGTGACAAATTTTAACTTTTGCAATTTTATTTTTTTTATTATTATTTTATAACAATGCATGTATAAAAATTTAATTCTTAGGTTTTTCTAATAATTGTTTATTTGATAATATGTTTTGGGTGGTCGAAATTATAATTTCTACAAAGAAAATAACCTTAATAGATTATCGAAAACAAAATTTTATCCTAATATTGGTTCAAAATTTTATCCTATGTTGTTTTAAAGAATTAAATACAGCATATAAAAATATAATATTATTCTATTACATAGCACGATTTCGATAATTTGGTATTTATTCTGTTATATAACATGATTTTTTATAGTACTTAATTTAGATGTTAAATTATGAGATTTTACTAATTTTTGTTTATTTTCTAATTCTTTGTAGTGGACAAAGTACTCTTAATAGTTGTATTAGAAGTACTCTACAATGTCATTCATTTAAAGAAAAGCAAAGGTTAGCCAAACGAAAATAATCGGATAGGTGACAAATTTTAACTTTTGCAATTTTATTTTTTTTATTATTATTTTATAACAATGCATATATAAAAATTTAATTCTTAGGTTTTGCTAATAATTGTTTATTTGATAATATGTTTTGGGTGGCCGAAATTATAATTTCTACAAAGAAAATAACCTTAATAGATTATCAAAAACAAAATTTTATCCTAATATTGGTTCAATTAATCATTCTTAAGTTTTATTAATTTTTTTTAGTTTATGTTTTTTTGGTGTTTTGGATTGTTCCTATATTATATTCATAATTGTTCCTATAATAAATAAAAATATAATTACAAAATACATTAATCATTATTAGATTAGTTTAAATTGTTAAAAAAAAATTAATGAAACCATAATAAAAATAATTAGCACGCGCAACGTGCGGATTTGCGGCTAGTTTGTTGATTAAAGCAAAGGTCAATAAAAACTCAGCCTTCTTTGAAATATGAGACCACCAAAGTATAAATCTTAGTCAAGACAATAGTGATTTCACTGCAGTTTTGTACCAAATTGGATTGGGTATATTTGAAATCTGATTCCCATAGTTTTGTCCAATATGCTCTTCCATACAAGAGTCTTGCAAATTAAACCATTCCAAGGCATAACAATATATCTAAACAATTGATCAATTTTAAATGAAAGACTAGCCAACTGCATAATTTGACAAGGTTTCTAATAAACATCATATTAAATTGCACCGATTAATATGTGCAAAATAGTAACATTAAATAACCTATACTTCAAATGGTTCCAAATAGTAGTAATCCATGAACTATTTCAAAAAAAAAAAAAAAAAAATCTAAGTGTTCCATCCACTTCAAAATACACATTTATCTCCACAAGCACCTTTACTTTTGCACATTTAACCACAAAAAATGTCGTTCACTTTTGCAGTTGTGCATTCTTATAAAATTTTGTAATTCTTCTGGACGTCTCACTTGCAGCAACCATTGTCTCTACTAATATTCCAAAATTGTAACTTCTTGTAACTTCGTTGGGTCCAACCTGATAAGGTGCACAATGATATTTACCATAAAGAAACAACATAGGCAATTTTGTTGTAACATATAAATGTAATAATAAAAACCTGAGATGCTAGTTGACTTCGATGTACTCCTTATCATTGGGGAGTTGGATGACTTTGTGTTGTGACATTTCTTTTCCTAACCTGAAAATGTATTATTGTTTCATTTCAATACATTAACTATAAATCTGTGATTTCTCATATGAGACTAACAAATATAAATATATACTTGCAATCACTCACAGGTATTTTTTTACTATGCTGGCTTGCATATGCTTCATGGCTCGATTGCGAAGGAGGTGCTACCCCATTAGTAGGTTCCACATGGCTTGAAGATGACACATGTTCTTGGTTTTCCAAACACTGTGTTGTTACATTTGGCTCTCTCATCTATAAATGTTACATCACAACTTAGTAGTGCATTATCAACAAGGGAAAAAAAAAATCTAACTATTACAAGCCTTACTTGTAGCTGTTTACTAGCCTGAGTAGTGGGATTGCACCTCCTCTTGTTATGGCCTACTGCTCCACATTGGCTACATTTAACATGGCCAATTCTCCTCTTCATCTTATATGGATTGTTTAGCTCACCAAGTTCCTTCTTTTTCTTCTTTTTAGGCCTACCCCCTTGTCTTACTTTTTTATAGGGTGGCAAAATCCGACACGACTAACTCGTTTATAAACAGGTCATGGGTTAAGACTAAATAGGTTCAGGTCATATTCGGGTCGACACGGCTGGCCTGTTTACTAAACGGGTCGTGTTCGTGTTTAACATGCGAACCCGTTTAATCCGTTTGACCCGATTAGCTTATAAAGGTAATTTTACCAATTTACCCTTATAAACCTAGGTATATAAGCTTTCCTATTCCCTTATTCTCCTCCCTCACTACCAGATCTCAGTCACGCTTCTCTCATTCTGTCTCTTCATTTTTATCATCAGCCTTAACTCTCTGACTCTTCTTCTTCTCCTCAAAACTCCAACCGCTTCTCTCACTCTGTCTCTTCATTTTTATCATCAGCCTTAACTCTCTGACTCTTCTTCTTCTCCTCAAAACTCCAACCGCTTCTCTTTCTTCTCTACAAATTCTACATTATTTAAAATCAAAACTTAGCCGTCCCCATGTCTCTCAACCCTCTACTCTAATTCCCCTTCAAATCCCTAGCCGCCTCCACTACTATCTCTTCTCCTCAAAACCATAACTGCCTCTTTGCTCTCTCTCTTCTCTTTCACGGGGTTCACAGCTTCACCAGTTCACCTCTTTCTTTAGCTTTCAACTGACGAATCCACTAGCAAGGTATATGAACAACATCTATTTCTCACACTCATTTACAATTTTACACACACCACTTTTGCAAAAAAAATTGTTACTTTTCCAAGTTAAAATCATGAATTATTTTAGTTAAAAAAAAAACAGAGTGAACGGTTCTATAATGCCAAAAGCTCAAGCCTTAGATATTAGGTTTGTCATTGCTAGATCAGCTCTTAGGAAGAGAACTAAAATGGGAAGGGAGATTTCTTCGGTTTTATTTTTTGTAAGAGAGATTGAGAAGTGAGATTCTCATAAAGGAAAAACAAAAAAGAGATAGAAAAGCGGGGAGAGAGATGAACTGAAAGGCTAAAGAGAGCTAGTGGTGTGTTTGTGTTATCTGTTTGGGGAAGAGACTAGAGCATGAGATATTTATATTTTTTAAACAAAAAAAATTCCACAGCCGCACGCCTGTTTCTCATCACATGACTTTCTTTTGTTTTTTTAGATGAATACCTGTCACATTTCAAACTTTAACGTATCTTTGTTTTGTTTGTATGAAATAAACTTTTTTGAGTTAAACTATCATGTTGATTGTTCGGTACTAATATTAGACCTGTTTTTTTTTTAAATGTTGATTTTAAAATAATTGGGTCTTGCTCTATGTCTATGATTACTTTTCTAGTTTTTTTTCTGTCCTCTTAAAATAAAATAATTGAAGATGCGTTTGTGTTTTTTATTTATTTTTTTGTGTTAATCAGTATTCACTATATTGTTTTTTTTTTTTTTTTTTGTTCAAGCATATGAGGAAACCATAATATTCGTTGTCTACAGAAGTCTTCTCATGACATCAAGTACAGTGGTTTTACGAACCACATTAGCCCTATGAGCAGTTTGAACATATGGGGACTTTCTAAACAAAGCAACCATTTAGTACTAATAGTTTTACGAATCACTATTCTGTTAACTTTTTAGTACTAATAATAGATTTGTATTTATTTGTCATGCTTTATGATTTCTTTTCAAGTTTATTTGTTTCTGTCATCTAAGAATTACTAATTTTCTACTTAATAATTTCTCTTTAAATTTTTCTAGATGGAAAATGATGAGATGCAACTTATTGACACTAAAAATGAAGGTGAAGACATTGACTTAAAAGATAAACTTGATAAATTGGTTGAACTTCCTCCGCCAAAGAAGTCTAAGACTAAGACAAATAGTAAAGACAACAAAAGGAGGGGGATTTCAAGTGTTTGACATTTCTTTCATATGCTTCCTACAAAAGATGGAGAAAAGCCTATTTTCAAATGCAAAAAGTGTGGAAAGGAATATATTACTGTTGGAGTATATGGTATTGGAAATTGAAGCGCCATTTGAATGTATGCTAAAGATATAATGATGAATATCAATAAGAATGAGCACAAGGGAGACACCTCTTGAATGGAACCCTCAATTCTCTTAATTTAGATGTCTTTTAGTTTTTGATTTGGCACTTGGATGGTTGGACTTAAATTTTGCCATCATGTGTATTTTGATATGCCATGTAAGTTGATATATGGGAATAATATAATTTTAGACATATGAGATTTTTTTTTTTTTTTGAGAAGAGATATATGGAAATTGATAATAGGTTATTTAGGTTAGGTATGACCTATTAATCAAACAGGTTATTCAGGTTAGTTATGACCCATTAATTAAATAGATTAATAAATAGGTCATTTGTGTCGACCCTAACATGACCTGCTAATTAAACGGGTTAAACGTGTCGTGTCGGGTTACTCGTTTAATAAACAAGTCGTGTTAGGGTTGAGAAACCCTGACCCGTTTACTAAACAGATCGGGTTCGTATTGACCCATAAAACATAATACTCACAACTCAACCCGACACGAACCCGACACGTGAACACGAATTGCCACTTAGGAGGGAGTATGGTTTCTCTATCACTCCACGGCCACAACTTGGGACCATTAATAGGGTAAATACATGACCCATAAGTCTGGGTTAAGGACTCCATACCATAGCAATGATGCACATAATCTTCAATCGTGTGACCCATATATCCCAATGCAGCTATAGAATGTGCACAAGGAATCCCAGTTATGTCCCATGATCCACATGAGCATGTACGCTGCTTTATGTCAACTACATACTTGTCAGGAAATTTTGATACTTCAAACTTTGATTCATTGCTATCCCCACACCAAACTGGAACCCAATTTGTACTATTAATTTTTTCAATCTCTAACTTGTTTTGGATTCTAGGACATATAGGGCCATGATACCTTGCCATTTTCTCATTCTTCTTAATATAATAAGCCATCAGATGCAATCTAATCTCCTCTAACATAGTGATTATTGGTTTATCCCTAAACTCCAATATTTGAGAATTAAAATTTTCACATCTATTGTTGGTTAGTGCATCACTCCTGGGATACTTTCTAAAAGCTGCTCTTATCCAAAACCTAGGTTCCTTTCCTACCAACCATTCCCATGTCTTTATGTTTAATTTCTTGATCTTCCCCATTTCAAACTAAAACTCAGACATGTTAGTGGCCCTAGCAGCTGCCCACATGCGATCCTTTAGTAGCTTTCCTTTATGATCCTTACTAAAGTTATTATATAGATGTCGCACACAAAATCGATGGTCCACACCTAGCATGAGCTCATCAAACATTTGTGTTAATCCCTACAACAAAGACATAGAATACAAAATTATTGGATGTATTAGAATATAATTAATTTGATGTGAATTTATAGCAAGATCCATCGTCCAAATTTAAAGAAAAAAATAAAATGAAAGTTCAATTTACCTTTTGCTGGTCAGACATGAAGGTCCACCCTTCATCCCTTAAACTTTCAATATCATCAAGCAACCTTTTCATGAACCATGTCCATGAGTCCTTTGTTTCTGCCTCAACCACGGCAAATGCAATTAGGTAAACACCATTATTGCCATCCTTGCCAACTGCTATCAAGATCTGTCCTGAATACTCACCCTTCAAATGACATCCATTAACACCAATAAAAGGCCTACAAGCAACTAAAAACCCTCTCTTACAAGCATCCAAACATACATATAATCTCTCAAATTTTGGTTGCAAGTGTGGTTGAGGTCTATTGGTAGAGATTAGTGTAGTAGACCCAGGGTTGCTTCTCAATAATTCTTCACAGTTTTCCCCTAACTGAGCATATTGTACTGTAAAAGTTCCATGCACTAATTCTTTAGCCCTACCTTTTGATCTAGATGCTTGATACCTACTAATATGAACCTTAAACTTATTTACAACTCGGTCTCTAATAACGGACATCTTCACATTTGGGTCATTCCTCACATCATCCACCAGATGCTTCCCAAGCCAATTTGAAGATGCAAATCTATTCCTCAATCGCCTCCCACAATTATGTTTTGGATTCAATTTCTTCACTATCCAAGTATCTTCATTTTTCATCCTTCCACAATACAACTCAAAAGGACATCTATCTGTGCATTTTACTCATACCCTTGCTTTGTCATTCTTTTTAAACTTTACTAGAACCCCTTTGAAAATAGAGTAGAGTTTGATAGCATCCATGACATCCTTTTTGGTGGCAAACTGCATCTCAAGTTCAAAGTGCACCTTAGAGAAGGATTCTGGTCGACGGTATTGAGGATACCTACTCTTAATTTCATCATCAGATGAACTAACTAGACTTGCAGATGTCTCTGACTCCCACTTATCTTCATCCCTATCAGCTCCAAATGCAACAAGTGCACTTGCACTAGGATTAACCCCACTTGCATCCAACCTATGTAGGATCAACACCACTTGCATCAATCCTAGTAGGATCAACACCACTTGCATCAGCCTCACTCTGACTAACACCACTAGGATCAATCCTACTACCATCAACCCTACTAGGACTAACCCCACATACACTAGCCTTTCCCTTTCTCCCCTCTTTGAGTTTTACCTGCTTATCTTTTCTAAGACACAAGGTCTCATCAGGTAAGCCTTTTATCTTGGAGGCTATTTCATCACTGCTAATATACTGTGCAAATATATCATCGTCATCATTTTCACTACATCCAAAATGAACCCTATGAGCACTATCCTCTTCATTAACAGCCCCATCTACTTTATCTCCCTCATCAAAATTACCTGTGCCTCATTATCACCACCTCCCCCATCTCCCTCATTACCAATAGCATTCTCATAATCATCTAAGAACATAACATAAACTTCCACTTCATTATAACCTATAATACACTTCACCATGTTCATTACATCAACATCATTCTCCAAAGGTTTTAAACCACCTGCAAATGACATAGTAGGCACTCTGTACATAAATACATCATTTTCACCCTACAACAAGAGCAAGGAATTTACTATTAAAAAGTGACATTGCAAAGGGCTAAATTTTTTTTATTTTTAAAGTTATTCTACAATTTAAACAATGAATTATTTGACAAATGGCTGAATTATTTGACAAGCAAGGAGTTCTATCTAATATTATGCATGAACGTAACAGAATTGAAACAATAAACAATATGTGGTCCTTCTCCTTGTGTAGTATTAACTATTAACTCACTAACAAAAACAAAGGGTCCACCACTATTGAGATGTGGTATTGACATGTATAGATTTATTCTAAAACAAACTTTTCTGAGCTCCACAAATATATTTTCATATAATAATCTGACAATTTATATCTTCAAAAGAAAGAGGAAAAATATTAAATTACACTTTATAATCTGACAAAGACACAAAAACACAAAATTTCATACAAGTCCTAAATGAATTGCACAGCCATTAAGAGAGAGGAAAAGAATAACACCTAAGGGTTGGCAAGATACCAAAACTGGGTTGCACAAGCAAAGGAAAAATTGTAATACCTAATATACATTATTATAACTCATTTGCATTATACTGGTGTGCATAAGAAACATCTAAGAATATTCTATACTCATAATAAAGTGAAGCTTGCATTCGTCAATCAGTTAGAAAAAAAAAAAAAAGTGCAGACCAAATCACAAATATCAAAGAATATACTGCAATTTTATTCATGATCCAACCCCAAGTCACAACGTGCATACACATCAATAGTAAAATTTCAAACACACTTAAACTCCAAAAAAACAAAAACAAAAGATACCCACAAATCAAATCGACTTAGAAAACGAAATTAACAAGGGAAACGAGAAAAAGAATTAATCTTACCCATTTAACAAATAGAAATAATTGCCTCAAAGCCCTTCATGATCCTTAGCCTCCTACAAGAGTCGGTGAACATTCTGTGACAACAATCAACAAAACAATAAGGGAATATTTAGATATTGACAAATCTTCAATAATCCAAAGTAAGATATCATATCAGAACATTTTGATCAAGTTGGCAATATCTAAATAAAAGTAGAGAATTCAATGCCAAACCTGTGTTAACATTCACAACTGGTAATGTTTAGGCTGTCACCGGTGGCGGCTAAGGCTTGGGTCTCCACCGATGGCGGGTCAGAGGGAGGCGGCATTGCGACAGGCATCAATCTCTCTTTCCCCTTTCTCTCTCCTGCGCCGACGTGCGTTTGTGTGAAACAAAAATTCACTACAAAAAATGGGGCTATCCCAGCGTTTTCAAAAGCGCTGGGATAGCCCCAAAAAGCACTGGGATAGGGTCAAAATTCCTATCTCGGCGTTTTTTTTCCCGGCGCTTCAAACCGCCGTGTTTTGAGTGTCGGTACAGGGTTGCGGGGACCTATCTCGGCGTTTTTCAAAGCGTTGGCATAGGTACTGCCTATGCCAGCGCATTGAAAAACACCGGGATAGGTCATTTTTTTAAAAAAAATTTTAATTTTTTTAGCACCTGTAATATTACAGGTGCTAAAAAAATTAAAAATTTTTTTTTTTAACTACAATACATATTTTCCAATACCTATTTTATAACAACTATAATGAACCACAATTCATATTTTCACATAGCAAATACAATACCACATTAAACCAAGAAACTAAATATATTTAATTACACCATATCAACAATTACATCTCAAATGTCTAGAATGTTATATATACACAAAATATATCACCCCAAGTGTCTAGAATGTTATAAGGCGCACTTACGATTTCACCATTGCACATTGAGTTTCAAATATGTAAGTCACAAAACAAACAACACTGCATAAAAAGGAAACAAGCCTTAAATGTTCTAAGGTTCAATATACGACATTGCATGTTTGACAATATCAACCTCACAAACCAAAACTAATAACCCCATAATCACATATATCTTTACAATAAGCCCATCATCCTCTTAGTAGCTCCTAAAATTTCTATTGATAAACCACAAACTGAAGCATTTAAACAACTTACCATTTGTTAAGAACAGAAAGGGTACCTTCAAAGCACCTGCAGCGGAAGGAAACCGAGTCAAATACAACAAGAATAAAAAGAAACATTATCCATTAAGACTGGCAACCATGATAGCATAATTACCATGTTTGCATTACAGCCCAAAAGAACTATTCCAATCACAATATAAGCTTTTTATAGTTGTTTATGAGGCCATACAACGATGGGATACTTGGTTGGCTTTGATACCATTAGTTACCACTCAAGAAAAGTACTAGCCAAATTTGCACTTACACCCATAAAAGAACTAGTCAATTTGCATTGATTGAGACTCCTTATAGTTATTTATAAAGTCAAGATCAACCTAATATATGCTTGAGTTGGAATTCATCACACGCTTAACTAAGTACTCAATTAAAACACCAACAACTATATATCTAGTAACTTAACCACCTAATAGCCACATATATTGCTTTGTACTTAGTACATAATCATAATACAATTAGCCATTCACTTACTTGTACATATATGTAGTCAAGTGTGCATATCAATTAAAGTCTAGTTTTTAGGTTTAATCTAATCTATGATCACTAGTTCCCTTGCTTTTATATATATATATATATATATATATATAAAAGTAACAATCTTAGTGTAATGATTCATGCTAGTTAAGATTTAACCCTCCATTACTAACCATTACGGTCTCTTTGTTTAATATAATACCCTAATTGGTGTAGGGCACCATGGTAGGAAGCGCCAAGCTAGTGAAATCGGATTTACAAACAAAGAACAAGAATTTTGATGAATAAACAGAATCAGACCAGACCATACATATACTTATCGATGATGAAAAATCTGAACTTAATCATGGGTAATAATCAAGAATGCCTTGAATTTGACTCCATAGCTGATGCTAAAAAAACTTTAAAATGCTAGACCACTCCAATCACCTAAGAACCTAGTGTTCATGAAACTAAAAAAATATAAGTTTAAGTCAAGTTAGATCCATACTTAGTTTGCCTAGGGCTAATCACTGAATACACAATCACCAATAATTATAGCACAATAGGAACAACACAATCAACACTCCCAATATAAAATACACCGCCTTATATCTCCATGCAAGCCACCCGCTTGCTCCAAATCAACAACCCACCACAGCAAAAATTTTAACATATAATTATAGACTAGTAGGATATTTTGATGCAGATGTTACTCACCCTTTAGCAATTCACTGGTTTGCTCGCGGAAAGAGGAACTCAAACTTAGAGCAAGCTGCTAATCCTGCAAAATCTAAGTCTAAATTATAGACTACAAAAATAACTTAAAAGACGTAAATTAGGTGACTTCACGTCCAAAATCATGTAAAAAAGACGTAAATTGTTTATAAGAACATCTTCAGCAAGAAAGAACATAATATTCCAAATGTATCACTCAAAATAAGCAATATAAGTAATATATAGAAATAGGCTGTGTAAAAACCCACTAGATGAATTGACTAGCATGACAAAGAGTAGTATACCAAATCCTATTTTTCATATATCAAACCTAACTACCAAGTATCTAAGAGGTTAGTGACTGAGATTAAGGCTTTTTATTAGTTGAGTTAACTAGTTACGTAAACATTAGAATAACACCACATCTGGCTGCACATAATTAATATATAACTGGCAGCTAAGAATAAACAAAATATAGATTTATCTACAGAAAAATTTAGAGTACCCAAGCCTGAAATGCAAAATTTATTTATATGAGAATCAACCAAGTCAAAAAGCTAGAGGGTGTAATCAATTTCCATGCAACCAAACACATCCTAATTGGTAATCACTAACTGGATTAGCTATAGGTCAAGAATAAATTGCAACACCATTAATAGCCTTCCTTTGAGGACCAATCAACACAAGGCTGAAGAAAGGCATTCACTATCAAATAAATCATCAAATTCTTATCAATGTAACTCTCCTCAAAAGAAATCCTTGTTTTCAATTTAATTTACTGTATTCCTTACAAGATCTCCACCCACACAGTAAACACTTAAGTTGGGACTCCTAACCTTTTGCTTAGTAAATCAAAATAGGCATTTAACCAAACATAACAAAAAAGAAATCTAAACAATCATCAATGTGGAAACCATCAATGTGGAAACCAAACCAAGAGAATGAGGATCCAAAACTAGAATCATCCAAAAATATTAATTATAAAGCAATAACATTTTATCAATGTTTGCTAAGGACTTAAAGGAAGCAATAACTTAAAATACTAACCTGCTTTAGTTGTCACAATCACTAAAATAAAAAGAGTAGCTAAAAAGTATGAAATTATTGTAGCAATATTACTTGGTGAACCGCTATGTTGCAAACTTGATAATACTAAAAGTTTTAAGATCATTTACATATTGGAGTTGCGAAAAACCACAACAAACCACATCTTTATAGACACCTTATGCCAAAGGAATGAAAGAATTACCTTCTCTAATGGACGTTTGAAGCACTCAAAAGATTCACCATCTTGTGAACCATCAAAAGACTTTTCAACAGTAACATTAGCTAAATTAGAGCATTTGATGTCAACTACAAAGTCATCAACACAGCCAACGTTGTTTTTAGTACATGTATGAAGCAGCAAAATCAATATCAACATCTTACTTTTTTTTTTGATAAGTAATATCAACACCCAACTTTGAGGCATAACTGTGAACAAATTAATATGAAAAAAAGGAACACATTTGTACATTATAACAATTTCTGCACATTTACATTAGTCATAGTTTGGAACCTGACTTGAAGTAAATTAGCCAGAGGATTATATTGTGTTACGAATAAGGACTATCCTAATAACCATAAATATATAATCCCATCTAATGACTGCAAGTCTTCAACAACAAATTTACAATGGAAAAAAAAAAGAATTTCCCATAAACATTGCAATAATTACAAACTTAGAACCAAGTTACATAGGCCAATTCCACATACATATACTTAAATAAAACCACAATATTTAAAAAGAAAACCAAATTTCCAAAGAACTAATCTATAAAAATTATGTCTTAACCAAATATTGATATCACAATTCACAACAAAATTTAAAAGAAATCTGTAAATAGCATTGTACGTGCATAAACAATTGGATTCCACACATCCAATCCAAAGTTCAGTTTAAGCATTTCTTCAAACACTGGTGTTCTAATAATAATCTGCCAGAATTGAAAACCCAAAAAAAAAAAAAAAATAAATAAAATGAAACATTGGTCAAAGTTTTGCTCAAGGCAGTATTTCAAATTTTGAAAACCAATCCATTTATGAAAGATCTTAAGCATTCTCACAAAATAATAACAGTAAAGAAACAAATCATGATTTTTTTTTTGTTTTAAAAAAAATTGCCTGAAGAGTTTGTGTGTTTCAAAAGAAACAAATTTCTTCAATAATTAATCAATGCTCCATATTAAAAAATGGCAGTACCTAGGAGGCAGGGACCATTAACATTGCACATAGGAGGCAGGGACCATTTATTTACTCCTGCAAGACCACGCTCCTTATTTCCCTTCCACCGCCATGTATTAAGAATTTTAGAAGAAACAAAAGATCAGTAATTTTATCAAACAAATTGAGTATAAAAAATTAAGTTGTTCTATTAGTAGAATTAGGATAAAATAGATGCTAGCAATTAAAGATAAAGTAACTAACTCTTTTTTTAGTAAAGATAAAGTAACTAATTTGAAAATGCAACAGATGGCTATCTCTAACAATCACAATCCTAATTCTTGAAAAGATCCAAAAGAAACCCCCAAAAACAAAATTCAAAACCATCTAAATTTCAAACAGTTCTTCAAATGTAACCACCACCAATGTAAAAAACAAAGAAATATAAGAGAAAAGAGGTGTTATCTTCAAAAGAATAATTCATTACCACAGTTGTTGCAAATATTACAATTTGAAACAAACCAAGACAAAAACCTTAAGATTAACAACTTTGATGTGTTAGTCATGTTCAAACATGTAAGATTTGTAAGTTATATGATTGTCGTGTATACAATACAATAAAGTCTATAGTAGTAGAATTATTACAATTATAGGTATGTAATTTATACTATACAATAGAATTCTAGAAGTAGCATATTGTAGTATAAGTCTATCAAAATCAACCAATGTGAAACTCTAAATACATTAATATTATATCACAACAATTACAAAATAGCAGCATATATATAATTTGTAATAAGAATACCATAATAATAATAATAATAATAATAATAATAATAAAAATACCCATTACACCATAATATTAATTTTAGTAGTAATAATAATAATAATACTAATAATAGTAACAGTAATAATAAAAATAATAAAAAATAATAATAATACCTGTATCGGTGACGGGTAAGCAGATTGGTGGCAAAGGCGAAGTCGAAGGGCCGGTCGGAGATCGGGGAAGGCGAAGGGCCGGTCGGCGATCGCAGAAGGCGAAGGGACAATCGGCGATCGCAGAAGGCGAAGAAACGATGGGGGAAGGCGAAAGGACGGTCGGCGATCGGAAGGCCAAGGGACGGTCGGCGATCGGCTGGGTTTTCGACAGCGGTATCGCGACGGTTGGCTCGGTATCGCGACGGCTGGATCTTAACGGACCTTATCACGACGGCTAAAGCTTCATTGGCGACGACTGGAGCTTCATCGGCGACGGCTGGAGCTTCAACGGTGACGCTTGGTTTGGAAGCTTAAGAGTTTGCTGTGGGAAGGGTAGTCGGCGCTATGGGAAGCTTAGGAATTTTTTTTTTTTTTTTTTTGACTGAAATGAGCTTGGGCTTTAGCTGGGTACTATTTGGAGTATTTATAGTGAAGCCTTTGGCAACGAATTATTTCGTCGCTATTGCTTCCTCTTCATCGCAAAAGGCATTTAGTTTTTTTTTGACCGAAATCCTTATGATTTAAAAAAAAAAAAATCCTTATGTGACCTGTCCCAGCGCTTTTGAAGCGCTGGAACAGGGTGAGCTTATCCCAGCGCTTCCCAAAGAGCGCTTCCTAAAGCGCTGGGATAGGTCTTTCTCCATAAGGGAATGGAGTGGCCTATCCCAGCACTTTTTGAAGCGCTGGGATAGTGCTTCAAAAAGCGCTGGGATAGGCCACTCCATTCCTTTATGGAGAAAGACTTGTCCCAGCGCTTTTGGAAGCGCTGGGATAGGCTCACCCTGTTTCAGCGCTTCCAAAAGCGCTGGGATAGGGCTTTCTCGATTTGGGAATTCAGTAACCCTATCTCAGCGCTTTTGGGCTTCCTATCTCAGCGTTTTTGAAAAACGCCAGCATAGGTACTGCCTATACCAGCGTTTTCAAAAAGCGCTGGGACAGGCGTATCTATTACGGCGTTTTTTAAAAGCGCCAAGAAAAAAACACTGGGACAGGACGAATTTTTTGTAGTGATTAGATAATAAATGGGTTTAATTTGTAATCGGGATATAATTTAAAATTTGATTTCAACCGGGCCTCTAAAATCTTATGTGGAAATTAGTTATTGTACTTTTTTAATTTAAAAAATGTCATGTCATTTAAAAAAAATGCTAAGTTATTGTTCTGTTAGCCATGTAAGTAATATTACTAACGGTAGTTAGTAAAAGGACTAATACAACTCATTTTTTAAACTTGAGGAATCAATTGTGTATGGTTGAAACTTGAGGGACCAATTGCGCACACAAGATAAACTTGAGGGACCAATATTGTAATTTTGCCTTTTTAAAACCAAAACAGTTCGGTTGAACCAGTCAGTTCGTTCTGACCGGTCAGTTCTGTCTGATTTTTAAAAGCAAGACAGTAACAACCTACTACTTAGAATTTATTGCGTTAAAATTTGTTGTGAAAATATTTGACACAGAATTTCTTGAATAATTTATTATTTTTGGCAGTAACATCAGCCAAATCTCAGCCTAGTTTTTGTATTAAACCAAAAAAAAAAAAAAAAAACCAAACCAATTCTAGAAATTCTCAAAGAAAGAAGAGAGAGACAGAGACAGAGACAGAGTTTCCTTTCCATTTTCCATTTTTGATGTTAAAAATTGAGGAAAATTTTCTTCTTTGAGCTTAGAGAATAGAGAGATGAAGAAGGATAAAGGAGTGGCAGTAGCTAATTCTATGAGCCCTAATAACAGCGGAGAAGACACAGAGAAAGATTCCCTTTTACCCACCATCCGGTTCTCTTCCCGTAATGCTTCCTCCAAATACGACTTTGTCAAGGTACTTTCTTTCCCTCTCTGTTTGGTTCCCCAGAAAATTTTTTGGAATTGCTAAACATGTTTTAGATTTCTGGGTTTTGTACCTTGTACATAGCACTACTAGTCATGTTCAGATTGTTCATTAACTCAATTGCGTGTACAAGTTAACTTATTCTTTTCACTTACATAGTAAATATTATGACTCAGTCTTTTTTAGTCCTTCTCAAATTTATACTAATGATCAATCACTACATTATAGTTGAAATTGTGTAATTTGAGTTAATTAGATAGGATGGTTTTTGTTTATGAACTTGTAAAAATTAGATTCACCACTTCTTGTGTTGTTTAAAATTATATTTAACTTTTACTAATGGAAATGACTATTTACATTATCATTAAGTTACGGTAATGGTTTGATATCTTATGAACTTATTTACGAATGTAACAATTTAATTTCAAGTCTATATAACTATATTTTATGCATGTATCCATCTAAACATTATATATACTTAAATCGAGCTTAATACTCGCGAGCTTGTTTACAAACACTCTGTTATGATTGTGCTTGGCTCATTTAATGGTTGAGCCCAAACTTGGGCTTAAGTTTGGTCCGTTTTCTATATAGATGAACATAAACCAACTTTTTCTTGAGTCAAGTCCAAGCTGTTTATGAGCGGTTCTGATAATTTACATCTCTAATTATTTGTAGTTGATCTATGCATAATAGAGTTAATAAATTTTGTTCTAGCTGTCAACTCACCGCAACCTTGCTCTTTTTTCTGGGCTTGGGATCGACTGTGAACAAAATATTACTAAAAATTGCAGCAAACTCAACCAAGAATATATATATATATATATATATATATATTTGGAGTAAAATCAGCAGAACCAAGCATAATTTACATAAGGTTTTGATGGCTCAAAAAAAAAAAAAATAAATTGAGGAGTATTATTGAGGTTGCATATGCATAACTTAGACTGCTTCTCCAACTGGAACTTACTATGTTCTGGTCTGACATGGATAGAGCCAATAAGTCGTATATAGCACATTAACACCCAAAAGTGATCAGATGACAGATAACAGACCAAGGGAGCCTTTTGGGTGCCTGGAATAGCATTGGTATCAAATTATCATATCGTACTCAAAACTACACCAGCCTAAAATAGCATGAGTAGAAGTGAAAAATGATACGTACATGCATGTTGTAATCATTTGTACTCTATCTAGGGTTAGTTAGTTAGGTTAATGATGTATGTAAAGATGTGTCAGTAGCCATGAGAGCTGTCTTTGCAGTGGATTTGTATATTCTTTTTTTGCAAATAATTACTACTATTATTATCTTTAAAAGCTTCATTTGGGTTTTTGGTTATCGTAGGTGAAGGTCTGGTTGGGTGACAATGCAGATCACTACTATGTTCTGTCCAGATTCTTGCTCAGCAGAATGTTAACTGTCACTAAGGTCTGAAATCCCTGCCCAGGTCAATGTTTATTTTATATAAGTTGTCAATTTTTTTGTTCCAAAATCCATGATGTTTCTGTAATTAATTTTCTTCTGCTATTTATTTTATTTATTTTTTGGATAAGTAATGGATATGGAAATAATTTTGAGTGTATCTAGCTCAATACCTGAAGCAATACATGCTATTTATTTGATTTTTTTAGTCTAATTTTGCATTAGTTTATTTGTTTAGCATCCTTTAGAGTTGTTCGAAATCTATACCACATCATGTTGATAGTCAATAAGTTGCAAAACACTTGCCCTGCTCACTTCACATCAATTTAATTAAGCGCATGGTAATATTGCCCCTTTTTCTATTGGAATAAGTATGCTTATCCATGCATTCTGTGATCTGAAATTAAGATAATGAAATAACTGGAATTTCGAGGTTAAGTGTTATGACTTGTTTGTTGCAGATTCCTAATCATGTAGCTATCAAAATTGCTCTTGAACTCAAGAAGTTGCTCATAGACAACAGTCTTCTAGATGTGTATGCCTTCTTTCTTTCTGTCTTTTGTTTTATTTTTTTTATTTTTTATTTTTTATTTTATCCAGATTTAGTTAAAAGTTTCACTTGCATGCTTGTATTATGTTGCAGCTCTCAGTCTGATTTGGAAGCTAATTTGTTCAAGGTATGCCATACATACAACTTAACCATCTCCCTGCATGCAGGATTTATGTTTTCCCTTAGGATATTTGGTTTCCTTATTCTTAGAACCAGTTCATGATCAAACAGTGTTGTAGGAGATTCTTCTCTTTATTTTTAATATGTCTAAAAACTAAGGGAGCGGGGGGGGGGGTTTCTTTTGATGAGTTTGTTTTGTAGGTGTATCTCATGTATACATCCCATGTACGTGGGTTGCACCCCTTTGAGTTACTTTAATGAAATCTCTTATAAAAAAAAGAGATTTTTCTTAGAGAAGGGAAACTTTGGTTTACATGGCTTTATATGATTGTGATGGAGTAGCAATTATCATAAGTACATAAATATTTTTATTTTACCTAGATATTGGGTCAGTTAGTATGCCAATGAGTTTTAGCTCAAATGGTACTTCCTCCTCTTGTAAAAGCAATGTCGAGGGTGCACTCATGGGTTCAAGACCCACCGGGTGTGTATCACTTACTAATTAAAAAAAAAAAGGTTCTTCTAACAGGACAAGTTTTGCAGCTTATGGAGCGACGGGGTTATGGGGAAGAGTACATTAATCGTTACAAGATGATGACCAGGTAAGCCATTGAAGATAGGTCCTAGTCTTTATCATTTTGCTAGCTGTTTCTTTCAGCGTTCGCTTCACATGTAGCTGCATAATGGTAATTCATGATTTATTCTGCTATTCGTATAAAGTGTTCTTCTGATAAGTTTGTGGATAGATTTATGTTTCATTTGGTTTGGTTTTTGGTTGATGTGTATATTTTTCTCTTGTTAAGCTTCCCTTGTTAGGATATTTTGGAGTCAAATTTAATAAATTTCTATGTGCTATATGAACCTCTTTATGCTGGTTCAGGGTTGAACATGTGCCATGTTATGATTTGAGCTTCGGCTTTTCAAGTAGGCTCTAAGGAATGGGTTGGGAATTTATAGGCTTTGTGCTTGGCCTGATTAGACTGCTCCTCTTTAGAAATCTGGCATTTGATAACTTGATAAAGAAATAGCACATTCATGTGAACTCTGTATACTTGCATTGCAAATTGGTAAGGGAGCCAATTAATCCCTTTCTTTTGCATTGCTCAGCTGTTTAGTAGCTGTGATGCTTGGTGTTTTCTCTGTTGGAGCATCTGGGTTTTGCCACACTTGTTTAACATGGCAGCATGTGTGTTTGGTGGTAGACATAAGCAACTAGGACGGAATGTCGCGTTGTTATGTTTGATTTGTTGTATTTGGTGGGGGAGAAACAGGTGGTCCCTTGAGGGGGTTTAAAATTCTTCCTTGATCTAAAGGCATCTTTTGCTAAGTCACTTTTTTGCTAGTTTCTCAGAATCATCCCCTTTTCCTCTACCCGGAAATCATGATCTTACAGATTGTCACATTTTTGCTAGTTTCTCAGAATCATCCTGTTTTCCTCTACCCGGAAATCGTGTTCTTATAGATTCTTTGTATTTTAATGTTATCCCTCATGTCGGTTGTACTTCTTGTATGCTTGGATTGTATCTCTAATATTTATTTTAAAAATTTCTTATTAAGTAAAAAATTTAATTGCTTTTAATTATTGCATGGTATAGTAATGTTGTGGCTTTTTTTTGGGGTGTGTCACTGCTTTCAGATTTCACCATCAAAGAGTACCATTGGTAATTCTTGTGTGTGGAACTGCCTGTGTCGGGAAGTCTACCATTGCTACTCAACTGGCACAAAGGCTAAATTTGCCGAATGTCCTACAGGTCTTTCCTTATATCTGTAAAGATATTCAGTTTCTCTCCTTCTCATTGATTTGATGATTCTTTTATGTGTTGTATACTTATGCCTTTTGACGTCTCTGTTTTTAATTGTTTCAGACAGATATGGTATATGAATTGCTACGAACAGCGACAGAGTATGTCCTGAATTTATTTATCCCTTCCTTAATCTCATCCTTTTCCAATACTAGAAAGTTTATTGCTTGGAACAATTCAGAACTCCAAACATAAAAAGGATATCAGTACACAAATTTCCTTCTTTCAGCTAGGAAAGATGTTTGGTGTCCACCATTAATCTGTTTCTGAAGCAATAAATCTTGTGAGACAAATTTTCATGACTGTTGATGTGGCCTGTTATGATTGGTGCATAATGAAATTGGTGGCCAGTGGTGGGCCCATGGGAAGTGAAGTTCCAATTACAACTGGCCATGCTAGAAAGTTGTGGAAGAGGTAGTAAAATTTTGTGTCTCTAGCATTGCTCTTACTGAAGTTATATTAAAATGTACTTTTTAAAAGTGTTTCTACTGGAATTCCATGGCTGAGGAAGCACTAAGTGATATCTGTGTGGGCTGATGCTTATTAAGACAGTTTTTTAAGTACATATGTGGTCATTTGCAGTTGGAGGATGAAATGGAAGTAAAAGATGCTCCTATCCTAGGGTGATTTACTGATTGTGCCTACATTTTGGCGATAAACTATATGCATTTTACTGGGACTATTCTTTGTTAGCAGCTCCTGATAATAAAAATGGGTTTTGGGATACTTATAAAAGGAAGATACTTATATAGAAGAGGATTGATCCTCCCAAGACCCAAAATCTCGTAGTTTCTTCACCTGTTTTGATGGGTGTAGGTTGGAAGTTGTCTGGTTCTGGGTTGATAATGGTTTTTGATTTCCCCTGGTGCATAAAGCATGGTGTCATCACAGGCAGATGCCTTCTTCGAATTACATGTTACACATATTGACTATATTATCAGTTTTCTGCTGTTGACAATTTTTTTTTTTTTTTTTTTTAATTTCCAAGTCATTGAGAAGAATAGATGATGCAATATTTTAGAATTCAGTTGTGCATTTGAATATGCAGGCTATTGGCACAAATATTTCTCCCTTTAATAACCTCTTTTATTTGTTATTTTTATAATTTGAAGTATTGAGCACGAAAGCAAGGGAATTATTTATTTATTTATTTTCTTTTGGTGGACTAAATCAAAATGCTTATTCTCTTCTTATATCTGATTTAGTGCACCATTGGCATCTACTCCAGTATGGGCCCGGGACTTCAGCTCTTCTGAGGAATTAATCACTGAATTTTGTAGAGAGTGTAGAGTTGTTCGTAAAGGTAGTCTTTTGGTTTAAATTAATGTGATCATTTTTTGGATAAATAATTTAGCTGTTGAGATTTGCCTTTCATAGTTTTTTAATTACCACTATATAATCTGGATTTTATTATTATTTGAGAGCCTCCTATAGAGTTTCTACTATATAGGGAATTACATCATTGTACTAGCAAGTGTCTTGATTATTGATTCATATAGCATTTGCTGGCTAGGTTTGGCTGGTGATTTGAAGAAAGCGATGAAAGATGGTAAACCAATTATAATTGAGGTATGTTTACCGTTTTAATTATGTGGATTGTAGATTACATTTACCCTTCGGTTGTTCATCCTCTTCTTCCTTCATTCATCCCCACTTGCACTGTTGCTATAATTTTTTAAATAGTAATGTCTTTCATGTGCTCAAAAAGAATCCATTTATTAAATTCTTTTTGATTAGCATTAACAGTTTGTTCTAGGATTTGTCGGCACAATGTGGTATAGTAGAATGAAAAGGTGTGAAGGAAAAGGAAAGAAAATGATACCATGGGTTGCTTAACAGACAAACAATATTAGGAGTATATAGTAGTAGTATTGGAAAACAAAAGTGAGATAGATAGTAAAAAAAAGCGTCCGAAGCCTCTTTGGAAATCCATTCATGAGTTCGTTACTCCATCCCCTCAAATACTCAAATTTAGGCACAAATTACCACTCTGAACTCACCTGATTCTCTCTATTTCCTATCCTACCTCTTCATCCAGACTCTATCACTGGCCTAATTGTTACCTGAGAGATCCAGAAAGTGAGACTGGAGACCAAAGTTCTTGTGTTGTCAAGCAATTTGAAAATGCTAACTGTTTCTCTATAGTCTATACTTATTGCACATATGTTTCTGATGAGTAATAACTTTCATTGAAAAAGAGAGGATGATTATAATGCATTCTTAAAACAAATTACAATTGAAGATTCATACAAACAATAAATCATATAGAGTGTAAAATATTCCATTTCAAAAAAGTTTCTGGTATGGTACTGTATTATTGAAGGTGAGATTATTCTTTCTTGCCATACTGTCCTCGTAATGCATAGAAGAATGCCCCCTCCCCCCCCCCCCCCCCCCCCCTCCTCTCAACCATATCATGATGACCAAATCTACCTCTCTATGAGGCCTCCTACATTGCATTCGAAATAGGTTTAAGGCCAAGGACCACAATTCATGTGCCACCCACAATGTTAAGAGTAGATGATATGCTACTTCACCATGCCTCATACACATAAAACATCTATTCACAATAACAATTCCTCTCGTCAAGTTATTAATTGTCAATATTTTGCCCAAAGCTGTTGTCCATCTAAAGAATGCCACTATGGTATATTTAAAACCCTCCACTAATAATTAATGTAGTGCTTTGTAAAATGATGGCACTTCCTCAGTGCAACTGTGCATTTCCCACTGTAGACAGTAATTTTGATCAGTGTAACTCCACCCCCCTCCCCCCAACCCCCTAAATTGTTTTTTTTTTTTTTTTCCTCAGCTTGCTAATCTTCTCTATATTTTCATCCACCACATTCTGTATTCCTTGTGCCCTCCATGCTGATAGGCCCAAATGCCTCATTTTTAAATGACCTACCCTGCATCCCAGTCAATCTGCCAATTCATTAACACCTGCAAAGTCTCCTACTGCTTATTTCTTCATGTACATGTAAAGGTTCTGCTGAATTCTAAACATAAAATCAATTTATTTATTTATACAATTGATAAAAGATTTGACAAAGTGACTAGGACCCATGTCTGTGTAGGAAATTTTGATCCTAGCATTTATTAGGGAAGGCTCTTTGTCAGTTTTTGCAAAACAGATGGTCTCTTGCAAAATCAATGAAAATGGAAATAAAATCTTAAGGATAATCTGCTAAGTGACCAAGAAGGGCAAGTTGTTGTAAGTTTCTTAGAGAAGAATCAGAAGATGCTAAACTGTATCAGTGTATTGATTATTGTTGTGCTTAAGGTTCTTCATCAGCTTAGAAATTGTTTGTTATTTCTTTAAAGGCGAAAGCACTATTTTGGTCCTTACATTTTGCACTCATGGTTAATTTGGTCCCTATATTTTGGGAGTAGTCGATTTGGTTCTTGTTGTTTTCAACTTGCAATTAATTTGGTTCTTACCGTTAACTCACTAATGGAAAATGCTTATATGGCAAACGGTGTGTATCGTTTGCATACTTACGTGGCAAATAAAATAATAATAAATTTAATAGATATTAAAAAAATCCATATCAGCGCATCCCAATTATATAAAAAAAATCCAAGTAAAATAAACAGAATATAAAAAAATGTTATTTTCTTTTATGTTTTCTCTCACTTTCTTGGCAGCCAAACACTACAACAAATACAAAGAAATTTCAAGCTGTGAAACTTTCCTGCAATTTTGAAAGCAACTTTCCTTTGAAACAAACAAAAATTATTGAAGCAAAGAAATACTCTCTTTCAATTCCTCTGTCTTAATTTTTAAACCCGAAGATTTTTGTCTCTCCTCTTTGTTAACCTTCTCCTCTCTCTTTCTCTTCTATGTAAACCACTGATCTGCTTCCATTCACACTACCAATCTCCAAAGAATTTGTCATCTCTTCTCCGATCTACCTCTGGCAAGTCTACGTCACTGACCAATAGTTACAGTTCAATCCGTCATCACAACCAGCCTTTGACTCACAAATCTCCAAACTCAGTTACGCCTAAATCTATAGTAGCAACAGTGATGTCATATGCGAAGGCCTGCGCAAACATCGCATTCTTAATCCCTAGTATTTCTACTACTAAATCCATTATTTGCTGCTTTGCCTAGCCTTCAACAGTGATCAAATGATTTTTTAAACGTAGTTTGGTTGATAGTTGATACATTTGAATTTTGGAGTGAATCTAATGGCATAACTCTACTAATTACCAAATTTATCAACCAAACACAGACAACGACAATAGTACAGTTTTTGGATTTTTGTTTCGACCCACAATATATCTCCAACACCACTACTGGGTTTGATTTTTTTTTTTTTTTAATTTTTTTTAATTTGGGAAATTTAAGAATGGAGGAATGATAAGGATGCGTTCGTTTTTATTTTTTTATTTTTTATTTTTTTTGGGTTTAAAAGAATTTCTGTTTGTTCCAAGGACAGTTGCTTTTGAAATTCCAGAAAAGTTTTGAGCTTGAAATGACATTTCTTTGCATTTGTTGCACTGTTTGGCTGCCAAGAAAGTGAGAAAAAACAGAAAAGAAATGAAAGTAGTTTTTTTTTTAATTGGGATTTTTAATATAATTGATGATGTGGATGTGCTCATGTGGAATTTTTTAATCTCTATGACATTTATTATTATTATTTTGTTTGCCATGTAAGCTTTAAGTGCGCCAACAATGCACATTGTTTGCCATATAAGCATTTTCCGTTAGTGAGTTAACAGTAGAGATCAAATTAATTGCAAGTTGAAAATAACAAGGACTAAATTGATTGCTTTCAAAATGTAGGGATCAAATTGACCATGAGCCTAAAATGTAGGGACCAAAACAGTGTTTTTGCCTTCTTTTAACGATTTCACATGTCTTTGGAGATAGAGAAATAGTAGGTGCTTTGAAGATAAGGAGAGCTCCATGTCAAACTTGAAACTATCCTTCCTTAGAACTTTAATGGATTGGTTGGCTGCTTTGCAAAAACAATCATTTTTATCTTTTTTTGATTTCTTAGATTCTTGTAATTTTTGTTCTTGATTGTTTGACCCTTTGTACACTCTCTGTGGACTAGGGTGTTCCCCCCTTTTTTTTTGATATCAATAAACTTATCAAAAAAATAAAATAAAATGAGGGATATGATAAAAAATCGTATTTTTCCTGCATACGGTGTATTCATTTTATGATTGACTTTTTACATTTATTTATCTATTATCACAATGGTAGGGCATACATATAGATCCTAGCATTTATTTGATGGATGACGAAAGTAAAACACCAGCTAATGTGCCGGAAAAATCAAAAGAGGCTAATCAGGTAGCTGTGACATGTGGTGATAGTACAGAAACAGAAATGGAAAATAATTCTACTAATGTTTGTGGAAGTGACAGTAAAAAGAGCAACTGTCCTGGGCATGTGAGCTCAGAAGAAGGGATACTGGCTGATAACATGAATAAAGTCTCAGATACTCTTGAATCTATCAGCCTAGCAGGAAGTGTCCCTGGTAACAAAGGTCAATTTACACTCTGGATTCTGCTATCTTGTTTAAAATTTTTAGATCCCTTCTGAGATTGCTGACATGACTATTTGTATTTATTATAAAATGAATGAGAAAAGTATTAATAGGAATTTGCAAATTTTTCCAATTGTTTTTGCTTTTGCAGGTGAAAGTCTTAAGGATCCAGAGATAAACGGAAATGCTTCTGTTAGGAAGGAGAAGTCTGGTGCTGAACCAATAATTGTACCTATAGTTCTGAAAATGTCTGAATTTGATCATAAGGTATGGGGATGTTTTTATGCACTTTTATGGTTTTCATTATACTATAATGTAACTTCAGCTATGATTCTTTAAATTAAGAAATGCAGAAATATAAAATAAAGCTATATGTGCAGGCATTACTAGAGGAGTGGATCTCGACTCGTACATTTAACGATAAATTTCTAGTCCAGGTACCAATGATGCCAAGTTTATATTGGTATCTATTAACAAGAATGTTCAGCATATAAATCATGTTGTAGTTTATCTAGTAGTAAAGTAATATAGGGTGATTACACTGCATTATTGGGTCTGCGTAGTTTATTTTTCGTTTGTCTGGGAAAACTACAAGTTGAAAAGAGATGACGCCAAAGTCAATTTGGTTCAGCACGGACTTTGAGAGAGAGAGAGAGAGAGAGAGAGCAAATGCTAAGTTGTAATAGCATTTGACCTCCTTTGTTGTCTGGGAAAGTTAATCCTAGAAATTGGATTAGGGGACACCCAACAACTTTGTAATTTCTCCACTGGAATATAGGTGCCTTCTAGATAACAATGCAACACATGTTCAAAATAGAATGTGATTCCCCCCCTTCTTTTTTTTCATTTATATTTATGGCCTTTTTTTTTGGGGTCAAAATTGTCTGATATAAATATAAATGCCTGTTTTGTCTATATTTTCTGATTATTTGAAATATAGCACTAAATTCTTTCATTCTGACAATGTGAATGCAAAAGAACCTTTGGTTTTGGCTTTCTGGATCCTGTCCATTTCTTATGATTTTATTTCATTTTTACCTCTATAATATTGTCTTAGTTGTTTATTGAATAAATAAAATATGCTTCGCTTCATTCTGTATATTGCTGATAACAAGATAAGTTTTTCTTCTGACCTTGACCTTTTATCTTTTTTAAAATTCTTTTCTTGTATATTGCACTTTTTGCAGGATAAAGATAAGCTAATGACCAACTTAAAAACCATTCAGGACTATCTTTGCTCATTCAAGTCACAGGTAATACCCACTCATGTCTGTTTCTTTTTTTAGTTAGTAGGATGCAAGCAGGGTTGCTATTGTCTTGCATATTTAGTAGTAATTAAGAAATCGCTTATTTAATTATATTAAGGGACCTTCAGATCAACAGATTAACAATTGTTAAGAAATCGCTTATTTGATTATGAGCACTGTTTGTTATACTTGTTTTTAACTAAAAATGTGGGTTCAACCCATGATTTTAAATTTGAAATCGTGGGTTGGGTTGAACCCTGTTTTAGTTATAAAACTTGTGTATACACACGTGTGACATGTGTAATAAGTTTTAGCCTTTAATTATATTAAGGGACCTTCACATCAAAAGATTAACAATTGACTGCTTATATCTACAGCAACTTTATTGATTCAGGTGTGATCGTATAGCTAATATTGAATTTGAGAGAAACAAATTAAGCAAATCATATTTGGAAACTTTTTTTAATTGGGAAGATTAATGAATGTCTATATCATGGATTTCTTTTTAGTTTTATGCATTGATCTTGTTAGTGAGCTAATGCAGGAGCTTTCTTGTGCATTGAGTAGAATAACACCAACTCTTTACTAAAAACAATTTATTGGTGTGTACTGTAAGATGTTGACATCAAGTTCAGTCGGGTAACAGTGTAGAGTGAGATTTGTTCTGTTTTGAAGGCATGTTTCTGCAAATGATTTGAATTTAAGAGCATTTACTTTGTCAAATTACTGCATTTCAAAGTGTCCACAACTAGTACCTTTGTGTTCCTATTAGTTTTAGGATTGTGTATCATAGTTACATGTGTGAGGAGACTTCCAATTTTTTTGTATTTAGGAGTTTGAAAATGTTAAACAGTGTTGCCATCCATCTTCTTTATCATTTTTTCCTTGATTTTGTTTTATTTTCTTGGAATAGGGTTTGACGGTTGCCAATATATCAGCAACAACGTTCCCACAAACATTGGATTGGCTGCACAGTTATCTTCTTCAGGTATGGCGTTTCCAATCAATATATGAGGACATATTTTAGAAATTTGTCTATATATGCTTGTGATGGGGTGAGGGATTGAAAGTTGGGGTTGGAGTTAGGGTTCTTGGTTGAGGCTTGTGGTGGGCTTGGGGTTTGAAATAGAGAACAAGCAGGTTGCAGGATTTCCTGGGCAGCAGTAAAATAATAGAGCTTTTATTGCTTATTTGTATGGGTGAGCAAATAACCATGGTACCCAACCCATCCCACCCGCACCCCGCCTGACCCGGATTGACCTGACACATTTCAGCCAATTCGACTGTAGCTTTGGTCAGCAGTGGATTCTACACAACGAAACCTGACTGGTTAGATGTTGAATATTAAAACTGACTAGCCAATCGCATCTCGTTGTAGGAGGCCAGAACTAAGTTGTGCCATTGGTTGCTACCATTGTGGGAGGCCAAAACACAGTCATGGAGATCAGATCTAGGTGCCAACATGATGTGTCTTAGGCCTTCTTTTTCCTTGCCGTGAGTTGTCATGCTTCCCTTTGCCTCGCTGGTGTTACCTGTGACTAAAAACTTGAAATTGAAGTGCAGGTGGAGAGCCTACCCTACCTGATCTTATCTGCTCAGATGGTGGATTGATGCTCAACTGACTGAACCCAGAATGACTTATTACTAGTTATTTATTGGCTATTTGGTAGGGGAAGTGTGCAGGGTTGTAGGGTTTTGATAGGTAAAGTAGAATGGCTCAATTTGAGGTTGTAAAGGAGACTATTGAAGACCCAAATGGTGTGTGTTACTTACCAATAAAAATTAAAAAAAAGAAAAGAAAGAAAGAAAGAAAAAAGATGACTCATATACCAAAGTGCTTGAGGTTTGTGATGGGTAAAAGTAAGTGCACTTTACTAAGAGTTGCTAGTTGTATGACTAGTGAAAAATAATAGCAATTAGGGTCTTCATTAGCAATATAACTGATGGGGTACAAGGAATGCACATTACTCAATGATATTGTATAAGCGCTTGGAGTATAGCGAAATCGGATGTAGTTAGTAGTTTTAACTTTTAGCGAAATCGGATGTAGTTAGTTGTAGGTGGCATTAATGTGATTGTATTGGATCCAATTATGAGTGAATTTAGCTTCTAAATCGACCATAATATTATAGAACTGCCTTTGGCTGTCAAAGAGCATCCTGCATAGGCACAATATGATAGGTATAATAGCTGGAGTAAGTCATTACGATTTTGTCAGTTACCAAAAACCTTTAAATTCAACCTTTAATTTCAAAGGAGCTGCAAAACTCACAGATCTGTCCTTTGTTGTACAACTAACCATAGTTTGTAAAATAACAACCCAAACAACTCTTCAGAGTACTTATGACCAGACCTTTAAAACCGTACAACTGTTACTTAAATTGGAATTCACACGTCAGTGGCTCGCATATTGTCTCTTATTTCATGGCTGTGCTGCATCAATATTATAAGATACTGAGCTCCTATCGATAGAGTTCTAATATTGCGTGTGTGGATATCTGGGTTCAGTTCCTCTGGATTTTCAGTAGAAAATTAGCTGTGGTAGGAACACAACACCACCTCACAATACTTTATCTGTGTCTGGTGTTCTTTGTTTTTGGACCTGCTAGAATGTTATTCTGATTCCTTATCCGTATATTTCTTTGTTCAGTGTATTGAGCAGGGCATTTCATCGGAGTCCAATGAAGATGGTAGACGACCAACTGAAAATTAGAGCACATGCTGAAGTAAGCCTCAGACTTGTATTAAATGAACCTTAAATAGCCAAAAAAAAGAACCTTAAATAGTTTTGACTCTTTTTTTTTTGTTTGTTTTGTATAGTATGCTTTTCATTTAAAGGAAATAAAAATTTATTGTTTTTGTTCACCTCTTATATTCTTTTTAAGTATTATGACTACCTCCTTTCCATTTTTCTAGTAAAATTTTTATTCTAATTGTATGAAGTGCCATGCTTATTGATTGCCCAACTCCTTTTCACTTTCCTATCGCTAAAATGATTGTTGAATTGCATTTGGTGTTCACTGTTTTAGATTAGACGAAAAACGGGTTGCAATTGTTGTCCTGTTTATACATCTATATAATAATATTTAAAAATTGAAGTTTGATATTTATTATTGCTACATTCTTGTTAAGGCACATCAGTGTAGCATTTCAACCTACTTCGATCCACTTTGGCCCGGTTGGTTCAGTTTTGTCCAATTCGGTCCAATTGGTCATTTTGGTCCAATTGTTCCATTTCTTCGGTCTATTTGGTCCACTTTAGTTCATTCAGTCCACTTTGATGATACTTTGGAAGTAGAGGTTTATGTCGAAAGAGGAGCAACGTTGTTGACAATTATGTTACGTTCTCAATGTAATGTTAATAGGTCCTTGATAAAATTACATTTTTCTTATGTAATTGAAATCTTAATTTTTTTTTTCTAATATAAGTGATGTATTTATTTATATTTGCTTCCTCTTTGGATCATTTAAGATGTATAAAGGATGAATCGTTTGTAAGGAATGTTAGAAATATATTCCAACCACATATTGCATTATTCAAATATCTCGCCTTATATAATAATTGAATATGAAATGCATTTTGTTTTAAATAACAATTTTTTTTTTGAGAAGAATCAAATATCAAATATGGGTAATTTATTTAGAAAATCTAATATATTGTATCAACTCTATTTATTAAAAAATAATTACATCAACTTAAGAAGGATTTTGGATATGCACTTCTAAGTCTCATCTACTATTTTCATCTTTCAGTTAACAAGAAAATGAATCATCAAAATTTTTCATGCATTACACGGATTTGTAACTAGTTACTATTAAAATCAATTACAACTGCTCAGAACACTTTCGTTGTGCACATAGAAACTTGTGTCCAGATCTTAGAAAAATTGATTCGCAGCCTGAAGGGTGTTTTAGTTTCCAATCATCCATGCCAACTCTCATATTCAGGCTTTTGGAATGCTTTTGGAATGCCCATCAGTAGAAGACCACCAATACTACTAATGCATTTTTTTTCTTTCTTTTATATTTTCATCTTTTTCGTTTCACTAATCATAACTTATTACTTCAACGAGTAATGATTGAAGTAGTGAAAGAAGTCGAGTCTACAACTTACTAGTAGCATATTTCACAACTCGATATTGTAGACTCTTGATTCTAGGAACTAAGTGGTATTTTGGTAGAATAAGTTCAAAGTGAGAAAATATTTTCCATATGAAGATTAAAGGAACTGATGAAATGGATTTATTTTTACAATGACATGTTTTGATATAGTTACTTATCCCTGCAGTCCAGAGACTTTGTAACTCTATCGGCCCCTTTTTACATTCAAGTACAATTGAAACCACCAAAATAAGGAAAGAAAAGAAAAGATAAAAAGAAAAAGAAAAGGTACAACATTGTAGTTATGGTTAAATATCTTCATCCCACAAATCATGAAGTGTCTTGTATGGGCTTGTTGTTTGGTTAACAAGAAAATCCCCTCTCATGGTCTTGCTCTGCTCCAAATTGTCAATCTCAAGGAAATCTTGGTCATCCAACTTCAAATCAAAGGACCCCATGTTCTCCTTCATCCTATCTTTATTAAAGCTCTTGACAATCACGCTTGATCCTTTCGATATTCCCCATTGTAGAGCAACCTTCATAATTTGAAAGCAAAATTTGATTCTTTTGACAATCTTTTGCGGATAAAATGTAATAGGATGTGGCACTTTTAGCATGATTTACAACTTGATTTATCGGTGCATGGTATAAAAGGACAATTTTGGAACAATTTCTTCCGTATTATGCCTGTACTTTAGATATTAAATTCAATCATATGATTAAATTGGTCGATAAGTTATATAGTTGAATTTAATTGAAAACGTTAAAGTAAAAATACTTAAAGAATTGTACCCAAGTTTTATATTTTCAAATTAAATCTAGGAGAATATATTATTAACAAGGAGACTTAGTCTACCTGAGCTGCGGTTGCTTTGTGTTTGAGAGCGATGGATTTGATGATTGGGCTATCTACCACAGCTGTTGATCCCCATGCATTTCCAGGTGCACCTAGTGGTGAGTAGGCACTTACATGAATTTTGTGGTCTGCACAGGTCTCTCTGAGCTTGATTTGCCTCCACATTGGGTGCATTTCCACCTATTACAATTTACAAGTAAATTTAATTAGTAGTTAGCTTAGCAACATTGTTTTAAAATATTTTAGCCTTTGTTAGGAGTTGATTAGTCTTAAAAATATATAATTGGTTTGCACACGAGTATTTTACTACCTATAATGCCTATTCTATTATATTGCTAATGTTTGTTAAAAAAAAAAAAAAATTATATTGCTAATGTGACAAAGCTCTTTTGGGTTCTTGCCTCCTGGATTGGAGGCATGATTGAAGGACATTTTTGTGTACAAGGCACTCTATTGGATTGACTTTGTTAAGTTAAAAAACATTTTTATTTACTAAATCATTTCACGTATGCAAATTAGTATTATACATATTATATCACGTCTATTTCAATTATGTAACATTGCTTAGAGTTATATATTGCTTAGAGTTATATTAGGTGTAACTTGAACCCAACCCATATTTATATATATATATATATATATAATATTTCTTATCCTTTCAATTTAATATAGTATGAATTTGTAGCCAAATAAGAAAATGATTCGTATGGAAATTAAAAAAAGCTTAATTTTCCCTTGGAGAGAGAGAGAGAGAGAGAGAGAGAGAGAGTTCAATTCAATGAATTTCAAGCTTGAAAAGAAAATCTAAAACTTTTTCTCTGGATTCAAACAATTTAGGTTGTTGACTTCAAGCTTTTTTTTTTTTTGGCTAGTAAATTATTGACTTTAAATTCAAACCTAACATCACAGTTTAGAGAATAGCACTTTATTTTAACATTGGTGCATGTACTTTGGACTAGAAATAGAATCGTCACAGCATTTGACATGAAATACATATATATATATATATATATTTTTTTTTTTTTGGTGAAAAAAAATGGGGGGATTTATGGTTATATTACACCTCCGGGTAGGGCACGTGGCCAGATAGGGGCCCCTTGGAAATCAGGGCTTGCAGGACCATGAGTTACCCACCAACAGAAACCTGCGGACAGTAGGACTTGAACCTAGGTGTGGTGTACGAAGCGTTCAAGTCTTACCTACTCAGCCAAGCCCCCGTTGGCGAAATACATATATGTCAGTTATTGACAATGGTGATTGATGACCACAATGACAATGACATGAAGACTTCAGTACAAAAATTCTCAACAATTATTAAAAAATATATATATTCTCAATTGATTTGGCTGATCATCAAGTAGAATTCACGTTTGGTGTGTATATATATAAATTTAAATTTAGTGCATAAACAAACCCCTTGGCTGAGTCATGCCAGTGACTTTGCACATCATTATGACTATTTTAGTATACCTGATTGACGGCTGGAGTCACAGAAACAAAATCTAGCAGCCGTTCGATCTTCTTGCTAGAGAAATTGCTCACACCAATGCACCTACACAATCCCATCTCCATGCACTTCTCCATTCCAGCCCAGGTGGACTCAAGGTCTAGTTTTTCAAAGTCCTCCTCTTTTGGAACTGAATCACAAGCCCATGGCTTCAACTTCACTGGCCAGTGCACTAGGTACATGTCCAAATATTCCATTCCCAAGTTCCTGATTTCCAGTGCAAACCAAAACAAACACTAGAATAGTTATAACTTTTTTTGACAGATTGGATGGGTTGTGTTTTATATTTTCAATCTCATATTACATTGGTTTTCTAGGCCACAGTTTTTTGGTCCATGGTTTTCTATCATTGTTTTCAATATCCTAGCTAGACCTATAGATATAATAGGCGATCTCATATGATTTGGCTAACATATTAAACAAGCATAAAATCAAGATACGTTGCACACCCACATGCAGTCTTTTTAGTTTGCTATCTTATAAGCTTTGAATGAGATTTTGGGTATTATCTAAGATTGTTCCATTTTTATGAAAAAAAAAAAAAATTTAAAGGTGATAAGGTAAGGATTAGGTACAGTTTAGGTGTTGTATGTTTCATTTCACAATTGAATTTAATCATATAATTACATTGATTTGATCAATTCAGTATACTATATTTTTAAGAGCTGTACCTATGTTTAACATATATAGCTACTGTGTCTAAGATTTGTCTGGTAATGGGTATTATATATATTTCCTTGAGCTGAGATAGGAAGGTGCTCTTTTAGTACTTTTAACATAGTTTGGATTCTGGAACATAAAGGGAGATTTTTGAAGCTAGGCAATAGAATAAACAAAGTAAAGTGGAGAATATCAAAGAACTCCTCTAGATTATTTTTTCCTTCACTTTTTGAAAGTGTGGTGTGGATGTTAATGCATGTGCTTGGTGCTTGACGCTTACTGTAGAGTTTGCTTGAGTGCTGAAACAGGATCATGGTGATCACTCCCCCAGAGTTTAGATGTAACAAAAACGTCTTCTCTTTCTATTGTCTTATCAAGAATTGCCTTTCTTAAAGCATTTCCCACTGCTGGCTCGGACCCATATATTTTTGCTGTATCAAAATGCCTGTAACCCAACTGCATATTGCAAAACAACCATAGCAAATTAATAACCCAATACTTAGTCATGGAAGAATGGAAAACAAAAAAAATTCAATGAAAATAAAAGAATGAAAAATGATAATCTGTTTCGATAAAGAGCTATTTGACGTGAAAGAGCATGCTAAGGACACCATAATCTTCACAATTATTTTCACGTGAACTTATCACTGATAGTATTTTAAGTAATGCTAACGACAACATACTATTTTAACAGTAGTGAAAAAGAGTATGAAAAACTGAAAAATTGTTGTCCTTAGATTTAATTGTGGTGAAATATCCATTAAAAAAAAATCTAAAATTAGAAAAAATAAATAAATAAGTAAAGAAGATGTTTTTCTGTTTTATTTTTATGTAATATACGATTAGTGAGTACGGTTTGTACCTTGAGGGCCATATGAATGGCTAATTCTGTTGTCTCCCTATCATTTTGGGAGGAATAAGTGCCTAGTCCGATGACAGGCATTGTTATTCCACAGTTCAAACGCACCTGATTGTTCCTCATCTCTCTCTCTCTGTCTCTGTGTGTGTTTGTGTTTATGTTTGTGTTTTTAGGCCACACCACAAAATGGTTCTCTAACTCCACCTATATATACAAGAAAAAAGTCAATGTTATTAACGGTTTCCTTAGGACACTTCAACCACACAAAATATTTTTAAGGGTTAGGAATATTATAATTCTTTGTGAGAGTTGATGAAAGATGCAGAAAGAAAGTTAAAAAACTAAAAAAAAAAAAAAAAAAAATTGAAGTGTACAATTCGAAGCATGGGATCTTCCATGTCTCTAGGGATTTTATCAGCTGGCCCAATCCATCATTTTTAAGCCAAGTATCTTAGTAGAGAGCATTCATTCAGAGGAGGTTGTTTTCTATTTATAAAAATACATGTTATTTAAAGTCAACTTGATATATTATATTCCACTCTCGAGGAAAACATTATAATATAACATGAAATATGTGCTTATTTGCTTATATACTTTCCCCAGTCATTCCCTCCCTTTCTTCAAATTTGAAGACGTGAAGAATAAACTCTCATTTCAGGCTTTGGGTGGTGCAAAATACTTGTTTTTTAATGGGATGGTTGACTCCTAACATATAAATACCTTAATAAATTAATAAAATATTAAGTATTTGACTTGTAATTTTGTCAATGATTTTTTTTTCTTTTCTAGTTTTAAGTCAATTCAATTTTTAAATGTAAATGATTTACTGTTCTACTTAATTTTGCTGCTCTACAAGTTGACTTTAATTTAGAAAGTTAAAGGAAATAAGGAATCGTGTTCTTTTGCTTTTGAAATTATTCAGATGTGCCACACGTCTAGTCTTGTTGATAATGTTACTTGATAACTTAATTTTTTTCTTAACAAAAGAAATGAGAATGACCCATTTATTGGTTGTCAACAGCATCCAATGAGAATATGAAGTTAGAATGAATGCCAATTCCCTTGTAAATAGAGAAATACCCGAACTCCTTAAGGGCAAATTACAAAAGTATAAAATAATATGTTAATATCAAATGAGTTCAACTCAACTCAACTAATAGACTTTATTATTATTAAATAAGAGATTTTGATTTGATTCTCGCTGATATAACAATAAAAAAATATATTGATATTTGGACTCGATAATAACACGTGGATTCAAATTAGTTCAGCTAATAGAGTTTGTTGTCATTAAATAAGAGATCTTAATTTGAATCTGTCTATATAGTAGTAAAAAATATATTGATATTTTGACTTGATAATAACATGTGAGTTCAAGTTAACTCAACTAATAGAATCTGTTGTCATTAAATAAGAGATCTTGATTTGAATTTCACCTATATATTTATATATTTATTTATTGACTTCATAATAATATGTGAGTTCAAGTTAGCTCAACTAATAGAATCTATAGTCATTAAAAAACAGATTTTGATATGAATCTTGCCTATGCAACAAGAAAAAATATTAATATTTTGACTTTTTTTTTAAGAGAGAGTTTCAACTTATGATGTTCGCTTCTGATGATAGCTCTTTATTATCAAACCAAGACACCAATCAGTTTTTGGTGTAGACGGGGATTGAACTCCAGATCTCTTATACAACCATCAGAGACTTTACTAGTTGAGCTAAATGGAATTCACAATATTTTGACTTGATAGTAAAGTAATCATTGTGAAGTGTACAACATAACTAATCCTATTGAATAATATATATATATATATATATATATATATATATTAAGGCTGATTTTTTCTTTAAAAATGTTTTGTCTTCTATATTTTTTTTTCTAAGAGAGTAAAGGAATACGGGTCGGACTCATGACAGGAGAGGGAGGTAAGTGTCATCACACAATAGGCCTATTAAATACCCTCTCTTTATATGTTGAAAAGGGATGAAAACCTATTGTTTTCTTAAAAGAAATATAAAAAATAAAAACCAATCCTTACTTTTTAAAGTTTTCATTAATACACATATCTCATTTTAGGTCCAGCTGGAAATTAATATTGTCCACATAGACCAAATTTTTTTGAGAAATAACTTGATCAAAATTATATAAAACAATGTGTGTAGGATCGTATTTATTTTGGGAAATCACAAATGAAATATAAATAAATAATTAGATTGTGTAATTGTTTGGGTGAGATACAAGTGTTATGCTTTACATGGACAAAGGAGATCAATATTCACCATAATACACGTATTTTTTGTTTTGGAGCACCGCCACAACACGTGTCGTGATCTTAAAAATCCTGTCATGTGAAATATGGATTTTCTCATGTTCCTATGATCTTAGGCATATTTTCCCAATGCTCTGTTAACTTATATTAATTATTTTATCTTTTTAATGGTGGATGTTCTCTCTACAGCACTGTTGTGAGCCATTGTTCTTTGTGTCAATGACTCATTCCGAACATCTGGATCTCAATTAATATTTAATAATTATTATGGCTGTCAAAAAGTTAGTCCAAACATTTGCCAAGTACTGCAATTAGCATTGTATGTATTTGAAATTTGATGCTCAAAACAATTTCCATGTACACACAATGGAAATAGCTAGATCTTATTACATATTCATGATTTCAAAGGAAGTATGCGCTGATGAGTGTGCAATAATAAGTGTATGATATTCATTATTCCAAAAGAAATTAGGGATAACTTGCATGACGTTCTCTCTCTCTCAAGGACAAAATGGGCAAATGCCATTTTCAAGCAAAGAAAGTAGTATTTTGCCCTCATTTCCAAACTAATTAGGGAAATGTCCCTCTTTTGAAACTCGATTTTCTCAAAATCGAGTTAAAATTTTTTTTTAGCCCTATAGTGGCGTTTTAAGGAGCCTATAGTGATGTTTTCAGGACATATAGTGACGTTTTATAACTCAATATCTATGCAGTCGAGTTATAGGCAATTTTTTTCATTTTTTTTGCCTATAACTCGACTTCGTAAAGGTCGAGTTACAAAACGTCACTATATGTCTTGAAAACGTCACTATAGGCTCCTTAAAAACGCCACTATTGGGCTTAACTCGATTTTTAGAAAATCGATTTTCAAAAGAAGGGTATTTTCCTAATTAGTTTGGGAAGGAGGAAAAAATGCTGCTTTCTTTGCTTGAAAAGGGCATTTGCCCATTTTGTCCCTCTGTCAAAGAAGAATTTACATGTTTTATGTTTCATCACTTGATAAAACTTAGGTACAGTACCTTAGGTACTGTTCCTCAAGTTCCCTTCTTAAGATTCAACCATGTGGCTACTTAACTAAAAAATACACTTTCTTCTCATGAGAAAAAATTCACATAGTAGAATCTCAAAAGGAGAACCTAAGGAACAATACTTAAAAACTATACCTAAGTCTTTTTTTTTTTTTTTGGGAATAGATACTATAATAAACTTGTGATACTTGATTTATGATAACTGATTTTACCATCAAGCTAATGCATTAATTATTTTTTTTTTGATGTAGACGGGATACAAACCTAGGCTTTATATTCAGCAATAAGAGACTTTTCTAAGTGAACTATTTAGCACCCTATCATTTGATGAAAAACTATATGTATACATGTGTTTGTACAATTTGATAGTTATAATAATGAGGGGATGCGGTTTTAAATCTTGGTTTTCCTCGTAAAGAAGACTAGTAAATGACAAGCCTCAGGCTCTACCCAAGACACAAGATATCCAATACATTAGTTAAGTAACTTAAATTTCAACCAAACCACATTTGAGTAAGTTGTAATTTACCCTTTATCAATATATACTTTCCAAAATTACCCATCTATTAAAATTGTGAAAATATCACAATTGTGAATTTTGGTAAATGTTATGTTATGAAAGGGGTCGTATAATGATTAGTTCTGGTATTATTATTGGCTGGTTGTGTTGCCTTTGAGAGGACTGATTGAGGGACCTTTAAAATGGTAGATAAAGATTACGCAATAATGTCCCAGTTTGGAACTATTAGGGTCAATAGGCTCAAACCTCCCTACTGTTTGTTCTATATGTGGTATGTATAATTAATGAATCAATTGTACATGTTCTTGATAATTGTTTTTTTTACGAGATTCTATTGGACTAGGATTCGATTGAATGCTTGGAAATCTGAAACAAAAGGAGGATTCTCCGTACTGAACATTAGCTACGAATTATAAAGAAAGTACAAGCTGTTAACGCGGTTCCATTAATGTTCAGCTGGACACAAAATTTACTTGAGCACAAGCAATATCCCATGGAACAAGGAGGATCATCTCAACTTGACAATATATTTTATGCCAAATCCGAGTTTTCCATTGAATTATGTTAATTAATCTTTGTTTAGGGATCAATGGAAGATTTAATTACAGTATTGTTGAGCTAGTACTTGTTGTAATCTAGTTTCCCCATACTCATGCAAAAGTTAAGGCTTAGGCCAGTACACAACCTCAACAAAAATCTATTTAATCTTTGATTACACTCCTTTATGTAGCCAAGATCGATTCTACTCAAAACAAAAACACAATATTTATAAAGTAAGAGAATTATTATGAACCAAAATCCACTAAGCATTATTATGTCTAATCCACAAATTCCATCATTCTCTTAATAAATAATAATTAAAAAATAATCCACAAAGCATTTGATAAAAAAAAATTAGAGAAATAGAGTGTGTCTATTTACAACTTAACCATTCTTGTACACTTCAAATAAGTCACCCCAAAATACGTGTTAACTTCAGTGGCGGCTCTAGAATATTTTTCTCGGGGGGTTAACATGATTTTTGTCATGGGGGAGCGAATAAAAAATAAAAATGATTTTTTTTTTCTTGTATATTCAATTCCATATTATATACAATAATTTAAAATAGTATTCTAAATACAATATAGTATACAATACAACTATATTGTACAATAGTCTAAAAATGTTATTAATAATTTAAAGATTGGTAAGACAACAACTATTGAATGCATAAACAAAAATAATTAAACAATTAATCACATTTATTTTTTGCCAAATTAATAATAACATATTATATTTATATGTAAATATCAATTAAATGAAAATATATGATAAAGAAGAATAGTAACACACCTAGGAGTAGGATTGAGAGCAATTGTGAAAACTAAGAAAAAAAAATAGTAATTGATATAAGTTTTTGCTTTTGAAGTATATGACTTTTTAACCATACACGCGATCCCTCTCTTGGAATTGGAGAGAATGAGGACAGAATCATAGATATAGATATAGATCTGTTGGTTGTATTGGTAGAGTAATATTTTGCTAATGAAGAAGAAAAGTGCAAGAAAAACAACTTCATTTCGTTGTTAATGGCAAATTAAGCCAAAGTTGTAGAGAGAATGATTTTTTTTTTTATTAAAAAAAAACTAAGGATAAAAAATTTAAAACATTTTTTTTTGTTTTTTATAAAATTATATATTTTAAGAGTAGTGTTATTGACATAACACTTTTACAAAAATTTTACAACAAAATTTAGGTGGCAAGTTGTTAAAAGGCAGGTAAAAATATGATGTATTAGCAAAATATATATATATATATATATATATATAAAGGATAATGTCAGTTGTAGGTCTAGATAAAAACCAATTATAACTTGCCACTTAATTTTTATTATTAAATTGTTGTGAAAAATTGTGAAAATCGCATTAAGATAATCATATTCAAGTTTATTTTAGCTGGATTTAAACAAAATTTAGGGTCAAAGTGTTTAAATTTTTATTTTAAGGGGGTCAAAATAAAAAATTAAAAAAAGTATATATTAAAAAAAAATTGGCCAAGTCAGGTGGTTCATTTGAACCCCCTGGTTTGCATGTAACACCGCCCCTGGTTAACTTCCGAATATATTATAACCGACCCCTGATGGGTTTTCGATCCATGCGGAAAATACGACGTAGGTGTTGGGAGATTTGCGTGATGGATGTGTTGGCCAAAGGTAATGAGAAGTGGACTTGAAAAACAATATAATGTTAAATTTTCAATTGAATTGAAATAATAATTAATATTAGGGATATTTCAAATTTTAATATTTTTTAAAATTTAATTCAGTCATTTAATTTTACTTTTCTTTAATTAAGTTTTCTAATTTTCAAGTTTATTGAATTCAGGCATTTTGTTAATCTCTGTAAAAAAGCTCCATTAGGAAGCTTTTAAACTCTATAGCATGGATATGGCTGTTTAAAGGATCCCTAACGGAGTTTTTTTATTTTTATTTTTATTTATTTTGCAATAAATTTTGTAGTAGGTTAAGCATTTCTTTAAAATAATTTATTATTGTTAGGTTCTAAGACTTTAGAAACTTAATGTATTAGAATTTCAATGTATAATGTGTTGGCAAACAATGATTAAAACTTAGAGTTTAGATTTAGTCTGCTCAAAGTGTATTTAATTGTAAAGTTAGAACCGAGTGTACTGCAGGATTTATTGGTGTAAATCTGCAAGGTTCGATTGATCGAAAATTAGACTCGATCGATCGAACCTCGTGCAGATTATTTTTTTTGTAGAATTTCCAACTTAGCTCAAACCCATATGACATGTAGAGTTTTATGTTTTGCTTCAAGTATAAAAGGAGAAATCCTAGCCACGTTTTAGATGTTGTTGATATGCTGTGTGTGTGAATCTCTTGTGAGATCTAGAGGTGTTTGCCTTCATACACACTTAGGATTATCAAGATCAAGATTGATGTCAAAAACTTGGTGATCTCTTCGGTTGCTGTTTCAAGAGCTTAAAGAAAAATACAAGTAGGAGAACTTGTGGTTGCTGTGGATTAAGGAAAGAAATAGTCCGTGGACTCGGAGCTGTCACATGGTTGTGATAGTAAGTTTTCTATACGAGATAGCAATAGGATGTTAGTGGTCTAAGTTTTATTGTATAAACTTCAATTTTTTCATAGTGGATCTGTTTTTCTTTGAGGATAGTTAGGTTAAATCCTCCATAGGTTTTTTACCGATTTGGTTTTCCTGGGTTATTATATCGTTGTGTTATTTATTTTTCCGCATTATTCACATGATATGATTGTTTTGTTTTAACCTAGATCTGAATAATTTATCTAAGTAATCACTTGGTTAAATAACTAGGTTAAACAACTTGTGTTTTAAGGGGTCTAAAAACCGTACAATTATGATTAGTTTATAATAAAAAATAAAGTCAATGGTGGACCACTTTCATAGAACTAACAGCATCCCACGTGTTAAAACTTTTAGCCCCTAATTTTATTTTTCTTCTATTAAGTACTCTACCAACTTTCAAATTTAATCAATTTAATTCTTCCGTTAATTTCCGGCAAAACACCCCCGTTAGGAAGTTTCTAAACTCTAAAACATGGATTTGGCTGTTTAAAGGGTTTCAAATAAAGTTTTTTTTGTAATAAAATTTGTAATAGATTAAGTATTTCTTTAATATAATTTATTATGATTAGTGTATAATAAAAAAATAAAATTAATGGTGGACCTCTTTCAAAGAACCAACACCATCCCACACATTAAAAACTTTATGTGGCTAAGTAACATGTCGGTTTGGCAACCGCTTTTATTATTACTAGTCGCTAACTCGTGCGATGCACGGGAAAGCTATTGTGTACGAAGATTTAAACAATTCTTTGTTTTCTCATCTTTGATTTCACATTAGGATTCCTATCCTTGATATGAAACATTAAATTACAAAATGGAAAATATAAATCAAACTTAAGTATTAAAATTAGGATTTCAATCCTTTACATCCTCAAATAAATGCTAAAATATCAATTTCCAATAAATTGAAAGACAACTTTAAAGTACGTTTGTATCTTCTTCCTTTGTTGTTCTTACATTCATTTGAAGTACCACTAATATAAGCTTATCAATAAAACACGTTGAGAAATGTATTACGACATGTAGAAGTTAGATATCAAATTTGTAATTTTGCTATATTAAAAAAAATATGCACTTCTGAAGCTAAATTTTTTTGTCAGTTTCTATAACAAAGTCAAAAACTTTCTTAACTATGTAGAATTCCCATCTTCTTAAACTTGAGATTATATTCATTTAATTATACTTGGAAAACAAATGTTTTTCCATTCAAATTTTCTACTTGCAAAGGTAGGTCAATTTTAGATTGTTGTCATGATACCCATTGATAAAGCATAAAAAAGAGCAAAAATAAAAACCCCTTTTCACAATCATCAATCAATAATATTTTAAACTAATATAAATAATAATTCATAAAAAATTCTTTAAAAAAGACATTTTATATTATTTACAATTCATATAAAATAATAGAATTTGTTAATGCAACTAGAATTGAATTTGATTCTTTTTTTTTTTTTTTAGATCAAAGATAGAAAGAATCAATTTCTCAATATGCAATTCTTGATCCTTTTTTTTTTTTTTTTTTTTTTTAACTTGATAAGTGCAACTCTTGATCTAGTTTATTGTTTAATGGGCAAAGACAAAGCAAATAGTTAAAAAAAAATAATGCCTTTAGAAATATCTTAGAAATGTAAATCCTTCTACACACTACAACTCTTAATTAACTTATCAGCAAGTAGCCTTTTTTTTTTTTTTTAATAACAAAACTAAAGCATTCATAGATCCAAGATAATATTTAACATCAAGAAAACTTCAAATTAAAAAACTTCCCAAACTAAAATATAAGAATTGCTACATCCCATAACACAGCCAACAAAAAATAAACTCCAATCAACATTGAGATCAGATTTTTGATACAGTTTGTTAAGATATATATATATATATATATATATATATATTGTGACATGTTGCTATTTTTGCTGTCTATGTCTAATTAATAAAAATATATGATTGAGACCCAATTAATATCTAATAATGAATATATAATAGTCATGTAGTTAGACTTCAACATTTTTATATTGTTAGAATTTTATTTTTGCTATTTATCTATGTCTGATTATATAATAATTATTTTCAGGTAATGTTTTAGAATTCAATGCAGTGTAATATTGTATGAACATTATCAAGAACTTTAGCTTTTAGGAATAAAATAAGTGTATGACATGGTAAATGCTAGATGTTTGTCACATGACTCAAACACGAAGTCAATACTTTAACATGGCTATGATGTATTCAACATAGTGACCTTCAATGAACGGATATGTGATATAACAGTGAACACAAACATGGGCATTGGATTGTAGCAAAATAGTGTTGTCCTTTTCAAGTGGGTTAAAGTGCAAGGTAGTTTAAGTTATGATCACAAAATATAGGAAGTCTTTTGATGGTCTTAAGGGGGTTACTGTTAATTATATGTTACTGCCTATTGTAGATACATGGACATCTTTGTGATTGAGGTTCTCTCTCTTTTTTTTGGGGGGGGGGGGGGTGGGGGTGGGAGGAGGTGAATTTGGTAGAGGAGATTAAAGAACTGAAATATGTTTGATATTAATGATCAATTAATTATTCTTTATATATAGGCTAACATATCTTCCTTTATCAGTGGTTACTTTTATATTCATCAGGGTATACAATAAGTTTTGACTGTTCAGCAATTAGCTCCTCTCATCTCATTTAGTTTCTACTTTTTTGGGCTTAAGAAACTTCAAGGTTAAAATGAGTCACAAGAGTCATAGCCATAAGAGTTCTTAAAATTTATTTTGGGGCGATAGTCTTCTTAATCTAAATTCTGAAATAGAAAAGTTTGTGAATATCTTAATATCTGACTTCTATTCTATTTAAAAATATTTTGTTTTATTATCTTTCACAGTACAAGGTTTCATAACTTTTTGGGGGATGTGGCATTTCTTTTTTTAATGGGTATTCTCTTTCTCTGTCTTAGCTAAAAACTACCAAATTCTTGTATGGGTGTGCAGTGAATACCTTAATACTGAAAGTTGATTGGCTTACTGATTCAATTGCAGCAGGTTTTATTATACCACCTGAGAACTACGGCTCTTAATTAACTTATCACCAAGTAATCTTCTTTTTTTTTTTTTTTAACAAAACTAAAGCATTCATAGATCCAAGATGGTATTTAACATCAAGAAAACTTCAAATTGAAAAACTTCCCAAACTGAAATATAAGAATTGCTACATCCCATAACACAGCCAACAAAAAATAAACTCCAATCAACATTGAGATCAGATTCATACACAGAGGAGATCTGCTACAATATTTGGCATTGTAATAAACACATAGAAAATTGTTTCAGCTGCAACAATATTGCCTTATTTTGCACGGACTACACGAACTAATTTAAGTCACATCACAACACTCAAGAGGCAGCAGGTAGTAACAAAATTTAAGAAGGGAATAAAAAACATCAAGCAATCAAGCAAAAAGGATAGAGCAGAAAACAGATTGGGATTTAGAAATACCTGAACTGAAGCATTCCGCTTTTGTCAGTATTTATATATTGTGAGGAATGAATAAGGAAAACAGAGAGGCTGCCGTTAGAAGGTAGGGAAGGGGAAGGAACACATGAGAAACCAAAGGGGCGTGAGGATTTTGCCGTTACAAGGTGGGAAGGGGAACCAACACGTGAGAATATCAAGAGGTAGTAACTGTGGGTTTCTAAGGGTTTTCAGTTTGGAAGGCTTGGGTTTGAGCTTATAAGTTATAATTAAATTTAGAAGAAGTGGGCTAGTGGAATTAAATTTAAAACAAATGGGCTTTATGGTGGAGATAGGTTGGTAATAATTTTAGTTTTATTAGTATTTTAAAATTGAAAAAATCTATTTTAAAATTGTAGGATAAATTTAGGAAATACGACGGAAATGGCATGGATGCTGACGTGGCTCAATGTGAGTGTAGCAACATTAAATACCACGCTTTAGCTTTCAGTAATATATATATATATATATATATATATATATAGATGGTGGAATTAAATTAATAAGAAGTGGGATTTATGGTGGAGATAGTGGTGGGAATTAAACTAATAAGAAGTGGGCTTTATGGTGGAGATAAGGGTGGAATTTATTTTATATTTGTTAGTATTTTAAAATTGAAAAGAACTAATTTTAAATTGTTGAAAAATTACAAAAAATATGGTGGAAATGACATGGCTGCTGACGTGGCTCAATGTGAGCGTAGCAGCATTAAATGCTACACTTCAGCTTTTAGTAATATATAGATTTTTCAAAGTTTTTTTTTAGCTCACTTGTTAATATATGCAGTTTTAAAATTTTCACTTTTTCTAATTACAACTTTACTTGAACCACTTTCTAAAAAAATTAAAACTCTACTTTAACCAACTTTTAACAAATAAATTTTTAGCAAAATGTTACATTCAAAACTCACATTCAGCAGTGGAGCCACATGTGTACATGTAGACCAGCCAAACTTCTTAAAATTTTGGCAAAAATGGCCCAATACCACTATTTAGCAAAAAAATTAGCAATCTATCGCTATTTTGGAAATATGTAAGAATTTACCACCTTTTTGAAACTCGAGTTTGTGAAACTCGAGTTCCAAAAACTAGAGTTCTGGAAAATCGAGTACCATGAAAAACTCAATTTCGTCAAACTCTTGTACCCAAAAAGTGGTAGATCCCTACATATTTTCAAAATACCTACATATTTTCAAAATAGTGGTAGATTGCAATATAGTTTGAGCAAAATGTGCTATTTGACTATTTTCGCCTAAAATTCATTTATTTCTCCGCATGGTAATGGTATAACATCTTTACAAGTATAGCCCTTAAAAAAATATTACACTTGGCCCTCTTAAAACTTTTTAATGTTTAAACACTAGTTTTATCTCCCACCTCATATCATCTGTCATCTTTGCAAATCCTTTTATGGCCTCAAATGAGCCCCTTTGGCTTGGTGTACCAAATTCAGTGCTACAATTTCACAGCTCAAACTCCTCTAGTCCTAATGACTCAACCTGCTTTCTCCATCTCGCAGGTAAAGGTGTTACTCCTCTACTATTATATGTTGATGGCATCATTATTAATGGAGTTGATCTTGTACGAATTGAGGAACTTAAATGATCACTCAGCCACCACTTCGACAAGAAAGATCTAGGCACTCCTAGCGACTTTTTTGGTCTCGAGATCACCTATTCTGATGAATGCCGCTATCATCTCTCTTAAGAAAAATATGTCTATGATCACTTCTTTTGTGTGTCTCATTAATTGATTGTAAACTTGTGACAGCGACACACATCTTAATTCCAATATCAAGTTTCTTGTCACGGATGGCGAGATCCTTTTTGATGTTAATCTCTACAGAAAATTAGTTGGGAGTATTGTGTACTTAACAGTCACCCATCTTTACATTTCTTATGTTGTGCACCTCGATAGTCAGTTTGTGCCTTCCCAATGCTCTGTTCACTTTGCTATTGTTTTCTACATCCTACACTGATCAAAATGGCACACATTTTTCGTAGGCTTTTGTTCTCTTCATCAACCAATGATTTAGTACAATGTGCCTATTTTGATGCTGATTAGTTAGGAAACCTCACTTATCGTCGTTCCACCACTGAATATTACTTCTTGCTAGGGGATGTATTGATTTCATGGTGAGTGAATAAGCAAATTGCTGTTTCCTGATCTATTATTGAGGTTAAATACCATGCTTGGCTAACACCATTATATTGAACTCGCTTGGTTGCGCTCTCTTCTCAAGGACATGGGAGTCCTTATTTTTGGAGTCAATTTGATTTATTGTGATAAACAAAGTGTTATTTAAATTTCTCGAAATGACATATTCAATGAACAGACATATCATATTATGCGTTTTTCACTTAGCGCTACTGCTATCTCGCCAATCAGTATTGCCACATGGGATTCACTTTCATTTGAGTATGTGCTAACTTGTGAAATAGTTTTGCAATTCTTTCCGCCGTCGAATTTCTTCTTTTAGTTGTAATTTGTTTTTTGTTGAAAATAAATATTTTTTTTATAACAATATATATGTGTGTGTGATGAAAATGATGAAATCAAGTTAGTGTTAATTATTTTCATGTTACATCACTCAATAACTTTTAAATAAATAAATATTTAAAAATTCTATTGTTGGATCATAAATTCTCATTCTTCTAATATATATGTATTACAAAATTCTGTGTTAATCAAATGTTAATAAAATAAAAACTTGACGTTTAAATATTTTATAGAAGATAATCATGAATGATCTGGAAAATGAGAAGATTGGGGATGCAGTTTGTAAAGTCTATATTTTTAAGTTGACAACCATGAACAAATTGTAACCTTTAGAACTTAGTTTTTGTCTAGTGTTTAGTCTAGAAATATTTAGAAACAAGTCAAATAAAGATCTGCATTGTTGGGTTAAAATGAATTGACCCCTTGTAATTAATTAATTAATTGCTGAAGTTAATTAATTAGGTTAAATTTCATGCAATAGCGTGGTAGCACAAATAAATCACCAAAATATCTAAATGTAGCGGAAAATAAATTTGACACAAGTAATTTGTTTACAAATGGAGAAAACTACCGAGGCAAAATCCTATTGGGTGATTTTAAGGTCAGCACTTCCAAGAATTTACTATTATCAATCACAAGCGGTTACAAGTATAAGGAATCTTACCAAACCCTTTGGCCTATCCCAAAATACCAACCTACAATTGAACTCTTACCCCAATATCCAACTGGACTTGTATTGTAGTGGCAATCTTTTTGTTCAATGCACGAATCTCAATACGTGACTAACCAATGATGCACGAATCCCAGTACGTGACTAACTCCAACAACTTGAAGAGGTTGTTGGCTACAAAGTTCATCAGTTCATCAACAATGAAGATTAGGAAACTCCTTGGTCACAAAACCATTGGCGTAGGGCATCAACAATGTAGAAAATGCATCATAATAACTTACATATTCATCTTCAACAATATAGGTAAGAAAATTGTTGCCGTAGTTCTTTTTCTTCCTAGTTCGCTTACTTCTTCTCAATTTTTGCACATCAGAACAAGATCATTAGAAGTATCAATAGGTTCATAGAACATATTTTCCTTATTATTCCAAAGGAAACTCATACTTAAAAAAATATTTTTAAGATTTAACAATAATATTAAATTCTAAATACATCACTATTGATGAAAATAATTCTGTATCATGAATTATAACAAACATAATCAATAAACACACAATCACATATTTAAAAATCAAGTTTCCTCCTTTTAGGTTCATGTAGCATGACCTTAGGCAAGTACCCCCACACTTTGAGGTATTCTCCTTTTAGATTTGGGTAACATCTTAGCGAACCACCCCCACAATTCAAGGTATACCAAATTAGGCTTACGCCATTTTCAACTTCATTTTATATTTTATAAAAATTTCCAAAACTTCATCTTTGGTTCCTAATAAACAAAGCTAAGTAAATATAGAATGGTCATCAACAAAGATTTACATAAAATCTTTTACCACCTCTAGCCATTGTGTGTTTTAGATCATCCAAATTATTATGTACCAAACTAAGAAGTTTAGTTCCTCTTGTTATGGATTTGCAAGGTTTTTTTTTTTATTTCAAATTCACAAAAACCTATCCACCATCTCAAAACAACACATATAGCCAATAAAATATATAAATATATTTTTTTTTCAATATCACTCTTGCACTTGGTGGATAAAAGGAATATTTATTCCCACTAAATCTTATCCACTAGCCCAAAATACTAATTGGATCATTTTATATATAAACATATATAAAGAAAATTTTAATTATTTTCCATAATTTCTCATTACATATATTTGTGTCAAGAGATGTAAAAATAATAGCTTTTGTACATAGAGCCAATAGCCTCTAGCTACTAGAAACCACTCTTAGGAACATCCAAAATTTTACAAGAATAAGACACTTAATATTTTGTAAAATTTGACATCATTATACCACAATTGTATAATACAAACGTTTAATCATCCAAAATTTCTTTTTCACATGACCATAAATGATTACTTGAATACTTTAACAAGGAAAATAAAAATTTAATTAAATTATAGTATCATTGTATCTTCATTATACAAAAGGAGTTCCAAGTTGATACAGCACTATTGATTCCATTAACAATAGAAATGCCTCCACCATAAGTTTACACCATTTTTTTTTTCAAAATTGTACTAAAAAATAAATTTTATCTCATTTCTCATAAAAATTATTGCTAACATTTTTTTTTTTGAATTCCAAAAAAAATTTCTCAAACACGTATGTTTTTATTCAATCTCATGTTCCTTAGATTTCAATAGACATAAAACAATTTCACAAAATATAATACACATATAATATCACATAACTGCAAATGCAATAAGTTGATATCCACCTATCAAGACAACGTTACATAATATTATTTACATATTGATCTAGATTAGAGAATCAAAATCACGTTTGGATGGACCTCATTTATTTTTTCTTCTAAAATATTAGTTCACCAAATTGTTTAGATAAACCAGATAGCAAAATAAACTCCATAAAAGATATAACTAATTATATCTAAGAATATAACTACTAGCATTTTTTCTTTATAAACATAATATCATATCACAATATAAAATTTCATGATCAATAACTTGTTTATCCAATTTGAAGCATGAAAATCAACCTTTAAGATTGTTGGAAATATTTTAGTGAATAAACAAGTTTTGATACATAAATAATATCTCAAATAATTAGAAAGAATGTCAATAAGCAATAATGGAATAAATTTAAGTAAATTTAGGAACAATCTCACAGTGCTATAGAATCACGCAAAGAGCTTTGTTCTTAAAGGTTGATTCGTGCCACCCAAAGTTAAACTTGGTGCGATTGGTTCTCTTGGCCAAATAACCCCCCAGGATTAGACTATAGCGTCGACCTTTGTGATGTACGCACTTCCACTCACAAAAGGTTTAAGAACAACCTTCTATTGCCTTTCCTTAGAACAAATATTCTTGTAGAAAAATTATGTTGGAGAGAAAAATAATAGAGTTGTGTATATCTAAAAATAGAGTAGTAAAAAGACCCCCTTAGAAAATGTGTTATGATGAGTATTGTGGGAACGATGGGCTGCTAGCAGGGATGGGCCGGAAGGAACGTTGGGCCAGCAAGGATAATAGGCCCAAAGGTTCTTACCCAATGGTGCAACGCGCCTTCTGGCCCCAGCCGAGGACTAAGGAATTTCCGAGGACGGTTTAGCTCGGCCTAATTTGCCCGGGTCGACAGTCGAAGAGGAGCACCTCCCTTCACCTCGGAGTGTTAATGCCGAGGTGAAGCTTGGAGCTCCGCTAACCAGGAAAACCTCCCGGGGAACCCCACTGGATAGGAACGATTCTGTGGAGACGTACACTGGAAGAAAACCCCCAAAATATTAAGGAAGAAGGCTGCCAACCCCGCATTGAATGCCCCACAACTAATCCCCTGGCCGCATTGATGTGGAGGGGACATCTGAACAGTGGTTAATAGTCCCATCGTTTCTATGAAGCGAGTTCTGGAAAAAGCTGGGGGGGACAGGTGTCCGAATGCGAAGGGAAAAATCCACACGTGGATGGTTAAGAGAAGATGAGAGGAAGTATAAAAGGGAAATGAAGATCCTTAAGGAAGGGGGGGGGGGGAAGGAAAACCAGGGAAAAGAACTGAGAAAGAAAGGAGTCATCCTCGAACGTAGAACAGGAATAACACTTTAAGTAAAAGAAACTGGAGTTTCATCATGGTGGAGGATCTAGTCCCAACCTATTGATGATCTAAACCTTTCCTAGTCCAGCCCTTCTCAACCTACTCTCTACAAATTCATTGTATAGGGGCCCTTTGGGCGAACCCAACCATCTTTGGGCCGGATTCATGAAATTGTGTCACTACAATTGGCGCCGTCTGTGGGAAGGGCTAATTGACTAGAATAGTTAGATTCTTTAACATGGCTGGCTCAGGTCCACACCACTTAGAATCTATGGGATCTCAAAGAGAAGAACACTTCCAGGAAGGCCAAGAAGGAAGTGTACATACCACCTGTTCTGGCGAAGGCCAATCCAGGGGCGATAGCCGTATCTCACAGGACAAACGTGCTAAAGCCATGCAGAAGGAGATCGACACCTTGAAGAAAAAGTTGCAACGGGAACGGAGGAGGAGGAGTCCTCCAGGTCCTGATCTTTTCTCTGAGAGCGAGGAAGATGACAATTACAGACACAGGTCACGTACGCCCCCGAGCGAGACCTTCTCGTATGATGAGGACCATCGCCGAGAACGCAGGGGAGGAGGCGCGTCTTCTAGGGGATTGGGAAACGACGCCATGAGCAAAGCGCTCGATAGGATATCCAAATCTCCCTTTACGCGCCGGATTGATGCAGGGCGACTCCCCAGGCGGTTCACCTAATCGATGTTCACCCTCTACAACGGCCGTACCGACCCGGTTGAGCACGTTAGCCATTTTAATCAGAAAATGGCAGTGTATTCTCATAACGAGACCTTAATGTGCAAGTTGTTCCCATCCAGTTTGGGACCTGTGGCGATGAGATGGTTTGACGGCCTCAGAACGGGTTCCATCAACTCTTTTCAGGAACTCACTCAAGCTTTTGGATCCCGCTTCATCACGAGCAGTAGGGTTCCTCGGCCTTTGGATTCCTTGCTGTCTTTATCCATGAGAGAGGGAGAAACCTTGAAAACTTATTCGGACCGATATTGGGAGATGTTCAACGAGATCGAGGGTGATTTCGACGATGTGGCTATCAGAACCTTCAAGGTCGGTCTGTCAGCCGACCACGGTTTACGGAGATCCCTGACAGGAAAGCCAGTCGCCAGTGTCCGTCAGCTCATGGATCGCATTGACAAGTATAAGAGGGTCGAGGAGGATCAATAGCAAGAAAAAGGGAAGGGTAAGGTTATCCCTCAGGAGAGGAGGGATTTCAGGTCGGATCGCTATGGCAATAACTGACCTCGGCAAGAATTTGGAGGGGAAGCTGGGTCTAGAGCCACCCAAGCCGTTAATACCGTGTTCCGAGAACCGGTACATCAGGTCTTGGAGAAGATCAAGAACGAGCCATACTTTAGATGGCCGAACAAGATGAGCGGAGACTCCACGAAATGTAACCAGAGCCTGCACTGTCAATATCATAGAGAACGCGGACATACGACCGAGGATTGCAGGACCTTATGGAGCCATTTGCAACAATTGATCCGAGAAGGCAGATTGAAACAATTCCTAGTTCAGCCTAACGGACAGGGAGGCCAGACCGGCGCAGGGATTCCAAATAATAACTCCTCAGGACCTCCCTTAGGAACAATCAATGTCATCCTCGCTGCACCGGGCAGGACAGGGTCGTACCCCTCCAGGGTAATGACGGTGGCTGGGGCGTATACTGGGGATCCCGGGCAGGAGCCGAAGAGGGCTAGATTGAGTCCCCACCCAACGCTGAGCTTCTCGGACGAGGACAAGGCCGGGACCATACAGCCCCACGATGATGCATTGGTTATAACTCTTAGGATAGGGGGCTATGATGTGAAAAGAGTACTGGTTGACCAAGGCAGTGGGGCTGAGGTTATGTATCCAGACCTATATAAGGGCCTCAATCTCAAGCAAGAGGATCTGACCAGCTATGAATCACCTCTGGTCGGTTTTGATGGGAGAGTGGTTGTTCCAACGAGACAGATCAGATTGCTAGTTCAGGCTGACTCGGAAGTAGTAGAGGTGGACTTTATCGTGGTGGACGCCTTCTCCCCATACATAGCTATCTTGGCGCGACCTTGGCTTCACGCCCTTGGGGCTGTTTCATCCACCCTTTACCTCAAAGTCAAATACCCATCGGGGGACCAAGTTGAGGAGTTGCTTGGAAATCAAGCCGTGGCCAGGCAGTGTCTAGTGGCGGCCATTACGCACCAGCCCGAGTCAGGGTCCTCGGCCCTGGCCAGCAGGGATTCCTAGCAATTAAAGTCAACGGCCCCAATGTCCGACGTGGAGGCCGAAGAGGCAAAATGTGAGGATCTGGAGAAAATTCTTCTTGATGGGGACTCAGAGAAATTTTTTCAAATCGGCGTCCAACTGCCTATTCAAGAAAAAGAGGAGCTAATGCATTTCCTGAGGCGGAATATCGACGTATTCGCTTGGAATGCCTATGAGACCCCAGGGGTGGATCCAAATTTCATCTGCCACCGTTTGAATGTAAATGCATCTGCTCTCCCTAAGAAACAGCCTCTTCGGCGCTCTTCGAGGGAACATTCGGATGCTGTTAAAGAAGAGGTGGATAAGCTTAAACAGGCTGGGGTTATCAAAGAGGTGTTCTATCCTGACTGGTTAGCTAACACCGTAGTGGTGAAGAAAAAGAATGGCAAATGGCGCGTGTGCGTGGATTACACGGATCTGAACAAAGCCTTTCCAAAGGATCCCTTCCCCATGCCTCGAATTGATCAACTGGTGGATGCAACCGTGGGACATCCCCGGATGAGTTTCTTGGATGCCTTCCAAGGTTACCACCAGATACCTCTGGCCGTGGAAGACCAGGAGAAGACGGCTTTTGTCACCCCAATTGGCAATTACCACTACAAAGTGATGCCATTTGGACTTAAAAATGCGGGGTCCACATATCAAAGGATGATGACCAGAATGTTCGAGCATCAACTGGGCAAGGACATCGAAATCTACATCGATGATATGGTGGTCAAGAGCAGGCAAGAGCCCGATCACATCGCCGACCTCGAAAACATTTTTGAGATCCTGAGAAAGCACAGATTACGGCTCAATGCCTCTAAATGTTCTTTCGGGGTGGGCTCAGGGAAGTTTCTCGGCTACATGGTCACTCATCGTGGAATTGAGGTGAACCTAAACCAAATCCAAGCCATTAATAAATTACAACTACCTCGGAATCCCAAAGAGGTACAGAGGCTGACAGGGATGATTGCTGCTCTCAATCGCTTTATAGCCCGGTCCGCAGACAGGTGCAGACCCTTTTACCGTCTGTTGAATAAGTGGAAGGATTTTGAGTGGTCCGAGGAATGTGCTTCAGCTTTCCAGCAATTGAAAGACTATCTTTCTCGGCCACCTATAATGTCTAGACCTGACGTGGATGAGGTCTTATTTGCTTACATCGCGGTGGCTACTTATGCGGTAAGCTTAGTATTACTGAGGGTTGACAATGGGGTACAGAGACCCGTGTATTATATTAGTAAGTCCCTCCATGAGGCCGAGGTCAGATACTTGCGATTGGAGAAGGCCGTCCTGGTCGTGGTGCATGCCACGCGGAAACTGCCACATTACTTTCAGGCGCACACGGTTGTTATCTTGACCCAACTGCCACTCAAGGCCTTGCTTCGAAGTGCTGATTATACGGGGAGAATTGCGAAGTGGGGAACCAAGTTGGGGGCCTACGACATCAAGTACATGCCCCGCACCTCCATAAAGGGCCAGGTCATCGCCGACCTTCTAGCTGAGTTCGCTGAGACCTCGGTAGAAGAGGATGAAGATAAACACTGCATGGATGAAAATTCAGTTGCAGTGACCTCCATAGAACGGGCATCATCATGGAGGCTATATGTTGATGGCGCATCGAATCTCAAGGGATCCGGAGTGGGGCTAGTTCTAATCTCGCCCGAGAATATCACGATTGAAAAATCGTTAAGACTTGGGTTCTCCGCCACGAACAATGAGACAGAGTATGAGGCCCTGCTAGTCGGGATGGCCATGATCCAACGGATGGGAGGAAAAGACATAAACATATTCTCGGATTCCAGATTGGTGGTAGGCCAAGTCCGAGGAGAGCTAGAAGCCAGGGACCCAAGAATGCAAGAGTACCTTAATCAAGTTAGACACCTGCAATCGGGATTCAAGTCTTTCAACTTGACGCAGATCCCTAGAAGCAGAAACGCACATGCTGATTCACTTGCGACGTTAGCAACGTCCTCAGCGCAGGGTTTGCCGAGGGTGATTCTCGTTGAGGATCTCTTACAACCTCGTCGATTGGGGAAAGAGGTGTCTGCCATTCACCAGGCAGAAACGGGTCCCAGCTGGATGGATCCCATTGTTCATTTTCTCAAAGATGACTTCCTACCTGAGACCAAAGTGGAGGCCGATAAAATACGGAGAAAGGCTCCTCGGTTCTGGCTGTCCGAGGATCTAAAACTGTACAAGAGGTCCTTTTCTGGACCGAATTTATCATGCGTACACCCCGAGGCAGTAGAGGTTCTCCTGGAAGAACTTCATGAGGGAATTTGTGGGAGCCACACGGGGGGCAGATCTCTATCTCATCGAGCCCTCACCCAGGGGTATTGGTGGCCCAACATGCATAGGGAAGCTCAGGAATATGTGAGGAAGTGCGACCAATGCCAAAGGTTCGCCTCGAGCATACATCAGCTGGGAGGAGAGCTTAATCCCCTATCCAGTCCATGGCCCTTTGCCCAATGGGGCTTGGATATTGTTGGACCTTTTCCTAAGGCAGCAGGAAATAAAAAATATCTAGTGGTCGGCACAGATTACTTCACTAAATGGGTCGAGGCAGAGCCATTGGCCAACATCCGAGATGCCGACATAAAGAGGTTCATTTGGAAGAACATCATCACCCGATTAGGGGTCCCGCACACACTCATCTTTGACAACGGACTTCAGTTTGACAGCAAGTCTTTCCGAAAATATTGCGGCCAACTGGGAATAACAAATCGGTACTCCACCCTAGCCTACCCACAAGGGAATGGACAAGCCGAGGCCACAAACAAGGTTATAGTGAGTGGACTTAAGAAGAGACTGGATGACTCCAAGGCCAAATGGGTTGAAGAGTTACCACATGTACTATGGACCTACAGGACGACTCCTCGGAAGTCTACAGGCGAAACCCCTTTTTCATTAACTTACGGAGCCGAGGCAGTTATTCCGTTGGAGACGGGCTTTCCCACACTAAGGACTAGCTCTTTCACCCCGGATAGCAACGACAGCCTACTTGAGAAAAGTCTAGACTTGATTGAGGAGAGAAGAGAAAATGCCATGGTCCGGTTGGCCTCTTATCAGCATAAGCTCAAACGAGGGTATGATGCAAACGTAAAGTCAAGGCCTTTAGCGCCTGGTGATCTGGTGTTGAGGAAAGTTGTCGGCTCGGCAAAAAACCCCTCTTGGGGAAAACTGGGACCAAATTGGGAGGGGCCGTACCAAATCACATCCATAGCCGGGATAGGGGCGTATTACCTGTAGGATTTAGAAAACAGAACAGTGTTGCATCCCTGGAATGTAAACAACCTGAAAAGGTACTATTATTAATAAAAGTGCCCTTTATCTTTTTCTTACCCAATTATATCGTGTATGATTCTCAGTTATACTTATCATGTTTCTAAGTATTAAACTGATTCAAGCTACGCCTGGTTCCTCGGACCACCTGCCTTGAAAAAAATTAATACTAATCATTTTTTCCTAAGTATTAAACTGATCCAAGCTACGCCTGGTTCCTCGGACCATCTGCCTTGGAAAAATTAATACGATTCATTACTTTTCTAAGTATTAAACTGATTCAAGCTACGCCTGGTTCCTCGGACCACCTGCCTTGAAAAAATTAATACTATTTGTCATTTTTTCTAAGTATTAAACTGATTCAAGCTACGCCTGGTTCCTCAGACCACCTGCCTTGAAAAAAGTTAATACTAATCATTTTTTCCTAAGTATTAAACTGATCCAAGCTACGCCTGGTTCCTCGGACCATCTGCCTTGGAAAAATTAATACGATTCATTACTTTTCTAAGTATTAAACTGATTCAAGCTACGCCTGGTTCCTTGAACCACCTGCCTTGAGAACATTAATACTATTTGTCATTTTTTTTTTCCTAAGTATTAAACTGATTCAAGCTACGCCTGGTTCCTCGGACCACCTGCCTTAAAATAAATTTAATACTACCTATCATGTTTCCTAAGTATTAAACAAGTCCAATCAATGCACGGTTCCTCGGACCGTCTGTCTTGGTGAGATTAATATTACGCGCTTCCTTATACGGGCCTTATCTCGCCCCAAGCAAATAGACTTTCCTTCTACGGAAATTAACTGTAGAACGTTATCTTAAGCATAGACAAAAATAAACATCATGATCACTTGTGCATGAACACAATAATAAAAATGAACTCTTGCAAACCTTTCATTAATAATGTGCCTTTTAACAAGGTCTGTTAAGTACAAGAAGAGCCAACTCTAAAACGACAGCACTACAACAACAACAAAAGATTAAATCAAAAAGCAAAGATAAACTACACTAAAGCTTATTTCTTCTTGATAACTATCTTCTCTTTGGGAGGAGGAGGGTCCATCTGAATGCCTGCAACGTCCGAGGTCTCTTCTCCGGTACCGGCTTGATCAGCTGGAGCAGGCAGAGGTTGGCTGACCAGGACTATCTCCAACCCTTTGCCTGCGTCCTTCTCAGGGGGGTTGTCCAGGATTACGATTGGAAGGTCCGAGGCCTTTGTAATTGGTCCCTGCGCGGCCTGCCCCGACGCCTCGGACCCCTCTTCAGACGAAACAGAGGTCTTGTTTGCCTTTGCCTCTCCCGTCTCTGCCTTTATGGGCGCAAGATCGGGCCGAGGAAGAGAAGGAAGCGATGGCCGGATAGCAGCCGGGTAATACACACTTTCTACCCTTCGCAGTGCAGATGAGGCCTCAACCCCAGCCTGGTTGAGAGCCTCCATCCACACTTGACGGCAGTAAGTGCGGCACACCCCGGAAACCTCGACCCTTAGGGCTTCCTCGGTTTCTGCTATGCCGACATCGTAGCCTTCTTGCTGGACCTGATCCCGCGCCTTCTCAGCCTCTTTTTTGGCATCCTCGGACTCTGCCAACTTTTTCTGAAGTGCCTGCACCTGCGCCTTGGAAGAAGCAAGTTGGTCCTCGGCGCTCCGCAGAAGTACCCTCTGACCTTCTGCCTGCCTCTCCGCGCTGTCAAGCGTGGCCTTTGCACTTTTTCTTCCCCTCTCCTCCTTAATAAGTTTCTTCTTCAGTTCTTGAACACTCTTTTCAGCCCCCTTCAGAGCGTCCACGGCATCGTTCCGCCTGGCCTCTTCCTCCTTCATCTGGTGATGGCAATAATTAACCATCTCCTCTGCTCGGAAAGAAGTTTGAACGGCCTAGCAAAAGGATAAACATGATCAAAATATTTAAAAAAAAAAAAAAAAGAGACTAGAAAGTGCTTACCATGCCGAGGTACCTCTTCAGACTAAGAAAGACCTCGTGTCTCCTTAGATTCCGCAGTTCGGCCATGTCCTCGGGGAGCAACAGGGCTTACTCTACCGCGTCAGCCACATACCCCCCTTTACCCCCTTGGTAATCGCGGAGGGAGGCGGTGGCTGGAAGAGGGGCGCCATCCAGCATTGGCGCCGGCAACCACGCCTCGGGGGCCGTCAAGGGGCTGCTTCTCCTCTCCGTTTCTCTCTACCCTGTCCTGGGGTATTTACCCGCTCTTTGTATTTCTTCTTCTTGGGCAGAGTGGGCCCTCCCAGTGTCCATGGGCTCCTTGCCTTTTGCTTCCCTTTTCCTCTTCAGCTCAGCTGGCTGTTGTCCGAGGGGTTGGGTTGGTGGAGGGGCAGTAGGGGGCAGAGAAGGGGGCTTCACTTGTGTTGCCTTGGCTGGCTCAGCCCGTCCGGGCTGGGATTCAATTAAGTCTAGAAGACTAGACAGTGGCTTCCTTTGGATGCCCATCTCGGCGTGTGTCTCAGCTGATGGGAGAACTGGATCAAGAATCGGACCCTCTGTGGACAAATCTTGGCCAAAGACTTCAAACTCGTCTTCAAACCCTGAGATGTCCACTACGCCCTCCTCTTCCCTCGGAGACGATGGGATCTCAGATCTGAACTCCTCGGCAGCGGAAGGAGGGGATGCTCGGGATGCCTCCGCCTTTATTGAAATGCCGTAAAAAATGGGTGTGGTTGCGAGAACTTCTCCTGGGACTGGGCTGGGAAGCAGAAATCCGGGTGCAGCTACACTGATTTGCCGAAGATGGGGGTCCCGGGCCTTAATCACGCACTTCGACGCCTGGAATGCAGTGGAGATAGGGACGTACTGTAGGATGAGATGCGCCGCTCTCAGCTGACCGTACAAGTGCACAAACACCTCGGATCTTAATATTTTGTCAAGGCTCTTCTGGTTAACCAAGTCGAGGTTAGGGATGCTGGAATTTTTATCTGTTCATTTGACACAGGAAATTCATTGGTAACTAAAGACAAAAAATAAGGCAATGGCAGTAATAACAAATAAACAAGCAACGCGAATATCAAACAATGAAAGAAGCCATTTCACAAACAGGTGAGATTCATGAACCTAGACTCAGTAACCCCACCTGGCTTCCCCTCTCTCGTTGGGCAATGGAGGCCATCATGCCAGTCACCTGATACGATCAGGAAATCCTTGTTCAACCCTTTATTAGAATCGGGAAGACACTGGATGAGTCGGACCTCGTTGTACCTAGACTTAAGGTAATCCCCTTGACCCCTAAGGTGATGGAGGTTATAGACCCAGTTCACGTCGTGATGGGTCAATCCTAGCCCTAACTGCTCGTTTAGGGCATCCACGCAACCAAGGATCCTGAACATATTAGGAGCGCATTGGGTAGGCGCTAACCTGTGAGCAATGAGGTAGTCCCTAGTGACCGGCCTCATGGGAATCCTCATTCCCCCCTCAACGAAGGCAATCATTGGGATTACCACTTCCCCCTCATGCCTCTTCTCGTGCCACTCACCCTCTTCGCAGTATCTAATCTCAACTCCCGCTGGAATCCTATACTGAACCTTGAAATTTTCTATGGCCTCCCTGGATTCTACCAAGTACTTAAATCTACCCATTCCTAACGAAATCTCGAAAGAATCTAAAAGAACTGGGGGAAGGGAACAGAGCCGAGGAGGGAAGAATGTGTGAAGAACAGAAGACTACGTAACAAAAGAAAAAATTTAAAGACTCAAAATGACTTACACGAACGAAATAGGTCTCCTCGGACAGGCTTCTAGGATTTGTAAGGAAGTAAATGAAGGGATAATTGACAGGTTCAACGAAGGCGCACTATAACTCAATGCAGGTTTAAGTGAGGCAAGTGATTAAGAAAAGAAGGTATTTATATCAAAGAACTGTATGGGAGCGAGAAAAGCCCCGCCCATGTCCGCAAAAAGCGCCCAGCCGTACGATGCCCATCTCACCGTAGAACGTGAGAGGACAAGAATTTGTCAGAATTAAACAAACGCGCGTCTCGAGGGTTACGTCATCAGGAGCACGCTTTGGGAAGTCAAAAAGACCCCCTAGCGGACAAGACAGGGCCGAAGTCGACTATGTCAGCAACAGGGGCATCGAAATCCTTCTTTCTGTCCGAGGACCCAGAAAGAAGTATCTCGAGGGGCTATTGTGGGAACGATGGGCTGCTAGCAGGGATGGGCCGGAAGGAACGTTGGGCCAGCAAGGATAATAGGCCCAAAGGTTCTTACCCAATGGTGCAACGCGCCTTCTGGCCCTAGCCGAGGACTAAGGAATTTCCGAGGATGGTTCAGCTCGGCCTAATTTGCCCGGGTTGACAGTCGAAGAGGAGCACCTCCCTTCACCTCGGAGTGTTAATGCCGAGGTGAAGCTTGGAGCTCCACTAACCAGGAAAACCTCCCGGGGAACCCCACTGGGTAGGAACGATTCTGTGGAGACGTACACTGGAAGAAAACCCCCAAAATATCAAGGAAGAAGGCTGCCAACCCCGCATTGAATACCCCACAACTAATCCCCTGGCCGCATTGATGTGGAGGGGACATCTGAACAGTGATTTATAGTCCCATCGTTTCTATGAAGCGAGTTCTGGAAAAAGCTGGGGGGACATGTGTCCGAATGCGAAGGAAAAAATCCACACGTGGATGGTTAAGAGAGGATGAGAGGAAGTATAAAAGGGAAATGAAGATCCTTAAGGAAGGGGGGGGGGGAAAGGAAAACCAGGGAAAAGAACTGAGAAAGAAAGGAGTCACCCCTCGAACGTAGAACAGGAATAACACTTTAAGTAAAAGAAACTGGAGTTTCATCATGGTGGAGGATCTAGTCCCAACCTATTGATGATCTAAACCTTTCCTAGTCCAGCACTTCTCAACCTACTCTCTACAAATTCATTGTATAGGGGCCCTTTGGGCGAACCCAACCATCTTTGAGCCGGATTCACGAAATTATGTCCCTACAAGTATTATATAGGCTATTTATGAAGATAATAGTATACAGTTATTGGTTACTAATAACCCTTAAAAACCCAACGGCTATATTATCAATTATTGCCTAACGGCTATTTTTCTCATAATTGCCTAACGACTATTTTATTTATAAATTTCTAACAGTAAGAAAATAAATAAGAATAAAAGTGTCTGGAACACACACCCATATCAACACATCATCCTTATCATCCTTAGAAGGAGAGGCTGTGGGACACTCTGGAGAGGGTAATACTTAGCTACTACTGACCAGACACCTCCAACTCCCCTAAGTGGCTACGCGCTTGCCTAAGCCTCTCAAGCCTCCACTCTTTAAGTCGCACATGTTATACTCTCGAAATATCTAATAATTTTCGAGCAACGTGTCCCTAATGAAGCCGCATAAGTGTCCTCATAAGACACTACCAGATTTCCTTATCAACCCCTGCAACATTTCCTTCTTAAGGACTACAACAAAGTCACTGTATGAGTGTATGACACTATCTTTCTTCTCCAACAAATAAAAAAAGTCACACAATTTGACTGCCATGCGTCCTGAGTTGGTTAGTTACCTAACCATTATTGACTAAACCTTCCTTGACTAACATGACCTTTTAACCAGTAATGGTCTTCAGACAAGTGCAAGTCCCGTATCAAAAAGAAGATAGACTTAACTCAGTACTTTTACTGCATCGGTTAGTACATAATTTTAGAAAAAATTTGAGATTATTTTTATGCGGAATATAAAATACTATAAAAAAATTAGTTTTTTTTTTCATATAAAATTTCTAAAAATATTTTATAAATTAATGGCAGTAAGATATCTATTAAATTTTCTCATATAAATATCCATTAAGGGATTAATGATTTAACAATTCAATAGTTCAACCCTTAGTTCATTAACCATTTATATTAATAATTGAATTAAATTTTTAAAAAAAGAATATATATATATATATATATATATAATAACTAAAAATAGGATGCTTGATTTTTTTTTTTTTTTTTGAGGAAAAGGACACTTGAATTAATCGTTAGACTACTTACTTCTAATTCCTTTCTTAATCTTAGAACATATTTATTAAATTTAATAAAAAAATTTGTTATACTTCTTTCGGTTATATAAAAATACTTCAATTATGTCTTGAACTATGTTTATAATTTTTTATACTAATTTTTATCATAATAAATATTGCGTACTTGTAAAATAATAATAATAAAAATTTTGACTTGGTCCATTAGGAAACAAACGGCTAACTAGTTTTCTTGTTAATTACTTTTTTTTTACTAATGGTAGATCTAATTGGTGGTAGTTGACCAAGAGCCTTATAATTTAATTGACTGGCATTTTATTGTATTTCCAACGAAAATATTCCGAACTCAAATTCTTGTGTCATGCAAGGAGTTTAATTCCTTTGTTGTTTGCCGTGAAATGCAAGGACTTGTAAACTAAGTCCCACTTGGTTTAGGACTTAGGTAGCTGACCTATGCTAGTATATATGTACATAGGTTCTCTTGTATTTGGGTAGCCATATAATAGTGAGAAAGAGTGGTTCTACAAGATAAGTGCAAATGCCTCTATTCTTTGCGTGAGAGAGTCAATGGTGTATTTGGGGTTTGGGACTTGTGAGAGTGATTGTGTGTTACTATTGCAATCTTCTTATTTTATAATGGAACTTTCTCTATCACTGCCTATGGATGTACGAATATATGCAAGAAACTTGGCCCATCTTTGAATGCTTTGATTTAATCCCATTATTTCTCCTCACATTTTTTGTTTATCAGACCCCCAAGGAACTCCATGCACAAAATGAAAATGTAGGGGCAGATTGGATCTCCTTGTCTAATACCCCTTGATCCTATTTATAGTTAAAAAGAATCCAATATTTCACCATTAAATAGAAGGGAATTGAAGTGGAAGTTGTTATACAACTTAGAATTAGCTCAATAGTCTCGGGACAAAAGCTTTCTCCAAATCAATTTTAATAATCATGAACCCTCCTTCATCCTTGCCTTTCTTTTTGTTACGATAGTAAAGTAGTTCTTGTGCTATCACAACATTATCCATTCCCCTTTTACCTGGAATGAAAGCTATTTGGAGAGAGGAAATAAGGGAAGATAAAAGGGGTTTCAATCTCTTTTTTCTTTTCTTTTTTGATACAAATGGGCTTTTAATCTCAGAGTCCTGTAAAATGGTTTTTTTTTTTTTTTTTTTTTTTTTTTTTTATAGGAATCTTAGGAAAGTTTTGATACTACTTTCATGGAAAATATAAAAAAGTTGTCAAAAAAATTAGTTGTTTTCTTTTTTGGTAAATTGCAAATTACACCTCTAAAGTTTGGGAGTATTTGGATTTTATACCTTGAAGTTTTAGAATTTGAATTTAACCCATTAAAGTTTGGGGGTGTTTTGATTTTACATCTTAATGTTTCATAATCTAAATTTTACCCCTAAATTTTAAGAGTATTTGGATTTTACTCCCTAAATTAAAGGGTATTTCAATTTTACACCCTAAAGTTTCAGAATTTGCGGATGTAAAATCCAAACACTCCTAAACTTTAGAGTTAAAAATCTAAATTTTGAAATGTCAGGATGTAAAATTCAAAAACCCCCAAACTTTAGGGGGTAAATTTCAAATTTAGAAATTTCAGGGTGTAAAATCCAAACACTCCCAAACTTTAGAGGGTAAAATCTAAATTTTGAAATGTCATGGTATAAAATTTAAATTCCCCCAAATTTCAGGAGATAAATTTCAAACTTTGAAACTTTGAGGTGTAAAATCTAAACACTCTCAAATTTTAGGGGTGTAATTTACAATTTACTATATTTTTTTTCTTTTTCAATGAAAAGTTTCTAAACATATTTCATGAACTAATGCCTATAGGAGCTCCATTAACTTTTCCCTTAATTTTAAAACCAAAATCTTGGACACAATTTTATATATCGTGTACAAGGGCTTATGGGGGCGGAATTGGTTTACCATCTTAAAAATTATTTTATCAATTATATCATAACATTTTATAACACACCCAACATCCCAACTTTTATTTATCTTATCTATTCATTAAAATATTAATTTCACAAACTCTTCCTCTTCATAAAAAATAATTAAAAATACCCACCCACCACCATAAAATACAATAAAAACCTTTTACAAGTTGTTATAGTGCCATCTTAAAAATAGGATGGCATTGTAGCACAATTGCAAATTTTTTTGCAATTGTAAGACCGAGTAATGGGGGGTTTTGAGGCTCTAATGCTAAATATTTTCAACATATGACATTTACAAGACCCAATATGAATGCTCTTAGGTTTTATTTACATACTAGGGATGCATTTATTAGCACATATATTTTTTGCCTCCACTTTTACAAATTCTCCCACAATCATCCAAAAATGTTGAAAAAAACCCCGCATGCATACTATCAAGACTAGGAGCTTTGAATGGTTTAATTGACTTTAATGCATTTAGAATTTCAAATTCAATGCATTGATTAGAGTTTCAAATTCATAGCTACTTCATGCATAGAAATTCCCTGATGAGTCTACCTCCACAAAGAAAAATTAAAACAAATTTCAGCAAATCAGGAAAGTATTATTGAGAAAGAGCAAAGTTTAGACTTTTATAGTTTCGTCTATTAGCCACACACGGTTCATCAAAAAAAAAAAAAATCTATTAGCTACATACGTGTCACATCTCATTGAATTTAGTATGTGAAAAAATAAATAGTCCTTTTTTTTATGAACAAAATATATAGCCATACAGTTGTTAATGTTGAATCTTTTTTATTGTAATCAATAAACTTTTTAGGTGTAATCACACATAAATTAGTAAAAAAATTATTTATTTATATGTTTTTGTTGCTTCCCTATAGAATTGGACCCAAAAAATTTCTCTCTAACGGAAGTACGATGACACCTATTATGCACCAATAATAATTGCTGTATTGATGCACTCAACAAAATTATAGAAAATTTTTAATGTCAATGCCCTAGACGGACGGATTTACACCAAGGGGGCATGGCCCTTCTGGCCGAACTTTTTGAAATGTTGCATACTCCTCTTGACTATCTCAAATAATTCCATACTACAAAAGATTCTCCCTCAAAAAAAAAAAAAGAAAAAAAAGAAAAAAAAAAGGGTAATTTCTCGGCATTCAATCATGCCCTCTCACTTTCCATAGACCGACTATGACCCACTTTCCATCAACCGATCGCTGACAGATTTTGATTTTATTTTGCATATGACCCTTCTTTACTCAAATCATTTTCTTTCCCACTGAAGTTTTCAAGTATAGATTCAAAGTTTGGGATTTGTTTTCCAATTTGAGGCTCCCATATAGCACATAAAAAGATATTTTCATGTCTTGAATTATGTTTTTATACTACTATTTATCATTATATATATATATATATATAGTGCACATGTAAAAAAATAATAATAATAGTTTTGGCTTAGTCCATTAAAGATAAATTCTTGGTCCAGTTATTTGTTTATTTATTTTATTTTTTTAATTGAGGGAGGGAATAATCAAATCATGGGCGTCTCACTTGAAAATATTAGACTGTCATTGAGTTAATTACAAGGCCCTTATTCTTTAGCTCACCAACTCTTTTTTTTTCAAGAAATAGACACACACAAGGTAGATGATTGAGATTCTAACACAAAATTATACCATGAACTCTACTAAAAAGTTTTGATAGTTTTTTTAGTGTGTATTTATTTAGTCTATCAACTGAGTATATGCTTGATCACAACTAAAGAAATATTAGAGTCTATACGAGATTAAATGTCACGATGGCTAATATTTAAAAACACTCAGTCCCCAAATTATTCTGGTTTCCGTTATAAACCCTAATTGACTTTAAGGCCATATTGATTGAAATTTGGTTTACAAATAACTAGTCTCACATTTCTACTTTGACAAAACTTCAAAAGTGATAGCTTCCAACCCCCGGGTCATTTTGGAGGACATGTTCAAAGGTTTTGGACTTTGAACAAGCATATTGACTCTAGTAAAAAAGGCATGCACCTTTAAGTCAGGATAATTTTTTTTAAGAATCGACAAGTATTGACGTAATGCACATTATAAGATTTTTGTGGCTTCATCCCTGTTTTCAAAATTCAAGTCTGAAAAAGAATTGGAAAATGCCCGATTTTCTGTTTGAATTGGGGTTGGATCAGTGGCCGAAGTCCGAATGATTGAGTTCATGAAGAATTTCATTCATAATTATAATTATATAAATAAATAAATAAAATTCATGATAAGTTTATAACTAATAATACTTACTAAAAGTTTATTTAATTACTACGAAAGTAGAAGTACTAAAATATAACTTGACAAATTGATATTTCAAAAATAGTACTCCTTCCACCAAATTGATCAGTAATCTTTGGATGTTGAGGGTATGACATTGCTGTTATGAAATTCAGAAATTTTCTCAAATTTATGAAGGTTGAAAGCAAGAAGCAACCCCTGAGAGTTCCCGAAATTGGAAAGAATCTAAGGGGAAGAAAGAGAAAAAGACTCAGGCTATCAGTAACTATATGGGAAAGAGGATACATGAACATTAACCTCTATCAGTATACTTGCTTCTAATTACATGAACCTGCCTGGAGAGTATAGATAATTAAGGTATGTATGCTGGGAAACAAATTTTTGCACTAACCAACTAGCTGCGAAGGGAGCCATGGATAACAGGCGTAGTATCATACATATGTTGATTCTCTGGTTTTTGTTGTACTCTAAGTGTGATGCCTTGCACAGAACATCCCTTAAAATTTGTAAATAGTACGAAAAAAAAATTTAAGACTTTGATGCATAAAATGAATTTGTTCAACCAAGATATTCCTTACAATACCTGAAAATTAACATGACATGCCTAAAGGACTCATAGTCAGCGTTCAATATATGCGTGTCACACACATTTTTATTAGTCTTACAAACTTACATACCAAAAAAAAAAAAAAAAAATACACAAAATGGCCACACATAGGGCGAGAGAAGATTATTTTAGTTCTTAGAAGCCTGCATCTCCAGCTGCTGACACACACTTCGCATGGTTGGGCGAGATTGTGGATTGGTATGCAAACATGAAACTGCTAAGTTCATCATTAGAGCTAACTCATCAGCAATCTTTTGACTTGTGGGAAGTGAGAGACGATCATCTAACAGATCTTTGGGGTGGATATTTGTACCAACTGGGGAATGTAGATCTGTAATGAGTTTGGCTGGATGCTTTCCTATAAGAACTTCTAGTACCAAAACACCAAAACTATAAACATCACATTTTTCACTCACTACCATCGTGTAAGCAAGCTCTGCAAAAGATCAAATGGGAAGACAGGATTTGACTTATAAACATGTACTTTAATATTCCAAAATATTATCAGTTATTCAAATAATGAACTGAAATGAATATTTTTTTTATAATAACATTACTATTATACAATTTTGTTTATTAAAAAAAGTAAGCAATAGTTTTTTGTAATAATAATAATAATAATAATAATAATAATAATAATAATAATAATTATTATTGTTATTATTATTATTATTATTATTATTATTACAAAAGTAAAAAGATAAGAAAAAAACCGATCAGGATGATGGCTTAAATGTGTAGCCCATGTGGCGCAAGATAATAAGATTCAATTACAAAAATGAAGAAGTAAAAGAAAAACTGAAAAACACTTTTGACCCTTAAAGATTGGGGTTGTTTTCATTTTAGCCATTCATATTTGATTATGTTTTCGTATTAGTTTTGTTGTTCATTTCTATTAATAATTTGGTGATATTTGACATTATATGGGTGAAGTGCCTTAATGGGCACCAATTATCTAGCATTCAATAATCAAATTACTACCATAAAAATGGAATCAAAGATTAAAAGATTAAAATGAAAATTTTGAAACATAAAAGACCAAAATGAAACCAACCCCAAACTTTAAAGATCAAAAGTATACCTTAGTCTTGAAAAAATAATGAGCTATCATCAGGTAAAAGTGCATCAAATAAAAAGGAAATTGTAGGAAATGAGTGAATATATAAATATATATATATATATATATATTTGCATCATCAACTTATTTTGATCAAATTTTCATTAAACGTCATTAATCCATTCCATCCAATTCCTTGCATTTAAAGAATGAAAATTTGAGTTTTTGATGAAAATAGAAGAATGAGTGTTATCTTATAACCATTTCATTTCCTCGTAATTAAACTTTGAAATAATGAGGAAATAAAAAGAATATTATTAGAAGATTTTTTCTTTCCCATTTCATTCCTTTCCACCATTTAATCAATGTATAACATCAAATGCACATATATCCCAAAATAGGAAAACCAAAGTTCTAAAACAAACATGTTCAAGTCGAGGAGAAATATCTAGTCAAGAAGCTTTAAAGCTTACCTGGGGCAAGATAGCCATATGTGCCTGCAATTGTTGTCCAGTTAGATGAATCAGGCTTTAAGAACCTTGCAGTGCCAAAATCAGAGATATAGGCTTCAAGGTCGGAGCCCATCAAAACATTCTTGCTTGAGATGTCTCGATGAATTATAGGTGGAAGACAATCATGATGCATATAAGATAAAGCATAGGCCACACCTTTAACAACTTGTATCCTAGTTGCCCAATCTAACTCCATTGCTTCTGTTCTACTTAGCATATCAGCTAAGCTTCCTCTTTCCATGAATTCATAAATCAAAAACATGTGAACTTCATGGAAACAAAAGCCAAGGAGCTTCACAATGTTCCGATGTCTTATTTTTGTTAAAGTTGCTAACTCATTGCTAAAGGCTTTTATATTGTCTGTTCCTGTGCCTTCAGCCTGGGAATTGAGCTTCTTGACTGCTAATACTTGAGCGCCTGGTATTTCCACTTTGTAAACTTTTGCAGATGCCCCCATTCCAATACAGTACATGTCGTCAAAGTTGTTTGAAGCTTCAAGGATGTCTTCATACACGGCATTCCCATTAAAGTGCCATATGGAGAACGGATTTTCAGTCTTTGATGTATTTTCAACTTTCAACATATTTCTTGAATGCTTCTTTTGGATAAATACAAAAATTCCAACAAAGGCAAATGAAACTGAAATTGCACCGACTATAGAAGCAACAATGACTACTAAAATTTTGCTTTTCTTATTTCCACCACCCTTCTTAATAACTACGGCATTGCATGGTCGCAAACCTTGGATTTCACCACATAGATCTTTGTTGTTACTGAAAGCCCCCAGCGTAGCTGATTGAAAGATTTTCCCCTCAGGAAGAGGACCCTCTAAATTGTTGTTTGACATGTTGATGCTTATCAAGCTCAACATGCTGCCTAGTGACGAGGGGACTGAACCATTGAGGTTATTGTTGGAGATGTTCAAGTATCCCAAAACTGAAAGGCTCCCAAGCTGTGGCGGTATCCCTCCCATCAGTGAATTGAAACTCAAATCAAGATCTTGTAAGGCTCGAAGATTACCAATTTGGTAGGGAATTGTCCCATTCAAGTAATTCTTGCTCAAAGATAAACTTTGCAGCTTCCAACAGTCCTCTATTTGACCTGGAATCGGCCCACCAAGCATGTTTATGGAAAGTTCAAGAGACTCCAAATTGGACAGTCCTCCAATTCCTGCCGGCACCTCACCAGAAAGCATGTTGTCTTTCAAGATTAGCCTTATTAAGTTGGATAACTTTCCAATTTCTACTGGTATGTCACCAGACAATTGATTGGAAGAAAGGTCAAGGATTCTTATTTCGCTCAATTGAACAATCTCATTGGGGATTTTACCACTTAACATATTCCCAGCAAGTCTCAGCGATGTCAAGTTTTTGCTTTCACCCCAGTTTGGCGAGAGTTTACCTTGCAACCTGTTGTAACTCAAATCAATATAAGTGAGATTTGGGTACACTCCAAAATCCTGGTCTACCTGTCCCGTTAGTTGGTTATGATCAAGCCGAACTCTAAACAAGGTTCGACAATTTTTTAGACTGACTGGGATAGGACCAGAGAAATTGTTCAAGGCTGCAGTGAAATTGACAAGCTTTCCACCTTGACACACTTGTTGCGGTAAGTGGCCTGTGAATTTGTTATCACTCAGGCGTAGAACAAGTAACGAAGAAAGATTTCCTATTTCATCGGGTACAGGACCAGATAACCAGTTCATGAACAGGGACAACTCATCCAGTAGTTTTAAAGTCCCAAAGCTAACGGGGATCTTTCCTGAAAGCTCATTTTGATAAAGGAAAAGTTTGGTTAAGTCACTCAAATTACCTATGGATGGAGGGATTGGACCACAAAACTGATTCTCACCAAAATCCAGTATAACTAGGTACTTCAAATATCCTATTTGTTCAGGAATTCTGCCACCAAGCATATTACCTTGGAGGAGAAAATTTTTGAGATTAAATAGACCTGTTTTGGACTGACTGGTTCCATCAGGGAATAAACGCTGGTCTAGTTCTCCTGTAATATTGTTTCGGGAAACATCAAGCTCATAAACCTGAGTGAGATTAGCAAGAGAAAGAGGTAACGAGCCATTGAAGGAATTTGTGGAAAGGTCAAGAAATTGGAGTTTGGAAAGTGTACCAATGTTTGTTGGTATGGTGCCCGTGAATTGGTTGTATTTGAGGTCAAGGCGAAGAAGGTTTGGAAAAGAGAGAAAATCAAAGTTTTCGAGGGTACCTTTCAATCCCGAGTAAGCAAGGTTTATTTCAGAAACACTCCCTTCATCATTGCAAGCTATTCCATGCCATATGCATGGACTTGAAGCAGTTGAATTGATTTGTTCTACCCATGAGTTCAGAATTGATTGGTCAGCTGGGAGGCTTTTTTTCCAATTGAGTAGAGCATCAGTTTCTGCCTTTGGATTAGCCTTGCAGGAGGATAGCAAAACAAACCAGCAAGCAACTAAGAGCGGAAGTGAAACATGTTTTGATTGCTTTCCTTGGCAAGACATAGCTCAGAAGTTGGAACACTTTTTTCTGTTATTTTTTAGTGCTAAGGTATGGAATTCTGCGCCAATCAATTTCACATAAATAACACTACCAATATATTGCAATGCAACTGTGCAAGTCCTGTATAAAAGACTTTTTTTTTTTTTTGTTGCTAAATTGACTTGACTTTGCAACTGTGCAAGTCCTGTATAAAATACTTGACTTGACTTTTTATTTTTGGGACAAGTGTGTATTCCAAATTTTAAGTGTAAAATTCAGGACAGAATTTAAATTTTGAAATTTTAGATTGCAAAATTTAAACACTTCTAAACTCTAAAGTTGTATTTTGCAATTTAGCTTTTTTTTTTTTTTTTTTTTTGTGTTAATACACATTTTTGATTGAGAGAGGGTATTTACATAATTATTATTGACCACTATTAACTAGCATTAAACTACCCTTGACTGACTTAACTTTTTCGCTAATGTTAGTTTTTTTTTGGGGGTGGGGGGGGGGGGGGGTGGCGCTTGTGTCCAGTGGCCAATTCCACTAGACATGTTATGATGCGGGTACATGTCCAATCTTGGACATGTGTCCATATTCTAACGTATCTAGTGAAACTGGCTACTGGATACAATCTTGGACACATGTCTATATCCCAACATGTCTAGTGAAACTGGCCACTGGACACAAGCCGTTCCCGTTTTGTGGGACAAGTGCAACTGTGCAAGTCTTGTACAAAAGACATTTTTCATTTGGTCCAGTTAATATATGCCCTTAGGGCATATATTAACAATCCATTTTAAAAAAATTTTAATTGGGAATTGAAAAAGTTGTTAAAAAGTTTGACAGCTTTTTCAATTTCTGATAAAAAATTTCCTAAAATGGTTTACTAATATATGCCCTAGGGTATACATTAGTAAAACCTTTTTTGTCTTTGTTTTGTTTTGTTTTGTTTTGTTTTTTTTTTTTTTTTTTGCTAAATTGACTTGACTTTGCAATTGTGCAAGTTTTGTATAAAATATTCATGACTTGACTTGACTTTATGTTTTTGGGACAACTGTGTATTCCAAATTTTAGGGGTTAAAATTCAAATTTAAGTATAAAGCTCAAACATCTCAAAATCTTAAGGAGTAAAATCTAAATTCTGAAATTTTAAAGAGTAAAATTTAAAAACTTCCATACTTTAAGGCTGTATTTTGCAATTAAACATTTTTTTTTTTGGTTAATACACATTTTTGAGCAAGGGAGTGTAGATTCAACCTATGGACGTCTCTGTTGAAAATATTAGGTTATGTCATTGAGTTAATTACTAGGCTCTTGGTCTTTGGTCTAACATTTTTTTTTTTTTTTGAAAAATAAATACACTCAAAAGAGAGGGGACATAGTTCTAAGACAAAAATACTCCATAAATTTTACTCAAAAGCTATCGAAATTTTTGAGGTATACGCGTTTAGTCCACCAACTAAGCATATATATGCTTGATCTCCTAAAAAAGAAAAAAGAAAAAAAAAAGTATATGCTTGATCACAACTAAAGAAATATCAAAGTTTATACGAGATTAAATGCCATGATGACTAATCTATATATTACTAAAAGCTGAAGCGTAGCATTTAATTTTGCTATGCTCATATTGAGCCACATCAGTAGCCACATCATTATTTTTTATTTTTTATTTTTCTTATATATTTTTAAAATAATTTTCTCATTTAAGGTGACTTAAATTAAAATATCTTTTAACCATTATTTTTATTATTAATTTTTCAAAACTCTCCCTCTCTTTTACCTATTCACCTCCCCACTACTTTCTACTTTAATATCATTTTCTTTCTACCTTTTCATCTTCCTTTATTTTGACTCTTCTTATTCTCAACATCTTATTATAAATTTGACATTTTCTTTTTCATTCTATGCATATTTTTTCACACAAAAGGTTACTTCTCTCTCTCTCTCTCTCTCTCTCTCTCTCTCTCTCTCTCTCTCTCTCTCTCTCTCTCTCTCTCTCAATTTGTTTTTCATTTTTTGTTTGATTTTTTTTTATTGCATCAAATCTTTAAGTTGATGAATTTTTTGTGTTAATTAGAATTCTACTTTGGGTTGATGCAATTTAGTTTTGTGTTTTAAGTTGTTATCTTTTATATTCTTTTTTATTAAATATTATCCTACTGCATTATACTTATAGTATATAACAATATATTGTTATTATATAAATATTATCCTACTACATTAAACATATAGTATATAACAATATAGTATTATTATATCACGTTGAGCCACATCAGCAGTCACGTCATCATTTTTTGTTTCCAATTTTTCTTATATATTTTTTTAAACATTTTCTCATTTAAGGTGACTTAAATTAAAATATCTTTTAACCATTATTTTTTATTATTAATTTTTCAAAACTCTCCCTCTCTTTTACCTCTTCACCTCCCCCACTACTTTCTACTTTAATATCATTTTCTTTCTACCTTTTTCATCTTCCTTTATTTTGACTCTTCTTATTCTCAACATCTTACTATAAATTTGACATTTTCTTTTTCATTCTATGCATAGTTTCTTCACACAAAAAGGTTTTCTCTCTCTCTCTCTCTCTCTCTCTCTCTCTCTCTCAATTTGTTTTTCATATTTTGTTTGATTTTTTATTTTTATTGCATCAAATCTTTAGGTTGATGAATTTTTTTGTTAATTAGAATTCTACTTTGGGTTGATGCAATTTAGTTTTGTGTTTTGTGTTTTAAGTTGTTATCTTTTATATTCTCTTTGATTAAATATTATCCTATTGCATTATACACATAGTATATAACAAAATATTGTTATTATACAAATATTATCCTACTGCACTATATATATAGTATATAACAATACAAGTATTATTATATCACGTTGAGCCACATCAGCAGTTACGTCATCATTTTTTGTTTCCAATTTTTCTTATATATTTTTTTAAACATTTTCTCATTTAAGGTGACTTAAATTAAAATATCTTTTAACCATTATTTTTTATTATTAATTTTTCAAAACTCTCCCTCTCTTTTACCTCTTCACCTCCCCACTACTTTCTACTTTAATATCATTTTCTCTCTACCTTTTTCATCTTCCTTTATTTTGACTCTTCTTATTCTCAACATCTTACTATAAATTTAACATTTTCTTTTTCATTCTATGCATAGTTTCTTCACACAAAAAGGTTCTCTCTCTCTCTCTCTCTCTCTCTCTCAATTTGTTTTTCATTTTTTGTTTGATTTTTTATTTTTATTGCATCAAATCTTTAGGTTGATGAATTTTTTTGTTAATTAGAATTCTACTTTGGGTTGATGCAATTTAGTTTTGTGTTTTGTGTTTTAAGTTGTTATCTTTTATATTCTATTTGATTAAATATTATCCTATTGCATTATACACATAGTATATAACAATATATTGTTATTATACAAATATTATCCTACTGCACTATATATATAGCATATAACAATATAATATTATTATATCACGTTGAGTCACATCAGCAACCACGTCATCATTTTTTGTTTCCAATTTTGCTTATATTTTTTTAAAACATTTTCTCATTTAAAGTGACTTAAAAACTCCATTATTTAAAAATTAAAATATATTTTTTAACTTTTCATATAATTTTACCTTTACATATTCATCTATATTAATTTAGATTTTTTTTTCTAAAAAAAAAACTTTATTTTAGATATTTATAAGTAAATAATGAAATAATGATTCATGAATAGTCAAAAAAAAATTATCTATACATATTTATTTTTTGTGGTTGTAACTTTACATATAATTTTGCATTTATATATTCATCTACTTTAATTTAGATATTTATAACTTAATAATGAAATCTATAAACAAGGGAATTATAACAATCATATTTCTACAATTCAAAAGGTCACAATTTCTTTTTTTCAAAAAAATGCCTTTTACATTTCCTTGGAATTATTTTTAAATTTTTTTTTATAAAACCTTTGACATACCACTAACCTAACCACTTCATACATTAAAAAAAAAAATTTAAGGCTCATTATTACTTCCTTAATATATTATGGATATCTTAATTAATTGAAACCAAACTAGAGAAATGCCTTTCATATTTCCTTGAAAATTCCGAAGGCAAAAAAAAAAAAAAAAACCCTTTGACATACCACTAATGTAACTAAATCTATAACTATTTAAGCCATCCATAATATCTATTTCTTATTGATATCCATAAAATTTACAACTAGCAAGAGAACATACAAAGTAATAAATAATAAATGAAGGAAAAGAAAAAAGAAATGAAATCAAACGTCAATTAATAACAGTTATTTGGAAATATAAAATGGTGGTCAAGAGGAGTAAGAAATAAAATAGAGATAGCTATACAAAGGACATTAAAAACTTTATAGTGCAATAAAATCAACAATTAAATATAATAATACAAAATTTAAACTTAAAACTAATCAAACTCTAATTAAGGAAATTATATATATATATATATATATATATATATATAATCGTAATCTTCATATACCATGGTTTTAAAAAATTTAACGAATAGACAAGATTATGAAAAATATGATAAAACTATTTTTTATTAAAAAAAAAAAACTCTTTATAAAGTCTAGGGACTAAAACAATTTTTATCTAAAAAATTATCACGCGCAACGCGCGGATTTGCGACTAGTGTTTATAAACTTTGAGTCACAAATTATTTTGGTTTCTAGTATAAACGCTAAATTGACTTTAAGGCTATTGTGCGGTCATGGACCTATTACCCTTGGCCCAATATCAATAAGCCCAAACAATAGGAATAGACAATTCTACTTAGAGGGCAGTCCACCTTGCCTGGTAGATCAGGATTGTAGTTGTACCGACCTTAAGTCTAGTTCTATTTAAGCTCGGTCCGAGGAACCTCGGTAGTGCCTTGGGTAATATCGCTGCCGAGAAACAAAAAGGTGTTCGGTCAGTGAGGTTAGCCACTTTGACGGGCCTTTAGTCCATCTATTTAGAAACTTCCCATTGTAGGATACTAAGAAATCCACCAAAACAAGTAAATTGTGAGCTTAATTACTAAGTTGGCCCACTAACAGGGAATTGGGCACACTGCTATATTAGTTGGGAATTGGTTTATAAATAATAAGGTTCACATTGCTACAACAAAACTTGGAAAGTGATAGCTTCCAACAACCCACCCACCCCTCCTCCCCACCAATTTCATTTTCAAGGTCATGTTCCACGTTTTTGGACTTTCAACAAGACATATTGGAATTGGATCTAGCCGAAAAAAAAAAAGGCACCATTAAGTCAAGATAATTTATTTTAAGATTTGACAAGTATTGACACAATGCACACTAGAATTTTTATTTATTTATTATCTTCATTCCTGTTTTTAAAATTCAGGTTGGAAAAGGAATTGTAAAAGGCCCAATTTTCTAATTGAAACAAAAAAGTCGGGTCTTTTCCAATTCTTTTTTCAACCTGATTTTTAAAAACAGGGATGAAGACAAAAAAAAAATCTACTAGCGTGCATTGTGTCAATACTTGTCAATTCTTAAAATAAATTATCTTGACTTAATGGTGCCTTTTTTTGGCTAGATCCAATATGCCTTGTTGAAAGTCCAAAAACTTTGAACATGACCTTGAAAACGAACTGGGGGTTGTTGAGCTATCATTTTTCTAGTTTTGTCGTAGCAATGTGAGCCTGATTATTTATAAACCAATTTCCAAACAATATAGCCTAAAAGTGAATTAGCATTTATACTGGAAACTAGAATAATTTGGTGATTGAAAAGTTTTTATACATTAGTCATCAAGGCATTTAATCTCAAATAGACTTTGATATTCTTTAGTTGTGATCAAGCATATTCTCAGTTGGTGGACTAAACATGTACACACTCATAAATTTATGGTGTGTTTTTGTGTTAGAATTATACTCCCTCCCCCATTTTGTATATTTATTTCTCAAAAAAAAAAAAAAAAAAAAAAAAAAAAAAAAAAAAAAGAGACCAAGAGCTTTTGTAATCAGTGGCGGGGGGCTGGGGGGGCCATGGCCCCCCTAGCTTTTTGAAAATCTTAGATACAACCTTAATAAAATGATAGATTATAAATAAATTTTAAGTAAATTAAATTTCTGGTCCCCCCTAGAATTTGAGGAGGAAAAAATGATACAAAGAAAAAAAAAATCTAGCCCATTCCTTTTCTCAATAGCTCGTCCATTTTTGGTAAAACAGGACAGCCCCTCAAATCCAAACACCAAAAATACTATAACAAATCCCCAAACCATAAATTTATCAGTTGTTTATTTGGAAAATAAACCTGAATAAAATGAAAAAAATCCCTTCTCCACACTTCTGCGACTCAACAATTTGCTTTAGTTGTTGTCGTCAGCTCAGTTGAACTGTGCCCATGAAATGTTTTTCTTGTGATTTTAGGTTCATGATCTGCTCAATCTTTTATCTGAAACATTGAAACTTCAAATGTTAAACCCTTATAAAGGCCTAAAGATGTGAACTTTAAAAAAAAAAATTTATTTTTTGAGAAATTAAAAATGTGAACTTTTTTTTTTTTTTCAGAAACGGTTCACATTTTTGGTTTCTCAAAATATAAAAAATAAATATATGTTACGTGTTCCTAGATTACGATGGCCAAAATGGGAATGAGTTTTGGGTAATTATTAACTGTATATCTATAAAAATGGATTGCTAAAAAATTTAGTTCATGATTAATAATATATGATTTTAGTACCATGAATATGAAAGAACATACGACTTAGTTTTGGTGAGTTAAAGTTAATTTATAAGATAATACTTTTTTTAATTAAGATTTTTTTTTTTTTGACGAACTTTTACTTAAGAATTTTGTTATATTAACTTGGCCCCCTTGAAAAAAATCTCTAGCTCAAACCACTGATCACACGTATCTGGTACTAATTATAGAAATGCATGTCAATAGTTAAATCTTGATTCAGTTATACTTTTTTAATTGGATGGCCTGATTTAAGCACATGATATATAGTTTTGATAGTTAGAATTTTTATTTTACCAATAAAAAAAAAAAAAAAAAGATAGTTAGAATTTTTAACATTTTTTTCTTTTATCTTACATCGTGAAATAACAGTTTTATCCTTGAAACAAGGGTGTACGACTGTTGCAAAACGGGGATCTCCAGATTCTCTGCAGTCTACACGTTGAGCTAGTGTCGCCTCACCAATTAGTGCATGGGATATCACATCTATTTGAGACTCTGCTAACTTGTGAAATGGCTTTGCAATTCTTTCTGCATTCATCCGTAGCACATATGCTAATGTGATGTGCCAAATGCCAAATATTTGGCACATTTGGCACATCAAACATTAAAAAATTTTCTTTATCAGATGTGCTAAATGTGTCAAATTTTTGCAACATTGAACAGTAACTTTATAAGTTTGGCACGGCACGGACATGAATTGCATATGATTTATTATTTTTTTATTCTCTTTTCTCTCTCCTCTCTCTTCACTTTATTCATTTCTCTTCTCTCTCATTCTTCCTCCGCCTCTCCATTCTCTTCTTCTTTCACTCTTTTTTCTTCTCAATCTCGTTGTTTCTTCTCAGTTTTTTCTTCTTACCCTTTTCTTCTTTCACTCTGATCTCTATAGCTGTTTTATTTATTATTATTTTTTTTTTGCAGTGATTTGATACCAAGTTCGGCAATGGGTGGGTTAAAATGGTGATTGGCGGATCATTGGTTGTGGGTTGTGATGGTCAGATTCAGTGGTGGATGGGTCGGCTAGTGATGGGCGAATTGGTGGTGGTGGGTTCTGTTGTGCGAAATCGGTGGTGGGAGGACTAGCCTGTGAATAGGTTCCGAAGGATGGGTCGGCGGAGGGTGGATGGGTGTGGGAGGACCGACCTGTGAATGGGTTTCGAAGGATGGGTCCATGGTGGGTGGGTTGGCAGCAACAATGGGTGGGCGTGTGGGATGCGGTGGGTGGCGGCGGTTGTGTTTTTTTTTTTTTTTTTTTTTTTATATATATAAGATGGTGTTGGTGGATGTGGGTTTGTGCCAGTGGTGGCTGTTGGTGTTGTTGCAACGGAGGTGGTTTTGCCGTTGTTGTTGTTGTTGTTGATGATGATGATAAGGATGGGGAAGTAGTTTAATATATTATTTTAATGTATTGTAAATATTATTTTAATATATAGAATTGAATGATAAAACATCTGATAAATGAGACATTGTAAAATACTGTGAAAAAATAATAAAGTAGGCTTTTTGGTGTGGCAAAAGGACATTTTTTGCAACATCTGCTATGGATACTCTAATTTCCTCCTTTTAGTATTAGTTTTCGTTGGAAATATTTGATCAAGTTACACTTATTGTTCATGTTGCACCATGCTTATGCCAAATTTGGTATTAATTGAATGTTAGTATATACCATTTGACCCATAAATTTATATTTTAAGTATAATTTTAAAATTTATAAACACTCATGTTTTAAATATAATTATTTAAAAATATATAGACGCTCATGTTTTAATATAATTTGAAAATTTCCATAAAGTTCTGAAGTTTTAAGTATAACTTTTGTTGAGCTTAGCAAAAAAAAAGTATAACTTTTGTTGAGAAAGAAAATCAACAGTTGGGTCACGCGTCCAAAGAAGTAGTGATGGAAGGTCTTTTAGGCTTGCAAAAACAAAGATATGCCCAGTGTGAAACCGAACTAAGGGTCTTCAATACTTAAGCCAAGAAGCCTCAAAGATTTGAGAAGGGAAGTAAATAACCAGGAAATAATCTCTTAGTAAGTGTGCGTCAGTGTGAATGTTTAACTCCTTTAGGTGTTATTGATGAGCTTTTATTTTTATACAGGCTTTATGAGACCATTATATGATCATTTATGTTCCCTTCCTTAAATGGGGTAGTTAAGCCTCTGTTGGTGACTGATGGTACCATTATAGAGCTTTCTAGCTGTTGGGTAAGGGTCGTTTATTATGACGTTTTATTGATCCATCTCCTTCTTAAATGCTAAGATCTTCTATATTAACAAGGATTATATTAACGGGTGCTCCTTAGAGCAATTATTAATAAATCATAATAGGAAAGTTTTAACACCACTTTTATCGAAAATATAAAAAACTATCAATAAAATTAATTGCTTTATCATTTTTTCATAAAATTTTTCTAAAATGTGAGATGATTTTCTTTGTCCCAAAAGTTATAAAATATGAAAACTTGAAATTTAAGTAATTTATTATTGAGATGGCTAGAAAATGTGAGATGATTTGAATTTTGGAATGCAGCCCCACGCTCCCACAGTAATTTTCCATTCCCCTCTCATGTTTAGATTCAAACGTATATATCGTTTAGAACCTGCAGGATGGATTAGGCTATCAAAGATGAGATGGTCACTATAGGGCTTGGAATCGAGAATCATCTTTACAACAATGTCAATAATATCATTTGTGTTCTAATACCTTTTCTAATCAGTAATATATACTGAGAGGACATCACATAATATAATTTCAAAGGTCCCGGAGTGGATACACAAAATATTACCAATTTACCAAAATGATAATTGACTAGCCCTTTATTTTGTATTCTATTTTTTATCGAAGAAGCATATGCGGGACTGGCCGTGCTTCACTGATAACTAGTACAATGCCAAATTTAAATAATTATAAATTATTAAAAAAAAAAAAAAAAAACATCAGACAGCAAGCAGTAGAAGCGGAAATCCCTCACTCCTTTTATTAATGAGTTATGGCGCTTATAGAGCGGAGGATCACAATCACCGTTGCTATATACAATCACCACGGCACACAGGTTTATCTTTGGGGTCTCCTCCTAGTTTCCGACTCTTGGAACCTGAAAGAGCAAGAAACAAATACACACATGTAGACGAGAAAGTAAATGGGATTAATGCCATATGATCAAGGACTTTCAAAATTAAGTATATCGATTTTAGGTGCTTCAAATTCAGAATAATAATAAATGAGGAGAAAGATTAATTAACCAATAATAATAATAATCAAGGAAAACAAAAAGAAACTCAAAAGTTTTTCCACTCTAACCCACCTAAAAATTTCTTTCTACATATATTGTCGGAAAGAGTTCTAACATAAGAAAAAGGACACCAAAATTTTCTTCTCTATTTGATCCACATAATCAATAGAAAATAATAAAACTTTATCGTTTTCTGAAACATTAAACAAATTAACAGAACATAAAAACCAAGAAAAAGGGCAGATTTACCCACCAAGCTTGGAAGCCTCGGCTACTCCTGTGGATTCCACTTTTGATGAGGCAAAGAGAAGCATCAAAATGAAGAGAACCACCAAAGTGACGAACTTCTTAGAGGCCATTGCTTTTTGCACATAGAAGCTTGTCTAGGACATGGTAGCATATATATAACCGAAGAGCAGTTCCTCTCATCTTCTTATCTAATTTAGAGTCTTCTTTTTCTTTTTCTTTTAGTTTTTTTCTTTTTATTTTTTTATAGAACATTCAGAGTCTTATTTTATTATGGGTTAAGTAAAATTGTCAGGGACGGAGGGAGACTTGGACTAGGAGTCTTATTTTATTATGGGTTAAGTAAAATTTTCATGGACGGAGACTTGGACTAGGAGTCTTATTTTATTACGGGTTACGTAAAATAAATTTTCATGGACGGAGACTTGGACTAGGAGTCTTATTATATTATGGGTTAAGTAAAATTTTCAGGACGGAGGGAGACTTGGACCGTTGCCCCCCTAATTTTTTTTTAATTAATATATACATAATCCTCAATTTTAGTAATTTTATTCTATAAAATCACACTTTGTCCCTTTAATATTATCATTAATTCTTTTAGGAGGACTACTTTAGCCACAAAATTTTCTATAACATTTTTACAAACTGTTGTGGTAGTAAACTTTTATTAATTTGCATCTGAGCCATCACTTACATCGCATTTTTACTTACTCATAGTTACTTACCAAATTAATAATTTGTAAAAAAAAAAATTTGTAATTCTAGCATTTTCCTCATTTTAAAGACCAAATTTAAAATCTAAAGCAAAATAAACAAGCCCAAAAAAATTATTCAACAACAAAAATTACCAATAGTAAAGCTAAAAACAATTAAACTCAATCAACTAATTTTACCTAAAACAACAACTTGACCCTTTAAAAAATTTTAAACAAAATAATTTTGCCCATACCTGGATGTACACATAAAAAACATAAAAAAAAAAAAAAAACTTATTAGCTATTAAGTAACTAAGTCTGAAACTAGAGCTACCGCACGCAACTAATAGCAAAACCCTCCCTAACTTCAAGTTCTGACTTTGTCCCTAAAAATTTTTAAAAGTCTTACTTGCTTAATAGCAAATGAAAATAAGGGTTATTATTATTATTATTATTATTATTATTATTATTATTATTATTATGTTTTTTTTAAGAAAAACCAATAAGGTTATAAATAAAATTTTTTTTTTAGAGAGTTTCAACTTATGGCGTCGGCTCCTGATGATAATTTATCATCATCAAATCAAGACACCAATCAGTTTTTGGTGTAGGTGGAGATTGAACTCTAGATCTCTTATACAACCATCAGAGACTTTACTATTTTTTTTTTTTTTATAAGAAGAAACTTTAGTAATTGAACTAACTGGGATCCACAAATAAACTAAATTGTATGTTAACTATTTGAACTAAACTTAGGATTTTAAAAAAATTGTTTATATTCATTTATTACATGTAATAATAAAATTCATGTGTCACCATCTTAAGAAAATGGATATAGCAAAATATAAATAGATAAATTTATATTACAAAAATATTAATCCTTCAATCAAAGTACAATTAAAAAAAAAATGTATAAACAAGAAAATTAATATTAAATTAATAGTGATTAATTATTTTAACCTATGATAATTTAAAGAACTAAAATGATCAAATATCAAATTAAATTTAAAATGTGATAGATTGAACTGTTGAACCGGTTTATTCTATTTTCAAAGCCACTTCCTTTCAAACCGGTTGGACCGGATTATTGTCCCATTCACAGTTGTATAAACTGGTTTATTCGATTTTTATAATTTATAAAGCCACACACAAGTCACATCTCGTTGAATTCAGTCGGTGGAAAAAAAATTGTCATTGCCCCGCAGAGCAAGGATAAATAATGCATCGAAAGTCCCTAATTAATAATTAAGTCTACCTCCACAAAGAAAAAGAAAATTCAGCTAAGTCAGGAAAATTTATTTTGTGAACTGACAATTATTGATAAAGTGCATGTCTAGACTACGTAGTTTCATCTATCGACCTCATACTCGTGTGCCGAAGTTTATTTTCGAAAATAATGACTTTTGAAAATTTTAAGGAGACATCATTTATTTTATATTTGTGTGTAACCTCATGTATATACACTAATATATTTAAAAACAATTACAATTGAACTCAGCTAATCTCCAGTCCCACTTCTCTTTACCATGTCTATTAATGTACAGTTTATTTTGTTAACGTCAAACCCAATCCCTCATGGGCTGTAACCTAATTGAGGACATAAAAGGCCAGCTTACTTCGTGTAGTAGTAATTGGAATTGGATGGCATGTCTATATGCTACAACTACAAGGGCCAACAAGCATGCACATTACTTAGTTAATTGTGTGTGTATGTTTTTTTTTTTTTTTTCCTAAACCTGATGAAACTTGAATTTGGATGGAAAAGCGTCCCCCCTTTATGTGTCTGTTAGTAATTGTGGATTTACATACCCTGTAATTTTTTTCGTTATCAATAAAAAATTATCTTTATAAAAAAAATTATTTTATCAGTACTTTTTATTTTTTTGGTCAATACGTTACTGTACATAACATACAAAAGAGGTTTGATGTTGCCTCTGCACCATCAAAAATCTCCAACCACTAGAGCTATAAATAAATAGAGATATTTATGAATAGACTGGGTTCAACTAAAAAGAAAAAAAGGTTTTTGTTGGCATATTTATCAAATGAATCATGTTCAAGCATAAATTTAAGCCTAACTTGTAAACAAATTGACTCAAACATAATGATGTGTTCATAAACAAACTTGTCAGTAGAAGGCTCCATTTAAGTCTATATAATATTATATGTTTATAGGTATACATTTATAAATATATACTTTTATATTTATATGGAAGAGAGAGAGAGATATTTTGTAGATTGTGTACTGTAAGTGTGGCCCTATTTTGTAGATAGCGTCACTACAAAAAAAAATGGACTATTGCAGCGGGCTAAAACCGCCGCAAAAGCCCAAAAAACCACCGCTAAAGGTCCATTTGGCCTATTGCGGCAATAACCAAAAATGCCGCAATAGATCGTCCATTTAGCGGCACTTTTGGCCTATTGCGGCGGACGAAAAACCGCCGCCATATGAGGTTACCATTCAAGTCAAGTGACCTTTTAGCGGCGGGCAATAAACGCCGCAATAGGATTTATTAAACAACAGACTCTATGCACCTTTTAGCGGCGGTTATGCCCGCCGCTATATGTTTAAAGCTTTAATGGTGAGCTATAAATGCCGCTATAGGGCTTCAATCATAACATAATTTTAGACCTTTAGCGGCGCTTTTGCCCGCCACTATAGGTTACATTTTAAAAATAATTTTTTTTTATATATAAAAAAAAGTCCCATTACAAACAACCTGTAATAATTTTAGTTCTACCAAAACAATATTACAAATATAACTAATTAACAACACCAAATGTCTCCGAACTAACATTATATTAACATAGAAGTATATTATCAAATACATAACATTGTCTATAACCATCATCAAAGTTCCAAGCTAATACCACAATCAAACTTGCTTCTAAAGCTATAGCAAATAGGCTTAAAAAAATCCTCCCTGTTATTATCAGTGACACCCAAAGTGCTTTTGTACAAGGGAGATTTATTACTGACAATATTTTGATAGCTTTTGAAACCATGCACTATATCAATCAGAAAAGAGGAGGAAAGGAGGGTGAGATGGCTCTTAAATTAGATATTAGTAAGGCATACGACAGAGTTCAATGGATATGGCTGGAGAAAATAATGGAAAAGTTGGGGTTTGTAGAGAGGTGGAGAAACCTTATTATGCAGTGTATTACTTCTGTTACCTATGCCATTAGGATTAATGGGATTCCTAGAGGGCACATTACTCCATCAAGGGGCATTTGTCAAGGAGATCCCTTGTCACCTTATTTATTTCTTCTATGTGCAGAAGGTTTGTCATCATTGATCAAGGATGCAGTAAATCTTGGGAAGATGGAAGGCATTGCTATTTGCAGAGGAGGTCCAAAATTATCTCATCTATTTTTTGCAGATGACAGCCTTATTTTCTGCAAAGCTTCTCTGAAGGAATGTGACTCTCTACAAAGAATCCTAGCAACATATGAGAAAGCTTCAGGCCAACAATTGAACTGGGCAAAAACCTCACTTTATTTTCGTAGAAATACTCCCAGTGAGATCCAGGAGGAGATTAAAAGGAGATTTGGAGCTCAAGTCATCAAGCAGCACGAGAAATACTTGGGTCTACCATCACTTGTGGGGAAGAACAAACGAAGTGCCTTCAATGGTATAAAAGAGAAGATTGGAAAGAAGTTAGCCGGATGGAAAGAGAAAATATTGTCCAAAGCTGGTAAGGAAATCCTTATAAAGGCTGTGGCTCTTGCTATACCAACATATACAATGAGCTGCTTCAAATTACCGGACTCCCTTTGTGATGAGATAACGAGCATGATCAGGAATTTTAGGTGGGGACAAAGGCAGGAAAAGAAGAAAACTCCCTAGCTTAGTTGGGAAAAGATGTGTGAAACCAAGGCAAGTGGAGGGTTGGGTTTTAAGAATCTCAAAATTTTCAATTTGGCACTCCTAGCAAAACAAGGGTGGAGGTTACAGGTGGGACATGAGTCACTAGTGTATCAAGTCTTGAAAGCTAAATATTTTCCAAGGAGTGATTTTATCGATGCCTCAATTGGTCACAATCCTTCCTATACTTGGCGTAGTATTATGGCGGCACAAAATCTGGTGAAGGAAGGAATAAGGTGGAGGATAGGTAACGGTGTAAACATTCAAGTGTGGAAGGATAGATGGTTGCCGATGCCATCAACATACAGAGTAAGCTCACCATGGTTGTTTTTGCATGAAGATACAAGGGTTCAAGATTTGATAGACTCCACCAATGCAACGTGGAAAAAGTCTATAGTTGATGCTTTGTTTCTTCCTCATGAAGCTAAAGCAATTAAGGGAATCCCATTAAGTTCTCGACTTCTCAAAGACAAGCTAATCTGGACTGAAACGCAAAACGGCATCTTTAGTGTACATAGTGCTTATAAGTTAGCAATGAAGATAGCAGCCAGTGGTTTAAGAGGTGGCAGTTCAGATAGCAGCTCTATTCGGTGGTTTTGGAAAAGGATATGGAGTTTGCCGATCCCACATAAGGTACGCCATTTCGGTTGGAGAGCATGCCATGAAGCTTTACCCACTAAAATAAACTTGATGAGATGGAAGGTGATATCAGATGACACATGCGAGATCTGTAAGGAAGCTGCGGAGTTGACTGGGCATGTCCTGTGGAGTTGCTCGAAAGCTAAGAAGGCATGGGACTGCTCCAAGGTGACCGTGCATGTTGCTAGGACAGAGGGTGTCTCCTTTTTGGATGTCATGTGGCATTTGCTGATGATCGATGGGGGAAGTGATGAAACGGCTGCAAGGGTGATTACCATAGCATGGACATTGTGGCAAAATAGAAATGAGTTGCGGAATGGAGGGGTAAGGAAGTCAGATCTGAGGTTGGTGCAGTGGGCAATGGAGTATCTGGCTGAGTATGGAGCTGCTATGGAGTTGACTGATCCTGTGGGCCCGATAACGGAATGTCCAGTGGTGTGGACTCCTCCAAGGAATGGGTGGTTCAAGGTAAATGTTGATGGTGCTATATTCTCAAAACAAAAAAATGCGGGGATAGGAGTGCTAATCAGAGATGATTTGGGAAGAGTTAAAGCAGCGCCGACCAAAAAGGTTGACACTCCTTTAGGCGCTGTGGAGGTAGAAGCTAAAGCTTTCGAGGCTGGCTTGTTGTTTGTGAGAGATATTGGCCTTCACGATGTTGTGTTGGAGGGGGATTCTTTAACTTTAATCATGCTTTACGTGGGACATCCTCACCGCCATCCTTTGTGGAACCAACAGTCATGGGTTTACTTGAAATTTGTAGGGAGTTTAGGCAAGTAGATTTTTCTCACATACGTAGACAAGGGAATAAACCAGTACACCTTTTAGCAAAGCATGCATCTAGCATTGCGGACTATATTAGTTGGATAGAAGAGAATCCTTATTTTATAGAGCAAGCTCTCATCCATGATATAATTTCATTCTCAAGTTTTCAATAATATCTGAGTATTCTTATCAAAAAAAAAAAAAAAAAAGTTCTAAAGTGTTTAAAAATATCCATCAACACTTCCAAAAAATGCGGTAAAACTAGAAATTCAATGCAATACACACACTAAGTGACCCTATTCTAGCCAACTAGTTCAGTATAAAAGAAGAATATCCTATATAAGCATACCTCAGATTTCGTAATCCCCACCAAAAACAGTAAAATAACTTCTGTGGAAAATCAGTTGACTCCACTACACCAGTTGACTCCTAATGTGGGCCTATTTATGTAAGATTTTTACAAATGAGTGAATTGCAAAGCACAAATAAGTATTACTTTTATAACCAAGTTTGCAACTTTATTCACAAAGCTACAATTTTGTAACATAAAACCAGCTTAGCAATCAAATTTATGGATATAACTAAGAGATCCCTACTTGTGTTTTCTCCTTTGAAGCACTATTCATCGTAATCGAAACCTGTAATTACAGTTTAGGAACTCAAAATTTCAACTTCATTTCCATAAACCTCTCAATTCAATAACAAACACTGAAACACACTCACACACATGTATATGTACAAGCATGCTACACCAAATAATACCTTTATAATGTTTGAACTAACACTATCAAGTTATACAAACGGCATATCTCTATAATCTGCATAAAAATATATGCAATTTGAATCAGTCACAAATATCTCCGTCAAATTATAGGACGCTAAAATCCAAAAAACCTTACATTGAAAGGTGAATCAATTACCTTAAGCAGTACTTGATTATTTTGAACAGGTTGCTTGCTCAATAAAATCTCTAGCAAACCCATTCCCTGTTTTATGCATGATAACAAATAAATTGGAGCTATCTGAAGACATAGGAGCATCAAACTTTATGAGGATTACTTGAGATGAGCACATACACTAGTTCAAATAAAAAACAAAAAAAAGCACCTAAGAAGAGATACTGATAGACATGTTGATAAATAGCCAACCACAAGTCAACTTTTGCAATTGATACACACACATGCGTGCAAAAATTAAAATGATATGATATTTTACAAGGTGCAATCTAGAATATGTTAGTGAGGATTACTTGATATAAGCATATAGGAGCATGAAACTTTATGAGCAATACTGAGATGAGAAAAACACACATTAGTTCAAATATCAAAAAGTGCCTAAATAGAGATACTAATAGACCTGTTGATTAATAGCTAGGCATAAGTCAACTTCCAACAGTTCATATGCACACAAAAAGAAAAAGAACTTCATATTTTACAAGGCACAATCTAGAATAAGAAAGTGACCCTTAGAGGTGGCACTAAAAATATATTGAAACTACTGAACACTGGGTAGCACAAAGGCAATGATGGTTACAAATTATGTTATGATACAATTCAACAAGCATAGTAAGCAATAATACGGTTGAAGTCCATGGGATATATAGAACAGAGATTTAAATATCTAGTGTGTGCCATTTAGTAGCATTTAGTTCCATCACTTTAAGCAACTAGATCAAAAAATAATTAATAAATTATAGATACTAGGCACGTATTCAGATGCATTTGCTCTTGGCAATGGATGAAGCATGATAACACTATTCATAAATCTTAATCCCAAGTTAGCCTCAGGAACCCTCCACTTATAGGCCCTGTTTGTTTCAGCACAAACCTTTTGCATAAAATGTTCCACTTTCATGCGTTTGGGGTGCTTGACAGTATTAGTCACCTTGAAAACATTTTGGTTGACCACGGAAAAGCAATCAAAGAGTCAAGATAAGTCATCAAGGAGGGGGGAAAAAAGTCCCTCAAAGATGGTCTTGTGTACTCCTCCTCCCCAACCCCTAATCTCCATTTTTGCCTAACCCCCCTCTCTATGCTGCCTCACTTTTTTTCGCAGATATCTCTGTTATTTTTTCTTTGGGTTTCTTTTAATATTTTTATTTTGCTATACATTTCTTGATTATTTTTCTTTCTTAAGTAACCAAGATATATTGAGATCTACAAATTCCTTGGTTGTGCCTTATGTATGTATCTCTTCTTAAAAATAATTTTGAAGTTGATTTTTTACTTCTTTCATATTGATATCTAAGTAGTGAATAATAGTTGTTAAAATTATATTATCAAATCATTTAAAAAAAAAAGATTTTCCATATGAAAAAAATGCCGGAAAACGTTTCCAAAGTATTACCAAACTCTAGTATAAAAGAAAAAGGCTCTTAATAATTTTTTTGATTATACATAATTATATAATTGCCAATACAAATTTAGCTATAACAAAAATTGAAAAAATATTTCCTTTTAATTGGAGACTATCAAAAAAATCAGAAAATGTTATAAAATTTATATTAACTGCATTTAGTATTTCTTAGAGTTGCAACCAAATAGCGGAAAATAAGCAATTTTCCCTAAAATTTTTTTCAACTAAAAACTTGTTATGCTGAAACAAACAGAGCCTTAAGTAAATTTTTAGGAAGCCACTCAATTGAACCAAAAGATTAAGTAATTCTATAATTACCCATACTGTGGTTCAGTCCAGTGACACAAATGGCCATTCCAAAAGAGCTCATTAAGGTCAATTTTCAATAATAAACATCTGTAAGGAAAAAAAAAAAAGAAAAAAAAGGCTCCTTAGGACATACTATTTGCTGAGCATCTTTAATACCCTCGGCAGCAAAGGAAACTTGATCAAGATTGAATGTCTGATTGTACAACATGTCCCATTGTCCTTCATACCTATGCAGAGGCTTAATAGATTGTATAAATCATGGAGAAAATAACAACATATGGTCCAAGCTGTATTGCAAACTCATATACACATTCCTTTCAACAAAGTAAATTAATTTAGATATCATAGAGAAAGAGGCTAATCTTCACTTTAACCATCTTATTAAATTGATTATTAACAAACCCATGAAGAACTCTTTAGGGATGACTTTTCTGAATGAATGTCCTTAGCCTACCTCTAGGGAACTATCAATATACTAATGCAAGTCTAGCAAGATGTAGTAAGTTTTAATACTGAAAGGGAACCCACAGTGGTATTAACACTGGTAAAAGACACCAAGGTATTGACACTACAAAACATAGCAACGTCACATGTTGTATTGATTTATTAACGTCGAAAGATATGTAATTGAACCAATGGTATAGATAAATTCCAATAATGTGAAAGTTAATGTTATGTCACTTCATGGCACTTTGGTTTAGCCAAAGTTATCCATGCACTAACATTGGGAAAAAATCTAGATGCACAGAAGTATAGATTAATCCATTCACTAAAAAAATTAATGTGTATCAATAAGCCAATATTGGGTTTCATATCATAAAGTAAGAAGCCGTCTCTTGTAAACCAAAATCAAGTGTCCAAAAACACATTGGTATTTTTAACCAAAGTGACACTATCGATACCAAATCATATTGAAACCCTTAACAAGACAATCATGAATTAAACATCATGCGTTTGTCCAATAAGAGAGGATAACAAAATTTTCCATATCTCACATCCTTCTTAATAATTAAAAATGAATGATCTTGATTTGTGTTACCTTTCAAGTACACAACCTGTGTATTTGGATGTGGTTCTTCTATACCATTAAAAAAATTACTTATAAAAACAATGAATAGGTCAATTTTCAAATTAAAATGATTCTCTTTTATTTATCATGCTCTTCGCGTAAAAGAGTTTCTGCTTGATCACTCTCAACAGTCAACAACTCTATGGCATGGGCAACCATCCTATTGATAAGTGACATATAACGTTGCATTAAAAAATCTCAAAAATAAAGCAAAAGCATGTTGAAGTTTTATTTCGTTTAGCAATCCATAATTCCAAACTTCAAGTTAAATAAAAGGGGAAAAATAATAGCACCTCCAATCATGGCTTTATATTTAAAAAATTAGAAAGAGAAGATAAAGTCATAACTCACCAAGAAGGATTGCAATATAAAAAGGATTTCACCTCCAATCATGGCTTTATAGTGCATTCCCCTACATAGTCTGTATAATAATTTTTCACTAAGAAGGATTGCAATATAAAAAAGACCATTCAAGTTTGAAGATCTCTTGACCCTATACAAAATCCTTTGATTGTGTATTGAATATAGATGCATGTCATTCTTATCCCAATTCCCACAAGCCAAGACCAAATTCTCATGTGTCTGTTTCATTATTACAACCGGTTTTGTTTTTTTAATGTCAAAGTCCAGAAGCTATGCACAAATTAAAAATACTATTATTGGATCTAGGTTGTTCTTAACATTGATGGCTATTCATTATTAGTATCATCTCTAATTCCATATATAAAAAAATAGCAGCTTGTCTTAAACCAAACAGACACATTTCCAATGTCATTGAGAAAGAGACCTATCCATAGGAGCCAAATACACAGTCATGCAAGATCAAAAAGCAGGGAACTTATGCACAATATACCCAACACACGATACAAAATTTGCAGGGTAACAAATTTAAAATCACCATATGCTTTCCTGTACTACTTAAATCAAACTGATCACTATTTTTGCAATTCAGTCAACTATTTAGCAAAGCAAAAACCATTACACACGTGAGATTAATTTGAAAAAACAAGGATAAACAAAAAAATTATGAAGTGTCAACCACCCAAGAGTCAAGTCCATGTCTAAAGTCAGATCAAAACTAACCAAAAAAAAAAAAACCCAATAACCAATCAGATATCAGAATAACTAAGAAACTACATATTCATTGTTTGAGAGTGAAATTATTTGATAAAAGTAAAAAGAGTAATGAGAGAAATAATTACCGGTGGTTCTAAGCGGGAGCGTAAAGAGGACGCCTTTCTTCACTGAAGTACTCATCACGATGTAGAAACATGATGACATAGAGAAAACAAAAAGGCATGTCAGTAATCAGCAGCATTTTACTTCCTAAAAAACTGAAACACTACCAAAACAAAAAGCAAATTGTTCAGCAAAACGAAAATTTTTTTCAATTAGTACTGACAATTTTTTTTTTCTTTCCAACAATTTCTTAACAACCAAACAAAAAGCAAATTATTCAGCAAAACGAAATACAGGGTTGGGTTCAAGTTACAATTGATGTAACTCTAAAAAATGTTACACCAACCAATAACTTATTATTGAATTCATATTTGGAAAATCCAACCGTCGGATTACATGTTATATATGTTCTTAATGTGCATGCCAATTTTCATGCCAATCGGGTGTAATTTACAATTTAATCTTTAAATTCATCTTTTATGCATTATTTTAAACTACAAAAACTTGAATTTAAACAACTGATTAATGACATGGCTATTAATCTTTGATCATCTTGAAATTTTATAAGCAAGAAAAATATATGAAGATCATGTAATCTAACAATAGATTTATCAAAATTCACATCGAATTAAGTATTGTTGAATTCATATTTTGAAAATCCAACCATTGAATCACATTTTCTATATTTTCTTAACATGCATGCTAATTTTCATTCTAATCGGAAGTAATCTACCATTTGATCTTTAAACTCATCTTTTATGCGTTATTTTAAACTACAAAAACTTGAATTTAAACAATTGATTGATAACATGACTATTTATCTTTGATCACCTTGAAATATTTTAAGTTTGAAAAATATATGAAGATATTGTCATCTACCAGTAGATTTGTCAAAATTCATATTGAATTAAGAAATATAGGGTTGGGTTCAAGTTACACCTGATGTAACACTAAAAAATATTACACCAACAAATAGCTTATTGTTGAATTCATATTTTGAAAACCTAAGCATTGGATCACATTTTCTATATTTTCTTAACATGAATGCCAATTTATATGCCAATCGGATGTAATTTACTATTTGATCTTTAAACTCATCTTTTACGCGTTATTTTAAACTACAAAAACTTGAATTTAAACAATTGATTGATGACATGGTTTTAAATCTTTGATCGCCTTAAAATTTTGAAAGTATGAAAAATATATGAAGATATTGTAATCTAACGGCAGATTTGTCAAAATTAACATAGAATTAAGAAATATTGAGCTAGGTTCAAGTTACACCTAATGTAACTCTAAAAAATGTTACACAAACCAATAACTTATTATTGAATTCATATTTTGAAAATATAACAGTTGGAATACATATTCTATATGTTCTTAATGTGCATGCCAATCAGGTATAATTTAAAATTTGATCTTTAAACTTATCTTTTATGCGTTTTTGAACTACAAAAACTTAAATTTAAATAATTAATTGATGACATGGCTATTAATCTTTGATCACATTGAAATTTTGTAAGCATGAAAAATATATGAAGATAATGTAATCTACGGTAGATTTGTCAAGATTCACATTGAATTAAGAAATATAGGGTTGGGTTTGAGTTACAGTTGATGTAACTCTAAAAAATGTTACACCAACTAATAACTCATTGTTGAATTCATATTTTGTAAATCCAATCATTAGATCACATGTTCTATATGTTCTTAACTTGCATGCCAATTTTCATACCAATCGGATGTAATTTATTATTTGATCTTTAAACTCATCTTTTACGTGTTATTTTAAATTGCAAAAACTTGAATTTAAACAATTGATTGATGACATGGATACTAATCTTTGATTACCTTGAAATTTTATAATCAAGAAAAATAAAGATAACGTAATCTAACGGTAGATTTTTCAAAATTTACCTCGAATTAAGAAATATAGAATCGGGTTCAGGTTACACTTGATGTAACACTAAAAAATGTTACACCAACAAATAACTTATTATTGATTTCATATTTTGAAAATCCAACTGTTGGATTATATGTTCTATATGTTCTTAACGTGCATGCGAATTTTCAAACCAATAGTATGTAATTTACCATTTGATCTTTAAACACATCTTTTATGCGTTATTTTAAATTATAAAACTTGAATTTAAACAATTCATTGATGACATGACTATTAATCTTTGATCGCCTTAAAATTTTGTAAGCATGACAAATATATAAATATAATGTAATCTAACGGTAGAACTGTCAAAATCTACCTCGAATTAAGAAAAATAGGATTGGGTTCAAGTTACACTTGATGTAACTCTAAAAAATGTTACACCAACCAATAACTTATTATTGATTTCATATTTGAAAATCCAACCGTTGGATTACATGTTCTATATGTTCTTAACTTGCATGATAATTTTCATGCCAGTCGGATGAAATTTACCATGTGATCTTTAAACTCATCTTTTATGTGTTATTTTAAACTACAAAAATTTGAATTTAAACAATTGACTGATGGCATGGTTACTAATCTTTGATCACTTTGAAATTTGGTAAGTATGAAAAATATATGAAGATATTGTAATTTAACGGTAAATTTGTCAAAATTTACATTATTAAGAAATATAGGGATGGGTTTAAGTTACACCTAATGTAACTCTAAAAAATGTTATACCAACCAATAACTTATTATTGAACTCATATTTTCAAAATTCAACCGTTGGATTACATGTTCTATATATTCTTAATGTGCATGCCAATTTTCATGCCAATCAGGCAATTTGATTGTTAAACTAATTTTTTACACGTTATTTTAAACTACAAAAACTAGAATTTAGACAAATGATTGATGACATAGCTATTAACCTTTGAACCCCTTGAAATTTTTTAAGTAAGAAAAATATATGAAGATAATGTAATTTAACAGTAGATTTGTCAAAATTCACATTGAATTAAAAAATATAGGATTGGGTTCAAGTTACACTTGATGTTACGGTAAAAAATGTTACACCAACCAATAACTTATTGTTGAATTCATATTTTGAAAATCCAACCATTGGATCACATTTTCTATATTTTTTTAATATGCATGCCAATTTTCATGCCAATTGGCTGTAATTTACCATTTAATCTTTAAACTTATCTTTCATGCGTTATTTTAAACTACAAAAACTTAAATTTAAACAATTGATTAATAACATGGCTATTAATCTTTGATCACCTTGAAATTTTGAAAGTATGAAAAATATATGAAGATATTGTAATCTAACTGTAGATTTGTCAAAATTCACATTGAAGTAAGAAATACTGGATATATGAAGATAATGTAATCTAACGGTAGATTTGTCAAAATTCACATTAAATTAAGAAATACTGGGCTGGGTTCAAGTTACATTTGATGTAACTTTAAAAAAAGATACACTAACCAATAACTTATTATTGAATTCATATTTTGAAAATCCAACCATTAGATTAAATGTTTTATATGCTCTTAATATGCACGCCAATTTTCATGCCAATCGGGCGTAATTTACAATTTGATCTTTAAACTCATCTTTTATGCGTTATTTTAAACTACAAAAACTTGAATTTAAACAATTGATTGATGACACGATTATTAATCTTTGATCACCTTGAAATTTTGTAAGCATAAAAAATATATAAAGATAATGTAATTTTGGTAAATTTGTCAAAATTTACATTAAATTAAGAAATGTAGGGTTGGGTTTAAGTTACAGTTGATGTAACCCAGAAAAATGTTACGCCAACTAATAACTTATTGTTGAATTCATATTTTGTAAATCCAGTAGTTAGATCACATCTGATCTTTAAACTCGTCTTTTATGCGTTATTTTAAACTGCAAAAACTTGAATTTAAACAATTAATTGATAACATAGCTAGTAATCTTTGATTACCTTGAAATTTTGTAATCAAGAAAAATTTATAAAGATAATGTAATCAAACGGTAGATTTGTCAAAATTCACATCGAATTAAGAAAAATAGGATTGGGTACAGGTTACACTTGATGTAACTCTAAAAAATGTTACACCAACCAATAACTTGTTATTGATTTCATATTTTAAAAATCCTACTGTTGGATTACATAATCTATATGTTCTTAATGTGCACGCCAATTTTCAAGCCAATCGGGTGGAATTTACAATTTGATCTATAAACTCATCTTTTATGCGTTATTTTAAACTACAAAAACTTGAATTTAAACAATTGATTGACGACATGGCTATTAATCTTTGATCACCTTGAAATTTTGTAAGCATGAAAAATATATAAAGATAATGTAATCTACGGTAGATTTGTCAAAATTAACATCAAATTAAGAAATATAGGGTTGAGTTTAAGTTACAGTTGATGTAACTCTGAAAAATGTTACACCAACTAATAACTTATTGGTGAATTCATATTTTGTAAATCCAGTAGTTAGATCACATGTTCTATATGTTCTTAACTTGCAAGCCAATTTTCTTGCCAATCGGATGTAATTTACCATTTGATCTTTAAACTCATCTTTTACGCGTTATTTTAAACTGCAAAAACTTGAATTTAAACAATTGATTGATAACATGACTAGTAATCTTTTATCACTTTGAAATTTTGTAATCAAGAAAAATTTATAAAGATAACGTAATCAAATGGTAGATTTGTCAAAATTCACCTCGAACTAAGAAATATAGGATTGGGTTCAGGTTACACTTGATGTAACTCTAAAAAATGTTACACCAACCAATAACTTATTATTGATTTCATATTTTGAAAATCTAACCGTTGGATTACATGTTCTATATGTTATTAATGTGCATGCCAATTTTCATGCAAATGGGATGTAATTTACCATTTAATCTTTAAATTCATCTTTAATGCGTTATTTTAAACGACAAAAACTTGAATTTAAACAATTGATTGATGACATGGCTATAAATCTTTGATCGCCTTGAAATTTTGTAAGCATGAAAAATATATAAAGATAATGTAATCTAACGGTAGATTTGTCAAAATTCAGCTCGAATTAAGAAATATAGGATTGGATACAAGTTACACTTGATGTAGCACTAAAAAATGTTACACCAATCAATTACTTGTTATTGATTTCATATTTCGAAAATCCAACCATTGGATTACATGTTCTATATGTTTTTAACTTTCATGCAAGTTTTCATGCCAATCGGATGTAATTTACAATTTGATCTTTAAACTCACATTTTATGCGTTATTTTAAACTACAAAAACTTGAATTTAGACAATTGATTGATGACATGGCTATTAATCTTTGATCACATTGAAATTTTGTAAGCAAGAAAAATATATGAACATAATGTAATCTAACGGTAGATTTGTCAAAATTCACATTGAATTAAGAAATATAGGGTTGGGTTCAAGTTACACTTGATGTAACTCTAAAGAATGTTACACCATCCAATAACTTATTATTGAATTCATATTTTGAAAATCTTGCCATTGGATCCCATTTTCTAAATTTTATTAATATGTATGTCAATTTTCATGCCAATCGGATGTAATTTACCATTTGATCTTTTAACACATCTTTTATGCGTTATTTTAAATCACAAAAACTTGAATTGAAACAATTGATTGATGACATGGCTATTAATTTTTGATCACGTTGGAATTTTGAAAGTATGAAAAATATATGAAGATATTGTAATCTAACGGTATATTTGTTAAAATTCACATTGAATTAAGAAATATTGGGTTGGGTTTAAGTTACACCTGATGTAAATTTAAAAAATATTACACCAACCAATAACTTATTATTGAATTTGTATTTTGAAAAGCCAACCGTTGGATTAAATTTTCTATATGTTCTTAATGTGCATGCCAATTTTCATGTCAATCGGGTGTAATTTACAATTTGATCTTTAAACTCATCTTTTATGCGTTATTTTAAACTACAAAAATTTGAATTTAAACAATTGATTGATAACGTGACTATTAATCTTTAATCACCTTGAAATTTTGTAAGTATAAAAAAATATATGAAGATAATGTAATCTACGATAGATTTTTCAAAATTCACATCGAATTAATAAATAGAGGGTTGGGTTTAAGTTACAGTTGATGTAACTTTGAAAAATGCCACACCAACAAATAACTTGTTGTTGAATTCATAATTTTTAAATCCAATCATTGGATCACGTGTTCTATATGTTCTTAACTTGCATGCCAATTTTAATGCCAATCGGATGTAATTTACCATTTGATCTTTTAACTCATCTTTTACTCGTTATTTTAAACTGCAAAAACTTGAATTTAAACAATTGATTGATGACATGGCCACGAATCTTTGATCACTTTGAAATTTTGTACTCAAGAAAAATATATAAAGATAATGTAATCAAATGGTAGATTTGCCAAAATTCACCCCGAATTAAGAAATATAGGATTGGGTTCAAGTTACACTTGATCTAACTCTAAAAAATGTTACACCAACCAATAACATAATATTGAATTCATATTTTGCAAATCCAACCGTTGGATTACATGTTCTATATGTTCTTAACGTGCATGTTAATTGGATGTAATTTACCATTTGATCTTTCAACTCATCTTTTATGCGTTATTTTAAACTACAAAAATTTGAATATAAACAATTGATTGATGACATGGCTATTAATCTTTGATCCCCTTGAAATTTTATAAGCATTAAAAATATATAAAGATAATGTAATCTAACGGCAAATTTGTCAAAATTCACATCGAATTAAGAAATATAGAATCGGGTTCCAGTTACACTTGATCTAGCACTAAAAAATGTTACACCGACCAATAAATTATTTTTGATTTCATATGTTGAAAATTTAACCGTTGGATTACATGTTCTATATGTTATTAACTTGCATGCTAATTTTCATGCCAATCTGATGCAAATTACCATTTGATCTTTAAACTCATCTTTTATGCGTTATTTTAAACTACAAAAACTTGAATTTAAACAATTGATTGATGACAGAGTTATTAATCTTTGATCACTTTGAAATTTTGTAAGTATGAAAAATATATGAAGATATTGTAATCTAACGGTAGATTTGTCAAAATTCACTTTGAATTAAGAAATATAGGGTTGGGTTCAAGTTACACCAGATGTAACTCTAAAAAATATTACACCAACCAATAACTTATTATTGAATTCATATTTTAAAAATTCAACCGTTGGATTACATGTTCTATATGTTCTTAACGTTCACGCCAATTTTCATGCCAATTGGGTGTAAATTACAATTTGATTTTTAAACTCATCTTTTATGCGTTATTTTAAACTACAAACACTTGAATTTAAATAATTGATTAATGACATGACTATTCATCTTTGATCACCTTGAAATTTTGCATGGATGAAAAATATATGAAGATAATGTAATCCACGGTAAATTTTTTAAAATTCACATCGAATTAAAAAATATTGGGTTGGGTTTAAATTACAATTGATGTAACTCTGAAAAATATTAAACCCACTAATAACTTGTTGTTGAATTCATATTTTGTAAATTCAATCGTTGGATCACATATTCTATATGTTCTTAACTGTTATTCCAATTTTCATGCCAATCGGATGTAATTTACCGTTTGATCTTTAAACTCATCTTTGACGCGTTATTTTAAACTGCAAAAATTTGAGTTTAAACAACTGATTGATGACATGGCTACTAATCTTTGATCACCTTGAAATTGTGTAATCAAGAAAAATATATAAAGATAATGTAATCTAATGGTAGATTTGTCGAAATTCACATCGAATTAAGAAACATAGGGTTGGGTTTAAGTTATACTTGATATAACTTTAAAAAATGTTACACCAACCAATACCTTATACTTGAATTCATATTTTGAAAATCCAACCATTAGATCACATTTTCTATATTTTCTTAACATTCATGCCAATTTTAATGCCAATCGGATGTAATTAACCATTTGATCTTTAAACTCATCTTTTATACGTTATTTTAAACTACTAAAACTTGAATTTAAACAATTGATTGATGATATAGCTTTTAACTTTTGATCACCTTGAAATTTTGTAAATATGAGAAATATATGAAGATATTGTAATTAATGGTACATTTGTCAAAATTTACATTGAATTAAGAAATATTGGGTTGGGTTCAAGTTACACCTGATGTAATTCTAAAAAGCGTTACACTAACCAATAACTTATTATTGAATTCATATTTTCAAAATCCAACCGTTGGAGTACATGTTCTATATGTTCTTAATGTGCATGCCAATTTTCAAGCCAATTGGGTGTAATTTACAATTTGATTTTAAACTCATCTTTTATGCGTTATTTTAAATTACAAAAACTTGAATTTGAACAAATGATTGATGGCATGGCTATTAATCTTTGATCACCTTGAAATTTTTTAAGTAAGAAAAATATATGAAGATAATGTAATTTTATGGTAGATTTGTCAAAATTCACATCGAATTAAGAAATATAGGGTTGGGTTTAAGTTACACTTGATATTACTCTAAAAAATGTTACACCAACCAATAACTTATTGTTGAATTCGTATTTTGAAAATTCAACCGTTGGATCACATTTTCTATATTTTCTTAATATGCATGCCAATTGGATGTAATTTACTATTTGATCTTTAAACTCATCTTTCGTGCATTATTTTAAATTACAAAAACTTGAATTTAAACAATAGATTGATAACATAGCTATTAATCTTTGATCACCTTAAGATTTTGAAAGTAAGAAAAATATATGAAGATATTGTAATATAACGGTAGATTTGTCAATATTCACATTGAATTAAGAAATACTGGGTTGAGTTCTAGTTACACCTGATGTAACTCTAAAAAATGTTACACCAACCAATAACTTATTATTGAATTCATATTTTGAAAATCCAACCATTGGATTACATGGTCTATATGTTTTTAATGTGCACGCCAATTTTCATGCCAATCGGGTGTAATTTACAATTTGATCTTTGAACTCATCTTTTATGCGTTATTTTAAACTACAAAAACTTGAATTTTAACAATTGACTGATGACTTGGCTATTAATCTTTAGCCACCTTGAAATTTTGTAAGCACGAAAAATATATGAAGATAATGTAATCTACGGTAGATTTGTCAAAATTCACATTGAATTAAGAAATATATGTTTGGGTTTAAGGTACAGTTGATGTAACTCTGAAAAATGTTACACCAACTAATAACTTATTGCTGAATTCATATTTTGTAAATCCAATAGTTGGACCACATGTTTTATTTGTTCTTAACTTGCATGCCAATTTTAAGGCTAATCGGATGTAATTTACCATTTGATCTTTTAACTCATCTTTTATGTGTTATTTTAAATTACAAAAACTTGAATTTAGACAAATGATTTATGACCTGGCTATTAATCTTTGATCACTTTGAAATTTTGTAAGTATGAAACATATATGATGATATTGAAATTTAACGGTAGATTTGTCAAAATTCACATTGAATTAAGAAATATTGGGTTAGGTTCAAGTTACACCTGATGTAACTCTAAAAAATGTTACACCAACCAATAACTTATAATTGAATTCATATTTTTAAAATCTAACCATTGGATTACATGTTCTATATGTTCTTAATGTGCATGCCAATTTTCATGCCAATCGGTTGTAATTTACAATTTGATTCTTAAACTCATCTTTTATGCGTTATTTTAAACTGCAAAAATTTGAGTTTAGACAATTGATTGATAACATGGCTAGTAATCTTTGATCCCCTTAAAATTTTGTAATCAAGAAAAATTTATAAAGATACTGTAATCAAACGGATGATTTGTCAAAATTCACCTCGAACTAAGAAATATAGGATTGGGTTCAGGTTACACTTAATGTATCTCTAAAAAATGTTACACCAATCAATAACTTATTATTGATTATATATTTTGAAAATCCAACCGTTGGATTATATATTCTGTATGTTCTTAACGTGCATGCCAATTTTCAAGCAAATGGAATGTAATTTACCATTTGATCTTGAAACTCATATTTTATGCGTTATTTTAAATTGCGAAAATTTGAATTTAAACAATTAATTGATGACATGGCTATAAATCTTTGATCGCCTTGAAATTTTGTAAGCGTTAAAAAAATATATAAAAGTAATGTAATCTAATGGTAGATTTGTCAAAATTCAGCTCAAATTAACAAATATAGGATTGGATTCAAGTTACACTTGATGTAATTCAGAAAAATGTTACACCAACCAATTACATATTATTGATTTCATATTTTGAAAATTCAACCGTTGGATTACATGTTCTATATGTTCTTAACTTTCATGCAAATTTTCATGTCAATCGGATGTAATTTATAATTTGACCTTTAAACTCATCTTTTATGCGTTATTTTAAACTACAAAAACATGAATTTAGATAATTGATTGATGACATGGCTATTAATGTTTGATAACCTTGAAATTTTGTAAGCGAGGAAAATATATGAAGATAACGTAATCTAACGATAGTGTTAGGTTCTAAAATTTTAGAACAATTGGCAAATCGTGAGCACACAAGAACAAGTAAGCTGCAAAAAGAAGAATTCAGAAATTGCTTGGTTCGACCGATCGAGAAACAGACTCGACCGATCGAGAATCGTATCTGCAGAATTTTAAGTTGGCCCAAACAGCAGCTCAAGCCCATTAAGGATTAGGGTTTCAGATCTACTTCTCCCACTATAGAAAGGAAACCCTAAGCACGTTTTTCACAAGACTTTTTAGAGAGAGAAGAGTGTGCCTCTTTTATTTTTAGGGTTTTGTTCCTAAAACCTCTCTTATAACTTCTACCGGTGTTGTTCCTTGAAGAATCTCAAAGATCCGGTATTGTTGAAGTTGCTGCCTTCTCTAGTCATCAAAGGTGCTGATGATCTAAACCTTCAAGGGTGGTCTTGGAGTCACAAACATGAGAGTTTGTGTTGCTAAACCTTTGAGCGGGATCTCAAAGTCACAAGCGGGGGTGTTTGTGTTTTGCAAAGATTAAAGAAAGAAGGAGTCCGTAGTCTCGGAGCTGTCACGTGGTCGTGGTAGTAAGTTTCATACATTGGGTAGCAATAGGATGTTAGTGGTCTAAGTCGCTATTGTGTAAACTTCAATTCTTTCCTATGGATTTGCTATTTTACCTTGAGGATAGCTAGGTTAAATCCTCCCCAGGTTTTTTACCGGTTTGGTTTTCCTAAGTCATCAGATCTTTGTGTTCTTTATTTTCCGCTGCTTTATTGTTTATGATTATTTGTGTTTAACCTAGATCTGAATAATAAACCTAAGTATTCACTTGGTTAATTAATTAGGTTAAACAATCTAGTTTACAGGGGTCTAAACGAACTTACAGATAGATTTATCAAAATTCACATGGAATTAAGAAATCTATTGTGTAAACTTCAATTCTTTCTAATGGATTTGCTATTTTACCTTGAGGATAGCTAGGTTAAATCCTCCCCAGGTTTTTTACCGGTTTGGTTTTCCTGGGTCATCAGATCTTTGTGTTCTTTATTTTCCGCTGCTTTATTGTTTATGATTATTTGTGTTTAACCTAGATCTGAATAATAAACCTAAGTATTCACTTGGTTAATTAATTAGGTTAAACAATCTAGTTTACAGGGGTCTAAACGAACTTACAGATAGATTTATCAAAATTCACATGGAATTAAGAAATCTATTGTGTAAACTTCAATTCTTTCTAATGGATTTGCTATTTTACCTTGAGGATAGCTAGGTTAAATCCTCCCCAGGTTTTTTACCGGTTTGGTTTTCCTGGGTCATCAGATCTTTGTGTTCTTTATTTTCCGCTGCTTTATTGTTTATGATTATTTGTGTTTAACCTAGATCTGAATAATAAACCTAAGTATTCACTTGGTTAATTAATTAGGTTAAACAATCTAGTTTACAGGGGTCTAAACGAACTTACAGATAGATTTATCAAAATTCACATGGAATTAAGAAATCTATTGTGTAAACTTCAATTCTTTCTAATGGATTTGCTATTTTACCTTGAGGATAGCTAGGTTAAATCCTCCCCAGGTTTTTTACCGGTTTGGTTTTCCTGGGTCATCAGATCTTTGTGTTCTTTATTTTCCGCTGCTTTATTGTTTATGATTATTTGTGTTTAACCTAGATCTGAATAATAAACCTAAGTATTCACTTGGTTAATTAATTAGGTTAAACAATCTAGTTTACAAGGGTCTAAAGGAACTTACAGATAGATTTATCAAAATTCACATGGAATTAAGAAATATAGGGTTGGGTTCATGTTACACTTGATGTAACTATAAAGAATGTTACACCAACTAATAACTTATTGTTGAATTCATATTTTGAAAATCCTACCATTGGATCACATTTTCTATATTTTCGTAATATGCACGTCAATTTTCATGCCAATCAGATGTAATTTACCTTTTGATCTTCAAACTCATCTTTTATGCGCTATTTTAAATCACAAAAACTTGAATTTAAATAATTGATTGATGACATGACTATTAATCTTTAATCACCTTGAAAATTTGAAAGTATGAAAAATATATGAAGATATTGTAATCTAACGGTAGATTTGTTAAAATTCACAATGAATTAAGAAATATTGGGTTGGGTTCAAGTTACACTTGATGTAACTCTAAAAAATGTTACATCAACCAATAACTTATTATTGAATTTATATTTTGAAAATCTAACCGTTGGATTATATGTTCTATTGTTTTTAATGTGCACGCCAATTTTCATGCCAATCGGGTATAATTTACAATTTGATCTTTAAACTCATCTTTTATGCGTTATTTTAAACTACAAAAATTTGAATTTAAACAATTGATTGATAACATGGCTATTAATCTTTGATCACCTTGAAATTTTGTAAGTAAAAAAAATATATGAAGATAATGTAATCTACGGTAAATTTTTCAAAATTCACATTGAATTAAGGAATATAGGATTGGGTTTAAATTATAGTTGATGTAACTCTGAAAAATGTTACACCAACGAATAACTTATTGTTGAATTCATATTTTGTAAATCCAATCATTGGATCACATGTTCTATATGTTCTTAACTTGCTTGCCAATTTTTATTCCAATCGGACGTAATTAACCATTTAATCTTTAAACTTATCTTTTACGCGTTATTTTCAACTGCAAAAGTTTGAATTTAAACAATTGATTGATGACATGGCTACCAATCTTTGATCAATTTGAAATTTTGTAATCAAGAACAATATATAAAGATAAAGTAATCTAACGGTAGATTTGCCAAAATTCACCTCGAATTAAGAAATATAGGATTGGGTTCAAATTATACTTGATGTAACTCTAAAAAATGTTACATCAACCAATAACTTATTATTGATTTTATATTTTGAAAATCCAACCATTGGATTACATGTTCTATGTGTTCTTAAAGTGCGTGCCATTTGGATGTAATTTACCATTTGATCTTCAAACTCATCTTTTATGCGTTATTTTAAACTACAAAAACTTGAATTTAAACAATTGATTGATGATATGGCTATTAATCTTTGATCACTTTGAAATTTTATAAGCATTAAAAATATATAAAGATAATGTCATCTAACAGTAGATTTATCAAAATTCACATCGAATTAAGAAATATAGAATCAGGTTCCAGTTACACTTGATGTAACACTAAAAAATGTTACACCGACCAATAACTTATTATTGATTTCATATTTTGAAAATCCAACCGTTGGATTACATGTTCTATATGTTCTTAACGTGCATGCAAATTTTCTTGCAAATGGGATGTAATTTACCATTTAATCTTTAAACTCATCTTTTATGCATTATTTAATGCTACAAAAACTTGAATTTAAACAATTGATTGATGACATGACTATAAATCTTTGATCGCCTAGAAATTTTGTGAGCATGAAAAATATATAAAGATAATGTAATTGACGGTAGATTTGTCCAAATTCAGCTCGAATTAAGAAATATAGAACTGGATTCAAGTTACACTTGATGTAACTCTAAAAAATGTTACACCAACCAATAACTTGTTATTGATTTCATTTTTTTTAAAATCCAACCGTTGGATTACATGTTCTATATGTTCTTAACTTGCATGCTAATTTTCATGCCAATCAGATATAAATTACCATTTGATCTTTAAACTCATATTTTATGCGTTATTTTCAACTACAAAAACTTGAATTTTGACAATTGATTGATGACATGGTTATTAATCATTGATCACCTTGAAATTTTATAAGCAAGAAAAATATATGAAGATAATGTAATCTAACGATAGATTTGTCAAAATTCACATCGAATTAAGAAATATAGAATCGGGTTCTAGTTACACTTGATGTAACACTAAAAAATGTTACACCGATTAATAACTTAATATTTATTACATACTTTGAAAATCCAACCGTTGGATTACATGTTCTATATGTTCTTAACTTGCATGCTAATTTTCATGCCAATCAGATGTAAATTACCATTTGATGTTTAAACTCATATTTTATGCGTTATTTTCAACTACAAAAACTTGAATTTAAACAATTGATTGATAACATAGTTATTAATCTTTGATCACTTTGAAATTTTATAAGTATGAAAAATAAATGAAGATATTGTAATCTGACGGTAGATTTGTCAAAATTTGCATTGAATTAAGAAATATAAGGTTGTATTCAAGTTACACCTGATATAACTCTAAAAAATGTTACACCAACCAGTAACTTATTATTGAATTCTTATTTTGAAAATCCAACCATTGGATTACATGTTCTATATGTTCTTAACGTGCACGCCAATTTTAATGTCAATTGGGTGTAATTAACAATTTGATCTTTAAACTTATATTTATGCGTTATTTCAAACTGCAAAAATTTGAATTTAAACAATTGATTGATGACATGGCTATTAATCTTTGATCATCTTGAAATTTTGTATGGATGGAAAATATATAAAGATAATGTAATCTACTGTGGATTTGTTAAAATACACATCGAATTAAGAAATATTGGATTGGGTTTAAGTTACAGTTGATATTACTCTGAAAAATATTATACCAACTAATAACTTATTGTTAAATTCATATCTTGTAAATCCAATCGTTGGATCGCATGTTCTATATGTTCTTAACTTGCATGCCAATTTTAATGCCAATCGGATGTAATTTATCGTTTAATCCTTAAATTCATCTTTTACACGTTATTTTAAACTACAAAAACTTGAGTTTAAACAATTAATTGATGACATGGCTACTAATCTTTGATCACCTTGAAATTTTGTAATAAAAAAAAAAAATATAAAGATAATGTAATCTAATGGTAGATTTTTCGAAATTCACATCGAATTCTGAAACATAGGGTTGGGTTCAAGTTACACTTGATGTAACTTTAAATAATGTTACACGAACCAATACGTTATTTTTGAATTCATATTTTGAAAATCCAACCATTGGATCGTATTTTCTATATTTTCTTAACATGCATTCCAATTTTCAAGCCAATCGGGTGTAATTTACAATTTGGTTTTTAAACTCATCTTTTATGCGTTATTTTAAACTGCAAAAACTTGAATTTTTAGACAAATGATTTATGACATGGCTATTAATCTTTGATCACATTGAAATTTTGTATGTATGAAAAATATATGATGATATTGTAATTTAACGGTAGATTTGTCAAAATTCACATTGAATTAAGAAATATTGGGTTGGGTTCAAGTTACACCTGATGTAACTCTAAAAAATGTTACACCGACCAATAACTTATTGTTGAATTCATATTTTTAAAATCTAACTGTTGGATTACATGTTCTATATGTTCTTAATGTGCACGCCAATTTTCATTCCAATCGGGTGTAATTTACTATTTGATTTTTAAACTCATCTTTTATGCGTTATTTTAAACTACAAAAACTTGAATTTGGACAAACGATTGATGACATGGCTATTAATCTTTGATCACCTTGAAATTTTTTAAGTAAGAAAAATATGTGAAGATAATGTAATTTTACGGTAGATTTGTCAAAATTCACATCTAATTAAGAAATATAGGGTTGGGTTCAAGTTACACTTGATATTACTCTAAAAAATGTTACACCAACCAATAACTTATTTTTGAATTCGTATTTTCAAAATCCAACACCAACCAATAACTTATTGTTGAATTCGTATTTTCAAAATCCAATCGCTGGATCACATTTTCTATATTTTCTTAATATGCATGCCAATTTTTATGCCAATTGGATGTAATTTACCATTTGATCTTTAAACTCATCTTTGATGCATTATTTTAAATTACGAAAACTTGAATTTAAACGATAGATTGATAACATGGCTATTAATCTTTGATCATCTTGAAATTTTGAAAGTATGAAAAATATATGAAAATATTGTAATCTAACAGTAGATTTGTTAAAATTCACATTGAATTAGGAAATACTGGGTTGGGTTCTTATTACACCTGATGTAATTCTAAAAAATGTTACACCAACCAATAACATATTATGGAATTCATATTTTGAAAATCCAACCATTGGATTACATGTTCTATATTTTCTTAATGTGCACGCCAATTTTCATGCCAATCGGGTGTAATTTACAATTTGATGTTTAAACTCATCTTTCATGCGTTATTTTAAACTACAAAAACTTGAATTTTAATAATTGTTTGATGACTTGGCTATTAATCTTTGATCACCTTGAAATTTTGTATGTATGAAAAATATATGAAGATAATGTAATCTACGTAGATTTGTCAAAATTCCCATCGAATTAAGAAATATAGGGTTGGGTTTAAGGTACAATTGATGTAACTCTGATAAATGTTACACCAACTAATAACTTTTTGCTGAATTCATATTTTGTAAATCCAATAGTTGGATCGCATGTTCTATTTGTTCTTAACTTGCATGCCAATTTTCATGCTAATTAGATGTAATTTACCATTTGATCTTTTAACTCATCTTTTATGCGTTATTGTAAACTACAAAAACTTGAATTTAGACAAATGATTTATGACATGACTATTAATCTTTGATCACTTTGAAATTTTGTAAGTATGAAAAATATATGATGATATTATAATTTAACGGTAGATTTGTCAAATTTCACATTGAATTAAGAAATATTGGGTTAGGTTCAAGTTACACCTGATGTAACTCCAAAAAATGTTACACTAACCAATAACTTATTATTGAATTTATATTTTTAGAATCTAACCATTGGATTACATGTTCTATATGTTCTTAATGTGTATGCCAATTTTCATGCCAATCGGTTGTAATTTACAATATGATTTTTAAACTCATTTTTTATGAGTTATTTTAAACTGCAAAAATTTGAGTTTAGACATTTGATTGATAACGTGGCAAGTAATCTTTGATCACCTTAAAATTTTGTAATCAAGAAAAATTTATAAAGATAATGTAATCAAACGGATGATTTGTCAAAATTCACCTCGAACTAAGAAATATAGGATTGGGTTCAGGTAACACTTGATGTATCTCTAAAAAATGTTACACCTTCGAGATCCCTCACACCCTCATCTCAGATAATGGACTCCAATTTGACAGTAATCCTTCAGAAGGTACTGCTACGAGCTAAGGATAACTAATAGGTATTCCACTCTAGCTTACCTGCAGGGAAACGGGAAAGCCAAGGCTGTAAACAAGGTCATAGTGAATGGGCTCAAGAAGAAGCTGGATGACGCCAAGGGAAAATGGATAGAGGAGCTGCCACACGTTCTTTGGACATACCGGACTACACCTCAGAGGTCTACTAGGGAAACCCCTTTTTCAATGACTTATGGGGCTGAGGCTGTTATTCCACTAGAAACTAGGTTCCCTACATTGAGAACAAGCTCTTTTGCTTCGAGTAGCAATGATGACTCATTGGAGAAGAGTTTAGACTTAGTTGAAGAATGGAGAAAAAACACAATGGTACAATTGGCTTATGATCAACATAAGCTTAAGCAAGAATATGATGCCAACGTGAAGGTATGGCCACTGGCAGTTGGTGATTTGGTGTTGAGAAAGGTTTTTAGTTCTGCAAAGAACCCAGCTTGGGGAAAATTGGGACCCAACTAGGAGGAACCGTATCGTATTACATCTGTGGTAGGAATAGGTGCATACTATCTAGATGACCTGGAAGAAAAGGCTGTACTGCGCCCCTGAAATGTAAATAACCTAAGAAGGTATTATTATTAATGAGAATATACTTTATCATGTTTGTGGTGGTTATACTATGCGTCAAATATCATTTATCTAAGTATCAAACAGATCCCTGGTCATGCCTGGCTCTTCAGACCACATACCTTGGAAAAATTGGTACTCTCTATGACATCTTTCTAAGTGTTAAATAGAACCTTAGTCATGCCTATTCCTCGGACCATATACTTTAGGAAAATTAACACCCTATGACATCTTTCTAAGTATTAAACAGAACCTTAGTTATACCTGGTCCTTGAACCGCATACTTTGGGAAAATTAACACCCTATGACATCTTTCAAAGTGTTAAACAGAACCTTAGTCATGTCTGGTCCTCGAACCACATACTTTGGGAAAATTAACATCCTATGACATCTTTCTAAGTGTTAAGCAAGAACGTTAGTCATGTCTGGTCCTCGGGCTACGTACTTTGGGAAAATTAACATATTTAGATTCTGGAAGCAGAATGACACATTATATTGATTGTTTAAATTGTTTGATGGAATCAACCTTATTGAACAATTTAAGCTTCTATTGAAGAAGCATGTTTAACTACATGCCAAAAATCCTCAATTAAATCATTTGAAAGTATATCCATGATTCATTCCCAGTTTGATTACTGAATCCAAAAAATTTAATTTAGCAAAGGGAAGAAACTCAGCTGGTGTTTGACATGAATCAATATTGCACTATTCATTTACATAGTTAGAACTGTACCACATCTCTCTACTAGCAAAGTGCTAAATGGGGTGAAAACTGAATCAATTCTCATTTAGAAACCTTAAAAAAAAAAAAAAAAAAAGAAGAAGAAAGAAGTCAATTGCTTATAACTTTCATTAATAGAGCCTCGAAGCAAGGCGTATGGATTACAAAAAAGTCGCGTTGATTACAAATTCAAAGTAGCATCCAAAAATAAAAATACAAAAGAGCAGGCAAAAAAAAAAAAAAAAAAAAAAATCGTTACATCAGGAAACTATTTCTTTTATATTACAATTTTTTCTTTAGGAGGGGCTTGGGAAGGCTCTGTAAGAGCTGTTTTTGAGATCTTGGGACCCTTGCCTAATGGGTCAGCTTTGCTGGGCAGACGAAGGGAAGCCAAGACAGTTTCCATATTTTGTTGGGACTCTTTCTCAGCTTGTGGGTCCTGGGTGGTAAAAGGAGGCTCCAGGGCATCGGGCGCCATTCCTTGGTCATTTTTCTCTTCTTCTGTCACCTTGGACGCCTTGTCAGAGAAGGTGGGGACGATGGCTGTGCTATCCTTACCTACCTCTACCACCTCAGGAGTATTAACAGACTTTAAGCCAGAAGGAGTAGACTCTCGGATGGCAGGGGGGTAGTACACACTTTCTGCCTTCCTAAGTATAGATGAAGTCTCAACCCTAGCTTGGTTGAGAGCTTCGTTCCATACTTGGGCGCAGTAAGTCCTGCACACCCCCGAGACCTCAGCCCTCAAAGCTTCCTCGGCCTTTGCCACTCCTACGTCATATCGTTCTTGCTTGGCCTGATCTTGAGCTTTCTCAACCTTCACCATTGCCAGCTCAGCCTCCTCCAATCTCTTTTTGAGGGTAGCGATTTGAGTTTTGGAGGCAGCCAACTGGTCTTTAGCATTTTGGAGGAGCACTCTCTGGCCCTCGGCCTGCTTTTCAGCACTGTCGAGGGTAGCAACTGTGCTTTTTCTCTCCCTTTCCTCCTCTGTTAGTTTCTTATTCAGCCCCTGAATGCTCTTCTCAGCCACATTGAAAGCATCCATGGCGGCATTACGCTTTGCTTCCTCCTCTTTCATTTGCCTATAGCAGTAATTGGTCATCTCTTCTGCTAGGAAGGAAGCCTGAACGGCCTGCCAAGGAAGGAAACACGGTTTAGAAAAAGAAGAAAAGAAGTGTAAAAAAAAAAAAATGAGTAAGTGGAGAATGTACCATAGCTAGGTATCTTTTCAGGCTAAGAAAGACTTCATGCTTCCGCATGGACTAAAGCTCGGCCATATCTTTGGGAAGCAGTAAAGCCTGCTCCACCGCATCAGCCATATAGCCAGCCTTACCTCGTTGAAAGTCTCTAATGGAGGCATTGGCTGGCAGAGGAGCATTGTCTAGCATTGGTGCCGGTAGCCATGCTTCGGGGGCAGTTAAAGGACCACCTCTCTTCTCTGCGTCCCTTTGCCCCACCTTGGACTGCTTAGCCGCTCGTTGTGCCTCATCCTCCTGGGTGGGGTGACTTTTCCCCACCTCCATCACCTCTTTGCCCTTTGACTTCCTTTTTCTCTTTAGGTCGACAGGCTGGAGTCCGAGAGGCAGGGTGGGTGGAATGGCAGAAGGCTTAGTCTGAGCGGTTTTAACCGAAACATCTTTCTCGGGTTGGGACTCTATCAACTCTAGCAGACTGGACCTAGCTTTGTGTTGGATCCCCATTTTGTCGAGTGTTGGCTCGAATGGAGGGTTGAGATCAACAGCTGAAGTATCTGGGAACAAATCTCTATTGAAGACTTCAAACTTGTCCTCAGAATCAGATACTTCTACTACTTCTTCTTCCCTTGAAAGGGTCGAGTGAGAAGAAGTTCCTTCCTCGGCTTTGTGTTGTAGTTGTTGGACTACATGTGGAATTCCTTCTGGGATGGATATGGCCGTAGAAGCACCCTCTATTAGGGGGGTAGTGGTGAGAACGCCCTTCGGCTTCGGACTTGAGATAAGGAAGCTGGGCGCTGCTACGTTTATTCAGTGAAGGCATGGGTCTCGAGCCTTAATGATGCACTTCGGCGCCTAGAAAGCCTTGGAAATGGGCATATAGTTCAGAATCAAATGAGCCAACCTGAGTTGGCCGTCCGTATGAAGAAAAACCTCGGCTTTGAGGATTTTATCCAAACTATCTTGGTTAACAAGGCCGAAGTGAGGGATGGCAGCTCTAGCGTCTGTGAAATAAACAAAAAAAAAAAAAAAATCTTCATTAGCAGGGAGCAACGCAAATAAATAAAAAAAATGAAGTGAAAGGAAAAAAGTATTTGAGAAATTATGAACTTAAAGCTAAAATCCCATCTGGTTTTCCCTCTTTTGTTGGGCAGGGGAGGCCATCGTGCCATTCCCCTGATAGGATTAGGAAATCCTTTTTTAGTCCCTTATTGGATTCAAGGAGGCACTGGATAAGTCTAACTTTGGGGTGCCTGGATTTGAGGTAATAGCCTTGCCCTTTCAAGTGATGAAGGTTGTAGACCTAGTTGACATCATGGAGGGTCAACCCTAAGCCTATTTTGTTGTTAAGGGCATCTACGGAACCTAAGATTCTGAACATGTTGGGAGCACACTGTGTGGGAGCTAGCCTATGAGCTCTAAGGTAACCCCTAGTAATGTCACCCATAGGAATTGTCATCCCTCCTTCTATGAAAGCAATCATCAGGATTACTACCTCCCCCTCTTTCATATCTATGTGCCACTGACCTTCTTCACAGTATCTAATGCCTACTCTAGGAGGAATCCCATATTGAGCCCTAAATCTTTCTTTTCCTTCCTCGGATTCTACTAAACCTTTAAACCTACCCATTTTTAGAAGAGAATCGAAGTGACTAAGAAGATTGAAAGAAGAAGATGAGGCTGAGGATGAATAAACGCAGAGAAAAGAAAGAGTAGGTAAAAAATTATTAACAAAATTAAATAGGGAGTTTAGGAAAACTTACAAAAAGAAAAAGGATATCCTCGGACGGACTTTAGTACTTGTAAGGGAACAAAGGAGGTGGACAGATTGACAGGTTCAATGCATTTGCGCTAGAAGGAAATGGGCATTAAGATAAGGTGAATAATTGATTCGAAGGGTATTTATACCCAGGGGAAACCCAAAAGCGGGAAAATTCCCGCTCGTTTCCCAGTGAAACCCTTAGTCGTTGGATTCACATCACGCCGTAGAACGTAGGAAATAGGGAGCTATTAGAATTCAATGAAGACCCGTCTCGAACGCCGCATCATCAGGAGCGTGTCTTGAGTAGTTAAAAAGGCACCTTCGTAAGCGGAAGTGAACTGAAACGAATAAGTGGCAGAGACAATGATATCGAAATCTTCCTTTCTTCCTGAGGATTCAGAAAGAAGTATCTCGAGGGGCTATTGTAGGAGTGTTGGGCCTAAAACCCAAGCCGAGGACTGAGGTTTGTCCAAGAATAAGTAAACTCTATCAAGGAAGTCTGCGTTAGTAGATAAGGAAGTTACTATTAAGTGCAGCAACCAAGGATGTAGTGCCGAGGAGGGATATCACCTCGAATGACCAAGCTGAGGTACTTTTTGGCAGTTTGCCACACAGGAGAACACCTTAGAAGGTTCTGTCGAAGCAGATAAGCATTGCTGAAATGTACAGTAAGGGAAGATCCTAAAATATCAAAGGGAAAAGCTACTGCGACTGCATTGAATTCTTTGCATCTAACCCTCTGGTCGCATTAATGTGGAGATGATATCTGAACAGTGATTTTCAGCCTCACAGCTACTACACAAAGACTTCTAAAAAAGGGGGATGGGACAAGTATCAACACCAACCACCTAGACTGTACGTGGAAGGCAAAAAGAAGATGAAAGAGGAGTATAAATGGAGGAGGATACCCAAAAGAAAAGGGGATCGAGAAATCAAGCAAGAAACGCTGTAGCCATTAAGAACTTAATGTGTAATCAAGTTAGAAAAATATATACCAGAGTTGATTTCCTCGGATGTTAGCCGAGGACTACTTTCGAAAGTTGAACTTGTCTATTTTGTTTTTCTTATCATCTAAACCCATCCTATTAATTGTCTAATTCATCGTAGCCCAGTTTTCTCTACCTACTTTCTACAAATTTATTGTTTTTGAGCCTTTTGGGCTGGTCCATCCATTGTTTGGGCTTAAGAACCAAATTTGTGTCCTTACAAAACTATATCTATATAAATATATATTCTTAACACACACACACACATATATATATATATATATATATATATTTCATGCATTATTTTAAATTATAAAATCCTGTATTTAAATAATTGATTGATGATATGACTATAGATTTTTGATCACCTTGAAATTGTATAAGAATAGAGGCGAAGATAATGTTATTCAATAGCGAATTTGTCGAAATTCACTTGCAATTAAAAATTATTGAGTAATATAATATTACTTAGAGCTATACTAGGTGTAACTTGAACCCAACTATATATATATATATATATATATATATTTATTTATATATATTTATATATATATAAAAATATATATTAAAGATTTTATGATATTTATTTCAAAGAGGGGTCACAAGTTTTTAAGATAGCTCGCTTTCATTTTTTTTTTTTAATCCTCTTTGACTTATTTAATAGGTCACTTCATCCCAACTTGAGTTTGTCATGTGATTACAAATTAAAACGAGTACTTATTTAAATTGACATGTAATAAGACTTAAAAGACTTTCCTCCAAATTAGTTAGGATGAAAAATATACCATTTTGCGATTTTTACCTAATAAGCCACTAACTTTCACTGACAAATGGAGAAGATGTTTTTCCTCAAATGGCCAAAAAATTTCTATGATATTAAATGACAAAACTTAGAAAAAATCTAACTAGATTTCAATTGGATTCTCAATTTTGTGCTACGTGTTCCATCTAATTTTTTAATTTTTGAGGCAAGTGAATTATAAAATGTAAAAATCGAAGAATCCAAATCCAATTAGATTCTAAATTGGATTTTAATTATAGTCCAATTTTGAGTCAGGTGTCTATCCAATTATATATTGGATGCAAAAACCAAAGAATATTAATCCAATTATATATAATAAGAAACCATTACATACTTTAAAAAAGTATGGTTTAAAAAATGTGTAAGCTAATATTATATATAATTTAAACATCTTATTAAAAAATGTATAATTTGCACCATATAATTGTGATTGTTTTTAATTATATCCGTGTATATGCAAGAGGTTACATACTAGTTAGTAGTAGTTAAAAAGAACAAGGTAATCTAGGTTTTTCTATAAATACTTAGCTAAAGTGGGACTTTAATGCATAAAATGAATTTATTCATCCAAAATATTCCTCCACAATACATGAAAATTAACATGACATGCATACAGGACACATGGTTTGCATTCAATATATGCGTCTTACACACATCTTTATTAGTCTTACAAACTTAAGTACCCAAAAAAGACATTCACAAAATGCCCACACATAGGGCAAGAGAAGATTACTTTAATTATTAGAAGTCTGCATCTCCAGCTGCTGACACACACTTCGCTTGGTTGGGCGATATTGTGGATTGGTAAGTAAACACGAAATTGCCACTTTCACCATTAAAGCTAACTCATAAGCAATCTTTTGATCAATAGGAGGTGAGAGACGATCATCTAACACATCTTCGATGTGGACATTTGTACAAACTGAGGAATGTAGATCTTCAATGAGTTTGCCTATGTTTTCCCATAAGAACTTCAAGTACCAAAACACCAAAACTATAAACATCACATTTTTCAGTCACTACCATCGTGTAAGCAAGCTCTAAATAATCAAATGGGAAGACAAGATTTGACTTAAAACATGTAGTCTAATATTAAATTAATATAAGTTATTCAGATAATGAATTGAAATTAATTATTTTATAACAACATTACTATTATACCTTTACTTTTATGAAAAAAAAAGTAAGCAAATTTATTTGTCATATTATAATTATTACTATAAAAAGTAAAAAGAAAAAACCAACTGTGTGCAGGACCAGGGCCGGCTCAATGCATAATGCAATTGAGTCAACCGCTTAAGGCCCCCAAGTTCCTAAGGCCCCCAAATTTAAGCAGTAAAAATATCTCTTTGCCATTGTGAGATTAATAATACCTCAAATATTAACCAATAAAAGTAAAAGAAAGCCCTCAAATTTAAGTAATAGAGATATTTTTTTACCATTGAGAGTATTAATTAAGCCCCAAATATTAACCAATAAATTGAAAGTATTATTAATTTTTATATAAAAAATTAGAAAAAAAAAAACATTGAATTTGCAACCAAAGTGTTCGATTCTCTATGTGAGTCATTAATCTCCCATGCCTAGAATCTGAAAATTCATTCTCTCCCTCTCTCTCAACAAGACAAAACATAAATCAAAAGACAAAAAAATAAAAATAAAAATAAAAATCAATCTCAAATCTCAAACCTCAAACCTCAAATATTTTTAATGAATTGTTGGAAAGTGACTTTTTCATACGTTTCTTAGCAGTGCATTGGACCCTCCTCTTCGTTGAGCATTGCCCTCCTTCAAGTTTTGTACTACTCTTAAATGTCTTATTCTTGCTTACTTATGTCATTGTTTGGTTCTTGCTACTTTGTTTTACTTTCTCAGAGTGTTCACTTAGTTATTTGATACTTGTTTTACTGTAAAGCTTTAACCTTTGACAAAGCATAGGCGTGTCAAATTTTACTGATTTAGAAATTGGGTTGGGCTAGGGTCCTGGGGACATGTGGTAGCATAATAATCCTAATCTCCAACCATTCAACACTACGCACTTATCTTTTAGGTTTTTTTTATTTAATTATTATTTTAGTCAAAAAAGATTTTATTTTTTTAAATAAAATTTTACGTTCAATTTCTTCTTTGTTTCTATTTATATATTTATATATATTTTTTCGGTTTCTTATTATAATATTCTAATTATTAACTAAAAAAATCAATTTTGCGAATAAAAAAAATGTATAACTAATCAATTATGCCACAACAAAATAAATGGATTAGTTATATTGAAGAAAATATTAAGGAAACCTAAATACAAATTTTTTTCAATAATTTGTACCTTAAAAAGTAGGAAAAATATATTTAAATAAAAATTGACATAAAAAGTTAAATAAAAATTTATTAATTAAACATTATAATATGAGAAAAGGCCCCACATAACATTTTTGCCTTAGGCCCCACAATGTATTGGGCCGGCCCTGTGCAGGACAACTAGATTCAATTAAAAAAGCTAAGAAAATTCAGAAGTAAAAGAAAGATTGAAGTATACTTTTGGTCCTTAAAGATGGGGCTGTTTTCGTTTTAACCTTTCATATTTGATTTTGTTTTCGTATTGGCCATGTCATTCATTTCCATTAGTAATTCTTGTCATTATATAGGTGACATGGCTTAGTGGACACCAATTATGTAGCATTTAATAATCATATTACTAAAAGAAATGGATAGTAAAGCCAATATAAAAATGGAATCAAAGGTAAAAGGATTAAAATGAAACTTTTGAAATGTAAAGCCCAAAATGAAACCAACCCCGAACTTTAAGGGACAAAAATATACCCTAATTTTGATGTTGAAAAAATAATGAGCTATCAAGTAATAGTGCGTCGAATATTAAGAAAAGGAAATTATAGGAAATGAGTAAAAAACAATTTTGTGTTATGGGCTCATTTTGATCAAATTCTCATTAAACATCATTAATCCATTCAATCCAATGCCTCACATTTTTTAAAGATTGAAAATTTGAGTTTTTGATCAAAAATAGAAGAATGACTATTATCTTATAATCATTTTATTCTTTTCTACTTAAACTTAAAAAAAAAAAAAAAATTAATGAATATTTTTAGAAGATTTTTTTTCCCATTTTATTCCGTTCCTCCATTTAATCAATATATGACATCAAATGCACATATATCCCAAAATAGAAAAACAAAGTTCTAAAACAAACATGTTCAAGTCAAGCAATACTATTATCGGAGAGAAGCTTTGAAGCCCAATTACCTGGGGCGAGATAGCCATATGTGCTTGCGATTGTTGTCCAATTAGATGAATCAGGCTTCAAGAACCGTGCAGTACCAAAATCAAAGACATGTGCTTCAAGGTCAAAGCTCAACAAAGCATTCTTGCTAGAGATGTTTCGGTGAATTATAGGTGGAAGACAATCATGATGCATGTAAGATAAAGCATAGGCCACACCTTTAATGACTCGTACCCTTGTTGCCTAGTCTACTTCCTTTGCTTCTTTGCTACTTAGCATGTCAGCTAAGCTTCCTCTTTCCATGAATTCATAAATGAAAAACTTGTGCATCTTATTGAAACAAAAGCCAAGGAGCTTCACAATGTTCCGATGTCTTATTTTTGTTAAAGTTGCTAACTCATTGCTAAAGCTTTTTATGTTGTCAGTTCCTATGCCTTCAACCTGGGAACTGAGCTTCTTGACTGCTAATACTTGAGCGCCTAGTATTTCAACTTTGTAAACTTTTGCAGATGCCCCCATTCCAATACAGTACATGTCATCAAAGTTGTTTGAAGCTTCAAGGATGTCTTCATACACGGCATTCCCATTAAAGTGCCATATGGAGAACGGATTTTCAGTCTTTGATGTGTTTTCAACTTTCGACATATTTCTTGAGTGCTTCTTTTGGATAAATACAAAAATTCCAACAAAGGCAAATGAAACTGACAATGCACCGACTATAGAAGCAACAATGACTATTAAAATTTTGCTTTTCTTATTTCCACCATCTTTCTTAATAACTACAGCATTGCATGGTCGCAAACCTTGGATTTCACCACATAGATCTTTGTTGTTACTGAAAGCCCCCAGCGTAGCTGACCGAAAGATTTTTCCCTCAGGAAGAGGACCCTCTAAATTGTTGTTTGACAGGTTGGTGCTTATCCAGCTCAACATGCTGCCTAGTGACGAGGGGACTGAACCATTGAGGTTATTGTTGGAGATGTTCAAGTATTCCAAATGTGAAAGGCACCCAAGCTGTGGCGGTATCCCTCCCATCAGTGAATTGAAACTCAAATCAAGATCTTGTAAGGCTAGAAGATTACCAATTTGGTTCGGAATTGTCCCATTCAAGTAATTCTTGCTCAAAGATAAACTTTGCAGCTTCCAACAGCCCTCTATTTGACCTGGAATCGGCCCACCAAGCATGTTTATGGAAAGGTCAAGAGACTCCAAATTGGACAGTCCTCCAATTCCTGCCGGTACCTCACCAGAAAGCATGTTGTCTTTCAAGATTAGCTTCAATAAGTTGGATAACTTTCCAATTTCTACTGGTATGTCACCAGACAATTGATTGGAAGAAAGGTCAAGTATTCCCATTTGCTCAGTTGACCAATCTCATGGGGGATTTTACCACTTATCATATTCCCGGCAAGTTTCAGCACTGTCAAGTTTTGGCATTCTCCCCAATTTGGTGAGAGTTTACCTCGCAACCTGTTGTAACTCAAATCAATATAAGTGAGATTTGGGTACACTCCAAAATCCTGGTCTATATGTCCCATTAGTTGGTTATGATCAAGCCGAACTCTAAACAAGGTTTGACAATTTTTTAGACCAACTGGGATAGGACCAGAGAAATTGTTCGAGGCTGCAGTGAAATTGACAAGCTTTCCACCTTGACACACTTGTTGCGGTAAGTGGCCTGTGAATTTGTTATCACTCAGGCGTAGAACAAGTAACGAAGAAAGATTTCCTATTTCTTCGGGTACAGAACCAGATAACCGGTTAATGAACAGGGACAACTCATCTAGTAGTTTTAAAGTCCCAAAGCTAACGGGGATTTGTCCTGGAAAAGTTTGGTTAAGTCACTCAAATTACCTATGGATGGAGGGATTGGACCACAAAAGTGATTCCCACCAAAATCTAGAATAACTAGGTACTTCAAATATCCTATTTGTTCAGGAATTCTGCCCCCAAGCATGTTACCTTGGAGGAGAAAATTTTTGAGATTAAATAGACCTGTTTTTGACTGACTGGTTCCATCAGGGAATAAACGCTGGTCTAGTTCTCCTGTAATATTGTTTCGGGAAACATCAAGCTCATAAACCTGAGTGAGATTAGCAAGAGAAAGAGGTAACGAGCCATTGAGGGAATTTGTGGAAAGGTCAAGAAATTGGAGTTTGGAAAGTGTACCAATGTTTGTTGGTATGGTGCCCGTGAATTGGTTGTGTTTGAGGTCAAGGCGAAGAAGATTTGGAAAAGAGAGAGAATCAAAGTTTTCGAGAGTACCTTTCAATCCCGAGTAAGCAAGGTTTATTTCAGAAACACTCCCTTCATCATTGCAAGCTATTCCATGCCATATGCATGGACTTGAAGCAGTTGAATTGATTTGTTCTACCCATGAGTTCAGAATTGATTGGTCAGCTGGGAGGCTTTTTTTCCAATTGAGTAGAGCACCAGTTTCTGCCTCTGGATTAGCCTTGCAGGAGGATAACTAAACAAACCAGCAAGCAACTAAGAGCGGAAGTGAAACATGTTTTGATTGCTTTCCTTGGTAAGACAGCTCAGAAGTTGGAACACTTTTTTCTGTTATTTTTTAGTGCTAAGGATATGGAATTCTGCGCCAATCAACTTCACTTAAATAACACTACCAAAATATTGCAGTGCAACTGTGCAAGTCCTGTATAAAAGACTTTTTTTTTTTTTTTTGCTAAATTGACTTGACTTTGCAACCGTGCAAGTCCTGTATAAAATACTCATCAGTTGACTTGACTTTTTATTTTTGGGACAAGTGTGTATTTCCAAATTTTAAGTGTAAAATTCAGGATAGAATTTAAATTTTGAAATTTTAGAGTTCAAAATTTAAACACTTCTAAACTCTAAAGTTGTATTTTACAATTTAGCATTTTTTTTTTTTTTTTGTTAATACACATTTTTGATAGAGAGAGGGTATTTACATAACTATTATTGACCACTATTAACTAGCATTAAACTACCCTTGACTGACTTAATTTTTTTGCTAGTGTTAGTTTTGTGGGGGTGGTGCTTGTGTCCAGTGGCCAGTTCTACTGGAGATATTATGATGCAGGTATATGTCCAATCTTAGACACGTGTCCATATTCCAACGTGTCCAGTGAAACTAGCCATTGGACATTGGATACAATCTTGGACACATATCCATATCTTAACATGTCCAGTGAAACTGACCACTAAACACAAGCCGTTTCCATTTTGTGGGACAAGTGCAACCGTGCAAGTCTTGTATAAAAGACTTTTTTTTTTTTTGGATCTAGTTAATATATGCCCTAAGGGCATATATTAACAATCCATTTTAGAAAAATTTTAATTATAAATTGTAAAAGTTATTAAAAAGTTTGATAGCTTTTTCAATTTCTAATAAAAAAATTTCCTAAAATGGTTTACTAATATATGCCCTAAGGGTATACGTTAGTAAAACTTTTTTTTTTTTTTTTTGTTTGTTTGTTTGTTTTTTTTTTTTTTTTTTTTTTTTTTTTTTTTTTTTTTTTGCTATATTGACTTGACTTTGCAATTGTGCAAGTTTTGAATAAAATATTCATGACTTGACTTGACTTTATGTTTTTGGGACAACTGTATATTCCAAATTTTAGGGGTTAAAATTCAAATTTTAAGTATAAAGCTCAAACATCTCAAAATCTTAGGGGGTAAAATCTAAATTCTGAAATTTTAAGGAGTAAAATTTAAATACTTCCATACTTTAAGGCTGTATTTTGCAATTTAGCATTTTTTTTTTTTTTTTGTTAATAAACAGAGGGTAGGTTCAACCTATGGATGTCTCCGTTGAAAATATTAGGTTATGTCATTGAGTTAATTACTAGGCTCTTGGTCTTTGGTCTAACATTTTTTTTTTTTTTTGAAAAATAAATACACACAAAAGAAAGGGGACATAGTTCTAACACAAAAATACTCCATAAATTTTACTCAAAAGCTATTGAAATTTTTGAGGTATACTCGTTTAGTCCACCAAGTATATATATGCTTGATCTCCTAAAAAAGAAAAAAGAAAAAAAGTATATGCTTGATCACAACTAAAGAAATATCAAAGTCTATACTTGATTAAATGCCACGATGACTAATGTTTATAAACTTTCAATCACAAAATTATTTTGGTTTCCGGTATAAATGCTAAATTGACTTTATGGCTATTGTACGGTCATGGACCTATTACCCTTGGCCCAATATCAATAAGGCCAAACAATAGGAATAGACAATTCTACTTAGAGGGCGGTCCACCTTGCCTGGTAGATCAGGATTGTAGTTGTACTAACCTTAAGTCTAGTTCTATTTAAGCTCGGTCTGAGGAACCTCGGTAGTGCCTTGGGTAATATCGTTGTTGAGCAACATTCGAAGTCTAGCGCAAGTTCCAAAACTCTCATTTCCAAAGTGGGACTCTCTTTTTTCAGGAATAATCTAAATGGGCCCCTTCCACACGAGTGGTGGGAAAGATAATTATTAGTGGTCTACTAAAGCGAGACTATAAATAGGAGAACGACATGAGAGCAAAGGGCGAGACACTGGAGAGGAAGGTCTAGAAAAGAAACTGAGCATAAGGAAAAATAGAAACAAGAAGGTGTTCGGTCAGTGAGGTTAGCCACTTTGACGGGCCTTTAGTCCATCTATTCAGGAACTTCCCATTATAGGATACTAAAAAACCCACCAAAACAAGTAAATTGTGAGCCCAATTACTAGGTTGGCCCACTAACAAGGAATTGGGCACACACAACTATATTAGTTGGGAATTGGTTTATAAATAATTAGGTTCACATTGCTACGACAAAACTTGGAAAGTGATAGCTTCCAACAACCCACCCACCCCTCCTCCCCACCAATTTCATTTTCAAGGTCATGTTCCACGTTTTTGGACTTTCAACAAGGCATATTGGAATTGGATCTAGCCAAAAAAAAAAAGGCACCATTAAGTCAAGAGAATTTATTTTAAGATTTGACAAGTATTGACACAATGCACACTAGATTTTTTATTTATTTATTTATTTATTATTTTTTATCTTCATTCCTGTTTTTAAAATGCAGGTTGGAAAAGGAATTGTAAAAGGCCCAATTTTCTATTTCAATTAGGGTTGGATCAATGGCCGAACCACTGATTTCATAAATAATTCATAATTAATAATTATATAAAAAATACCAAAAAAACAAATAACACATTTGCCTATACAGTTTTATTGTTAGAACATCACTGTAGTAAAATGCCAAATTTTAACATCTCTCTCAAAGGTGATTTTTTGTGTTTGGTATGCTATTCTTAGAACATCATTGTAGAGCTTTATTTATTTGAATATAATAATTAACAAGACCATAAGGTCATTGACATTACGCACCATCATCAATTCAAAGCTTAAGCCTAAAGAGTAAAGACTTGATATTACAGAAAGGGAGAGGAGAGATTGCCGTATGCGACATTGCGCAAGGTAATTTCGAGATGTCAGTTGGCAGTACAAAACCAAAAGCATATTTTGTTCCCATGTTGTTCATAAGCTATGAAGTTTAAGGGAGACAAATTTTAACGGCCTGACTTGTATGATTATAAGATCGCCTTCAAAAAACGAACCAAGTTACTGTTCAAAAAAATTAAGCATTCCCTAAGGAAAGAAGTTTCTGGTCAAACAAAGCAAAATCCTAACAAAAGAAAATGAAAACGTCTGGGAAGCTCCTCTTTATTTTCCTCCACCAAAAAAACTAGAAGAAAAAAAAAAAAAAAACAGTAATTAAATATTTTGCTAGGTCTGGACAACGGGACATCGATTTGTTTGTAGTGTAAGTTATGTTTGAATTTTATATCTCTTATTCGACAATAAGAGATTTTATCCGTCCAACATAAAGAAAAAGGGTTTTTTATTTTATTTTTTATTTTTTAAGATTAATAATGAATGAAAAGAGGGTAAGGAGGTGATAAAAATGGCTTCCCTATTTGGGTGTAACCATAGTAAGACTCTCACTCATTAAGATCAGTCTTGCAAGGGAACCCATAGAACCGTAGCTATACCCCAGACCCATGAGAACACTAGTGGGCAAAAGGGCCGCCGGTGTAGGGCTCCATACCATAAGGATATATAGAGTTAATTCTGAGTTTGAACTATAATATAATTGGAAAATATAATTTTGGTATTAGTCAGCCATTAGTTCCATTTCTTGGACTTTTCTTCTCTAGTGCAGTTAGTTGTTAGTGGACTATAAATTTGATCAAATGGAGTTGAAATTGCTTTATTACTACCATGATTATGGGATGAAACTAGGGATATGTTTTTTAATGTACTTTATAGAAGTTCAATTAAGTTGCTAGTTGTGACTCTTTTATTTCTCAATCAAGAATACAATTTTGGTCCATATATGGTAGACAAAATTTAATTTCATTCATGAACTATGGATCATTTTAATTTGGTTATTTTTTAAATAATTTGATAATTACAATAATGGAGAGAGAAATTACTTTTTGTTATTGTTTAGATATACAGAATCACAGATAATGGAGGAAGGAGATGTGAAATTGGAACCACAAGCACAGGAATTGTGCGCCCCAAAAAAAAAAAAAAAAAAAAAAAACTATTACCACTAAAATTGGTTTAGATTGGGCTTTTGGGCTCATCAACCCATGTGAAAAACTTGAATTTCACTTTTTGAACATTAGAAGTTGCTCTATAATTATAATTTATATAAATTATATGTGAAATCAGTGGTTCGGTCATTGATCCAACCCTAATTGAAACAAAAAAATCGGGTCTTTTCCAATTCTTTTTTCAACCTGATTTTTAAAAACAGGGATGAAGACAAAAAAAAAAATCTACTAGCGTGCATTGTGTCAATACTTGTCAATTCTTAAAATAAATTATCTTGACTTAATGGTGCCTTTTTTTGGCTAGATCCAATATGCCTTGTTGAAAGTCCAAAAACTTTGAACATGACCTTGAAAATGAACTGGGGGTTGTTGAGCTATCATTTTTCTAGTTTTGTCGTAGCAATGTGAGCCTGATTATTTATAAACCAATTTCCAAACAATATAGCCTAAAAGTGAATTAGCATTTATACTAGAAACTAGAATAATTTGGTGATTGAAAAGTTTTTATACATTAGTCATCAAGGCATTTAATCTCAAATAGACTTTGATATTCTTTAGTTGTGATCAAGCATATTCTCAGTTGGTGGACTAAACATGTACACACTTATAAATTTATGGTGTGTTTTTGTGTTAGAACTATACTCCCTCCCCCATTTTGTATATTTATTTCTCAAAAAAAAAAAAAAAAAAAAAAGGACTAAAGACCAAGAGCTTTTGTAATCAGTGGCGGGGGGCTGGGGGGGCCATGGCCCCCCAGCTTTTTGAAAATCTTAGATACAACCTTAATAAAATGATAGATTATAAATAAATTTTAAGTAAATTAAATTTCTGGTCCCCCCTAGAATTTGAGGAGGAAAAAATGATACAAAGAAAAAAAAAATCTAGCCCATTCCTTTGCTCAATAGCTCCTCCATTTTTGGTAAAACAGGACAGCCCCTAAAATCCAAACACCAAAAATACTATAATAAATCCCCAAACCATAAATTTATCAGTTGTTTACTTGGAAAATAAACCTGGATAAAATGAAAAAAATCCCTTCTCCACACTTCTGCGACTCAACAATTTGCTTTAGTTGTTGTCGTCAGCTCCGTTGAACTGTGCCCATGAAATGTTTTTCTTGTGATTTTAGGTTCATGATCTGCTCAATCTTTTATCTGAAACATTGAAACTTCAAATGTTAAACCCTTATAAAGGCCTAAAGATGTGAACTTTTAAAAAAAAAATATATTTTTTGAGAAATTAAAAATGTGAACTCTTTTTTTTTTTTTTTTCCAGAAACGGTTCACATTTTTGGTTTCTCAAAATATAAAAAATAAATATATGTTACGTGTTCCTAGATTACGATGGCCAAAATGGGAATGAGATTTGGGTAATTCTTAACTGTATATCTATAAAAATGGATTGCCAAAAAAATTTAGTTCATGATTAATAATATATGATTTTAGTACTATGAATATGAAAGAACATACGACTTAGTTTTGTTGAGTTAAAGTTAATTTATAAGATAATACTTTTTTTACTTAAGATTTTTCTTTTTTTGACGAACTTTTACTTAAGAATTTTGTTATATTAACTTGGCCCCTTGAAAAAAAATCTCTAGCTCAAACCACTGATCACACGTTTCTGGTACTAATCATAGAAATGCATATCAATAGTCTTTTTTTTTTGGGTGAAAATGCATATCAATAGTTAAATCTTGATTCAGTTATACTTTATTAATTGTATGGCCTGATTTACCGGGAAAAAAAAAAAAGATAGTTAGAATTTTTAATTTCTTTTTTTCTTTTTTCTTACATCGTGAAATAACAGTTTTATTCTTGAAACAGGGTTGTACGACTGTTGCAAAACGGGGATCTCAAGATTCTCTACAGTCTACACGTTGAGCTAGTGAAGCTAGTGTCACCTCACCAAATTTTTTTTTTTTTTTTTTGGGTAAAAGTCACCTCACCAATTAGTGCATGTGATATTGTTTCTCAAAAAAAAAAAAAAATTAGTGCATGTGATATCACATTTTTTTTTTTTTTTTGGTTTCCACCGTGTTTTCTCAAAGTTTTCAATAAGAAATTAATTACTGTTCACGACGGGTGGGCCCATAACAGAGTAAATCGCTGACCCAGGAAGTTTTTTCAAAATGCTGGTGCTCGGACTTAAATTAGGGAGCTTTTAGTCAAATCTAAAACAGTCACTTTGAGACCAAGTACCCAACCACTTGGCCAACCCCCGGCCATTAGGATTCTATTTGAGACTCTGCTAACTTGTGAAATGGCTTTGCAATTCTTTCTGCATTCTAATTTCCTCATTTTAGTATTAGTTTTCGTTGAAGATATATGATCAAGTTACACTTATTGTTCATGTTGCACCATGCTTATGCCAAATTTGGTATTAATTGAATGTTAGTATATACTATTTGACCCATAAATTTATATTTTAAGTATAATTTTAAAATTTATAAGCACTCATGTTTTAAATATTATTATTATTATTATTATTATTATTATTATTATTGGTGAAAAAAAATGGGGTCCTTTATGGTTATATTTCAACCCCGGGCAGGTAGCCAAAGCGGACCTTGTCGCAACTGTGTGAGAGTCACCTCATCTCTGAGTACACCCCTCACTAAGTATACCCACTAACAGACTCCTGCGAACAGCAAGATTCGAACCTGAGCTTTCTAGGCCCTAAGCTAAACCCATGACCACTTAGCCAAACCCTCGTTGGCAAATATAATTATTTAAAACTATATAAACACTCATGTTTTAATATAATTTGACAATGTCCATAAAGTTCTGAAGTTTTAAGTATAACTTTTGTTGAGATTAGCAAAAAAAAAGTTTGACTTTTGTTGATACAGAAAATCAACAGTTGGGTCACGCGTCCAAAGAAATAGTGATGGAAGGTCTTTTAGGCTTGTAAAAACAAAGATATGCCCAGGGTGGAACCAACCTAAGGGTCTTCAATACTTAAGCCAAGAAGCCTCAAATATTTGAGGAGGCAAGTAAATAACCAGGAAATAATCTCTTAGTGTGTGTCAGTGTTGAGTGTTTAACTCCTTTAGGTGTTATTGATGAGCTTTTATATAGGCTTTATGAGACCATTATATGATCATTTATGTTCCCTTCCTTAAATGGGGTAGTTAAGCCTCTATTGGTGACTGATGGGTACCATTATAGAGCTTTCTAGCTGTTGGGTAAGGGTCGTTTAATATGACGTTTTATTTATCCATCTTCTTCTTAAATGCTAAGATCTTCTATATTAATAATGATTTTGTTAATAGGTGTCCCTTAGAACAATTGTTAATAAATCATAATAGGAAAATTTTAACATCACTTTTATCGAAATATAAAAAGCCATCAACAAAATTAATTATTTTATCATTTTTTCATAAAATGTTTCTAAAACGTGAGATGATTTTCTTTGCCCCCAAAGTTATAAAATATGAAGACTTGAAATTTAAGTAATTAATTATTGAGATGGCTAGAAAATGTGAGATGATTTGAATTTTGGAATTAATGCAGCCCCACGCTCCCACAGTAATTTTCCTTTCCTCTCATGTTTAGATTCAAACGTATATATCGTTTAGAACCTGCAGGATGGATTAGGCTATCAAAGATGAGATGGTCACTATAGGGCTTGGAATCGAGAATCACCTTTACAACAATGTCAATAATATCATTTGTGTTCTTATACCTTTTCTAATTAATAATATTTACTGAGAGGACATCACATGCATAATATAATTTCAAAAGTTCCGGAGAGGATACACAAAATATTACCAATTTACCAGCAAAATGATAATTGAGTAGCCCTTTATTTTGTATTCAATTTTTTATCGAAGAAGCATATGCGGGACTGGCCGTGCTTCACTGATAACTAGTACAATGCCAAATTTAAATAATTAGATATTAAAAAAAGAAAAAAAAAAATCAGACAGCAAGCAGTAGAAGCCGAAATCCCTCACTCCTTTTATTCATGAGCTACACACCTCGAACGTTATGGCGCTTATAGAGCGGAGGATCACAATCAGCAACGCACCTAGGATGATCTGCACTGTTTAGTTTCCGACTCCTGGAACCTGAAAGAGCAAGAAACAAATACAAACATGTAGAAGAGAAAGTAAATGGGATTAATGCCATAGGATCAAGGATTTTCAAAATTAAGTATATCGATTTTAGGTGCTTCAAATTCAGAATAATAATAAATGAGGAGAAAGATTAATTAACCAATAATAATAATAAAGGAAAACAAAAATTTTAAGATCATCTAGTTTTTCCACTCTAACCCACCTAAAAATTTCTTTCTACATATATTGTCTGAAAGAGTTCTAACATAAGAAAGAAAAAGGACACCAAAACTTTCTTCTCTATTTGATCCACATAATCAATAGAAAATAATAAAACTTTATCGTTTTCTGAAACATTAAACAAATTAACAGAACATAAAAACCAAGAAAAAGGGCAGATTTACCCACCAAGCTTGGAAGCCTCGGCTACTCCTGTGGATTCCACTTTTGATGAGGCAAAGAGAAGCATCAAAACGAAGAGAACCACCAAAGTGAAGAACTTCTTAGAGGCCATTGTTTAATGCACATAGAAGCCTGTCTAGGACATGGTAGCATATATATAACCGAAGAGCGGTTCCTCTCATCTTCTTATCTAATTTAGAGTCTACTTCTTTTTCTTTTTCTTTTTTTATAGAACATTCAGAGTCTTATTGTAGAGAGGAAAAATTCCCGACCTATCACAAGCTAACACATCATACTACCAAGTTCACAAAATACAGCTAATTACAAAGCATCACGTATGGCAGCTAGGTTTTGCTATCACTACTCAGAAACCAATAGAAATTTGCTAAGTATCATTGAAATAAACTAATCATACATCAGCACATGTAAGCGATGACACAAGCAGTCCAGCACGTGTAAGCGATGACACAAGCGAACCAATCAGGCTGTGACATGTGTCACCAATCAGACTCCCCCACGTGTTGCTCACCTACCTCTAAACTCCTATAAATAGAAGCCTTCCTAAGGCATTGGAGGGGCCAAGACATCTGAGAAGGAAGAAGTCATCTAGAGCACAAGCAGCATCAAAGAAGATTCAGAAGTATTGAAGCTCTGCTGGAATCAAGCCTTGAAGCCTCCAGGAACTTCAAGAACTTCAAACTCAAATGCAAGGAACATTCAAAGAAGAATCATCTAAACTACCTGCCTAGATCTTTAAGTTCACTGGAATCAAGCTCAAAAGCCTCCAGAAATCTCAACAAACCACAAAGCAGTGAAGTTCTACAGATTTAAGCCTCTAAAGCCACGAAAAACTTCCACTACAAACCTTCAAATACGAAGAACATTCAAAGAGGAATCATCCAAATCATATTCCTAGATCTTCAAATTTGCTGGAATTAAGCTCAAAAGCCTCCAGAAACCTTAACAAACCATAAATCAACGAAGCTCTACGGATTCAAGCCTCTAAAGCACCAAAGAACTTCCACCACAAACCTTCGAAGACGAAGAACGCACCAAGAACACGAATAACACACTAAGAACACGAAGAACATGAAGAACAAAGGATTTCTAATAAGCTCATAGCCAGAGATTCCTTGTAATTCTGTTTCAAAGGTTTTCGATCCATTCTTCAGCTAAATTGAAGTATATTTGGTGTTTGAATCAAAATCACACCACCACAATCCCAATTAACAAATCTTTCAAGGAGATCGAATCAGAGGATCACTCTTTTGTAATCGTAGAGAATTGTACCACACATTCATCAATACAAATTCATATTTGTGAAACAATTTTACTTGTTTGACTTATTTCGAACCGAGAAATTTAGTCGTCCACACTTATTTTATTATGGGTTAAATAAAATTTTTAAAAGTCTTACTTGCTTAATAGCATATGAAAATAAGGGTTATTATTATTATTATTATTATTATTATTATTATTATTATTATTATGTTTTTTTAAGAAAAACCATAAAGGTTATAAATAAAATAAGGTTATAAATAAACTTTTTTTTTTAGAGAGTTTCAACTTATAGCGTCCACTCCTAATAATAGCTTATTATCATCAAATCAAGACACTAATCAGTTTTTGGTATATGTAGAGATTGAACCCTAGATATCTTATACAACCATCAGAGACTTTACTATTTTTTTTTTTTTGATAAGAAGAAACTTTAGTAATTGATCTAACTGGAATCCACAAATAAACTAAATTGTATGTTAACTATTTGAACTAAACTTAGGATTTTTAAAAAATTGTTTATATTCATTTATTACATGTAATAATAAAATTCATGTGTCACCATCTTAAGAAAATGGATATAGAAAAATATAAATAGATAAATTTATATTACAAAAATATAAATCCTTCAATCAAAGTACAAATAAAAAAATTGTATAAACAAGAAAATTCATATTAAATTAATAGTGATTAATTATTTTAACCTATGATAATTTAAAGAACTAAAATGATCAAATATCAAATTAAATTTAAAATGTGATAGATTGAACTGTTGAACCGGTTTATTCTATTTTCAAAGCCACTTCCTTTCAAACCGGTTGGACCGGATTATTGTCCAATTCAAAGTTGTATAAACTGGTTTATTCGATTTTTATAGTCTATAAAACCACACACAAGTCACATCACATCTCATTGAATTCAGTCGTTGGAAAAAAAAAATTGCCATTGCCCCGTAGAGCAAGGATAAATAATGCATCGAGAGTCCCTAATTAATAATTAAGTCTCCCTCCCATCAAAAAAAAAAAAAAAAAAAAAAAAAAATTAAGTCTACCTCCACAAAGAAAAAGAAAATTCAGCTAAGTCAGGAAAATTTATTTTGTTAACTGACAATTATTGATAAAGTGAATGTCTAGACTATGTATTTTCCTCCATCGACCTCATACTCGTGTGCCGAAGTTTATTTCTGAAAATAATGAGTTTTGAAAATTTTAAGGAGACATTATTTATTTTATATTTGTGTGTAACTCTATGTATATACACTGATATATTTAAAAATAATCACAATTGGACTCGACTAATCTCCAATCCAGCCTATTCACTTCTCTTTACCATGTCTATTAATGTACAGTTTATTTTGTTAATGTCAAACCCAATTCCTCATGGGCTGTAACCTTATTGAGGACATAAAAGGCCAGCTTACTTCGTGTAGTAGTAATTGGAATTGGATGGCATGTCTATGTGCTACAACTACAAGGGCCAACAAGCATGAACATTACTTAGTTAATTGTGTGTGAATTTTTTTTTCCTAAACCTGATGAAACTTGTATTTGGATGGAAAAGCGTCCTCCCTTTATGTATCTGTTAGTAATTGTGAATTTTCATACTTTGTAATTTTTTTCGTTATCAATAAAAAATTATCTTTATAAAAAAAAATTTATTTTATCGGTACTTTTTATTTTTTTGGTCAATACGTTACTGTGCATTACATACAAAAGAGGTTTGATGTTGCCTCTGCACCATCAAAAATCTCCAACCACTAGAGCTATAAATAAATAGAGATATTTATGAATAGATTAGGTTCGACAAAAAAGAAGAAGAAGGTTTTTGTTGGCATATTTATCGAATGAGTCATGTTCAAGACTAAATTTAGGCTTAATTTGTAAATAAATTGACTCAAATATAATAATGTGTTCATAAACAAACTTGTTAACAGAAGGCTCTATTTAAGTCTATAAAGTATTATATATTTATAAGTATACATTTATAAATTTATACTTTTATATTTATATGGAAGAGAGAGAGAGATATTTTGTAGATAGTGTACTGTGAATGTGGTTTTATTTTTTAGAAAGTATTTTACGTGGAAGTTATAGAAACATTTTTACCAAGTTTTACCCTTACTTAAACGTAGGATGTAAAGGTATTTTGGAACAAAAAAAATCCGGTCCAAACAGATAAAGTCTCTTAAATACTAGTATAGATATTATTGAGCATCTAGGTTCCAAAGCACCACATCCTCAAAAATTTGATTGTCGGGAGACATTAAATTTCCCTAACCGAATGCTACATAATACTATCATAGATAAACTTTTTAGGATAAAATACTATTTTGGTCTTTAAACTTTACTAAAAGTTTATTTTTTTTTCCCTAAACTTTAAAAAGATCTTTTTTTATCCCTAAACTTTGTAAAAAGTTTTTTGAATAGTACAAAGAAAAAATAAGGACAAAAAAAGAACAAACTTTTGATAAAATTTAAGGACCAAAATGATATTTTATCCAACTTTTTATTAGCTGAGCCTAACTATATTATGTAGTTATAATCTTATATATAGGCTAATAGGCACTCATATTGTTGTTTTGATGGGTTTGGTTCAAATTGTCTTTCCACATGGAAAAATTAGAAGATTAAGAATATGGAAAGAGTTTCTTTGATGACTAATTTGATTAAATTTTTGGATTTAAAGATACCACATGTATGAATTTGGAAAAAGTATTGTATACTTCTGGAGTACCATAAATGCGTACTCTCTCCTCTCACATGAATGGTGGGTCTCACTAATTAAATTTATGGTGGAACTCGCCAGTCATGTAAGGGAAGGAGTACGCATTTATGGTACTCTGAAAGTACTTAATAATTTTCCTATGATTTGAGGGAGTACGTTTATTATTGTTTGTATGAGCTAGAGCACCAATAAATGAATTGTGGTTTTCAGCTCTTGAGAGTCTCAAGTTTGTGAGTTGATATTTAGAGTTTATTTTGGGTGTAATGAATTTGTATTAGTTTATATTTGTGAGAGATTAGTCTGTTGCATTCATAAAGTTTCTGAGTCTTGAAGAAATTTTTTTTTTTTTTAGATTGCATTTGAATTGATGAGGTATATATATCGTTTTTTTTAATCTTATATATGTAATTAACATACTGTACAATTATCCCGTGCTGGTTAACTGCTAATTTAAATTAAAAAAATTAAAAAGCCAAATCTTCGCCTTTAAATACTTCTTTTAAATCATTGTACATTATTGGCTAAATAGTCTACAAGTATAAGTACTTGTGAGGTGTGCAAAGTAAAGACCAAAATTCAAGTATTTAAGAGAAAGTTTCACACACATATATACGTTTAAATTAGATTAGAATAAAATTTTATCTCAAATAAAAAAAATATTTCCATCAAATAAATAAATCATAAGTTAAATTCAGCCGAGTGCACGCTTGACCTGGACTAAGAAAAGTCAAAGTCTATATGAGATATTAAATGGCGTGATGGCTAAAGCTTTAAAAATTCAACAATCTTGACCGCCATATTTAGACGGAGTTTGATTTGTGGAGTAGTTCACATTGCTACTCTGATAAAAAGATAGCTCTTGTCTGGAGAGTCAGACTGGATGGCCCACTTGACCCAACATTAGCCATATTGACTCTAGTCAAGGGAGCACCTATAGTCAAGAAAATTTATTGGGTTTTTAATGAATCGACAAGTATTGGCAGACCACACATTATTCTTCAATCAGATATTCTATCCTGACTTAAGTTTTCGGCAACCAAAGCGTGAGTAAAAATATTTTATAATTCATGAATGGGAAAAACACTAAAATTCCATGTTAAACATACCAATGAAAACTCAACCAGTATCCATTCAATATTCACAAAATAAAGAAAAAGGAAAAAGACAAATTAATTGCTTCTCGATACATTCAAAACAATTGTTTATCAAAATGGAATTTGGTTTTCTTTTATATTTCTAATATAATCTATGATTAAACATGTATTAAATTTCACAATAATTTCCTTTTTTATATACAAAATCAAATCATATATCCTATAGAAAATCATATTCCTTTTTATTGTGAACCATAGTTTTGATTTTTATGATTGAAAATGATCATCTTATAGTTGCAATAAAAAAGAGTAAGTATAAATATACTCACTTTATAAACAAGTTCAAAGATTGTTCATTTTTTTAGTTTTACTTACCAGCATTTGACACAATTCAAAAAGATATGATGATAATTTTTTTTAATTATTTAAAAAATTATCCTAGAATAGAAATAAAAGAATAATCTTTAATTTCTTGAAGACTTGTAGCCTCTTTTTCGGTTTGCTCTTAAATTATTGCTGATTAATTTTTTTTTTTTGATATTAACTTTTTACTGCATAAAACTATAAATATATATATATATATGTATATATATTTATATAGGGTTGAGTTTATCATAATATGATAACCTAGGAAAACCAAACCGGTAAAAAACCTGGGGAGGATTTAACCTAGCTATCTTCAAGGTAAAACAACAAATCCACTAGAAAGAATTGAAGTTTGTACAATAGCAACTTAGACCACTAACATCCTATTGCTACCTCGAGTAGAAAACTTACTACAACGACCACATGATAGCTCTGAGTCCACGGACTACTTCTTTCCTTGGCCTTTGCAAAACACAAACACCCACGCTTGTAACTTTAAGATTCCACTCAAAGGTTTAGCAACACAAACTCTCCTGTTTGTGATTCCAAGACCACCCTTGAAGGTTTAGATCGTTAGTACCTTTGATGACTAGAGAAGGCAACAACTTCAACAATACCAGATCTTGAGATTCTTCAAGCAATAACACCGGTAAAAGATATGAGAGAGCTTTTTAGGAACAAAACCCTAAATACAAAAGAGACACGCTCTTCTCTCTCTAAAAAATCTTATAAAAACGTGCTTACGATTTCCTTTATATAGTAGGAGAAGTAGGTCCGAAACTCTAATCATTAATGGGCTTGAACTGCTGTTTAGGCCAACTTAAAATTCTGCAGATACGATTCTCGATCAGTCGAGCCTGTTTCTCGATCGGTCAAACCAGGAAATTCATAAATTCTTCTTTCTGCAGCTTACTTGTTCTTGAATCTTGACTTGAATCACCTTGAGCATTGTCTAATAAAACCTATAGACTCTAAGATCTATATCTAGACAAGTTTGTGTTCACGATTTACCAATTATTTTAAACTTTTAAGACCTAATAATCTCCCCCTTTGGCAATTCGTGACAAAACTTACATACAATATAAAATGCTTAAATACAAGAACAACCCAATATAATAAAATGCCCAAATACATCACAAATCCCAATCTAAGACTCCTAGCCTAAAAGTTACAAGAAAAGGTAGAAGATCTTGATCAGAATGTACCTGTCTTTCTTGAAAACACTCAAAAAACACATCACTGCATGTGTGGAAATAAAGACATATAAACGATATGAAACACAAATATAAAAAAGTAAATTCTAACTCTCCCCCTAAGTTAGATACATCAAAAAGTTTTTATATTTTCCCCATTTTAAAAACAATTTCAACTCCCCCTAAACAAAACAAACAGGATTGAGTCCCACAATTCATCTATTTCTCCCCCTTTTTGTCACGTATTGACAAAGACAACCTAATCAGAAGGTAAACAGAAAGCATACGCAACAGAGAATAAGAGAAAATAGAGAATAAACGGAACAAAAAACAATTCAACTCTATAGAAAATAGAGACAACTCCCTCTTATAAAAATAGGAAAAACAAAACAAGTTTTGAAAACAAACAGTTTTGGGAAAAATTTAGAAGGTAGGGATACATAAAAACACACAAACAAAAAAAAAAAAAAATTGAGTTGAGGATACACATGAAGAAAAATATTCTCTCTTTCAATAAATGCAAACTTGACACTATGTGACACATAAACAGTTACATGAGTAGAGAAAATATTTGCACATTATTATCTATCATATCTCTTAAAAAAATATTTTCTGTAGTTCACACATCAATAAAAATAGCATATACTAAAATGTACAAAAGACTCAAAAATTAATCAATCAATTTTTAATTCAAGTTAAGTACCCAATTTAGAAAAGTGTACGCATGTTATGTGTAAAAATAATAAGAGATATGACTGCAAAACTGCAAGATGGATACAGAAATCAATGCAACTCATGTGAATCCTAACCATAAATGATGCATGAAACAACATTTGGTCAAAAACTTAGAAACTGAAAATTTTTCAGTTTCGATCAGTCGAGCATTGATCGAATACTAATCGAGCCAGACAGATTCAAACAAAAAATTTTAACGCAATTTCGATCGGTTGAAAAACACCCTCAATTGATCGAAAATCTGGAAAACTTAAATTTTTGGAAAACAGAGCAATTTTATGCAGAAACTCCTCAAAGTACAATATTTCATGAATGAAATGCATGAGTTCGACTAAAAATTTTTCAAAAACACATGAATACAACCCAGATCTTCCAAAAACAAGTTTTTCAACCAATTTGACTCCAGAAACTCAAACATTAAACACTTTTTGCATCAAAATCAAGAAATTTTCAATCTTGGATGGCCAAAACATATTCGCAAAGAATAACTTATGTAGTGTGTGCAATTAGCAAAAGCTTGAGATACATGTGCGGTGATATATGAATAGTAAGCAATTACAATTTCTACACAATTCATCACATACAAATGAGAAAGACTATCACCTAAACAGTTACATTATATAACTCTCACATCTCCTAGAATAAAAGCTTGCAATCATGTAAGTTTCTTGTTTTGCCTCATAATATACACACCAATTTCAATTGATCAGAAACTTATTAAAATAGCTAGGATAATGTACACAATAATTTTATCTAAATTGTGAAATTATTATAGCCCAATAATGTATACACCAATTTTAACATTTTAACCGAGACTACATCTTATTTTCTTTTTGTGCATATGCTACACTTTTTCGAGCACAAAATCTTACGATATGCATTAAGGTGCTCATGATTGGCTAGTAAATAATGGTGAGATTGTTATTTATGCCTTTCTCAATAAATTCAAGTCCGACAGTCAAAGGCATGTAACTTCAAGATCAAGATCATGTGATCAAAAACTATAAACAACTCCCACACAACATGCACTACAAAGCTCAAACTAGTAACGTGCAAAAAAGTAAGCTCATCCAAGCTAAATAAGGTACATAAACATGTTATGTAAAGATAATATGGCCAACTTTGATTATAAATCCAAGATATATAATACAAAACACATAAAAAAAATTTTGGTTTAAAAAATTATATGACTAAAACTAAAAACACACATTATGCTAAATGATTAAAAATGTAAATGCAATGCATGAAAGTGCTTAACTAAGCTATAGAGGGTACACAGACAAGAAATATCAATTTCTTAACTAACCCTTAAGTACATGTACAAACTAGTAAATACTCACACAAAATCAGAAAACGCTTAGCACTTATATAACACATACTATTCAAGTTTCTCCACAATGTCAAGCATGTTCTAAATCAAGAGAGATATCATAATTCATGTAATTCTCAAGAAAAATAAAACTAGACACAAAATAAAATATTTTTGTCTTTTTGAAAATTTTCAATGTTTTTGGATTTTTTTTAATAAAAAACAACCTAAAAAACAAAACAACCAAAAACAGAAACAAAACATGTCCTCAAAAAATTGAAAGAATTAAATTATGGACAAGTCAGCAACACTCACCTTAGAGAATCTTTTCTCACCCATACAGCATGAGTCTTTGGTTTTGTAGGTGAAAATCCATGTGAAGCAGAGTGTATTCGAGGGATTACACCAATCTTCTGAGAAAGACTGAAATCCTACAAATTCCTTTCACAAGCCAACAAGTTCAAATTTTTCAAAAGAATATGAAACAATTTATACGGACTTATGGTAGGAAATATATCATCACATATCCTAGACTGAAACACATAATGCTTAAATTTTAATTTTTGACAGTTAGGACGAATGTGACCACGAACACTACAAAAGTGACAGACAGGATTAAATTTAGGAACATCAATATTCCTAACAGTAAATCTAGTCTCAGATTTTGGTTTTTGCCTCAAACAACTTGGTCTAATATGACCAACAACACCACAAAGGTAACAGGTAGGCACAAAAACATATTTATTATGTTCTCTAACAGTAAGTTAAGACTTAGGTTTAAAAACTTCAGTGTCTACATCAGAACTTTTACCTTTGTTTAACCTAGCAAAATAAGTCTTTTCTTTATTATTCCTCTTGAAAGGAGGAATATAAACTTTTTCAGCTTTAGGCTTAAGAAAAACAAAAACACTTTTGTTATCAACAACAAGCTTGGTACTAGTCAAATTTTCAATTTTAACTTTAGACTCAACTAAATCTTGTTCTAAGCTTTTCATCTTCTCATCTTGAGAGGAAATTTGATTTCTCAAAAATTCATTGTTTTTATTAGATTCATCTAATCTAACAACCAATTCCTCTTTTTCAAGATTAGCCAATTTTAACGCTTCCTTGAATTTCTTAGCAATTCTCATATATTTCAATAATTCCTTACAAAGAGTTTCACAGGCATTAAAGAGATCAACATAAACAACAATGTCCTTCTTATTCGAATCATTACAATCAAAAAATAGTAAGACACTTAAGATTATCCATAATAACAGGGATCAAAGATCAACTCTTAGATCAAAAGATCTAAAACAAAAGAGTTACCCACTCCGATAACACTTGTAAAAAATTTAGACCCCTTAAACCCAAACACATTAACCTAGATATTTAGCCAAGTGGTTAATTTAGGTAAATTAAGTAGTTCTAGGTTAACACAAATATATCATATCATGCAAAGTGCGGAAAATAAAGAACACGCGATATGATAACCCAGGAAAACCAATCCGGTAAAAAACATGGGGAGGATTTAATCTAGCTATTCTTAAGGTAAAACAGCAAATCCACTAGAAAGAATTGAAGTTTGCACAATAGTGATTTAGACCACTAATATCATATTGCTACGTCGAGTAGAAAACTTACTACCATGACCACATGATAGCTCCGAGTCCATGGACTACTTCTTTCTTTGGCCTTTGCAAAACACAAACACCCACGCTTAAGACTTTGAGATTCCACTCAAAGGTTTAGCAACACAAACTCTCATGTTTGTGACTCCAAGACCACCCTTGAAGGTTTAGATCATCAGCACCTTTGATGACTAGAGAAGGCAGCAACTTCAACAATACTGGATCTTGAGATTCTTCAAGCAATAACACTGGTAGAAGATATGAGAGAACTTTTTAGGAACAAAACCCTAAATACAAAAGAGGCACACTCTTCTCTCTCTAAAAAGCCTTATAAAAACGTGCTTAGGGTTTCTTTTATATAGTGAGAGAAGTAGATCTGAAACCTTAATCCTTAATGGGCTTGAACTACTGTTTGGGCCAACTTAAAATTCTGTAGATATGATTCTCGATTGGTTGAGCCTGTTTCTTGATCGGCCGAACCTGGAAATTTCTAAATTCTTCTTTTTGCAGCTTACTTGTTCTTGAATCTTGACTTGAATCACCTTGAGCATTGTCTAATAAAACCTATAGACTCTGAGATCTATATCTAGACAAGTTTATGTTCACGATTTGCCAATTATTCTAAACTTTTAGAACCTAACAGATTCAGGAAATTTACAGTGTTGGGAATACAACAGCAAATATATAAACTATATATCAAGAATTCCTTTTCGAAGTAACAAACTTCACCGGCATGGATTAAAGAGGTAGCTGCAAAATGCTAAGCTCTCATCAGCTTGAATGTCATATAGCCATATGAATAACTATAAGAAAGATCGACAATTAGAATGGTATTATAAAGAGTTAATATTAAACATCTAATATTAGTCAAGCTTGGAATCTAAACCTCTAACGCAAAAGTGGGATACCTTATCTTTTGACAAGGTTGTTTTAAGTGGGATACCTTTTCCTTCATAGTTTAAGGGGGTAGTCTTAATTTCTTTCTTTCTTTTTTTTTAAGGCAGTATAAAAACAGGTGAGACATCCACAAGGCAAGCATTATAAGCACTACCAGCAACATGATTGGATATTTTTCTCATTCTTCTACTTTTTTTGAGATAAGTAAAAGTAATTATACTCCAGTGACTTAAAAAACACAATATCTTTGAATTTTACATATTCAAGTTATAATTTATAAATGAGAAATACTAATGGATGCCCTTAGAGCATTAGTTAATAATCTATTTAAAGTAAGTTTTTACAGAAAAAGAAAAAAAAAATTAATGTTTTAACAGCTTTTTTCATTTTCCATAAAAATGGTATCAAAACTTTCCTAAAATGGATTGTTAACTATTGCCCTAAAGACACTTGTTAACATTACCTTTTATAAATTATAAGAATATGAGGTATGGTTGGATCTTAAATATTATAATTACTTCAAAATCTCCAGAGAGATCATGAATTAAATGGTTAGGAAGTAGGAAGTAAGAATGATGTATAAATCTACCATCGGCTGATTTGTACAGTGTTATCAACTAACCTCATTGACATGGTTACATGACTCACATGGTATATGAATACTTTATTTAGGAAAATATTTAACCAGAGACTTCAGTTCGAATTTTCATAAACTAAATACTTCTAGGAGATAGTTGCTAGAAAAATACTGAAGAGTAAACAAAAATAAAAGCATGATAAGCTGTTGGTGAAAATACAATAACAATGAAAATAACACAAATTCTCTGACTTGTCTCTCACAGGAGGATCCAAGAGGCTGATTCATTTCCAATTTCGATACCTCCACTCTTCACATCTTCCTTGTGCACGTATCTAGCCCAATATCTGAGACAATTCATATTAGCCCATTAATCACCACAATTAAAAAAAAAATAGTTTCTCTCATTTTCAATGTGAGATTAAACATTCTCACTAACTCTTTATCTTCCATATTCACTCTCATAATCTTTACATTTATTTTGTAACATTTATTCATTTTTATTATTTAATATTAAAATGCTCCAACATAAGCCAATGACCTTTGGGTCTAAGGTCACTTCCAGCCCATAAAAATAGGGTGTTGAATTAGGTTATGGATTCAAATCCTATGGAATGCATGAGCTATCAGGGAAAAAATAATAACAAGCAATAATAATATTTTTCTCCAAAAAAAGGAGAAAAAAAAAAAAAAACTTACTAAAATTAAATGCTAAGACAACAGCAATCACTTTTTCTATTTAGCTGCAACTGTCCTTTGAACAGTAGAAACACCGTCCACAAATTTTGTTTGGAAAAGAACATTAGCATTATTGAACATGCCTTCTTTCAATGAGACCACAATAAACTGCAGAAGCAAAAAACAAAAGAGAAGAAGATTACTCAAACCAGGCTAAAGGTAACAGAAACTGATTTTATCTAACAAGTTCCATTATCAAATTTGATGTATTTGACACCTCATTCTTCAGCATATGTTTCCTCAAAGATATTTAAGCATTAATGCATTGCTATTTGGCAAAAAGAATCTTCTCATTTTTTCTGTAAGAGTAGGATGCAACACATGACATGACATGGCAGTTGCCATGTTAATGTATGCATAGAACTTGTAAAGAAGACTTGTAAACTAGCATCCCCCACCCTCCTGCTAGGGATGCTTTACTATATTGTTTAGTACCATTGAATCAAGAATTCAATAGTTTTGTCAAGCAAAATTTTAAGAAATTATTGTTATCAAAATTTGCATATGACTTACAAATGGAATGCATTTTGCATATTCTAGCTCAATGTGCCTTGTATCATATAATGTAATTAAAATTTAAATCAAAGTTTCATAATACTACATTTATCCTTCATTACGATACAATTAAAATGCAATTCATACTACATTTATCCTTCATTTCACTAGTATCACATATACCATATCATGTTTTGCAGAAGCATACATAGCAGTAAGTTTTACTTTCAAGATTTTTTTTTTTTTTTTGTAAGTTACACATAAGAGGAAGGAGTAGTTGAGCTATAGCTCATTGGTTTTTTTGAGATCTTAAAAACATTGTGATTCCTTTTTTCTGCTTTCTTGAGTCAAGCATTTATACTGTGATGTAAGGTTGAATTTATTCTGTTAGGTTCTAAGAATTAGGAACTAATGTATTAGAACTTCAATTTGTAATGTTGGCAAACCATGATCAAAACCTTCTTTAAGTTGTGTGTTAGATTTGCTCAAAGTATGGCTTTTTATGTAAAGTTAGAATCGAGTTGACTGCAGAACTTACTGTGCACTTTCTGCCTGACTCGATCGATCGAGAATTAGACTCGATCGATCGAAAATCGTGCAGAACGTTTTTCTGCAGAATTTTTCCAACTCAGCCCTAGCCCATTTAATGTATAAGGTTTTATGTTTTGCCCTAAGTATATAAGGGAAAACCCTAACCACGTTTTTAGAGTTCTGAATGCTGTGTTTGTGAATCTAATTGTTAGATCTAGAGGTGTTTACCTTCACATACACTTAGGGTTTCCAAACTCAAGATTCATGTCAAGAGATTGGTAAATTATACAGTTGCAGAACAAAAGAGCTTCAAGATATACAAGCAGGTGTTGCTTGTGCTTTGCTGAAGAATTCAAGGAAAGAAGGAGTTCGTGGTCTCGGAGCTGTCACGTAGTCGTGGTAGTAAGTTTCCTACAGGCAGGTAGCAATAGGATGTTAGTGGTCTAAGTCTCTATTGTGTAAACTTTGATTCTTTCATAGTGAATTCGTTTTACCTTGAGGATAGCTAGGTTAAATCCTTCCTAGGTTTTTTACCGGTTTGGTTTTCTTGGGTCATCATATCATGTGTTCTTTATTATTCCGCACTTTTACATGATTTGATATATTTGTGTTAACCTAGATCTGTTTAAATTACCTAAGTTAATCACTTGGCTAATTCTCTAGGTTAATCTATTTAGGTTTAAGGGGTCTAAACGAACTTACATATTCAATCATTTTGTTGGCTTTATTCCGTGCCAATTTGCTTGTAATTCAGCATTTAGAAACTCTATATTTAGGTGGGAATTATGTAAGGATAATGTGTGAAAGAGTGTGAAGAAAAGCTCAAGATTGTGCACTCAAGCAAGGCCTCACGACTTGATTTCGCAACTGGCTTGCAGTTGGCAAGTTGCCAAAGGAGGCACACGTGTGAAGCATGCAGAGGAGTTGAAGAGTCACGCCAGCTAAAGCACTACAGGACAAAACTTCTAGTTTGACCAGGCAGTTAGCTCGCGACTCAGACTCGCAACGCAGTCAAGTCGCAAGGTCAAGTCGCCAGACCACTCTGTTTGGGAAAAACTGACCTTTTGCATTCCAAACACACACTAATATAAATACCCCTTATATCCGCGTATTGTAGAGAGTTTCCAGAGAGAATTTGAGAGAGAAACCTTAGAGAAAAACAAGATTGACTCATCCACAATCTTCATCCTTTGATTTCCCAAATTCTTCTACTCTCACCCTCTCTATTGTTACATTGTTGAGAGGTACATTTAGCCAAATCCTTTTCTCACCATACTTATATCTGTGAGAAGGTTATTTGGTGCTTAGGAAGCAGTTAGGAAGGGACCAATTGATATTGGTTGATGCTATGGGTTATAACGGAATCTGGTAAGCTAGAGAAGACAAAGGTTCGGCATAACCTCGTTAGAGCAAGAATCTTGAAGGGCTTAGGTACACTAGATAGATTAGGCTTGGAGGGTTTTTTACTGTTCATGTATCCCAACTTCATTCTCTAGTAGATTATTGACCGCTCGGAGGGCGACGGAGAGGTTTGATGCCAAGGACTTCGGTTTCCTCTTCGAAAACACATTGATGTGTTGTCTTTGTGTTTGCATCTCTCTTTCCTTAATCTTTGCCATTTAATATCTGCTATGGTTGTAATTTTATTTGGTTTAGATTGTTCTATCAATTCTGCTTTAGCTTATTTTCATATTCCGTACATACATTGTTTGATAATAAGCTTGAATTGATAATTTGTAATTTGGGGGTCTAAACGTTCAAGGTGTTTTACATACTATTTGAACACTCAAGTGACAATTGAGTAAATATTGATCCAAGCAAGAATATTGACCGTCTTTTAAGATAGAAATGGGAAGTGTCCAAGCAGTATACATGCATTTAAAAAAAGTATACACACTATATGAAGTTATGGCAACTCACCTCTAAATTACCAACAGCCAAGTAAACAACATATATATGATTGTGCTTGTTTACGAACATTATATATACTTAAATCGAGCTTAATACTCGCGAGCTTGTTTGATTAAGTTATCATTAAGTTATTTACGAATGATTTGATATCTTATGAACTTATATTTACATTATCATTAAGTAAATATTTACATTATCATTAAGTTACAGTAATGATTTGATATCTTATGAACTTATCTACGAATGTAACAATTTAATTTCTAGTCTATATAACTATATTTTATGCATGTATCCATCTAAACATTATATATACTTAAATCGAGCTTAATACTCGCGAGCTTGTTTACGAACACTCTGTTATGATTGTGCTTGGCTCATTTAATGGTTGAGCCCAAACTTGGGCTTAAGTTTGGTCCGTTTTCTATATAGATGAACATAAACCAACTTTTTCTTGAGTCAAGTCCAAGCTGTTTATGAGCGGTTCTGATAATTTACATCTCTAATTATTTGCAGTTGATCTATGCATAATAGAGTTAATAAATTTTGTTCTAGCTGTCAACTCACCGCAACCTTGCTCTTTTTTCTGGGCTTGGGATCGACTGTGAACAAAATATAACTAAAAATTGCAGCAACCTCAACCAAGAATATATATATATATATATATATATATTTGGAGTAAAATCAGCAGAACCAAGCATAATTTACATAAGGTTTTGATGGCTCAAAAAAAAAAAATTTTTTTGAGGAGTATTATTGAGATTGCATATGCATAACTTAGACTGTTTCTCCAACTGGAACTTACTATGTTCTGGTCTGACATGGATAGAGCCAATCAGTCGTATATAGCACATTAACACCCAAAAGTGATCAGATGACAGATAACAGACCAAGGGAGCCTTTTGGGTGCCTGGAATAGCATTGGTATCAAATTATCATATCGTACTCAAAACTACAACAGCCTAAAATAGCATGAGTAGAAGTGAAAAATGATACGTACATGCATGTTGTAATCATTTGTACTCTATCTAGGGTTAGTTAGTTAGGTTAATGATGTATGTAAAGATGTGTCAGTAGCCATGAGAGCTGTCTTTGCAGTGGATTTGTATATTCTTTTTTTGCAAATAATTACTACTATTATTATCTTTAAAAACTTCATTTGGGTTTTTGGTTATCGTAGGTGAAGGTCTGGTTGGGTGACAATGCAGATCACTACTATGTTCTGTCCAGATTCTTGCTCAGCAGAATGTTAACTGTCACTAAGGTCTGAAATCCCTGCCCAGGTCAATGTTTATTTTATACAAGTTGTCAATTTTTTTGTTCCAAAATCCATGATGTTTCTGTAATTAATTTTCTTCTGCTATTTATTTATTTATTTATTTATTTTGATAAGTAATGGATATGGAAATAATTTTGAATGTATCTAGCTCAATACCTGAAGCAATACATGCTATTTATTTGATTTTTTTAGTCTAATTTTGCATTAGTTTATTTTTTTAGCATCCTTTAGAGTTGTTCGAAATCTATGCCACATCATGTTGATAGTCAATAAGTTGCAAAACAGTTGCCCTGCTCACTTCACATCAATTTAATTAAGTGCATGGTAATATTGCCCCTTTTTCTATTGGAATAAGTATGCTTATCCATGCATTCTGCAATCTGAAATTAAGATAATGAAATAACTGGAATTTCAAGGTTAAGTGTTATGACTTGTTTGTTGCAGATTCCTAATCATGTAGCTATCAAAATTGCTCTTGAACTCAAGAAGTTGCTCATAGACAACAGTCTTCTAGATGTGTATGCCTTCTTTCTTTCTGTCTTTTGTTTTATTTTTTTTTATTTTTTTTATCCAGAATTAGTTAAAAGTTTCACTTGCTTGCTTGTATTATGTTGCAGCTCTCAGTCTGATTTGGAAGCTAATTTGTTCAAGGTATGCCATGCATACAACTTAACCAACTCCCTGCATGCAGGATTTATGTTTTCCCTTAGGATATTTGGTTTCCTTATTCTTAGAACCAGTTCATGATCAAACAGTGTTGTAGGAGATTCTTCTCTTTATTTTTAATATGTCTAAAAACTAAGGGAGGGGGGGTTTCTTTTGATGAGTTTGTTTTGTAGGTGTGTCTCATGTATACATCCCATGTACTTGGGTTGCACCCCTTTGAGTTACTTTAATGAAATCTCTTATCAAAAAAAGAGATTTTTCTTAGAGAAGGGAAACTTGGTTTACATGGCTTTATATGATTGTGATGGAGTAGCAATTATCATAAGTACATAAATATTTTTATTTTACCTAGATATTGGGTCAGTTAGTATGCCAATGAGTTTTAGCTCAAATGGAACTTCCTCCTCTTGTAAAAGCAGTGTGGAGGGTGCGCTCATGGGTTCAAGACCCACTGGGTGTGTGTATCTCTTACTAATTTTTTTAAAAAAAGGTTCTTCTAACAGGACAAGTTTTGCAGCTTATGGAGCGATGGGGTTATGGGGAAGAGTACATTAATCGTTACAAGATGATGACCAGGTAAGCCATTGAAGATAGGTCTGAGTCTTTATCATTTTGCTAGCTGTCTCTTTCAGCGTTCACTTCACATGTAGCTGCATAATGGTAATTCATGATTTATTCTGCTATTCGTATAAAGTGTTCTTCTGATAAGTTTGTGGATAGATTTATGTTTCATTGGTTTGGTTTTTGGTTGATGTGTATATTTTTCTCTTGTTAAGCTTCCCTTGTTAGGATATTTTGGAGTCAAATTTAATAAATTGCTATGTGCTATATGAACCTTTTTATGCTGGTTCAGGGTTGAACATGTGCTATGTTATGATTTGAGCTTCGGCTTTTCAAGTAGGCTCTAAGAAATGGGTTGGGAATTTATAGGCTTTGTGCTTGGCCTGATTAGACTGCTCCTCTTTAGAAATCTGACATATGATAACTTGATAAAGAAATAGCACATTCATGTGAACTCTGTATACTTGCATTGCAAATTGGTAAGGGAGCCAATTAATCCCTTTCTTTTGCATCGCTCAGCTGTTTAGTAGCTGTGATGCTTTGTGTTTTCTCTGTTGGAGCATCTGGGTTTTGCCACACTTGTTTAACATGGCAGCATGTGTGTTTGGTGGTAGACATAAGCAACTAGCATGGAATGTGGCGTTGTTATGTTTGATTTGTTGTATTTGGTGGGGAAGAAAGAGGTGGTCTCTTGAGGGTGTTTAAAATTCTTCCTTGATCTAAAGGCATCTTTTGCTAAGTCACTTTTTTGCTAGTTTCTTAGAATCATCCCGTTTTCCTCTACCCGGAAATCGTGATCTTACAGATTGTCACATTTTTGCTAGTTTCTCAGAATCATCCTGTTTTCCTCTACCCGGAAATCGTGATCTTATAGATTCTTTGTATTTTAATGTTATCCCTCATGTCGGTTGTACTTCTTGTATGCTTGGATTGTATCTCTAATATTTATTTTAAAATTTTCTTATTAAATAAAAAATTTAATTGCTTTTAATTATTGCATGGTATAGTAATGTTGTAGGTTTTTTTCGGGGTGTGTCACTGCTTTCAGATTTCACCATCAAAGAGTACCATTGGTAATTCTTGTGTGTGGAACTGCCTGTGTCGGGAAGTCTACCATTGCTACTCAACTGGCACAAAGGCTAAATTTGCCGAATGTCCTACAGGTCTTTCCTTATATCTGTAAAGATATTCAGTTTCTCTCCTTCTCATTGATTTGATGATTCTTTTATGTGTTGTATACTTATGCCTTTTGACGTCTCTGTTTTTAATTGTTTCCGACAGATATGGTATATGAATTGCTACGAACAGCGACAGAGTATGTCCCGAATTTATTTATCCCTTCCTTAATCTCATCCTTTTCCAATACTAGAAAGTTTATTGCTTGGACCAATTCAGAACTCCAAACATAAAAAGGATATCAGTACACAGATTTCCTTCTTTCAACTAGGAATGATGTTTGGTGTCCACCATTAATCTGTTTCTGAAGCAATAAATCTTGTGAGACAAATTTTCATGACTGTTGATGTGGCCTGTTATGATTGGTGCATAATGAAATTGGTGGCCAGTGGTGGGCCCATGGGAAGTGAAGTTCCAATTACAACTTGCCATGCTAGAAAGTTGTGGAAGAGGTAGTAAAATTTTGTGTCTCTAGCATTGCTCTTACTGAAGTTATATAAAAATGTACTTTTCAAAAGTGTTTCTACTGGAATTCCATGGCTGAGGAAGCACTAAGTGATATCTGTGTGGGCTGATGCTTATTAAGACAGTATTTTTAGTACATATGTGGTCATTTGCAGTTGGAGGATGAAATGGAAGTAAAAGATGCTCCTATCCTAGGGTGATTTACTGATTGTGCCTACATATTGGCGATAAACTATATGCATTTTACTGGGACTATTCTTTGTTAGCAGCTCCTGATAATAAAAATGGGTTTTGGGATACTTATAAAAGGAAGATACTTATATAGAAGAGGATTGATCCTCCCAAGACCCAAAATCTTGTAGTTTCTTCACCTGTTTTGATGGGTGTAGGTTGGAAGTTGTCTGGTTCTGGGTTGATAATGGGTTTTGATTTCCCCTGGTGCATAAAGCATGGTGTCATCACAGGCAGATGCCTTCTTGGAATTAAATGTTACACATTGACTATATTATCAGTTTTCTGCTGTTGACAATTTTTTTTTTTTTTAATTTCCAAGTCATTGAGAAGAATAGAGGATGCAATATTTTAGAATTCAGTTGTGCATTTGAATATGCAGGCTATTGGCACAAATATTTCTCCCTTTAATAACCTCTTTTATTTTTTTTTTTTATAATTTGAAGTATTGAGCACGAAAGCAGGGGAATTATTTATTTATTTATTTTCTTTTGGTGGACTAAATCAAATGCTTATTCTCTTCTTATATCTGATTTAGTGCACCATTGGCATCTACTCCAGTATGGGCCCGGGACTTCAGCTCTTCTGAGGAATTAATCACTGAATTTTGTAGAGAGTGTAGAGTTGTTCGCAAAGGTAGTCTTTTGGTTTAAATTAATGTGATCATTTTTTGGATAAATAATTTAGCTGTTGAGATTTGCCTTTCATAGTTTTTTAATTACCACTATATAATCTGGATTTTATTATTATTTGAGAGCCTCCTATAGAGTTTCTACTATATAGGGAATTACATCATTGTACTAGCAAGTGTCTTGATTATTGATTCATATAGCATTTGCTGGCTAGGTTTGGCTGGTGATTTGAAGAAAACGATGAAAGATGGAAAACCAATTATAATTGAAATATGTTTACCGTTTTAATTATGTTGGTTGTAGATTACATTTACCCTTCGGTTGTTCATCCTCTTCTTCCTTCATTCATCCCCACTTGCACTGTTGCTATAATTTTTTAAATAGTAATGTCTTTCATGTGCTCAAAAAGAATCCATTTATTAAATTCTTTTTGATTAGCATTAACAGTTTGTTCTAGGATTTGTCGGCACAACGTGGTATAGTAGAATGAAAAGGTGTGAAGGAAAAGGAAAGAAAATGATACCATGGGTTGCTTAACAGACAAACAATATTAGGAGTATATAGTAGTAGTATTGGAAAATAAAGGTGAGATAGATAGTAAAAAAAAGTGTCCGAAGCCTCTTTGGAAATCCATTCATGAGTTCGTTACTCCATCCCCTCAAATACTCAAATTTAGGCACAAATTACCTCTCTGAACTCACCTGATTCTCTCTATTTCCTATCCTAACTCTTCATCCAGACTCTATCACTGGCCTAATTGTTTCCTCAGAGATCCAGAAAGTGAGACTGGAGACCAAAGTTCTTGTGTTGTCAAGCAATTTGAAAATGTTAACTGTTTCTGTATAGTCTATACTTAGTGCACATATGTTTCTGATGAGTAATAACTTTCATTGAAAAAGAGAGGATGATTATAATGCATTCTTAAAACAAATTACAATTGAAGATTCATACAAACAATAAATCATATAGAGAGTGTAAAATATTCCATTTCAAAAAAGTTTCTGGTATGGTACTGTATTATTGAAGGTGAGATTATTCTTTCTTGCCATACTGTCCTCGTAATGCATAAAAGAATGCACCCCACACTTCCCCCCCCCCCCCCCCCCCCCCCCTCTCAACCATATCATGATGACCAAATCTACCTCTCTATGAGGCCTTCTACATTGCATTCGAAATAGGTTTAAGGCCAAAGACCACAATTCATGTGCCACCCACAATGTTAAGAGTAGATGATATGCTGCTTCACCATGCCTCATACACATAAAACATCTATTCACAATAACAATTCCTCTCGTCAAGTTATTAATTGTCAATATTTTGCCCAAAGCTGTTGTCCATCTAAAGAATGCCACTATGGTATATTTAACACCCTCCACTAATAATTAATGTAGTGCTTTGTAAAATGATGGCACTTCCTCAGTGCAACTGTGCATTTCCCACTGTAGACAGTAATTTTGATCAGTGTAACTCCAACCCCCCTCCCCCCAACCCCCTAAATTGTTTTTTTTTTTTTTTTCCTCAGCTTGCTAATCTTCTCTATATTTTCATTCACCACATTCCGTATTCCTTGTGCCCTCCATGCTGGGAGGCCCAAATGCCTCATTTTTAAATGACCTACCCTGCATCCCAGTCAATCTGCCAATTCATTAACACCTGCAAAGTCTCCTACTGCTCATTGCTTCATGTACATGTAAAGGTTCTGCTGAATTCTTAACATAAAATCAATTTATTTATTTATACAATTAATAAAAGATTTGACAAAGTGACTAGGACCCATGTCTGTGTAGGAAATTTTGATCCTAGCATTTATTAGGGAAGGCTCTTTGTCAGTTTTTGCAAAACAGATGGTCTCTTGCAAAATCAATGAAAATGGAAATAAAATCTAAAGGGTAATCTGCTATGTGACCAAGAAGGGCAAGTTGTTGTAAGTTTCTTAGAGAAGAATCAGAAGATGCTAAACTGTATCAGTGTGTTGATTATTGTTGTGCTTAAGGTTCTTCATCAGCTTAGAATTTGTTTGTTATTTCTTTAAAGGCGAAAACACTATTTTGGTCCTTACATTTTGCACTCATGGTTAATTTGGTCCCTATATTTTGGGAGCAGTCGATTTGATTCTTGTTATTTTCAACTTGCAATTAATTTGATTCCTATCGTTAACTCACTAATGGAAAATGCTTATGTGGCAAACGGTGTGCATCGTTTGCACACTTACGTGGCAAATAAAATAAAAATAAATTTAATAGATATTAAAAAAATCCAAATTAGCACATCCCAATTATATAAAAAAAAATCCAAGTAAAATAAACAAAATATAAAAAAAATGTTATTTTCTTTTATGTTTTCTCTCACTTTCTTGGCAGCCAAACACTACAACAAACACAAAGAAATTTCAAGCTTTGAAACTTTCCTGCAATTTCGAAAGTAACTTTCCTTTGAAACAAACAAAAATTATTGAAGCAAAGAAATACTCTCTTTCAAATTTCAATTCCTCCGTCTTAATTTTTAAACCCAAAGATTTTGTCTCTCCTCTTTGTTAACCTTCTCCTCTCTCTCTTTCTTTTCTATGTAAACCACTGATCTGCTTCCATTCACACTACCTATCTCCAAAGAATTTGTCATCTCTTCTCCTATGTACCTCTAGCAAGTCTACCTCACTGACCAATAGTTAGAGTTAAATCCGTCATCACAACCAGCCTTTGACTCACAAATCTCCAAACTCAGTTACGCCTAAATCTATAGTAGCAACAGCGATGTCATATGCGAAGGCCTGCGCAAACATCGCGTTCTTAATCCCTAGTATTTCTACTACTAAATCCATCATTTGCTGCTTTGCCTAGCCTTCAACAGTGATCAAATGATTTTTTAAACGTAGTTTGGTTGATAGTTGATACATTTGAATTTTGGAGTGAATCTAATGGCATAACTCTACTAATTACCAAATGTATCAACCAAACACAGACAACGACAATAGTACAGTTTTTGGATTTTTGTTTCGACCCACAATATACCTCCAACACCACTACTGGGTTTGATTTTTTTTTTTAATTTTTTTTTTAAATTTGGGTAATTTAAGAATGGAGGAATGACAAAGATGCGTTCTTTTTTTTTTTTTTTTTGGGTTTAAAAGAATTTCTACTAGTTTCAAGGACAGTTGCTTTTGAAATTCCAGAAAAGTTTTGAGCTTGAAATGACATTTCTTTGCATTTGTTGCACTGTTTGGCTGCCAAGAAAGTGAGAAAAAACAGAAAAGAAATGAAAATAGTTTTTTTTTTTTAATTGGGGTTTTTAATATAATTGATGATGTGGGTGTGCTCATGTTGAATTTTTTAATCTCTATTACATTTATTATTATTATTTTGTTTGCCATGTAAGCTTTAAGTGCGCTAACAATGCACATTGTTTGTCACATAAGCATTTTCCGTTAGTGAGTTAATAGTAGAGATCAAATTGAGTGCAAGTTGAAAATAACAAGGACTAAATTGATTGCTTTCAAAATGTAGGGATCTAATTGACCATGAGCCTAAAATGTAGGGACCAAAACAGTGTTTTCACCTTCTTTTAATGATTTCACATGTCTTTGGAGATAGAGAAATAGTAGGTGCTTTGAAGCTCCATATCAAACTTGAAACCATCCTTCCTTAGAACTTTAATGGATTGGTTGGCTGCTTTGCGAAAACAATCATTTTTATCTTTTTTTGATTTCCTGGATTCTTGTAATTTTTGTTCTTGATTGTTTGACCCTTTGTACACTCCCTGTGTACTAGGGTGTTCCCCCCCCTTTTTTTTAATTGGGATTTTTAATATAATTGATGATGTGGATGTGCTCATGTGGAATTTTTTAATCTCTATTACATTTATTATTATTATTATTTTGTTTGCCATGTAAGCTTTAAGTACGCCAACAATACATTGTTTGCCACATAAGCATTTTTCGTTAGTGAGTTAACAGTAGAGATCACATTGATTGCAAGTTGAAAATAACAAGGACTAAATTGATTGCTTTCAAAATGTAAGGACTAAATTGACCATGAGCCTAAAATGTAGGGACCAAAACAGTGTTTTTGCCTTCTTTTAATGATTTCACATGTCTTTAGAGATAGAGAAATAGTAGGTGCTTTGAAGATAAGGAGAGCTCCATATCAAACTTGAAACTATCCTTCCTTAGAACTTTAATGGATTGGTTGGCTGCTTTGTGAAACCAATCATTTTTATCTTTTTTTGATTTTCTAGATTCTTGTAATTTTTGTTCTTGATTGTTTGACCCCTTGTACACTCCCTGTGTACTAGGGTGTTCCCCCTTTTTTTTTTTACATCAATAAACTTATTACTTATCAAAAAAAAAAAATAATAAAAAATGAGGGATATGATAAGAAATCGTATTTTTCCTGCATACGGTGTATTCATTTTATGATTGACTTTTTACATTTATTTATCTATTATCACAATGGTAGGGCATACATATAGATCCTAGCATTTATTTGATGGATGATGAAAGTAAAACACCAGCTAATGTGCCGGAAAAATCAAAAGAGGCTAATCAGGTAGCTGTGACATGCGGTGATAGTACAGAAACAGAAATGGAAAATAATTCTACTAATGTTTGTGGAAGTGACAGTAAAAAGAGCAACTGTCCTGGGCATGTGAGCTCAGAAGAAGGGATACTGGCCGATAACATGAATAAAGTCTCAGATACTCTTGAATCTATCAGCCTAGCAGGAAGTGTCCCTGGTAGCAAAGGTCAATTTACACTCTGGATTCTGCTATCTTGTTTAAAATTTTTAGATCCCTTCTGAGATTGCTGACATGACTATTTGTATTTATTATATAATGAATGAGAAAAATATTAATAGGAATTTGCAAATTTTTCCAATTGTTTTTGTTTATGCAGGTGAAAGTCTTAAGGATCCAGAGATAAACGGAAATGCTTCTGTTAGGAAGGAGAAGTCTGGTGCTGAACCAATAATTGTACCTATAGTTCTGAAAATGTCTGAATTTGATCATAAGGTATGGGGATGTTTTTATGCACTTTTATGGTTTTCATTATACTATAATGTAACTTCAGCTAGGATTCTTTAAATTAAGAAATGCAGAAATATAAAATAAAGCTATATGTGCAGGCATTACTAGAGGAGTGGATCTCGACTCGTACATTTAACGATAAATTTCTAGTCCAGGTACTAATGATGCCAAGTTTATATTGGTATCTATTAACAAGAATGTTCAGCATATAAATCATGTTGTAGTTTATCTAGTAGTAAAGTAATATAGGGTGATTACACTGCATTATTGGGTCTGCGTAGTTTATTTTTTGTTTGTCTGGGAAAAGTACAAGTTGAAAAGAGATGACGCCAAAGTCAATTTGGTTCAGCACTGACTTTGAGAGAGAGAGAGAGAGAGAGAGAGAGAGAGAGCAAATGCTAAGTTGTAATAGCATTTGACCTCCTTTGTTGTCTGGGAAAGTTAATCCTAGAAATTGGATTAGGAGACACCCAACAACTTTGTAATTTCTCCACTGGAATATTGGTGCCTTCTAGATAACAATGCAACACATGTTCAAAATAGAACATGATTCCCCCCCTTCTTTTTTTTCATTTATATTTATGGCCTTTTTTTTTGGGGTCAAAATTGTCTGATATAAATATAAATGCCTGTTTTGTCTATATTTTCTGATTATTTGAAATATAGCACTAAATTCTTTCATTCTGACCATGTGAATGCAAAAGAACCTTTGGTTTTGGCTTTCTGGATCCTGTCCATTTCTTATGATTTTATTTCATTTTTACCTCTATAATATTGTCTTAGTTGCTTATTGAATAAATAAAATATGCTTTGCTTCATTCTGTATATTGCTGATAACAAGATAAGTTTTTCTTCTGACCTTGACCTTTTATCTTTTTAAAAATTCTTTTCTTGTATATTTCACTTTTCACAGGATAAAGATAAGCTAATGACCAACTTAAAAACCATTCAGGACTATCTTTGCTCATTCAAGTCACAGGTAACACCCACTCATGTCTGTTTCTTTTTTTAGTTAGTAGGATGCAAGCAGGGTTGCTATTGTCTTGCATCTTTAGTAGTAATTAAGAAATCACTTATTTAATTATATTAAGGGACCTTCAGATCAACAGATTAACAATTGTTAAGAAATCGCTTATTTGATTATGAGCACTGTTTGTTTTACTTGTTTTTAACTAAAAATGTGGGTTCAACCCATGATTTTAAGTTTGAAATTGTGGGTTGGGTTGAACCCTGTTTTAGTTATAAAACTTGTGTATACACACGTGTGACATGTGTAATAAGTTTTAGACTTTAATTATACTAGCTGCAAACCTGCGCGTTGCGCATGATAATTATTTTTATGGTAGTTTTAATAATTTTTTATACAATTTAAACTAATTTAATAAAGAGTAATGTATATTTATTATAAGAATAATCATAAATCTAATAATTTTTGTCGTACTAAAATGAAAAAAATATAATTTTTCTTTGAAATTCAAAAGGCAAGTTAACGAAAATATTTATTTTTAATAAAAGTTATTTATAACATTTTGTGAATTATTAAAAATAATATAAAATTTGGAAATTATTCTTTTAGTTTTAAACAAACTTTCTAAAACTTATTTTTTCTGCCTACAATCCAAATCAGTGAAAAAAATAACTAAAAAAATTAATAAAACTTAACTATGATTAATTGGATCAATTAAGAAAACAATTTGTTGTTTATAATCTATTAAGGTTATTTTCTTTGTAGAAATTGTAATTTCGTCCACCCAAAACATATTATCAAATAAACAATTATTAACCAAATCTAAGAATTAAATTTCTATATATGGATTGTTATAAAATAATAATAATAATAATAATAATAATAATAATAATAATAATAATAATAATAATTGAAGTAAAATTGCGAAAGATAAAATTTGTCTCTCATCCTATAATTTTTGTTTAGCCAACCTATACTTTTTTCTAAATAAATGGCATTATAGAGTACTTCTAATACAATTATTAAGAGTACTTTGTCCATCACAAAGAATTAAAAAATAAACAAAAATTATTATAGTCTCATAGTTCAACATCTAAATTGAGTACTATTAAAATCATGTTATCAAATTACAATAACTACCAAACTAAATTATTCAAATCATGCTATGTAGTAGAATAATATTATAATTTTATATTTAATTCTTTATAACGCAATATAGGATAACATTTAACAATCAAAGAGAGAGAAAAAAAATAATTAAAAATAAATAAAACTGAATCGCATTAACCTAAAGTAGATTAAAGAATATAAAAAATTATCAACCTAAAGTGAAGATGCACGAAAAATAAAAAATAAAAATCCACCCAAAAATTGAGAGAGAGAGAGAGAGAACCTTTTTTTTGTAAGGAAAAACTATGCATAGAATGAAAGAGATAGTCATGAATTTATAGTAAGAGGGTGTGAATAAGAAGAGACAAAAATAGAGGAAGATGAAGAGAAAGATGAAGAATGATATTAATGTAGAGGGTAGTGGGAAGATGAGAAGGTAAGGGAATGAGAAAGGTTGGAGAAATAGTGAGGAGATGAAAAAGTGAGGAAGGGAAAAAGGTTAGAGAAGTGTAAATATAAAATAAAAAATATTAAAAATAATTATAAGAAAATGGAAAGAAAAAAGAAAATGACGTGGACGCTGACGTGGCTCAACGTGAGCGCAGCAGCATTAAACGCTACGCTTCAGCTTTTAGTAATATATAGATTAAGGGACCTTCACATCAAAAGATTAACAATTGACTGCTTATTTCTACAGCAACTTTATTGATTCAGGAGTGATCGTATAGCTAATATTGAATTTGAGAGAAACAAATTAAGCAAATCATATTTGGAAACCTTTTTTAATTGGGAAGACTAATGAATGTCTATATCATGGATTTCTTTTTTGTTTTATGCATTGATCTTGTTAGTGAACTAATGCAGGAGCTTTCTTGTGCATTGAGTAGAATAACACCAACTCTTTGCTAAAAACAATTTATTGGTGTGTACAGTAAGATGTTGACATCAAGTTCAGTCGGGTAACAGTGTAGAGTGAGATTTGTTCTGTTTTGAAGGCATGTTTCTGCAAATGGTTTGAATTTAAGAGCATTTACTTTGTCAAATTACTGGATTTCAAAGTGTCCACAACTAGTACCTTGTGTTCCTATTAGTTTTAGGATTGTGTATCATAGTTACATGTGTGAGGAGACTTCCAATTTTTTTGTATTTAGGAGTTTGAAAATGTTAAACAATGTTGCCATCCATCTTCTTTATCATTTTTTCCTTGATTTTGTTTTATTTTCTTGGAATAGGGTTTGACGGTTGCCAATATATCAGCAACAACGTTCCCACAAACATTGGATTGGCTGCACAGTTATCTTCTTCAGGTATGGCGTTTCCAATCAATATATGAGGACATATTTTAGAAATTTGTCTATATATGCTTGTGGTGGGGTGAGGGATTGAAAGTTGGGGTTTGGAGTTAGGGTTCTTGGTTGAGGCTTGTGGTGGGCTTGGGGTTTGAAATAGAGAACAAGCAGGTTGCAGGATTTCCTGGGCAGCAGTAAAATAATAGAGCTTTTACTGCTTATTTGTATGGGTGAGCAAATAACCATGGTACCCAACCCAGCCCACCCGCCCCCCGCCTGACCCGGATTGACCCGACACATTTCAGCCAATTCGACTGTAGCTTTGGTCAGCAGTGGATTCTACACAACGAAACCTGACTGGTTAGATGTTGAATATTAAAACTGACTAGCCAATCGCATCTCGTCGTAGGAGGCCAGAACTAAGTTGTGCCATTGGTTGCTACCATTGTGGGAGGCCAAAACACAGTCGTGGAGATCAGATCTAGGTGCCAACATGACGTGTCTTAGGCCTTCTTTTTCCTTGCCGTGAGTTGTCATGCTTCCCTTTGCCTCGCTGGTGTTACCTGTGACTAAAAACTTGAAATGGAAGTGCAGTTGGAGAGCCTACCCTACCTGATCTTATCTGCTCAGATGGTGGATTGACGCTCAACTGACTGAACCCAGAATGACTTATTACTAGTTATTTATTGGCTATTTGGTAGGGGAAGTGTGCAGGGTTGTAGGGTTTTGATAGGTAAAGTAGAATGGCTCAATTTGAGGTTGTAAAGGAGACTATTGAAGACCCAACCGGTTTGTGTGTTACTTACCAATAAAAATTTAAAAAAAAAAAAAAAAAGAAAGAAAGAAAAAAGATGACTCATATACCAAAGTGTTTGAGGTTTGTGATGGGTAAAAGTAAGTGCACTTTACTAAGAGTTGCTAGTTGTATGACTAGTGAAAAATAATAGCAATTAGGGTCTTCATTAGCAATATAACTGATGGGGTACAAGGAATGCACATTACTCAATGATATTGTATGAGCGCTTGGAGTATAGCGAAATCGGATGTAGTTAGTAGTTTTAACTTTTAGCGAAATCGGATGTAGTTAGTTGTAGGTGGCATTAATGTGATAGTATTGGATCCAATTATGAGTGAATTTAGCTTCTAAATCGACCATAATATTATAGAACTGCCTTTGGCTGTCAAAGAGCATCCTGCATAGGCACAATATGATAGGTATAATAGCTGGAGTAAGTCATTACGATTTTGTCAGTTACCAAAAACCTTTAAATTCAAAGGAGCTGCAAAACTCACAGATCTGTCCTTTGTTGTACAACTAACCATAGTTTGTAAAATAACAACCCAAACAACTCTTCAGAGTACTTATGACCAGACCTTTAAAACTGTACAACTGTTACTTAAATTGGAATTCACACGTCGGTGGCTGGCATATTGTCTCTTATTTCATGACTGCGCTGCATCAATATTATAAGATACTGAGCTCCTATCGATAGAGTTCTAATATTGCGTGTGTGGATATCTGGGTTCAGTTCCTCCGGATTTTCAGTAGAAAATTAGCTGTGGTAGGAACACAACACCACCTCACAATACTTTATCTGTGTCTGGTGTTCTTTGTTTTTGGACCTGCTAGAGTGTTATTCTGATTCCTTATCCGTATATTTCCTTGTTCAGTGTATTGAGCAGGGCATTTCATCAGAGTCCAATGAAGATGGTAGACGACCAACTGAAAATTAGAGCACATGCTGAAGTAAGCCTCAGACTTGTATTAAATGAACCTTAAATAGCCAAAAAAAAGAACCTTATATAGTTTTGACTCTTATTTGTTTGTTTGTTTTGTATAGTATGCTTTTCATTTAAAGGAAATAAAAATTTATTGTTTCTGTTCACCTCTTATATTCTTTTTAAGTATTATGACTACTTCCTTTCCATTTTTTTAGTAAAATTTTTATTCTAATTGTATAAAGTGCCATGCTTATTGATTGCCCAACTCCTTTTCACTTTCCTATCGCTAAAATTATTGTTGAATTGCATTTGGTGTTCACTGTTTTAGATTAGACGAAAAACGGGTTGCAATTGTTGTCCTGTTTATACATCTATATAATAATATTTAAAAATTGAAGTTTGATATTTATTATTGCTACATTCTTGTTAAGGCACATCAGTGTAGCATTTCAATCTACTTCGATCCACTTTGGCCCGGTTGCTTCAGTTTTGTCCAATTCGGTCCAATTGGTCATTTTGGTCCAATTGTTCCATTTCTTCGGTCTATTTGGTCTACTTCAGTTCATTTAGTCCACTTTGATGATACTTTGGAAGGAGAGGTTTATGTCGAAAGAGGAGCAACTTTGTTGACAATTATGTTACGTTCTCAATGTAATGTTAATAGGTTCTTGATAAAATTACATTTTTCTTATGTTATTGAAATCTTAAATTTTTTTTTTCTAATATAAGTGATGTATTTATTTATATTTGCTTCCTCTTTGGGTCATTCAAGATGTATAAATGATGAACCGTTTGTAAGGAGTGTTAGAGATATATTCCAACCACATATTGCATTATTCAAATATCTCGCCTTATATAATAATTGAATATGAAATGCATTTTGTTTTAAATAACAATTTTTTTTTTTTTGAGAAGAATCAAATATCAAATATGGGTAATTTATTTAGAAAATCTAATATATTATATCATCTCTATTTATTACAAAATAATTACATCAACTTAAGAAGGATTTTGAATATGCACTTATAAGTCTCACCTACTATTTTCATCTTTCAGTTAACAAGAAAATGAATCATCAAAATTTTTCATGCATTACATGGATTTGCAACTAATTACTATTAAAATCAATTACAACTGCTCAGAACACTTTCGTTGTGCACATAGAAACTTGTGTCCAGATCTTTGAAAAATTGAATTGCAGCTTGAATGGTGTTTTAGTTTCCAATCATCCATGCCAACCTTCATATTCAGGCTTTTGGAATGCCCATCAGTAGAAGACCACCAATACTACTAATGCATTTTTTTTCTTCTTTCTTTTATATTTTCATCTTTTTCGTTTCACTAATCATAACTTATTACTTCAACGAGTAATGATTGAAGTAGTGAAAGAAGTCGAGTCTACAACTTACTAGTAGCATATTTCACAAGTCGATAATGTAGACTCTTGATTCTAGGAACTAAGTGGTATTTTGGTAGAATAAGCTCAAAGTGAGAAAATATTTTCCATATGAAGATTAAAGGAACCGATGGAATGGATTTATTTTTACAATGACATGGTTTGATATAGTTACTTATCCCTGCAGTCCAGAGACTTTGTAACTCTATCCGCCCCTTTTTACATTCAAGTACAATTGAAACCACCAAAATAAGAAAAGAAGAGAAAAGATAAAAGGAAAAAGAAAAAGAAAAAAAAAAAAGGAAAAAGAAAAGGTACAACATTGTAGTTATGGTTAAATATCTTCATCCCACAAATCATGAAGTGTCTTGTATGGGCTTGTTGTTTGGTTAACAAGAAAATCCCCTCTCATGGTCTTGCTCTGCTCCAAATTGTCAATCTCAAGGAAATCTTGGTCATCCAACTTCAAATCAAAGGACACCATGTTCTCCTTCATCCTATCTTTATTAAAGCTCTTGACAATCACGCTTGACCCTTTCGATATTCCCCATTGTAGAGCAACCTTCATAATTTGAAAGCAAAATTTGAGTCTTTTGACAATCTTTTGCGGATAAAATGTAATAGGATGTGGCACTTTTAGCATGATTTACAACTTGATTTATCGATGCATGGTATAAAAGGACAATTTTGGAACAATTTTCTTCTGTATTGTGCCTGTACTTTAGGTATTAAATTCAATCATATAATTAAATTGGTCAATAAGTTATATAGTTGAATTTAATTGGAAACGTTAAAGTAAAAATACTTAAAGAATTGTATCCAAGTTTTATACTTTTCAAATTAAATCTAGGAGAATATATTATTAACAAGGAGACTTAGTCTACCTGAGCTGGGGTTGCTTTGTGTTTGCGAGCAATGGATTTGATGATTGGGCTATCTACCACAGCTGTTGATCCCCATGCATTTCCAGGTGCACCTAGTGGTGAGTAGGCACTTACATGAATTTTGTGGTCTGCACAGGTCTCTCTGAGCTTGCTTTGCCTCCACATTGGGTGCATTTCCACCTATTACAATTTACAAGTAAATTTAATTAGTAGTTAGCTTAGCAACATTGTTTTAAAATATTTTAGCCTTTGTTAGGAGTTGATTAGTCTTAAAAATATATAATTGGTTTGCACACGAGTAATTTACTACCTATAATGCCTATTCTATTATATTGCTAATGTTTGTTAAAAAAAAAAAAAATATTGCTAATGTGACAAAGCTCTTTTGGGTTCTTCCCTCCTGGATTGGAGGCATGATTGAAGGACATTTTTGTTTACAAGGCACTCTATTGGATTGACTTTGTTAAGTTAAAAACATTTTTATTTACTAAATCATTGGACTTATGCAGATTAGTATTATACATACACTACAAAAAATTCGTCCTGTCCCAGCGTTTTTTTCCCAGCGTTTTTTAAAAACGCTGTAATAGATACGCCTGTACCAGCGCTTTCTGAAACGCTGGTATAGCCAGTACCTATGCTGGTATAGGTATCCCAAAAGCGCTGGGATAGGGTTACTGAATTCCCAATTGGGGAAGCCCTATCCCGGCGCTTTTGGAAGTGCTACAATAGGGCGACCCTATCCCAGCGCTTCCAAAAGCGCTGGGATAGGTCACTTCTCATAAGGGAATCGAGTGACCTATCCCAGCGCTTTCAGAAACGCTGGGATAGGTCACTCCATTTCCTCACGGAGAAAGACCTGTCCCAGCGCTTTTAGAAGCGCTGGGATAGGATCACCCTGTTCCAGCGCTTCTAAAAGCGCTGGCATAGGTCACCTATAAAGTTTTTTTTTTTTTTTTTTTTTTAAATCATAACATTTTGCAACGAAATCATCCCATTAGTAACGGAATGAAGTCGTCGCTAAAGGCCATATATATGTGTCTGCCCTTCAGCTCCCAATCTCAAAAAAAAAAAAAACCTTCAGCTCCCAAGAGAGAGCAACCGTCGCCGATGAGCTCACCAAACCGTCACCGTTTTCCTCAAATCCATCTCCGATAAGACCAAATCGTCGCCGTTTTCCCACAAATCCGTCACCGATCGTTGCCGTATTTAGCATTCTGTCACCAATCATTTGCTCACCTTTTTTAGGTACTTGTCCATTTTGCTCTTTTAACTTGTTGGATTTTTTTTTTTAATCTTTGTAGATATGGTTTGGCTCACCCTTTTTTTTTAATCTTTGTCCTTTTATGAGTTTTTGGGGTATTTTGGTAATTTTTAAGTTTCAGGGGTATCTTGGTCATTTAGAAACGCTGGGAAAGGACAACTATAAAGAATTTTTTTTTTTTTTTTAAATCATAACCTTTTGCGACGAAATCATCCCATTAGCGAGAGACGGAATGAAGTCGTCGCTAAAGGCCATATATATGTGTCCGCCCTTCAGCTCCCAAAACTCCTTCAACTCCCAATCTCATTAAAAAAAATAATAATAAAATAACCTTCAGCTCCCAAGAGAGAGCAACCGTCGTCGATGAGCCTCACCAACCGTCGTCGATGAGCTCACCAAACCGTCGCCGTTTTCCCTCAAATCCATCACCGATAAGACCAAATCGTTGCCGTTTTCCCACAAATCCGTCGCTGATCTTCACCATTCCGTCGCCATATTCAGCATTCCATTGCCGATCATTTGCTTGGGTACTTGTCCATTTTGCTCTTTTAACTCGTTGGATTTTTTTTTTTTAATCTTTGTAGATATGGTTCTGCTCACCTTTTTTTTTAATCTTTGTCATTTTATGAGTTTTTGGGGTATTTTGGTAATTTTTAGGTTTCAGGGGTATCTTGGTCATTTAGAAGCGCTGGAACAGGTCACCTATAAAGAAATTTTTTTTTTTAAAATCATAACCTTTTGCGACGAAATCATCCCATTAGCGACGGAATGAAGTCGTCGCTAAAGGCCATATATATGTGTCCACCCTTCAGCTCCCAAAACTCCTTCAGCTCCCAATCTCATAAAAAAAAAAAAAAAAAAAAAAAAAAAAAAAAAAAAAAAAAACTTTCAACTCCCAAGAGAGAGCAATCGTCGCCGATGAGCCTCACCAAGTGTCGTTGCTGAGCTCACCAAACTGTCGCCATTTTCCCTCAAATCCATCTCCAATAAGACCAAATCATCGTCGTTTTCCCACAAATCCGTCGCCGATCTTCACCATTCCGTCACTGTATTCAGCATTCCGTCACCGATCATTTGCTCACCCTTTTTGGGTACTAGTCCATTTTACTCTTTTAACTCGTTGGATTTATTTTATTTTTTTAATCTCTGTAGATATGATTATGCGCACCCTTTTTTTTTTTTTTTTTAATCTTTGTCATTTTATGAGTTTTTGGGGTATTTTGGTAATTTTTAGGTTTTAGGGGTATCTTGATTATTTAGAAGCGATGGGACTAGTCACCTAATTTTTTTTTTTTTTAAATCATAACCTTTTGCGACGAAATCATCCCATTAGTGACGGAATGAAGTCGTCGCTAAAGGCCATATATATATATGTGTGTGTGTGTGTGTGTGTGTGTCGGCCCTTCAGCTCCCAATCTCATTAAAAAAAAAAAAAAAAAAAAACGTTCAGCTCCTAAGAGAGAGCAACCGTCGCCGATGAGCTCACCAAACTGTCGCCGTTTTCCCTCAAATCCGTCTCCGATAAGACCAAATTGTCGCCGTTTTCCCACAAATCCGTCGCCGTATTCAGCATTCCGTTGCCGATCATTTGCTCACCTTTTTTGGGTACTTGTCCATTTTGCTCTTTTAACTCGTTGGATTTTGTTTTTTTTTTTTTTTTTTTAAATCTCTGTAGATATGGTTCTGCTCGCCCTTTTTTTATTTTCTTTAATCTTTGTCATTTTATGAGTTTTTGGGGTATCTTGGTCATTTTTTGGGTTTCGAGGGTATCTTTGTTATTTTGTAAGTTTCATGGTTATTCTGGTAATTTTGAGGTTTTTGGGGTATTTTGGTCATTTTTGCAAATTTTAGAGTACTTTAGTCATTTACACTTTAGGGGCATTTTGGTAAGTTTGATAATTGGGTGTATTGGGGTTTACCCATAATAATAGGGTTGGGTTAGGTTCTCTAAGAAACAATTAGTTAAATGGGTTTTAATGGGTAAATGAGTTTTATATATTTAACCTGATTAAAATATTAAATTATATTTTAATATTGTCGGTCCCCGAGTCTCATCTTACATTTTTTTTTTTTAGCTATTACATTATATTTTACTAATTTTTAGTGAGGAATTATATTTTATTAATTTTTTTTTTGTTGAATTGAATTATTCAAAAATATTTTTACTAATTAATATATTTTATTTTATTAATTCGTACTTTAAAATTATATTTTTATTAATTTGAAATATTATATTCAATCTTTATTAATCAGAAAAATATTAAATAGTACTATTTATATTACTATTTAAGAAAATATTAAATTTTATCTCATTTTTTTCTTTTTTACAAAAATCCCTATATGTGACCTGTCCCAGCGCTTTTGGAAGCGCTGGGACAAGTCCCTTTGCATACTGGGAATAGTGGGATCTGTCCCAGCGCTTTTAAAAGCACTGGGACAGGTCCCCTCCATTCTCTTATGGAAAAGGCCCTGTCCCAGCGCTTTTAGAAGCGCTGGAATAGGGTGACCCTGTCCCAGCGCTTCTAAAAGCGCTGGGACAGGTCCTAAACCATTCCCTTATGAAAAGGTCCTGTCCCAGCGCTTTTAGAAGCGCTGGAATAGGGTGACCCTGTCCCAGCGCTTCTAAAAGCGCTGGGACAGGTCCTAAACCATTCCCTTACGAAAAGGCCCTGTCCCAGCGCTTTCTGAAGCGCTGGAATAGGATAACCCTGTCCCAGCGCTTCTAAAAGCGCTGGGACAGGTCCTAAACCATTTCCTTACGAAAAGGCCCTGTCCCAGCGCTTTCTGAAGCGCTGGAATAGGGTAACCGTGTCCCAGCGCTTCTAAAAGCGCTGGGACAGGTCCTAAACCATTCCCTTACGAAAAGGCCCTGTCCCAGCGCTTTTAGAAGCGCTGGGACTGGGTTACCCTATCCCAGCGCTTCTAAAAGCGCTGGGACAGGGCCTTTTCGTAAGGGAATGGTTTAGGACCTGTCCTAGTGCTTTTAGAAGCGCTGGGACAGATCCCTCTATTCCCAGTATGCAAAGGGACCTGTCCCAGCGCTTCAAAAAGCGCTGGGACAGGTCCCTTATAGGGATTTTTGTAAAAAAAAAAATACGAGATAAAATTTAATATTTTCTTAAATAGTAATATAAATAGTACTATTTAATATTTTCCTAATTAATAAAGATTGAATATAATATTTCAAATTAATAAAATATAATTTTAAAGTACGAATTAGTAAAATAAAATATATTAATTATTAAAAATATTTTTGAATAATTCAATTCAACAAATTTTAATTTAATTTGATACTTCGAACTAATTTAATATATTTTAATTTAATACTTCAAATTAATAAAATATAATTCCTCACTAAAAATTAGTATAATATAATGTAATAGCTAAAAAAGAATGTAGTGATTTTTTTTTTTTAAATACAAGATAAAATTTCTATTCGAGCTCGTATCAAATGATCAATACTCTCCTAATCCTAGAAAAATTCCAATGTACCCTCCAAAACATCGAAAAAGAGAAAAAATCCCCTCGATACCTAGAAAAAGACCGATATATACCCTCCAAACCAAATAAATGACTGAAATACCCCCAAATGACCTAAGCACCCTCTAAGACATCCAAAATAACTGAAGTACCCCAGGAAGACAAAAAATGTCCAAAACACACCCGACACCCAAAAAAGGACCAATACACCCCCCGAAACATAGAAAATGACCGAAATGGCCCCAAAACATCGAAATGAGCGAAATATCTCCTACAAGCAAGAAAATGACAAAAGCAACCCCCATCCCTGAATAAGGTGGAAAACCCTTTGATTATTTGAATAATACTAGGGGTGGCAAAATCAACCCAAGGAACATCTGCCCACCCAAACCTGCCTACATAAATGAGACCCAAACCCACCCAATTAACATTAATGTTTATTGGGTTTTAAATGGTAACCAAATTAGACCCAATTATGATCCAAGTATCATATCTACAAATTAACCAACTTTACAATACTCCAGAACCACTAAAATGGGCTTTGGAGGTATTTCGGTAATTTTTAGGTTTTGGAGTATTTTGGTCATTTTTAGGTTTGGGGGGTATTTTGGATATTTTTTGGGTTGTGGGGATACTTTGGTCATTTTTTTGGGTTACAGGGATATTTTGGTCATTTTCTATGTTTTTTGGGGTATGTTGGTCATTTCTAGATTTCGGGGGTATTTCGGTCATTTTCTGGGTTTTGGAGGCATTTTGGTAATTTTCAGGTTGTTAGGGGGTATTTTGGTAATTTCTAGATTTTGGGGGTATTTTGGTCATTTTTTGGGGTTTGGGGGCATTTTGGTCATTTTTGGGTTGTGGGGGGTATTTCGGTCATTTTATAGGTTTTGTGGGGTATTTTGGTCATTCGTTGGGCTTTGGAGGTATTTCGGTCATTTTTAGATTTTGGAGTATTTTGGTCATTTTTAGGTTTGGGGGGTATTTTGGTTATTTTTTGGGTTGTGGGGATACTTTGGTCATTTTTTTGGGTTACAGGGATATTTTGGTCATTTTACATGCTTTTGGGGTATTTTGGTCGTTTCTAGATTTCGGGGGTATTTTGGTCATTTTCTGGGTTTTGGAGGCATTTTGGTAATTTTCAGGTTGTGGGGGGTATTGTGGTAATTTCTAGATTTTGGGGGTATTTTGGTCATTTTTGGGGTTTGGGGGCATTTTGGTCATTTTTTGGGTAGTGGGGGGTATTTTGGTAATTTCATAGGTTTTGTGGGGTGTTTTGGTCATTCGTTGGGCTTTGGAGGTATTTCGATAATTTTTAGGTTTTGGAGTATTTTGGTCATTTTTAGGTTTGGAGGGTATTTTGGTTATTTTTTTGGGTTTTGGGGATACTTTGGTCATTATTTGGGTTCTGAGGGTATATTGGTAATTTTTTAGGTTTTGGTGATAAAATGCCACTACAATACAAGAATCGATGCTGGGAAGCCGTTCAGGTATGAGGCAAAAAGCAATGGTAAAAGAAATGACCATGAATTTCCTTTAAACATACATCAATTGCTTGAATAGTCATGATTTTCTTCTTCTTCTTTTTTTTTCTCTATTGGTTCAAAATAAACTTCAATCTTTCTAAATAAAATTATATAAAGTTATGCAAACTACAAGAATAGGAAATAGAATTTTGTATTTGAGAGTGGGTATTTGTAGTAATATATCTAGAGACTTTTGTATTTGAGGGTATAGCATTGAGGGCGTAGGAGTGAGTGTGCTGGCAGAGATTGTTAGAGGGGAATGCTCTAGCATGTCATTAAATGGCAATAATTGTTCAAAAATTTATTTTTTGATAAATCTGAGTTGATCGATTGGTGAGAAAGTGGAGGAATGTGACATAAAATTTTTCTTAGTTATTTTGTTTTTAAAAATTTTATTTTGGTGTGAAATTGTAGGGGATAAGATCCATTCCCATTAAATCCTCTAATTTGATTTAAGTATTAAATTAAATGTAAGAATTATGGCACTTAAAAATCAAATAAATCTCAATATGTCTCACATTGAGTTAAAATCAAAGAGAATTGAAGGATTCTCCATTTGATCCTTCCAACTTCTCCATTTCCCTTCCAACTTCTCCATTTCCCTTCTCTCGAAACATATTTATTGTAACTATGCTTTATGAGATAAATATTAATGTTAATTTGCTACTTGTTCTGATCATGAAATCCAATCATTTTTATAGCTTAACAAGTAAGTGGATTTTATTTCTTTCATTCCTTGGTCATTTGACTTTGTTTATTACTTAAATTTTATGTCATTCCTTTTTTTTTTTTTTTTTTGTCTAATACGTTATTTAGTGGTTTAAAAAATAGCATGTATTATTTGTAGTATATGAAATCACTCGAAAAAGATAAGAAAAAAAAGTGTGTAGGATTCTCAATTGAATGGTTCCAAGATATGAATGCAACTTGTATTATGATGCTAATGATATCAATATCAATATCAATAACTATATATATATATATATATATATATATTTATCTTAGTGAATTTTTGTCGAAAAAAATATGATTGTACATTGTGCAAGCAAAGCTAATGGTTTAATTGGTTGATTAGTAACTATTAACTAACAGCCTCTTAAGTAACTTTGCTCCAACAAAGTTGTCAATTTTGGTAATTGTTACAAAAGACCCTAGGAACTAACTAGTGGGAGGGAATGGTTGTTGCACTCGGTTTTTGTTTGATGTTTGGTGTGGATGAGGCCTCGCTAATTGTTACAAAAGTTACTGAAAATTTTATTACAAAAAGTACTACTGCAGATGGTCTTACGTCACTTTATAAATAACTGTGAATGTGCTTGTTTGATGCTAGTTTGCATTTTTTTTCTGCTTCTACATAGTTTTAGATAAATTTATATGATGGAAGGTTATTAAACTTTACAAATGGTAGGCACGATGGGTAATTCCTACAAACCGCATCCCACTTGCTGAGCAAAGGAAATGGACACTCTCACGGATTGGGAAGTTGTGGAGGAGCCACAAATCAGAGTTGAAGAAGAAGCACTGCAAAACGAACACAACTAAGGAAGATTTACTTCAGCTATCGGTGTCGGAGGTTGATGACGCTCAATTTCATGGCTTAGTGGAGTACTGGTTCACTGGCGATTTTAAGGTAGTAATAGTTACAAATGTATAGATGTTTTGCTTTTATATGTTCCATGCTTAGGGGTATTATATATTACCTTGTTATTGTAATTGGTAGTGACTTTCTTGAAATGTGTGTAGGACCTGTCGAGAGTTAACAAAGCGCGGCGTAGGAATCAAACTGAGATGCATACATTAGGATCTAGAAGCCTGGCCCAGACGGCGGATAGTATTGTAAGAACAATATTATATATATCAATAACATGCTTAAAATAACAAAATTTATATTATTTTGCGTTCTAAAGTAGGAATAAATGTAATTCGACGCCATCGAATTAACACCCTCGCTTTAATATGCTGAATGTACTGATCATGTTGCAGGCAGAAAAGAAAGGCAGGCAACTAGAGAGAGGTGAGATGTACGAAGTGGCATATTCTCACCGCGATGGTACTGCTGTGAATGCCACTGCACAAGCGAACATTGTAAGTTTGTAACAAATTAGATTAGTAATTTGAATGTATTGTATTTTGAGTTGGAAAAAAGTTCTTTGATTAACGTCACATGGTAGGGACTTTAATTAAAAGGGAGACTGGTTTCTCATTGCCAAACTTTGTCCTTGATTAAGTTGTTGGATTAGGGTCGTCCAATGCTAGGAAACTACAAGGTTATAACATTATTATTTTTATTTCTTAAAAGGTCCTTAGATATTGAGGATTTTACTTAGATGCTCTTCATTTCAGTCATAAGTGTAGTTTACAAGTTTTTTTTAATAAAAAGACAAGTAAGGGTAACTTTACATCTTCAGTGCCAGTATTTGCAAGTGTCTTATGGTTTTAAAGGCCTTGTTTTATTTTAGTGGTTTTAAAATAGTTTTTAAGTTGTTTTTACTTTTACAAGTTATTGTTGATTTTGTAAGGAGGGGCAGGTTTATAATTTTCTACAACTACTGCCAATAAGGGTGTATTGGTAGTTGAGTAAAGTATATTTTTTTCTAAGAGATTCTAATGTCATGTCTTTATTTATTTGAGTAAAGTTAGTCTTTATTTGGGTTTTATTAGGTCTTTGGTTCACTACTTCAGTTTATGAGTTATAATGCTACTTGTACAAGAAAGAGTCATCAGTCAATACACTCAAATAACTCAATATAAAAAACCTAAAGCCGTCCTCACCATGACTAACCCCAAGGTCATAACTTTTCCTATTCTAAAGTCCACCAAAAACATAGGTAGGCAGATCTTTAAACTTTTCCTATGTTTTCCATTTGGCTAAAAAAAATTAGTGGAGCTATTTGGGAAGATTTCTAAGTTCCAATTCAATTTTGTTAGTTACACTTTTTGTCAAAGATTTCACAGACAATTTAAAGGGAGTGTTGGAAAATATACTTAATTTTAGGAATCACAATAAGTCAAGTTTGGGATTGAAAAACTCTTTCAAAATCCAAACCCTTTAGAGCATCTTTTACAGACCAAACCCATTCCTAACCTATTGAATTTTAGGAATCTAATCTCATTTATATTTAAAAAACAAAACTCCTCCTAAATCCTTTGTTTATCTTACCATGGTTTGAGTCAAATGGGTTAGATTGGAATAATGATATAGAAAATCTAAGTTTGTGTAGTTTTTTCAAGAGACCACATAAAAAAGCATCCTTATTTTTGTTATAGAAACACTAGTTTTTGGTGTTCGTAAAATTAAACTATAGCTTATTTTAGTAATATAAATGCACAATCAAGTTGGTTAATTTCGAACATCTAAGATGTAAAGTGTAAATCTATACCATTCTCAAACCATAAACCCCTTTAAATTCTCAAACCTCTAAATCCGATTTGTTGTCATCCCTACTTCGACTTTCCACATTACAAACTAAAACAAGGAATCCATTGGGTTTAAGTAAGTCACAAGGTTGAAAGTGAATTGATATTCATCTTGAAATTCAAACTCAAAGTAAACATGTGATTACTTAATAGTTATTTTTTATTGTGAATCTTCTTAGGATAACTCCATCCTAAAATTCTTAGAATACAACCATTCTTTACAAAATTAGTGATAAGAATTTGTCAAATCATCAATGATTAAATATATGTTAAAATATAGAGTTAATCACTATCTATTTAAGTATATAATGATGCAGAAAAATTTAAACTATTCATTTAACAATAAAATAAGAAGTTTATAATAAAATTTCTATACATATAAATTCAACGGATGCCTAAATGGGTGGTTTAAAAAAAATTAGGAATTTTTTATGGAAAAAAAAAAAAGCAACTGATTTTTTTTAACACTTTTTATATTTCGAATAAAAGTGATATATATCAATAATTTTCTAAAATGATCCACTAACAAATGCTTAACCGGATCCATAAAAGGTATATTCATTTAGGTGTTGTATCCTTGAACTTTTCATTTTTCTAGTCTTCTCTTCATTTGACTTAATATTTCAAACTTTAATTAACTTGTATTATTATTATGAAAACACATGACCTAGGTCTTAGAGTAGGTCTGGAAACATCTACTAACCAAGTAATATCTTCCTCTAACGTATCTTTTACGATTTTGTAACTAAAATTTAACAAAAAAATTCATCATGCCACCTTTAGGATACACCTGACCTAGGTCTTAGAGTAGGTTTGGAAATATTTTTTACGGTGGCTTCTTTTAGGTAGAAAACATTTAAATGATTTTTGAAATTCCATAGAGCATGCTAAAGGCTGCAGTCATCACCATTGCTATAATATCTCGAGTGTGTGGAGAAGAATATTCTCTGGGGATGATAGGCTGCTTCTTAGAGGTATGGTGGCTTTAGTGATATGAATGAAGTTCTGTTGGCCATTCACAAACAAAATTTTCCAACTAGACGGTAGGAGGCCAACAAATAAAAATAAAAAATCACTTGCAATTTAATAGATATGTCCCTACTGGTAAGTATTGTACATGAGCTTCCCATAACAAACTTAGGGAGCATCATTTCTTGAAAATCAAACTTGTTTGAATTTCCCCTTCTCTTGGGTTGGGTTTATACAATTGTTTCTTAAATGTGTTTGTATATGATCTAGGAAACTTTTAGGTTCAAAACATTGTAGTTCTTCACATGTTGATTCTTAATTTTTGATATGCTTAGATATTCTAACCCAACTTTTATATATATATATATATATATATATAAAAGCATATTACTCATGTTGGCATGTGTATTATTACCCTTGTTGCTAATATGTTGTTTTGGTTATTTGTGATTACTAGACAAAGATGAAAGAACTTATGACAGAGGGGTCACAGATGCGGGGAAATGACATTGAGGCTGGCATACTTTGGCAGCCCAATGATGCATTTGGACAGGTCATCGGTGCAGAGAGAGGTGGCCGTGTCAGAGGGCTAGGCTTTGGTCCAACCCCCTCTAGCAATCGTGTGAGGTCAATGGATGATAGTACGCCACCTCCAACATCTACTGCAACCGACCAAAGGGTTATGGAGTTGTCTGCTCAAGTAGAAGCAATGAAGGAGAAATACACTCGTTATGATGCCCTTGAAGCTCAAGTTCAGTTAATGCAGAGGATGTTAACCCGACTATGCCCATCGTTTCCTAGTATGTCTATGGTAAGTAGTTTGAATACAAAGTATGTGCATTTTTGTTTATGTTTGTATGGTGATTGGTGAGTTGTCATGAAGTTTCTTTGATGCAAAATAATTAGATGAAATTTTGTTGGGAAATGGCTTATGGATAATTTATGAAGTTAATGGGATATTGGATAGTATATGGTGCTTTTTTTTTTTGGGTCTGAGTGTGTAGGTGATTGGTGAGTTTTGATCTTATGAACTTTGCTGTGAAATGGGTTAAGTGGGTGGCTGTGTCTTAGTAGTTTTCTCTAAATGCATTGTATTATAAAAATATTCTGAAGTTCTAAGTATATGGCAAGAAGTGCAGCAAGTGAGTATTGGGCTTGAGAACTAATAGGAGTGAATGCTTGAAAGCCTGCCTATAATCAATGCGTTGATTCATGGGTTACCTCCATAATATGTGCATGAATAGGCTTCTCAAAAAAGAAAAAAAAGTTGCAGGAATTGTATTGGATTATCACTTGCATTTGTTTATATTATATTGGTGACTGGATGATAGGGTTGTGAAAGACTAGCCTTATCAGCACTCATGGTTAAAATATCCCCTCAACTTCCAACTACCACTTTCTCAACTCCTTCATTAATATATACCGTAATCTTTATATCTATCAGTTTAGGGTTCATTGTAACACATAAAACTCATAGAAATATCAAGTAAAAATGTAACCTCTAAGGCTTTACACAATATGTGTAAGTAATCACTTATTGAATCTTTTGCATAAATTGCTTTGGTAATCACTTCTTGAGAAATTTATTGAGATTAATGCCCAATGGATATGTTTAACTGAAATTAGTCATTGTAAGTGTGTTTTAATTGCTAATGTGGAACTTGGTAGTAATATTGGTTGTTTAGCACGCTAATCCATTGTGTATTTCTTAATTCGTAGGATGGTGATGGTGATGGTGAGGGTGATTCTGCAGTGGATATTCACTCTCCCAGTGCTCAGCGCTTATCATCTGATGATATGCAGTAGGTGATACTTTAGGCACCTATTTTGGAGTAGGCATTACGCAGTTACATATAGTTAGAATGTAATCTTTTGTGTAGGACATTCTATATAGTAAGAATGTATTCTTTTGTGTAGGACATTCTATATAGTTAGAATGTATTCTTTTGTGTAGGACATTGTACATAGTTGTTTAGAATGTATTATTTTATGTATAAAATTTTAGACATTTGGGATGTAATCGCCGATATTGTTTAATTATATATTTAGTTTCTCGGTTTAATGTGGTATGGTATTTGCTATTGAAAAATATGAATGACAGCTTAAATCAGGTGTACAGGTATTGGAAAATATGAATATCAGGTGCACAGGTATTGGAAAATATGAATGGTAGCTCAAACCAGGTGCTGAAAAAATTAAAAAAAAAAAAAAGGACCTATCCCAGCGTTTTTGAAAGCGCTGGGATAGGTCCTTTTAAATTATGCTCGTTCGCGGCCTACACCAGCGCTTTCGTGAACGCTGGAATAGGTATACCCTATGCCAGCGTTTTCAAAAGCCCTGGGATAGGTCTTTTAAATGTTACTGATTCAATACCTATACCAGCGCTTTTGAAAACGCTGGCATAGGGTATACCTATTCCAGCGTTTAAAAAGCGCTGGGATAGGTCTTTTAAATTGACTTAATTTATGACCTATACCAGCGCTTTGTAAACGCTGGAATAGGTACTACCTATGCCAGCGTTTTCAAAAGCGCTGGTATAGGTCTTTTAAATTAACTTCATAAAAGACCTATCTCAGCGCTTTTTAAACGCTGGAATAGGTATACCCTATGCCAGCGTTTTCAAAAGCGCTGGTATAGGTATTGAATAAGTAGCATTTAAAAGACCTATCCCAGCGCTTTTGAAAACGCTGGCATAGGGCGTATGCCTTTCCCAGCGTTTTTGGAAAACGCTGGTATAGGTCCGGCGACCTTATACCGACTATCACTGCGCGGCGGTTTGGAGCGCTGGGAAAAAAAAACGCCGGGATAGGACTTTTGACCCTATCCCAGCGTTTTTTGGGGCTATCCCAGCGCTTTTGAAAACGCTGGGATAGCCCCGTTTTTTTGTAGTGATATTATATCACGTCTATTTCAATTGTGTAATATTGCTTAGAGTTATACATTGCTTAGAGTTACACTAGGTGTAACTTGAACCCAACCCATATATATATATATATATATATATATATAATATTTTTTTTTCCTTTCAATTTAAATATAGTATGAATTAGTAGCCAAATAAGAAACATGATTCGTATGGAAATTAAAAAAAGCTTAATTTTCTCTCGGAGAGAGAGAGAGAGAGAGAGAGAGAGAGTTCAATTCAATGAATTTCAAGCTTGAAAAGAAAATCTAAAACTTTTTCTCTGGATTCAAACAATTTAGGTTGTTGACTTCAAGCTGTTTTTTTTTTTTTTTTTTTTTTTTTTTTGGGCTAGTAAATTATTGACTTTAAATTCAAACCTAACGTCACAATTTAGAGAATACCACTATATTTTAACATTGGTGCATGTACTTTGGACTAGAAATAGAATTGTCACAGCATTTGACATGAAATACATATATATCAGTTATTGACAATGGTGATTGATGACCACAATGACAATGACATGTAGACTTCAGTACAAAAATTCTCAACAGTTATTAAAAAATATATATATATTCTCAACTGATTTGGCTGATCATCAAGTAGAATTCACGTTTGGTATATATATATATATAAATATATATATATATATATATATATAAAAATTTAAATTTAGTGCCCAAACAAACCCCAGATTTCTTTGGCTGAGTCATGCCAGTGACTTTGCACATCATTATGACTATTTTAGTATACCTGATTGACGGCTGGAGTCACAGAAGCAAAATCTAGCAGCCGTTCGATCTTCTTGCTAGAGAAATTGCTCACACCAATGCACCTACACAACCCCATCTCCATGCACTTCTCCATTCCAGCCCAGGTGGACTCAAGGTCTAGTTTTTCAAAGTCCTCTTCTTTTGGAACTGAATCACAAACCCATGGCTTCAACTTAACTGGCCAGTGCACTAGGTACATGTCCAAATATACCATTCCCAAGTTCCTGATTTCCAATGCAAACCAAAACAAAAACTAGAATAGTTAGAACTTTTTTTGACAGATTGGATGGGTTGTGTTTATATTTTCAATCTCATGTTACATTGGTTTTCTAGGCCATAGTTTTTTGGTCCATGGTTTTCTATCATTGTTTTCAATATCCTAGCTAGACCTATAGATATGAGATATCTCATATGATTTGGCTAACATATTAAACAAGCATAAAATCAAGATACGTTTTACACCCACATGCAGTCTTTTTAGTGTTGCTATCTTATAAGCTGTGAATGAGATTTTGGGTATTATCTAAGATTGTTCCATTTTTATGAAAAAAAAAAAATTAAAGGTGATAAGGTAAGGATTAGGTACAGTTTAGGTGTTGGATGTTTCATTTCACAATTGAATTTAATCATATAATTACATTGATTTGATCAATACAGTATACTATATTTTTAAGAGCTGTACCTACGTTTAACATATATAGTTACTGTGTCTAAGATTTGTCTGGTAAAGGGTATTATATATATTTCCTTGAGCTGAGATAGGAAGGTGCTCTTTTAGTACTTTTAACATAGTTTGGATTCTGGAACATAAAGGGAGATTTTTGAAGCTAGGCAATAGAATAAACAAAGTAAAGTGGAGAATATCAAAGAACTCCTCTAGATTATTTTTTCCTTCACTTTTTGAAAGTGTGGTGTGGATGTTAATGCATGTGCTTGGTGCTTGACGCTTACTGTAGAGTTTGCTTGAGTGCTGAAACAGGATCATGGTGATCACTCCCCCAGAGTTTAGATGTAACAAAAACGTCTTCTCTTTCTATTGTCTTATCAAGAATTGCCTTTCTTAAAGCATTTCCCACTGCTGGCTCGGACCCATATATTTTTGCTGTATCAAAATGCCTGTAACCCAACTGCATATTGCAAAACAACCATATCAAATTAATAACCCAATACTTAGTTATGGAAGAATGGAAAAAAAAATATAATTCAATGAAAATAAAAGAATGAAAAATGATAATCTGTTTTGATAAAGAGCTATTTGACGTGAAAGAGCATGCTAAGGACTCCATAATCTTCACAATCATTTTCACGTGAACTTATTACTGATAGTATTTAAAATAGCGCTAACGACAACATACTATTTTAACAGTAGTGAAAAAGAGTATAAAAAACTGAAAAATTGTTGTCCTTAGATTTAATTGTGGTGAAATATCCATTAAAAAAAATATCTGAAATTAGAAAAAATAAAAAAATAAGTAAAGAAGATGTTTTTCTGTTTTATTTTTATGTAATATACTATTAGTGAGTACGGTTTGTACCTTGAGGGCCATATGAATGGCTAATTCTGTTGTCTCCCTATCATTTTGGGAGGAATAAGTGCCTAGTCCGATGACAGGCATTGTTATTCCACAGTTCAAACGTACCTGATTGTTCCTCATCTCTCTGTCTCTGTCTCCGTGTGTGTTTGTGTTTATGTTTGTGTTTTTAGGCCACACCACAAAATGGTTCTCTAACTCCACCTATATATACAAGAAAAAAGTCAATGTTATTAACGGTTTCCTTAGGACACTTCAACCACACAAAATATTTATAAGGGTTAGGAATATTATAATTCTTTGTGAGAGTTGATGAAAGATGTAGAAAGAAAGTTAAAAAACTAAATAAAAAAAAAATTGAAGTGTACAATTCGAAGCATGGGATCTTCCATGTCTCTAGGGATTTTATCAGCTGGCCCAATCCATCATTTTTAAGCCAAGTATCTTAGTAGAGAGCATTCATTCAGAGGAGGTTGTTTTCTATTTATAAAAATACATGTTATTTAAAGTCAACTTGATATATTATATTCCACTCTCGAGGAAAACATTATAATATAACATGAAATATGTGCTTATTTGCTTATATACTTTCCCCAGTCATTCCCTCCCTTTCTTCAAATTTGAAGACGTGAAGAATAAACTCTCATTCCAGGCTTTGGGTGGTGCAAAATACTTGTTTTTTAATGGGATGGTTGACTCCTAACATATAAATACCTTAATAAATTAATAAAATATTAAGTATTTGACTTGTAAATTTGTCAATGATTTTTTTTTTCTTTTCTAGTTTTAAGTCAATTCAATTTTTAAATGTAAATGATTTACTGTTCTACTTGATTTTGCTGCTCTACAAGTTGACTTTAATTTAGATAGTTAAAGGAAATAAGGAATCATGTTCTTTTGCTTTTGAAATTATTCAGATGTGCCACACGTCTAGTCTTGTTGATAATGTTACTTGATATCTTAATTTTTTTCCTAACAAAAGAAATTAGAATCACCCATTTATTGGTTGTCAACAGCATCCAATGAGAATCTGAAGTTAGAATGAATGCCAATTCCCTTGTAAGTAGAGAAATACCCGAACTCCTTAAAGGCAAACTACAAAAGTATAAAATAATATGTTAATAACAAGTGAGTTCAAGTTAACTCATCTAATAGAGTTTATTATTATTAAATAAGAGATTTTGATTTGATTCTCGCCGATATAACAATAAAAAAATATATTGATATTTTGACTTGATAATAACATGTGAGTTTAAGTTAGCTCAACTAATAGAATCTATTGTCATTAAATAAGAGATCTTGATCTGAATTTCACCTATATATATATATATATATATATTTATTGACTTTATAATAATATGTGAGTTCAAATTAATTCAACTAATAGAATTTATTGCCATTAAAAAAGAGATTTTGATATGAATCTTGCCTATGCAACAAGAAAAAAAATATTAATATTTTGACTTTTTTTTTTTTTGAGAGAAAGTTTCAATTTATGGCGTTCGCTTTTGATGATAGCTCTTTATTATTATCATTAGACCAAGACACCAATCAATTTTTGGTGTAGACAGGAATTGAACCCCAGATCTGTTATACAACGATCAGAGACTTTACCAGTTGAGCTAATTGGAACCCATAATATTTTGACTTGATAGTAAAGTAATCATTTTGAAGTGGACAACATAACTTTCAAATCCTATTGAATAATATATATATATATATATATATATATATATTAAGGCTGCTTTTTTCTTTAAAAATGTTTTGTCTTCTATATTTTTTTTTCTAAGAGAGTAAAGGAATACAGGTCGGACTCATGACAGGAGAGGGAGGTAAGTGTCATCACACAACAGGCCCATTAAATAGCCTCTCTTTATATGTTGAAAGGGATGAAAACCTATTGTTTTCTTAAAAGCAATATAAGAAATAAAAACCAATCCTTACTTTTACATTGATTTTTAAAGTTTTCATTAATACACATATCTCATTTTAGGTCCAGCTGGAAATTAAGATTGTCCACATAGACCAAATTTTTTTGAGAAACAACTTTATCAAATTAAATTGTATAAAACAATGTGTGTAGGATCGTATTTATTTTGGGAAATCACAAATAAAATATAAATAAATAATTAGATTGTGTAATTGTTTGGGTGAGATACAAGTGTTATACTTTACATGGACAAAGGAGATCAATATTCACCATAATACACGTATTTTTTGTTTTGGAGCACCGCCACAACACGTGTCGTGATCTTAAAAATCCTGTCATGTGAAATATGGATTTTCTCATGTTCCTATGATCTTAGGCATATTTTCCCAATGCTCTGTTAACTTACATTATTTTATCTTTTTAATGGTGGATGTTCTCTCTATAGCACTGTTGTGAGCCATGGTTCTTTGTGTCAATGACTCATTCCGTACATCTGGATCTCAATTAATATTTAATAATTATTATGGCTGTCAAAAAGTTGGTCCAAACATTTGCCAAGTACTGCAATTAGCATTGTATGTATTTAAAATTTGATGCTCAAAACAATTTCCCATCCAAAAAAAAAAAAAAAAACAATTTCCATGCACACACAATGGAAATAGCTAGATCTTATTACATATTTATGATTTCAAAGGAAGTATGTGCTGATGAGTGTGCAATAATGAGTGTATAATATTCATTATTCCAAAAGAAATTAGGGATAACTTGCATGACTCTCTCTCTCTCTCTCAAAGAAGAATTTACATGTTTTATGTTTCATCACTTGATCTTGATGGATTTTTTTTTTTTTTGGGGGGGGGGGGGGGGGGGGGGGGATAGATACTATAATAAACTTGTGATGCTTGATTTATGATAACTGATTTTTGCTATCAGGCTAATGCATTAATTATTTTTTTTGATGTAGACAGGATACAAACCTAGGCTTTATATTAAGCAATAAGAGACTTTTCTAAGTGAACTAATTAGCACCCCATCATTTGATGAAAAACTATATATATACATGTGTGTATACAATTTGATGGTTATAATAATGAGGGAATGCGGTTTTTAATCTTGGTTTTCTTCATAAAGAAGACTAGTAAATGCCAAGCCTCAAGCTCTACCCAAGACACAAGATACTCAATACCTTAACTAGGCAACTTAAATTTCAACTAAACTACATTTGAGTAAGTTGTAATTTACCTTTTATCAATATATACTTTCCAAAATTACCCATCTATTAAAATTGTGAATATATCATAATTTTGAATTTTGGTAAATGTTATGTTATGAAAGGGATCGTATAATGATTAGTTCTGGTATTATTATTGGCTGGTTGTGGTGCCTTTGCGAGGACTGATTGAGGGACCTTAAAGTGGTAGAGAAAGATTACACAATAATGTCCTAGTTTGTGAACTATCAGGGTTAAGAGCATCTGTAGCAGCTGTTGTAAAAAAAATGTCATTTTGCCACACCAAAAACCTACTTTATTATTTTACAACATCATTTTACAACATCCCATTTATCAGATGTTTTATCTTTCAATCCTATACATTAAAATAATATTTAAGACACATTAAAATAATATATTAAACTATTTCCCCACCCTCATCATCAACAACAACAACGGCACATCCACCTCCACTGCAACAACGCCGACAGCCACCACCTATCACCGGCACAACCCACATCCACCAACACCATCTTATTAAAAAAAAAAAAAAACACAACCAGAAAAATTGTTGCTGCCACAACCGCCGGGAAAAAAAATCACTGCAAACCACCAGAAAAATAAAATGCTGCGGCCACAACCACCAGAAAAAAAAATCACTACAAATCACTGGAAAAAAAAAATTTGTTGCGGTCACAACCACCAGCAAAAAAAATCATTGCAAACCACCAGAAAAAACCCACCACCGCCACCGATTTCGCACCATTTCGCACAACAGACCGATTTCGCCACCGCCACCGATTTCGCACCACCGCCACCGATTTCGCACAGACCGATTTCGCACAACAAACCGATTTCGCACAAAAAACCCACAGACCGATTTCGCACAACAGAACCCACCACCGCCACCAATTCGCCCATCACCAGCCGACCCACCCACCACCAGTGATCCGCCAATCACCATCTCAACTCACTCACCGCCGACCCAGGTATCAAATCACTGCAAAAAAAAAAAAAAAAAAAAAACCACAACGACAGAGATCGGAGTGAAAGAAGAAAAGAGTGAGAACAAAAAAACTGAAAGAAGAAAAGAGTGAGAAGAAACAACGAATTGAGAAAGGAGTGAAAGAAGAAAAGGATGGAGATGCGAAGGAAGAGTGAGGGAGAAGAGAAATCAGTGAAGTGAAGAGAGAGGAGAGAGAAAAGAGAATAAAAAAATAGTAAACAGTAATGCAATTTGTGTCCGTACCGTGCCAAAGATATAAGTTTACTATTCAGTGTTGCAAAATTTTAGCACATTTAGCACATCTGATAAATGAAGTTTTTTGATGTTTGATGTGCTAAATGTGCCAAATATTTGACATTTGGCACATTTACAACGTCTGCTACGAATGCTCTAATAGGCTTAAACCTCCCTGCTGTTTGTTCTATATGTGGTATGTATAATTAATGAATCAATTGTACATGTTCTCGATAATTGTTTTTTTACGAGATTCTATTGGACTAGGATTCGATTGAATGCTTGGAAATCTGAAACAAAAGGAGGATTCTCCGTACTAAACATTAGCTCCGTACAAGCTGTTAACGCGGTTCCATTAATGTTCAGCTGGACACAAAATTTACTTGAGCACAAGCAATATCCCATGGAACAAGGAGGATCATCTCAACTTGACAATATTTTTTATGCCAAATCCGAGTTTTCCATAGAATTATGTTAATTAATCTTTGTTTAGGGATCAATGGAAGATTTAATTACAGTATTTTTGAGCTAGTACTTGTTGCAATCTAGTTTCCCCATACTCATGCAAAAGTTAAGGCTTAGGCCAGTACACAACCTCAACAAAAATCTATTTAATCTTTGATTACACTCCTTTATGTAGCCAAGATTCTACACAAAACAAAAACACAATATTTATAAAGAAAGAGAATTACTATGAACCAAAATCCACTAAGCATTATTATGTCTAATCCACGTATTCCATCATTCTCTTAATAAATAATAATTAAAAAAAATCCACAAAGCATTTGATAAAAAAAAAGATTAGAGAAATAGAGTGTGTCTATCCACAACTTAACCATTCTTGTACACTTCAAATAAGTCACCCCAAAATACGTGTTAACTTCCGAATATATCATAGCCGACCCATGATGGGTTTTTGATCCACGCGGAAAATACGACGTAGGTGTTGGGAGATTTGCGTGCTGGATGTGTTGGCCAAAGGTAATGAGAAGTGGACTTGAAAAACAATATAATGTTAAATTTTCAATTGAATTGAAATAATAATTAATATTAGGGATATTACAAATTTTAATATTTTTTAAAATTTAATTCAGTCATCTAATTTCACTTTTTTTTAATTAAGTTTTCTAATTTTCAAGTTTATTGAATTCAGGCATTTTGTTAATCTCCGTAAACAAGCTCCATTAGGAAGCTTTTAAACTCTATACCATGGATTTGGCTGTTTAAAGGATCCTTAATGGATTTTTTTTTTTTTTTGGTAATAAATTTTGTAGTAGGCTAAGCATTTCTTTAAAATAATTTATTATGATTAGTTTATAATAAAAAATAAAGTCAGTGGTGGACCACTTTCATAGAACTAACACCATCCCACATGTTAAAACTTTTAGTGCCCTAATTTTATTTTTCTTCTATTAAGTACTCTTCCAACTTTCAAATTTAATCAATTTAATTCTTCTGTTAATTTCCATCAAAACACGTCCATTAGGAAGTTTCTAAATTCTAAAACATGGATTTGGCAGTTTAAAGGGTCTCAAATAAAGATTTGTGTAATAAAATTTGTAGTAGATTAGGTATTTCTTTAATATAATTTATTATGATTAGTGTATAATAAAAAAATAAAGTTAATGGTGGACCTCTTTGAAAGAACCAACACCATCCCACATATTAAAAACTTTATGTGGCTAAGTTATGTCGGTTTGGCAACCGCTTTTTATTATTATTTTTTAAAGTTTTTTTAGCTCACTTGTTAATATATGCAGTTTTAAAATTTTCACTTTTTCTAATTAGTAATTTACTTTAACCACTTTCTAAAAAAATTAAAACTCTACTTTAACCAACTTTTAACAAATAAATTTTTAGCAAAAACTTATATTCAAAACTCACATTCAGCAGTGGAGCCACGTGTACATGTAGACCAGCCAAACTTCTTAAAATTCATTTATTTCTCCATATGGTAATGGTATAACATCTTTACAAGTATAGCCCTTACAAAAATACTACTTGGCCCCCTTAAAACTTTTTAATGTTTAAACACTAGTGTTATCTCCCACCTCATATCATCTGTCATCTTTGCAAATCCTTTTATGGCCTCAAATGAGCCCCTTTGGCTTGTTGTACCAAATTCAGTGCTACAATTTCACAGCTCAAACTCCTCTAGTCCTAATGACTCAACCTGCTTTCTCCATCTCGCAGGTAAGGGTGTTACTCCTCTACTATTATATGTTGATGGCATCATTATTAACGGAGTTGATCTTGTACGAATTGAGGAACTTAAATGATCACTCAGCCACCACTTCGACAAGAAAGATCTAGGCACTCTTAGCGACTTTTTTGGTCTCGAGATCACCTATTCTGATGAATGCCACTATCATCTCTCTTAAGAAAAATATGTCTACGATCACTTCTTTTGTGTGAGTCTCATTGATTGTAAACTTGTGACAGCGACACACCTCTTAATTCCAATATCAAGCTTCTTGTCACGGATGGCGAGATCCTTCTTGATGTTAATCTCTACAGAAAATTAGTTGGGAGTATTGTGTACTTAACAGTCACCCATCTTTACATTTCTTATGTTGTGCACCTCGATAGTCAGTTTGTGCCTTCCCAATGCTCTGTTCACTTTGCTATTGTTTTCTACATCCTACACTGATCAAAATGGCACACATTTTTCGTAGGCTTTTGTTCTCTTCATCAACCAATGATTTAGTACAATGTGCCTATTTTGATGCTGATCAGTTAGGAAACCTCACTTATCGTCGTTCCACCACTGAATATTACTTCTTGCTAGGGGATGTATTGATTTCATGGTGAGTGAATAAGCAAATTGCTGTTTCCTGATCTATTATTGAGGTTAAATACCATGCTTGGCTAACACCATTATATTGAACTCGCTTGGTTGCGCTCTCTTCTCAAGGACATGGGAGTCCTTATTTTTGGAGTCAATTTGATTTATTGTGATAAACAAAGTGTTATTTAAATTTCTCGAAATGACATATTCAATGAACAGACATATCATATTTTGCGTTTTTCACTTAGCGCTACTGCTATTTCGCCAATCAGTATTGCCACATGGGATTCACTTTCATTTGAGTATGTGCTAACTTGTGAAATAGTTTTGCAATTCTTTCCGCCGTCGAATTTCTTCTTTTAGTTGTAATTTGTTTTTTGTTGAAAATAAATATTTTTTTTATAACAATATATATGTGTGTGTGATGAAAATGATGAAATCAAGTTAGTGTTAATTATTTTCATGTTACATCACTCAATAACTTTTAAATAAATAAATATTTAAAAATTCTATTGTTGGATCATAAATTCTCATTCTTCTAATATATATGTACTACAAAATTCTGTGTTAATCAAATGTTAATAAAATAAAAACTTGACGTTTAAATATTTTATAGAAGATAATCATGAATGATAGCTGGAAAATGAGAAGATTGGGGATGCAGTTTGTAAAGTCTATATTTTTAAGTTGACAACCATGAACAAATTGTAACCTTTAGAACTTAGTTTTTGTCTAGTGTTTAGTCTAGAAATATTTAGAAACAAGTCAAATAAAGATCTGCATTGTTGGGTTAAAATGAATTGACCCCTTGTAATTAATTAATTAATTGCTGAAATTAATTAATTAGATTAAATTTCATGCAATAGTGTGGTAGCACAAATAAATCACCAAAATATCTAAATGTAGCGGAAAATAAATTTGACACAAGTAATTTGTTTACGAATGGAGAAAACCACCGAGGCAAAATCCTATCGGGTGATTTTAAGGTCAGCACTTCCAAGAATTTACTATTATCAATCACAAGCGGTTACAAGTATAAGGAATCTTACCAAACCCTTTGGCCTATCCCAAAATACCAACCTACAATTGAACTCTTACCCCAATATCCAACTGGACTTGTATTGTAGTGGCAATCTTTTTGTTCAATGCACGAATCTCAATACGTGACTAACCAATGATGCACGAATCCCAGTACGTGACTAACTCCAACAACTTGAAGAGGTTGTTGGCTGCAAAGTTCATCAGTTCATCAACAATGAATATTAGGAAACTCCTTGGTCACAAAACCATTGGCGTAGGGCATCAACAATGTAGAAAATGCATCATAATAACTTACATATTCATCTTCAACAATATAGGTAAGAAAATTGTTGCCGTAATTCTTTTTCTTCCTAGTTCGCTTACTTCTTCTCAATTTTTGCACATCAGAACAAGATCATTAGAAGTATCAATAGGTTCATGGAACATATTTTCCTTATTATTCCAAAGGAAACTCATACTTAAAAAAATATTTTTAAGATTTAACAATAATATTAAATTCTAAATACATCACTATTGATGAAAATAATTTTTATCATGAATTATAACAAACATAATCAATAAACACACAATCACATATTTAAAAATCAAGTTTCCTCCTTTTAGGTTCATGGAGCATGACCTTAGGCAAGTACCCCCACACTTTGAGGTATTCTCCTTTTAGATTTGGGTAACATCTTAGCGAACCACCCCCACAATTCAAGGTATACCAAATTAGGCTTACGCCATTTTCAACTTCATTTTATATTTTATAAAAATTTCCAAAACTTCATCTTTGGTTCCTAATAAACAAAGCTAAGTAAATATAGAATGGTCATCAACAAAGATTTACATAAAATCTTTTACCACCTCTAGCCATTGTGTGTTTTAAATCATCCAAATTATTATGTACCAAACTAAGAAGTTTAGTTCCTCTTGTTATGGATTTGCAAGGTTTTTTTTATTTCAAATTCACAAAAACCTATCCACCATCTCAAAACAACACATATAGCCAATAAAATATGTAAATATATTTTTTTTTCAATATCACTCTTGCACTTGGTGGATAAAAGGAATATTTATTCCCACTAAATCTTATCCACTAGCCCAAAATACTAATTGGATCATTTTATATATAAACATATATAAAGAAAATTTTAATTATTTTCCATAATTTCTCATTACATATATTTGTGTCAAGAGATGTAAAAATAATAGCTTTTGTACATAGAGCCAATAGCCTCTAGCTACTAGAAACCACTCTTAGGAACATCCAAAATTTTACAAGAATAAGACACTTAATATTTTGTAAAATATGACATCATTATACCACAATTGTATAATACAAACGTTTAATCATCCAAAATTTCTTTTTCACATGACCATAAATGATTACTTGAATACTTTAACAAGGAAAATAAAATTTAATTGAATTATAGTATCATTGTATCTTCATTATACAAAAGGAGTTCCAAGTTGATACAGCACTATTGATTCCATTAACAATAGAAATGCCTCCACCATAAGTCTACACCATTTTTTTTTTTCAAAATTGTACTAAAAAATAAATTTTATCTCATTTCTCATAAAAATTATTGCTAACATTTTTTTTTTTTTGAATTCCAAAAAACATTTCTTAAACACATATGTTTTTATTCAATCTCATGCTCCTTAGATTTCAATAGACATAAAACAATTTCACAAAATATAATACACATATAATATCACATAACTGCAAATGCAATAAGTTGATATCCACCTATCAAGACAACGTTACATAATATTATTTACATATTGATCTAGATTAGAGAATCAAAATCACGTTTGGATGGACGTCATTTATTTTTTCTTCTAAGGCTGTGTTTGTTTTGGCAGTAAACACTTTCAGGAAACCGTTTTACACCCTTGTGTGTGTTTGTTTTGCTATGGAAAATATGGTCAATGGAAAATGAATGCAGCCTTGACTGGAAAATAGGCCCTTTGACCCGGAAAATGAACTCCTCTTCTGTTTTACCTTCAAATTATTTCCGGAAAATAGGCCAGACGCGCACAGAGAGAGAGAGAGAGAGAGAGAGAGAGAGAGAGAGAGAGAGAGAGATAGAGAGAGAGCAAGAAGAGAGAGTAAGCCGGAGAGCCAAGCCCAGCTCTGGTCCCCGACCCACGGCCCCGCCGGTCTGATCTCGCCGCCTCAAAGCCGTCGCCGATCAGATCGGGCGGCCTCGAAGCCGTCGCCGATCAGATCGGGCGGCCTCGAAGCCGTCGCAGATCAGATCGCGAGGCCTCGACGCCGTCGCCGATCAGATCGAGCGGCCTCGAAGCCGTCGCAGATCAGATCACGAGGCCTCGAAGCCGTCGCCGATCAGATCGGGCGGCCTCGAAGCTGTCGCAGATCAGATCGCGAGGCCTCGAAGCCGTCGCAGATCAGATCGCGAGGCCTCGAAGCCGTCGCCGATCTGATCGCGCGGCCTCGAAGCCGTCGCCGATTTGATCGCGCGGCCTCGAAGCCGTCGCCGATCAGATCGCGCGGCCTCGAAGCCGTCGCTGATCAGATCGCCTTCGCCGATCTTCGCCTTCTCTCCCTTTTCCTTCCTCGCTCATGACCGGATTTGATGAAATTTTTTTTTGGGTTTTGATTCTGTTGTGTCTATCTGAGAAATAATATTATGTGTTAAGTGGATTGATTGAAATTTTTTGTTATAAAATTTGTTTGGGAACTGAGAAAATTGATGAGAAAATGTGTAAAATTTGTAGGAAAATAGCATTTTCAGAATGTTACCAAACACCGTAAATCGTTTTTTTGAACTATTTTCCATTGTAAAACCAAACACATAAGTTTCATTTTACTTACGGGAAATTACTTTCCCCTGCATTCATTTTACACTCGGAGTTCAATTTACGTTTAACCAAACGCAGCCTAAAATATTAGTTCACCAAATTGTTTAGAAAAACCAGATAGCAAAATAAACTCCATAAAAGATATAACTAATTATATCTAAGAATATAACTACTAGCATTTTTTCTTTATAAACATAATATCATATCACAATATAAAATTTCATGATCAATAACTTGATTATCCAATTTGAAGCATGAAAATCAACCTTTAAGATTGTTGGAAATATTTTAGTGAATAAACAAGTTTTGATACATAAATAATATCTCAAATAATTAGAAAGAATGTCAATAAGCAATAATGGAATAAATTTAAGTAAATTTAGGAACAATCTCACAGTGCTATAGAATCACGCAAAGAGCTTTGTCCTTAAAGGTTGATTCGTGCCACCCAAAGTAAAACTTGGTGCGATTGGTTCTCTTGGCCAAATAACCCCCCAGGATTAGACTATAGCATCGACCTTTGTGATGTACGCACTTCCACTCACAAAAGGTTTAAGAACAACCTTCTATTGCCTTTCCTTAGAACAAATATTCTTGTAGAAAAATTATGTGGGAGAGAAAAATAGTAGAGTTGTGTATATCTAAAAATAGAGTAGTAAAAAGACCCCCTTAGAAAATGTGTTATGATGAGTATTGTGGGAACGATGGGCTGCTAGTAGGGATGGGCCGGAAGGAACGTTGGGCCAGAAGGATAATAGGCCCAAAGGTTCTTACCCAATGGTGCAACGCGCCTTCTGGCCCCAGCCGAGGACTAAGGAATTTCCGAGGACGGTTCAGCTCGGCCTAATTTGCCCGGGTCGACAATCGAAGAGGAGCACCTCCCTTCACCTCGGAGTGTTAATGCCGAGGTGAAGCTTGGAGCTCCGCTAACCAGGAAAACCTCCCGGGGAACCCCACTGGATAGGAACGATTCTGTGGAGACGTACACTGGAAGAAAAACCCCAAAATATCAAGGAAGAAGGCTGCCAACCCTGCATTGAATGCCCCACAACTAATCCCCTGGCCGCATTGATGTGGAGGGGACATCTGAACAATGGTTAATAGTCCCATCGTTTCTATGAAGTGAGTTCTGGAAAAAGCTGGGGGGACAGGTGTCCGAATGCGAAGGAAAAAATCCACACGTGGATGGTTAAGAGAGGATGAGAGGAAGTATAAAAGGGAAATGAAGATCCTTAAGGAAGGGGGGGGGGGGGAAAGGAAAACCAGGGAAAAGAACTGAGAAAGTTTGGAGTCATCCTCGGACGTAGAACAAGAATAGCACTTTAAGTAAAAGAAACTGGAGTTTCATCATGGTGGAGGATCTAGTCCTAACTTATTGATGATCTAAACCTTTCCTAGTCCAGCCCTTCTCAACCTACTCTCTACAAATTCATTGTATAGGGGCCCTTTGGGCGAACCCAACCATTTTTGGGTCGGATTCACGAAATTGTGTCCCTACAATTGGCGCCGTCTGTGGGAAGGGCTAATTGACTAGAATAGTTAGATTCTTTAACATGGCTGGCTCAGGTCCACACCACTTAGAATCTATGGGATCTCAAAGAGAAGAACACTTCCAGGAAGGCCAGGAAGGAAGTGTACATACCACCTGTTCTGGCGAAGGCCAATCCAGGGGCGATAGCCGTATCTCACAGGACAAACGTGCTAAAGCCATGCAGAAGGAGATCGACACCTTGAAGAAAAAGTTGCAACGGGAACGGAGGAGGAGGAGTCCTCCAGGTCCTGATCTTTTCTCTGAAAGCGAGGAAGATGACAATTACAAACACAGGTCACGTACGCCCCCGAGCGAGACCTTCTCGTATGATGAGGACCATCGCCGAGAACGCAGGGGAGAAGGCGCGTCTTCTAGGGGATTGGGAAACGACGCCATGAGCAAAGCGCTCGATAGGATATCCAAATCTCCCTTTACGCGTCGGATTGATGCAGGGCGACTCCCCAGGCAGTTCACCAAACCGACGTTCACCCTCTACAACGGCCGTACCAACCCGGTTGAGCACGTTAGCCATTTTAATCAGAAAATGGTAGTGTATTCTCATAACGAGACCTTAATGTGCAATATGTTCCCATCCAGTTTGGGACCTGTGGCGATGAGATGGTTTGATGGCCTCAGAACGGGTTCCATCAACTCTTTTCAGGAACTCACTCAAGCTTTTGGATCCCGCTTCATCACAAGCAGTAGGGTTCCTCGGCCTTTGGATTCCTTGCTGTCTTTATCCATGAGAGAGGGAGAAACCCTGAAAACTTATTCGGACTGATATTGGGAGATGTTCAACGAGATCGAAGGTGATTTCGACGATGTGGCTGTCAGAACCTTCAAGGTCGGTCTGCCAGCCGACCACGGTTTACGGAGATCCCTGACAGGAAAGCTAGTCGCCAGTGTCCGTCAGCTCATGGATCGCATTGACAAGTATAAGAGGGTCGAGGAGGATCAGCAGCAAGAAAAAGGGAAGGGTAAGGTTATCCCTCAAGAGAGGAGGGATTTCAGGTCGGATCGCTATGGCAATAACTGACCTCGGCGAGAATTTGGAGGGGAAGCTGGGTCTAGAGCCACCCAAGCCGTTAATACCGTGTTCCGAGAACCGGAACATCAGGTCTTGGAGAAGATCAAGAACGAGCCATACTTTAGATGGCCGAACAAGATGAGCGGAGACTCCACGAAATGTAACCAGAGCCTGCACTGTCAATATCATAGAGAACGCGGACATACGACCGAGGATTGCAGGACCTTATGGAGCCATTTGCAACAACTGATCCGAGAAGGTAGATTGAAACAATTCCTAGTTCAGCCTAACGGACAGGGAGGCCAGACCGGCGCAGGGATTCCAAATAATAACTCCTCAGGACCTCCCTTAGGAACAATCAATGTCATCCTCGCCGCACCGGGCAGGACAGGGTCGTACCCCTCCAGGGTAATGACGGTGGCTGGGGCGTATACTGGGGATCCCGGGCAGGAGCCAAAGAGGGCCAGATTGAGTCCCCACCCAACGCTGAGCTTCTCGGACGAGGACAAGGCCGGGACCATACAGCCCCACGATGATGCATTGGTTATAACTCTTAGGATAGGGGGCTATGATGTGAAAAGAGTACTGGTTGACCAAGGCAGTGGGGCTGAGGTTATGTATCCAGACCTATATAAGGGCCTCAATCTCAAGCAAGAGGATCTGACCAGCTATGAATCACCTCTGGTCGGTTTTGATCGGAGAGTGGTTGTTCCAACAGGACAGATCAGATTGCCAGTTCAGGCTGGCTCGGAAGTAGTAGAGGTGGACTTTATCGTGGTAAACACCTTCTCCCCATACACAGTATCCTGGCGCGACCTAGGCTTCACGCCCTTGGGGCTGTTTCATCCACCCTTCACCTCAAAGTCAAATACCCATCGGGGGACCAAGTTGAGGAGTTGCTTGGAAATCAAGCCGTGGCCAGGCAGTGTCTAGTGGCGGCCATTATGCACCAGCCCGAGTCAGGGTCCTCGGCCCTGGCTAGCAGGGATTCCTAGCAATTAAAGTCAACAGCCCCAATGTCCGATGTGGAGGCCGAAGAGGCAAAATGTGAGGATCTGGAGAAAATTCTTCTTGATGGGAACTCAGAGAAATTTTTTCAAATCGGCGCCCAACTGCCTATTCAAGAAAAAGAGGAGCTAATGCATTTCCTGAGGCGGAATATCGACGTATTCGCTTGGAACGCCTATGAGGCCCCAGGGGTGGATCCAAATTTCATCTGCCACCGTTTGAATGTAAATCCATCTGCTCTCCCTAAGAAACAGCCTCCTCGGCGCTCTTCGAGGGAACATTCGAATGCTGTTAAAGAAGAGGTGGATAAGCTTAAACAGGCTGGGGCTATCAAAGAGGTGTTCTATCCCGACTGGTTAGCTAACACCGTAGTGGTGAAGAAAAAGAACGGCAAATGGCACGTGTACGTGGATTACACGGATCTGAACAAAGCTTGTCCAAAGGATCCCTTCCCCATGCCTCGAATTAATCAACTGGTGGATGCAACCGTGGGACATCCCCGGATGAGTTTCTTGGATGCCTTCCAAGGTTACCACCAGATACCTCTGGCCGTGGAAGACCAGGAGAAGACGGCTTTTGTCACTCCAATTGGCAATTACCACTACAAAGTGATGCCATTTGGACTTAAAAATGCGGGGTCCACATATCAACGGATGATGACCAGAATGTTCGAGCATCAACTAGGCAAGGACATCGAAATCTACATCGATGATATGGTGGTCAAGAGCAGGCAAGAGCCCGACCACATCGCCGACCTCGAAAACATTTTTGAGATCTTGAGAAAGCACAGATTACGGCTCAATGCCTCTAAATGTTCTTTCGGGGTGGGCTTAGGGAAGTTTCTCGGCTACATGGTCACTCATCGTGGAATTGAGGTGAACCCAAACCAGATCCAAGCCATTAATAAATTACAACCACCTCGGAATCCCAAAGAGGTACAGAGGCTGACAGGGATGATTGCTGCTCTCAATCGCTTTATAGCCCGGTTCGCAGACAGGTGCAGACCCTTTTACCGTCTGTTGAATAAGTGGAAGGATTTTGAGTGGACCGAGGAATGTGCTTCAGCTTTCCAGCAATTGAAAGACTATCTTTCTCGGCCACCTATAATGTCCAGACCTGACGTGGATGAGGTCTTATTTGCTTACATCGCGGTGGCTGCTTATGCGGTAAGCTTAGTATTACTGAGGGTTGACAATGGGGTACGGAGACCCGTGTATTATATTAGTAAGTCCCTCCATGAGGCCGAGGTCAGATACTTGCCATTGGAGAAGGTCGTCCTGGCCGTGGTGCATGCCACGCGGAAACTGCCACATTACTTTCAAGCGCACACGGTTGTTATCTTGACCCAACTGCCACTCAAGGCCTTGCTTCGAAGTGCTGATTATACGGGGAGAATTGCGAAGTGAGGAACCAAGTTGGGGGCCTACGACATCAAGTACATGCCCCGCACCTCCATAAAGGGCCAGGTCATCGCCGACCTTCTAGCTGAGTTCGCTGAGACCTCGGTAGAATAGGATGAAGATAAACACTGCATGGATGAAAATTCAGTTGCAGTGACCTCCATAGAACGGGTATCATCATGGAGGCTATATGTTGATGGCGCATCGAATCTCAAGGGATCCGGAGTGGGGCTAGTTCTAATCTCGCCCGAGAATATCACGATTGAAAAATCGTTAAGACTTGGGTTCTCCGCCACGAACAATGAGACAGAGTATGAGGCCCTGCTAGTCGGGATGGCCATGATCCAACGGATGGGAGGAAAAGACATAAACATATTCTTGGATTCCAGATTGGTGGTAGGCCAAGTCCGAGGAGAGCTAGAAGCTAGGGACCCAAGAATGCAAGAGTACCTTAATCAAGTTAGACACCTACAATCGGGATTCAAGTCTTTCAACTTGACGCAGATCCCCAGAAGCAGAAACGCACATGCTGATTCACTTGTGACGTTAGCAACGTCCTCGGCGCAGGGTTTGCCGAGGGTGATTCTCGTTGAGGATCTCTTACAACATCGTCGATTGGGGAAAGAGGTGTCTGCCATTCACCAGGCAGAAACGGGTCCCAGCTGGATGGATCCCATTGTTCATTTTCTCAAAGATGACTTCCTACCTGAGACCAAAGTGGAGGCCGATAAAATACGGAGAAAGGCTCCTCGGTTCTAGCTGTCCGAGGATCTAAAACTGTACAAGAGGTCCTTTTCTGGACCGAATTTATCGTGCGTACACCCCGAGGCAGTAGAGGTTCTCCTGGAAGAACTTCATGAGGGAATTTGTGGGAGCCACACGGGGGGCAGATCTCTATCTCATCGAGCCCTCACCTAGGGGTATTGGTGGCCCAACATGCATAGGGAAGCTCAGGAATATGTGAGGAAGTGCGACCAATGCCAAAGGTTCGCCCCGAGCATACATCAGCCGGGAGGAGAGCTTAATCCCCTATCCAGTCCATGGCCCTTTGCCCAATGGGGCTTGGATATTGTTGGACCTTTTCCTAAGGCAGCAGGGAATAAAAAATATCTAGTGGTCGGCACAGATTACTTCACTAAATGGGTCGAGGCAGAGCCATTGGCCAACATCCGAGATGCCGACATGAAGAGGTTCATTTGGAAGAACATCATCACCCGGTTCGGGGTCCCGCACACACTCATCTCTGACAACGGACTTCAGTTTGACAGCAAGTCTTTCCGAAAATATTGCGGCAAACTGGGAATAACAAATCGGTACTCCACCCCAGCCTACCCTCAAGGTTATAGTGAGTGGACTTAAGAAGAAACTGGACGACTCCAAGGCCAAATGGGTTGAAGAGTTACCACATGTACTATGGACCTACAGGACGACTCCTCGGAAGTCTACAGGCGAAACCCCTTTTTCATTAACTTACGGAGCCGAGGCAGTTATTCCGTTGGAGACGGGCTTTCCCACACTAAGGACTAGCTCTTTCACCCCGGATAGCAACGACAGCCTACTTGAGAAAAGTCTAGACTTGATTAAGGAGAGAAGAGAAAATGCCATGGTCCGGTTGGCCTCTTATCAGCATAAGCTCAAACGAGGGTATGATGCAAACGTAAAGTCAAGGCCTTTAGCGCCTGGTGATCTGGTGTTGAGGAAAGTTGTCGGCTCGGCAAAGAACCCCTCTTGGGGAAAACTGGGACCAAATTGGGAGGGGCCGTACCAAATCACATCCATAGCCGGGATAGGGGCGTATTACCTGCAGGATTTAGAAAACAGAACAGTGTTGCATCCCTGGAATGTAAACAACCTGAAAAGGTACTATTATTAATAAAAGTGCCCTTTATCTTTTTCTTACCCAATTATATCGTGTATGATTCTCAGTTATACTTATCATGTTTCTAAGTATTAAACTGATTCAAGCTACGCCTGGTTCCTCAGACCACCTGCCTTGAAAAAAATTAATACTAATCATTTTTTCCTAAGTATTAAACTGATCCAAGCTACGCCTGGTTCCTCGGACCATCTGCCTTGGAAAAACTAATACGATTCATTACTTTTCTAAGTATTAAACTGATTCAAGCTACGCCTGGTTCCTCGGATCACCTGCCTTGAAAAAATTAATACTATTTGTCATTTTTTCTAAGTATTAAACTGATTCAAGCTACGCCTGGTTCCTTGGACCACCTGCCTTGAAAAAAGTTAATACTAATCATTTTTTCCTAAGTATTAAACTGATCCAAGCTACGCCTGGTTCCTCGGACCATCTGCCTTGGAAAAATTAATACGATTCATTACTTTTCTAAGTATTAAACTGATTCAAGCTACGCCTGGTTCCTCGGACCACCTGCCTTGAGAACATTAATACTATTTGTCATTTTTTTTTCCTAAGTATTAAACTGATTCAAGCTACGCCTGGTTCTTCGGACCACCTGCCTTAAAATAAATTTAATACTACCTATCATGTTTCCTAAGTATTAAACAAGTCCAATCAATGCACGGTTCCTCGGACCGTCTGTCTTGGTGAGATTAATATTACGCGCTTCCTTATACGGGCCTTATCTCGCCCCAAGCAAATAGAATTTCCTTCTACGGAAATTAACTGTAGAACGTTATCTTAAGCATAGACAAAAATAAACATCATGATCACTTGTGCATGAACACAATAATAAAAATGAACTCTTGCAAACCTTTTATTAATAATGTGCCTTTTAACAAGGTCTGTTAAGTACAAGAAGAGCCAACTCTAAAACGACAGCACTACAACAACAACAAAAGACTAAATCAAAAAGCAAAGATAAACTACACTAAAGCTTATTTCTTCTTGATAACTATCTTCTCTTTGGGAGGAGGAGGGTCCATCTGAATGCCTGCAACGTCCGAGGTCTCTTCTCCGGTACCGGCTTGATCAGCTGGAGCAGGCAGAGGTTGGCTGACCAGGACTATCTCCAACCCTTTGCCTGCGTCCTTCTCAGGGGGGTCGTCCTGGATTACGATTGGAAGGTCCGAGGCCTTTGTAATTGGTCCCTGCGCGGCCTGCCCCGACGCCTCGGACCCCTCTTCAGACGAAACGGAGGTCTTGTTTGCCTTTGCCTCTCCCGTCTCTGCCTTTATGGGCGCAAGATCGGGCCGAGGAAGAGAAGGAAACGATGGCCGGATAGCAGCCGGGTAATACACATTTTCTACCCTTCGCAGTGCAGATGAGCCTCAACCCCAGCCTGGTTGAGAGCCTCCATCCACACTTGACGGCAGTAAGTGCGGCACACCCTGGAAACCTCGGCCCTTAAGGCTTCCTCGGTTTCTGCTATGTCGACATCGTAGCCTTCTTACTCGGCCTGATCCCGTGCCTTCTCAGCCTCTTTTCTGGCATCCTCGGACTCTGCCAACTTTTTCTAAAGTGCCAGCACCTGCGCCTTGGAAGAAGCAAGTTGGTCCTCGGCGTTCCGCAGAAGTACCCTCTGACCTTCTGCCTGCCTCTCCGCGCTGTCAAGCGCGGCCTTTGCACTTTTTCTTCCCCTCTCCTCCTCAATAAGTTTCTTCTTCAGTTCTTGAACACTCTTTTCGGCCCCCTTCAGAGCGTCCACGGCATCGTTCCGCCTGGCCTCTTCCTCCTTCATCTGGTGATGGCAATAATTAACCATCTCCTCTGCTCGGAAAGAAGCTTGAACGGCCTAGCAAAAGGATAAACATGATCAAAATATTTATAAAAAAAAAAGGAGACTAAAAAGTGCTTACCATGCCGAGGTACCTCTTCAGACTAAGAAAGACCTCGTGTCTCCTTAGATTCAGCAGTTCGGCCATGTCCTCGGGGAGCAACAGGGCTTGCTCCACCGCGTCAGCCACATACCCCCCTTTACCCCCTTGGTAATCGCGGAGGGAAGCGGTGGCTAGAAGAGGGGCGCCATCCAGCATTGGCGCTGTCAACCACGCCTTGGGGGCCGTCGAGGGGTCGCTTCTCCTCTCCGTTTCTCTCTACCCTGTCCTGGGGTATTTACCCGCTCTTTGTATTTCTTCTTCTTGGGCAGAGTGGACCCTCCCAGTGTCCATGGGCTCCTTGCCTTTTGCGTCCCTCTTCCTTTTCAGCTTAGCTGGCTGTTGTCCGAGGGGTTGGGTTGGTGGAGGGGCAGTAGGGGGCAGAGAAGGGGGCTTCACTTGTGTTGCCTTGGCTGGCTTAGCCCGTCCAGGCTGGGATTCAATTAAGGCTAGAAGACTAGACAGTGGCTTCCTTTGGATGCCCATCTCGGCGTGTGTCTCGGCTGATGGGAGAACTGGATCAAGAATCGGACCCTCTGTGGACAAATCTTGGCCAAAGACTTCAAACTCGTCTTCAAACCCTGAGATGTCCACTACGCCCTCCTCTTCCCTCTGAGACAATGCGATCTCAGATCTGAACTCCTCGGCGGCGGAAGGAGGAGATGCTCGGGATGCCTCCGCCTTTATTGAAATGCTGTAAAAAATGGGTGTGGTTGCGAGAACTTCTCCTGGGACTGGGCCGGGAAGCAGAAATCCGGGTGCAGCTACACTGATTTGCCGAAGACGGGGGTCCCGGGCCTTAATCACGCACTTCGGCGCCTGGAATGCATTGGAGATAGGGACGTACTGTAGGATGAGATGCGCCGCTCTCAGCTGACCGTCCGAGTGCACAAACACCTCGGATCTTAATATTTTGTCAAGGCTCTTCTGGTTAACCAAGCCGAGGTTAGGGATGCTGGAATTTTTATCTGTTCATTTGACACAGGAAATTCATTGGTAACTAGAGACAAAAAATAAGGCAATGGCAGTAATAACAAATAAACAAGCAACGCGAACATCAAACAATGAAAGAAGCCATTTCACAAACAGGTGAGATTCATGAACCTAGACTCAATAACCCCACCTGGCTTCCCCTCTCTCGTTGGGCAATGGAGGCCATCATGCCAGTCACCTGATACGATCAGGAAATCCTTGTTCAACCCTTTATTAGAATCGGGAAGACACTGGATGAGTCGGACCTCGTTGTACCTAGACTTAAGGTAATACCCTTGACCCCTAAGGTGATGGAGGTTATAGACCCAGCTCACGTCGTGATGGGTCAATCCTAGCCCTAACTGCTCGTTCAGGGCATCCATGCAACCAAGGATCCTGAACATATTAGGAGCGCATTGGGTAGGCGCTAACCTGTGAGCAATGAGGTAGTCCCTAGTGACCGGCCTCATGGGAATCCTCATTTCCCCCTCTACGAAGGCAATCATTGGGATTACCACTTCCCCCTCATGCCTCTTCTCGTGCCACTCACCCTCTTCGCAGTATCTAATCTCAACTCCCGCTGGAATCCTATACTGAACCTTGAAATTTTCTATGGCCTCCCTGGATTCTACCAAGTACTTAAATCTACCCATTCCTAACGAAATCTCGAAAGAATCTAAAAGAACTGGGGGAAGGGAACAGAGCCGAGGAGGGAAGAATGTGTGAAGAACAGAAGACTACGTAACAAAAGAAAAAATTTAAAGACTCAAAATGACTTACACGAACGAAATAGGTCTCCTCGGACAGGCTTCTAGGATTTGTAAGGAAGTAAATGAAGGGATAATTGACAGGTTCAACGAAGGCGCACTATAACTCAATGCAGGTTTAAGTGAGGCAAGTGATTAAGAAAAGAAGATATTTATATCAAAGAACTGTATGGGAGCGGGAAAAGCCCCGCCATGTCCGCAAAAAGCGCCCAGCCGTACGATGCCCATCTCACCGTAGAACGTGAGAGGACAAGAAGCCGTCAGAATTAAACAAAAACGCGTCTTGAGGGTTACGTCATCAGGAGCACGCTCTGGGAAGTCAAAAAGACCCCCTAGCGGACAAGACAGGGCCGAAGTCGACTATGTCAGCAATAGGGGCATCGAAATCCTTCTTTCTGTCCGAGGACCCAGAAAGAAGTATCTCGAGGGCTATTGTGGGAACGATGGGCTGCTAGCAGGGATGGGCCGGAAGGAACATTGGGCCAGCAAGGATAATAGGCCCAAAGGTTCTTACCCAATGGTGCAACGCGCCTTCTGGCCCTAGCCGAGGACTAAGGAATTTTCGACGATAGTTCAGCTCGGCCTAATTTGCCCGGGTCGACAGTCGAAGAGGAGCACCTCCCTTCACCTCGGAGTGTTAATGCCGAGGTGAAGCTTGGAGCTCCGTTAACCAGGAAAACCTCCCGGGGAACCCCACTGGGTAGGAACGATTATGTGGAGACGTACACTGGAAGAAAACCCCCAAAATATCAAGGAAGAAGGCTGCCAACCCCACATTGAATGCCCCACAACTAATCCCCTGGCCGCATTGATGTGGAGGGGACATCTGAACAGTGGTTAATAGTCCCATCGTTTCTATGAAGCGAGTTCTAGAAAAAGCTGGGGGGACAGGTGTCCGAATGCGAAGGAAAAAATCCACACGTGGATGGTTAAGAGAGGATGAGAGGAAGTATAAAAGGGAAATGAAGATCCTTAAGGAAGGGGGGGGGGGGAAGGAAAACCAGGGAAAAGAACTGAGAAAGAAAGGAGTCATCCTCGGACGTAGAACAGGAATAACACTTTAAGTAAAAGAAACTGGAGTTTCATCATGGTGGAGGATCTAGTCCCAACCTATTGATGATCTAAACCTTTCCTAGTCCAGCCCTTCTCAACCTACTCTCTACAAATTCATTGTATAGGGGCCCTTTGGGCGAACCCAACCATCTTTGAGCCGGATTCACGAAATTGTGTCCCTACAAGTATTATATAGGCTATTTATGAAGATAATAGTATATAGTTATTGGTTACTAATAACCCTTAAAAACCCAACAGCTATATTATCAATTATTGCCTAACGGCTATTTTTCTCATAATTGCCTAACGACTATTTTATTTATAAATTTCTAACAGTAAGAAAATAAATAAGAATAAAAGTGTCTGGAACACACACCCATATCAACACATCATCCTTATCATCCTTAGAAGGAGAGGCTGTGGGACACTCTGGAGAGGGTAATACTTAGCTACTACTGACCAGACACCTCCAACTCCCCTAAGTGGCTACGCGCTTGCCTAAGCCTCTCAAGCCTCCACTCTTTAAGTCGCACATGTTATACTCTTGAAATATCTAATAATTTTCGAGCAACGTGTCCCTAATGAAGCCGCATAAGTGTCCTCATAAGACACTACCAGATTTCCTTATCAACCCCTGCAACATTTCCTTTTTAAGGACTACAACAAAGTCACTGTATGAGTGTATGACACTATCTTTCTTCTCCAACAAATAAAAAAAGTCACACTATTTGACTGCCATGCGTCCTGAGTTGGTTAGTTACCTAACCATTATTGACTAAACCTTCCTTGACTAACATGACCTTTTAACCAGTAATGGTCTTCAGACAAGTGCAAGTCCCGTATCAAAAAGAAGATAGACTAAACTCAGTACTTTTACTGCGTCTGTTAGTACATAATTTTAGAAAAAATTTGAGATTATTTTTATGCGGAATATAAAATACTGTAAAAAAATTAGTTTTTTTTTTTCATATAAAATTTCTAAAAATATTTTATAAATTAATGGCCGTAAGATATCTATTAAATTTTCTCATATAAATATCCATTAAGGGATTAATGATTTAACAATTCAATAGTTCAACCCTTGGTTCATTAACCATTTATATTAATAATTGAATTAAATTTTAAAAAAAAGAATACATATATATATATATATATATATAATAACTAAAAATAGGATGCTTGATTTTTTTTTTTTTTGAGGAAAAGGACACTTGAATTAATCGTTAGACTACTTACTTCTTATTCCTTTCTTAATCTTAGAACATATTTATTAAATTTAATAAAAAATTTTGTTATACTTCTTTCGGTTATATAAAAATACTTCAATTATGTCTTGAACTATGTTTATAATTTTTTATACTAATTTTTATCATAATAAATATTGCGTACTTGTTAAATAATAATAATAAAAATTTTGACTTGGTCCATTAGGAAACAAACGGCTAACTAGTTTTCTTGTTAATTACTTTTTTTTTACTAATGGTAGATCTAATTGGTGGTAGTTGACCAAGAGCCTTATAATTTAATTGACTGGCATTTTATTGTATTTCCAACGAAAATATTCCGAACTCAAATTCTTCCTTGTGTCATGCAAGGAGTTTAATTCCTTTGTTGTTTGCCATGAAATGCAAGGACTTGTAAACTAAGTCCCACTTGGTTTAGGACTTAGGTAGCTGACCTATGCTAGTATATATGTACATAGGTTCTCTTGTATTTGGGTAGCCATATAATAGTGAGAAAGAGTGGTTCTACAAGATAAGTGCAAATGCCTCTATTCTTTACGTGAGAGAGTCAATGGTGTATTTGGGGTTTGGGACTTGTGAGAGTGATTGTTTGTTACTATTGCAATCTTCTTATTTTATAATGGAACTTTCTCTATCACTGCCTATGGATGTACGAATATATGCAAGAAACTTGGCCCATCTTTGAATGCTTTGATTTAATCCCATTATTTCTCCTCACATTTTTTGTTTATCAGACCCCCAAGGAACTCCATGCACAAAATGAAAATGTAGGGGCAGATTGGATCTCCTTGTCTAATACCCCTTGATCCTATTTATAGTTAAAAAGAATCCAATATTTCACCATTAAATAGAAGGGAATTGAAGTGGAAGTTGTTATACAACTTAGTATTAGCTCAATAGTCTCGGGACAAAAGCTTTCTCCAAATCAATTTTAATAATCATGAACCCTCCTTCATCCTTGCCTTTCTTTTTGTTACGATAGTAAAGTAGTCCTTGTGCTATCACAACATTATCCATTCCCCTTTTACCTGGAATGAAAGCTATTTGGAGAGAGGAAATAAGGGAAGATAAAAGGGGTTTCAATCTCTTTTTTCTTTTCTTTTTTGATACAAATGGGCTTTTAATCTCAGAGTCCTGTAAAATGGGTTTTTATTTTTATTTTATTTTATAGGAATCTTAGGAAAGTTTTGATACTACTTTCATGGAAAATATAAAAAAGTTGTCAAAAAAAATTAGTTGTTTTCTTTTTTGGTAAATTGCAAATTACACCTCTAAAGTTTGGGAGTATTTGGATTTTATACCTTGAAGTTTTAGAATTTGAATTTAACCCATTAAAGTTTGGGGGTGTTTTGATTTTACATCTTAATGTTTCATAATCTAAATTTTACCCCTAAATTTTAAGAGTATTTGGATTTTACTCCCTAAATTTAAGGGTATTTCGATTTTACACCCTAAAGTTTCAGAATTTGCGGATGTAAAATCCAAACACTCCTAAACTTTAGAGTTAAAAATCCAAATTTTGAAATGTCAGGATGTAAAATTCAAAAACCCCCAAACTTTAGGGGGTAAATTTCAAATTTAGAAATTTCAGGGTGTAAAATTCAAACACTCCCAAACTTTAGAGGGTAAAATCTAAATTTTGAAATGTCATGGTATAAAATTTAAATTCCCCCAAATTTCAGGAGATAAATTTCAAACTTCGAAACTTTGAAGTGTAAAATCTAAACACTCTCGAATTTTAGGGGTGTAATTTACAATTTACTATATTTTTTTTCTTTTTCAATGAAAAGTTTCTAAACATATTTCATGAACTAATGCCTATAGGAGCTCCATTAACTTTTCCCTTAATTTTAAAACCAAAATCTTGGACACAATTTTATATATCGTGTACAAGGGCTTATGGGGGCGGAATTGGTTTACCATCTTAAAAACTATTTTATCAATTATATTATAACATTTTATAACACACCCAACATCCCAACTTTTATTTATCTTATCTATTCATTAAAATATTAATTTCACAAACTCTTCCTCTTCATAAAAAATAATTAAAAATACCCACCCACCACCATAAAATACAATAAAAACCTTTTACAAGTTGTTATAGTGCCATCTTAAAAATAGGATGGCATTGTAGCACAATTGCAAATTTTTTTGCAATTGTAAGACCGAGTAATGGGGGGTTTTGAGGCTCTAATGCTAAATATTTCTAACATATGACATTTACAAGACCCAATATGAATGCTCTTAGGTTTTATTTACATACTAGGGATGCATTTATTAGCACATATATTTTTTGCCTCCACTTTTACAAATTCTCCCACAATCATCCAAAAATGTTGAAAAAAACCCCGCATGCATACTATCAAGACTAGGAGCTTTGAATGGTTTAATTGACTTTAATGCATTTAGAATTTCAAATTCAATGCATTGATTAGAGTTTCAAATTCATAGCTACTTCATGCATAGAAATTCCCTGATGAGTCTACCTCCACAAAGAAAAATTAAAACAAATTTCAGCAAATCAGGAAAGTATTATTGAGAAAGAGCAAAGTTTAGACTTTTATAGTTTCGTCTATTAGCCACACACGGTTCATCAAAAAAAAAAAAAAAAATCTATTAGCTACATAAGTGTCACATCTCATTGAATTTAGTATGTGAAAAAATAAATAGTCCTTTTTTTTTATGAACAAAATATATAGCCATACAGTTGTTAATGTTGAATCTTTTTTATTGTAATCAATAAACTTTTTAGGTGTAATCACACATAAATTAGTAAAAAAATTATTTATTTATATGTTTTTGTTGCTTCCCTATAGAATTGGACCCAAAAAATTTCTCTCTAACGGAAGTACGATGACACCTATTATGCACCAATAATAATTGCTGTATTGATGCACTCAACAAAATTATAGAAAATTTTTAATGTCAATGCCCTAGACGGACGGATTTACACCAAGGGGGCATGGCCCTTCTGGCCGAACTTTTTGAAATGTTGCATACTCATCTTGACTACCTCAAATAATTCCATACTACAAAAGATTCTCCCTCAAAAAAAGAAAAAGAAAAAAAAAAGGGTAATTTCTCGGCATTCAATCATGCCCTCTCACTTTCCATAGACCGACTATGACCCACTTTCCATCAACCGATCGCTGACAGATTTTGATTTTATTTTGCATATGACCCTTCTTTACTCAAATCATTTGCTTTCCCACTGAAGTTTTCAAGTATAGATTCAAAGTTTGGGATTTGTTTTCCAATTTGAGGCTCCCATATAGCACATAAAAAGATATTTTCATGTCTTGAATTATGTTTTTATACTACTATTTATCATTATATATATATATATATATATATAGTGCACATGTAAAAAAATAATAATAATAGTTTTGGCTTAGTCCATTAAAGATAAATTCTTGGTCCAGTTATTTGTTTATTTATTTTATTTTTTTAATTGAGGGAGGGAATAATCAAATCATGGGCGTCTCACTTGAAAATATTAGACTGTCATTGAGTTAATTACAAGGCCCTTATTCTTTAGCTCACCAACTCTTTTTTTTTCAAGAAATAGACACACACAAGGTAGATGATTGAGAATCTAACACAAAATTATACCATGAACTCTACTAAAAAGTTTTGATAGTTTTTTTAGTGTGTATTTATTTAGTCTATCAACTGAGTATATGCTTGATCACAACTAAAGAAATATTAGAGTCTATACGAGATTAAATCACTACAAAAAACGCGGGTCTATAGCCGCGTTTTTTTTAGCCGTGTTTACAAAAACGCGGCTATAGCTAACCTATAGCCACGTTTTTGTAAACGCGGCTATAGACGTAACCTATAGCCGCGTTTTTAAACGCGGCTATAGGGCATGTCCTACAGCCACGTTTTAAACGTGGCTATAGGTCCACCCAAATAAATTTTATTTTTTTTAAGAGAAGGAGCTATAGCCGCATTTAAAAAACGTGGCTATAGCTAACCTATGGCCACGTTTTTCTAACGCGGCTATAGGTTTCGTCTATAGCCACGTTTTAGACGTGGCTATAGGTCCACCCAAATAAATTAAATTTTTTTTAAAGGAGGACCTATAGCCGCATTTAAAAAACGTGGCTATAGCTAACCTATGGCCACGTTTAAAAAACGCGGCTATAGGTTTCGTCCTACAGCCACGTTTTAAACGTGGCTATAGGTCCACCCAAATAAATTTTATTTTTTTTTAAGAGAAGGAGCTATAGCCACATTTAAAAAACGTGGCTATAGCTAACCTATGGCCACGTTTTTCTAACGCGGCTATAGGTTTCGTCTATAGCCACGTTTTAGACGTGGCTATAGGTCCGCCCAAATAAATTTTATTTTTTTAAATGGATGACCTATAGCCGCGTTTAAAAAACGTGGCTATAGGTTAGCTATAGCCACGTTTTTGTAAACGCGGCTATAGGTTAAGTCTATAGCCACATCTAAAAACGTGGCTATAGGTCCAGCCGAATTTATTTTTTTAAATGGAGGACCTATAGCCACGTTTAAAAAACGCGGCTATAGCCGAAAAAAAAAAAAAAAAAAAAAAAAAAAGGAAATGGTTTCAGCACTAGAATATTCTTTGGAATATGCCATAGAATATTCTATGGCATATTCTACAATATTCCCTAAAGAAAAAAAAAAAAAAAAAAAAAAAAAAAAAAAAAAAAGAGAAAGAAGTAGAATGGGTCAGCGTTCCGTGTAAACAAATATGGAATATGCCATAGAATATTCCTAAAATATTCTATGGCATATTCCAAAATATTCCATTAAAAAAAATAAAAAAGACAAATCTGAACCTTCAAACTCAAACTCTCAAACTCTCCCTCGTGTGCTCCTAGCAGAGAAAAAAAAATCACTTAGTTGTTCAAGAGAAAAAAAAAAAAAAAAAAGCTCTCTCATATTAATCTTAAAACTCTCTCATGCTGCCACCGATCTATGTCGCCGGAGATCCAAAAAATGCTGATCCCTCTTTCCCACTGATGCTGTATGAATGGGTTTGTGAAAATATATATGAGGTTTTCTTCATTGTTCTTTGAGTTTTGTGTTTGATTTCTCAAAAATTATAGGAAAATATGTGTTGAGTTTTGTATTTGATTTCTCAGAAAGTATAGGAAAATATGCGTTGAGTTTTGTGTTTGATTGTATATGGGTGCCGAAAATTTGGGTGGAAGTTTTGTATTTGGTTTCAATGTATAAGCACAATATTAGCAACACAATAGCACAAATTCAAGCACAGATCCAAAAAATTCAAAATCAAAACTCACACCCAAATCAAGATATTGAGACAAATATTGCTAGAATATCCACTTCATTCAAAATTTTTAGCATTTCCTCCATTTTCTGGGTTTGTGTTTGATTTTGAATTTTTTGGGTTTGTGTTTAAATTTGAATTTTTTCGGAAAAAAAGTTAAACCCAGAATTAAAAAAAAAAAAATTCTATAGCCACGTTTGAAAAATGCAGCTATAGCTGACCTATAGCCGCATTTGAAAAATGCGGCTAGAGCATGTCCTATAGCCGCGTTTTAAACGCGGCTAAAATATGTCTTTGAAACTGTCAACGAAGGTCCTATAGCCTCGTTAGAAACGCGGCCTTCGACCAAGGCCTATGGCCGCGTTTTAAACGTGGCTATAGATTCTATCTTAGGCCACGTTTAAAACGCGGCCATAGGCCTTGGTCTAAGGCCGCGTTTCTAAAAGTGCGGCCATAGACTCAGGAGGCCTATAGTCGCGGGGTTTATGCCACATTTACAACCACGGCTTAAAAAACCGCGGCTATAGCCCAATTGGGCCTATGGCCGCATTTTTCGGACCTTAGGCCGCGTTTTAAAAACGCGGCCTAAGACCCTTTTTTTTGTAGTGAATGTCACGATGGCTAATATTTAAAAACACTCAGTCCCCAAATTATTCTGGTTTCCGTTATAAACCCTAATTGACTTTAAGGCCATATTGATTGAAATTTGGTTTACAAATAACTAGTCTCACATTTCTACTTTGACAAAACTTCAAAAGTGATAGCTTCCAACCCCCGGGTCATTTTGGAGGACATGTTCAAAGGTTTTGGACTTTGAACAAGCATATTGACTCTAGTAAAAAAGGCATGCACCTTTAAGTCAGGATAATTTTTTTTAAGAATCGACAAGTATTGACGTAATGCACATTATAAGATTTTTGTGGCTTCATCCCTGTTTTCAAAATTCAAGTCTGAAAAAGAATTGGAAAATGCCCGATTTTCTGTTTGAATTGGGGTTGGATCAGTGGCCGAAGTCCGAATGATTGAGTTCATGAAGAATTTCATTCATAATTATAATTATATAAATAAATAAATAAAATTCATGATAAGTTTATAACTAATAATACTTACTAAAAGTTTATTTAATTACTACGAAAGTAGTACTAAAATATAACTTGACAAATTGATATTTCAAAAATAGTACTCCTTCCACCAAATTGATGAGTAATCTTTGGATGTTGAGGGTATGACATTGCTGTTATGAAATTCAGAAATTTTCTCAAATTTATGAAGGTTGAAAGCAAGAAGCAACCCCTGAGAGTTCCCGAAATTGGAAAGAATCTAAGGGGAAGAAAGAGAAAAAGACTCAGGCTATCAGTAACTATATGGGAAAGAGGATACATGGACATTAACCTCTATCAGTATACTTGCTTCTAATTACATGAACCTGCCTGGAGAGTATAGATAATTAAGGTATGTATGCTGGGAAACAAATTTTTGCACTAACCAACTAGCTGCGAAGGGAGGCATGGATAACAGGCGTAGTATCATACATATGTTGAGTCTCTGGTTTTTGTTGTACTCTAAGTGTGATGCCTTGCACAGAACATCCCTTAAAATTTGTAAATAGTACGAAAAAAAAATTTAAGACTTTGATGCATAAAATGAATTTGTTCAACCAAGATATTCCTTACAATACCTGAAAATTAACATGACATGCCTAAAGGACTCATAGTCAGCGTTCAATATATGCGTGTCACACACATTTTTATTAGTCTTACAAACTTACATACCAAAAAAAAAAAAAAAAAAAAATACACAAAATGGCCACACATAGGGCGAGAGAAGATTATTTTAGTTCTTAGAAGCCTGCATCTCCAGCTGCTGACACACACTTCGCATGGTTGGGCGAGATTGTGGATTGGTATGCAAACATGAAACTGCTAAGTTCATCATTAGAGCTAACTCATCAGCAATCTTTTGACTTGTGGGAAGTGAGAGACGATCATCTAACAGATCTTTGGGGTGGATATTTGTACCAACTGGGGAATGTAGATCTGTAATGAGTTTGGCTGGATGCTTTCCTATAAGAACTTCTAGTACCAAAACACCAAAACTATAAACATCACATTTTTCACTCACTACCATCGTGTAAGCAAGCTCTGCAAAAGATCAAATGGGAAGACAGGATTTGACTTATAAACATGTACTTTAATATTCCAAAATATTATCAGTTATTCAAATAATGAACTGAAATGAATATTTTTTTTATAATAACATTACTATTATACAATTTTGTTTATTAAAAAAAGTAAGCAATAGTTTTTTGTAATAATAATAATAATAATAATAATAATAATTATTATTATTATTATTATTATTATTATTATTATAAAAGTAAAAAGATAAGAAAAAAACCGATCAGGATGATGGCTTAAATGTGTAGCCCATGTGGCGCAAGATAATAAGATTCAATTACAAAAATGAAGAAGTAAAAGAAAAACTGAAAAACACTTTTGACCCTTAAAGATTGGGGTTGTTTTCATTTTAGCCATTCATATTTGATTATGTTTTCGTATTAGTTTTGTTGTTCATTTCTATTAATAATTTGGTGATATTTGACATTATATGGGTGAAGTGCCTTAATGGGCACCAATTGGGCCTATGGCCGCATTTTTCGGACCTTAGGCCGCGTTTTAAAAACGCGGCCTAAGACCCTTTTTTTTGTAGTGAATGTCACGATGGCTAATATTTAAAAACACTCAGTCCCCAAATTATTCTGGTTTCCGTTATAAACCCTAATTGACTTTAAGGCCATATTGATTGAAATTTGGTTTACAAATAACTAGTCTCACATTTCTACTTTGACAAAACTTCAAAAGTGATAGCTTCCAACCCCCGGGTCATTTTGGAGGACATGGTCAAAGGTTTTGGACTTTGAACAAGCATATTGACTCTAGTAAAAAAGGCATGCACCTTTAAGTCAGGATAATTTTTTTTAAGAATCGACAAGTATTGACGTAATGCACATTATAAGATTTTTGTGGCTTCATCCCTGTTTTCAAAATTCAAGTCTGAAAAAGAATTGGAAAATGCCCGATTTTCTGTTTGAATTGGGGTTGGATCAGTGGCCGAAGTCCGAATGATTGAGTTCATGAAGAATTTCATTCATAATTATAATTATATAAATAAATAAATAAAATTCATGATAAGTTTATAACTAATAATACTTACTAAAAGTTTATTTAATTACTACGAAAGTAGTACTAAAATATAACTTGACAAATTGATATTTCAAAAATAGTACTCCTTCCACCAAATTGATGAGTAATCTTTGGATGTTGAGGGTATGACATTGCTGTTATGAAATTCAGAAATTTTCTCAAATTTATGAAGGTTGAAAGCAAGAAGCAACCCCTGAGAGTTCCCGAAATTGGAAAGAATCTAAGGGGAAGAAAGAGAAAAAGACTCAGGCTATCAGTAACTATATGGGAAAGAGGATACATGGACATTAACCTCTATCAGTATACTTGCTTCTAATTACATGAACCTGCCTGGAGAGTATAGATAATTAAGGTATGTATGCTGGGAAACAAATTTTTGCACTAACCAACTAGCTGCGAAGGGAGGCATGGATAACAGGCGTAGTATCATACATATGTTGAGTCTCTGGTTTTTGTTGTACTCTAAGTGTGATGCCTTGCACAGAACATCCCTTAAAATTTGTAAATAGTACGAAAAAAAAATTTAAGACTTTGATGCATAAAATGAATTTGTTCAACCAAGATATTCCTTACAATACCTGAAAATTAACATGACATGCCTAAAGGACTCATAGTCAGCGTTCAATATATGCGTGTCACACACATTTTTATTAGTCTTACAAACTTACATACCAAAAAAAAAAAAAAAAAAAATACACAAAATGGCCACACATAGGGCGAGAGAAGATTATTTTAGTTCTTAGAAGCCTGCATCTCCAGCTGCTGACACACACTTCGCATGGTTGGGCGAGATTGTGGATTGGTATGCAAACATGAAACTGCTAAGTTCATCATTAGAGCTAACTCATCAGCAATCTTTTGACTTGTGGGAAGTGAGAGACGATCATCTAACAGATCTTTGGGGTGGATATTTGTACCAACTGGGGAATGTAGATCTGTAATGAGTTTGGCTGGATGCTTTCCTATAAGAACTTCTAGTACCAAAACACCAAAACTATAAACATCACATTTTTCACTCACTACCATCGTGTAAGCAAGCTCTGCAAAAGATCAAATGGGAAGACAGGATTTGACTTATAAACATGTACTTTAATATTCCAAAATATTATCAGTTATTCAAATAATGAACTGAAATGAATATTTTTTTTATAATAACATTACTATTATACAATTTTGTTTATTAAAAAAAGTAAGCAATAGTTTTTTGTAATAATAATAATAATAATAATAATAATAATAATAATAATTATTATTATTATTATTATTATTATTATTATAAAAGTAAAAAGATAAGAAAAAAACCGATCAGGATGATGGCTTAAATGTGTAGCCCATGTGGCGCAAGATAATAAGATTCAATTACAAAAATGAAGAAGTAAAAGAAAAACTGAAAAACACTTTTGACCCTTAAAGATTGGGGTTGTTTTCATTTTAGCCATTCATATTTGATTATGTTTTCGTATTAGTTTTGTTGTTCATTTCTATTAATAATTTGGTGATATTTGACATTATATGGGTGAAGTGCCTTAATGGGCACCAATTATCTAGCATTCAATAATCAAATTACTACCATAAAAATGGAATCAAAGATTAAAAGATTATATAAAATGAAAATTTTGAAACATAAAAGACCAAAATGAAACCAACCCCAAACTTTAAAGATCAAAAGTATACCTTAGTCTTGAAAAAATAATGAGCTATCATCAGGTAAAAGTGCATCAAATAAAAAGGAAATTGTAGGAAATGAGTGAATATATAAATATATATATATATATATATTTGCGTCATCAACTTATTTTGATCAAATTTTCATTAAACGTCATTAATCCATTCCATCCAATTCCTTGCATTTAAAGAATGAAAATTTGAGTTTTTGATGAAAATAGAAGAATGAGTGTTATCTTATAACCATTTCATTTCCTCGTAATTAAACTTTGAAATAATGAGGAAATAAAAAGAATATTATTAGAAGATTTTTTCTTTCCCATTTCATTCCTTTCCACCATTTAATCAACGTATAACATCAAATGCACATATATCCCAAAATAGGAAAACCAAAGTTCTAAAACAAACATGTTCAAGTCGAGGAGAAATATCTAGTCAAGAAGCTTTAAAGCTTACCTGGGGCAAGATAGCCATATGTGCCTGCAATTGTTGTCCAGTTAGATGAATCAGGCTTTAAGAACCTTGCAGTGCCAAAATCAGAGATATAGGCTTCAAGGTCGGAGCCCATCAAAACATTCTTGCTCGAGATGTCTCGATGAATTATAGGTGGAAGACAATCATGATGCATATAAGATAAAGCATAGGCCACACCTTTAACAACTTGTATCCTAGTTGCCCAATCTAACTCCATTGCTTCTGTTCTACTTAGCATATCAGCTAAGCTTCCTCTTTCCATGAATTCATAAATCAAAAACATGTGAACTTCATGGAAACAAAAGCCAAGGAGCTTCACAATGTTCCGATGTCTTATTTTTGTTAAAGTTGCTAACTCATTGCTAAAGCTTTTTATATTGTCTGTTCCTATGCCTTCAGCCTGGGAATTGAGCCTCTTGACTGCTAATACTTGAGCGCCTGGTATTTCCACTTTGTAAACTTTTGCAGATGCCCCCATTCCAATACAGTACATGTCGTCAAAGTTGTTTGAAGCTTCAAGGATGTCTTCATACACGGCATTCCCATTAAAGTGCCATATGGAGAACGGATTTTCAGTCTTTGATGTATTTTCAACTTTCAACATATTTCTTGAATGCTTCTTTTGGATAAATACAAAAATTCCAACAAAGGCAAATGAAACTGAAATTGCACCAACTATAGAAGCAACAATGACTATTAAAATTTTGCTTTTCTTATTTCCACCACCCTTCTTAATAACTACGGCATTGCATGGTCGCAAACCTTGGATTTCACCACATAGATCTTTGTTGTTACTGAAAGCCCCCAGCGTAGCTGATCGAAAGATTTTCCCCTCAGGAAGAGGACCCTCTAAATTGTTGGTTGACATGTTGATGCTTATCAAGCTCAACATGCTGCCTAGTGACGAGGGGACTGAACCATTGAGGTTATTGTTGGAGATGTTCAAGTATTCCAGAACTGAAAGGCTCCCAAGCTGTGGCGGTATCCCTCCCATCAGTGAATTGAAACTCAAATCAAGATCTTGTAAGGCTCGAAGATTACCAATTTGGTAGGGAATTGTCCCATTCAAGTAATTCTTGCTCAAAGATAAACTTTGCAGCTTCCAACAGTCCTCTATTTGACCTGGAATCGGCCCACCAAGCATGTTTATGGAAAGTTCAAGAGACTCCAAATTGGACAGTCCTCCAATTCCTGCCGGCACCTCACCAGAAAGCATGTTGTCTTTCAAGATTAGCCTTATTAAGTTGGATAACTTTCCAATTTCTACTGGTATGTCACCAGACAATTGATTGGAAGAAAGGTCAAGGATTCTTATTTCGCTCAATTGAACAATCTCATTGGGGATTTTACCACTTAACATATTCCCAGCAAGTCTCAGCGATGTCAAGTTTTTTCTTTCACCCCAGTTTGGCGAGAGTTTACCTTGCAACCTGTTGTAACTCAAATCAATATAAGTGAGATTTGGGTACACTCCAAAATCCTGGTCTACATGTCCCGTTAGTTGGTTATGATCAAGCCGAACTCTAAACAAGGTTCGACAATTTTTTAGACTAACTGGGATAGGACCAGAGAAATTGTTCAAGGCTGCAGTGAAATTGACAAGCTTTCCACCTTGACACACTTGTTGCGGTAAGTGGCCTGTGAATTTGTTATCACTCAGGCGTAGAACAAGTAACGAAGAAAGATTTCCTATTTCATCGGGTACAGGACCAGATAACCAGTTCATGAACAGGGACAACTCATCCAGTAGTTTTAAAGTCCCAAAGCTAACGGGGATCTTTCCTGAAAGCTCATTTTGATAAAGGAAAAGTTTGGTTAAGTCACTCAAATTACCTATGGATGGAGGGATTGGACCACAAAACTGATTCTCACCAAAATCCAGTATAACTAGGTACTTCAAATATCCTATTTGTTCAGGAATTCTGCCACCAAGCATATTACCTTGGAGGAGAAAATTTTTGAGATTAAATAGACCTGTTTTGGACTGACTGGTTCCATCAGGGAATAAACGCTGGTCTAGTTCTCCTGTAATATTGTTTCGGGAAACATCAAGCTCATAAACCTGAGTGAGATTAGCAAGAGAAAGAGGTAACGAGCCATTGAAGGAATTTGTGGAAAGGTCAAGAAATTGGAGTTTGGAAAGTGTACCAATGTTTGTTGGTATGGTGCCCGTGAATTGGTTGTATTTGAGGTCAAGGCGAAGAAGGTTTGGAAAAGAGAGAAAATCAAAGTTTTCGAGGGTACCTTTCAATCCCGAGTAAGCAAGGTTTATTTCAGAAACACTCCCTTCATCATTGCAAGCTATTCCATGCCATATGCATGGACTTGAAGCAGTTGAATTGATTTGTTCTACCCATGAGTTCAGAATTGATTGGTCAGCTGGGAGGCTTTTTTTCCAATTGAGTAGAGCATCAGTTTCTGCCTTTGGATTAGCCTTGCAGGAGGATAGCAAAACAAACCAGCAAGCAACTAAGAGCGGAAGTGAAACATGTTTTGATTGCTTTCCTTGGCAAGACATAGCTCAGAAGTTGGAACACTTTTTTCTGTTATTTTTTAGTGCTAAGGTATGGAATTCTGCGCCAATCAATTTCACATAAATAACACTACCAATATATTGCAATGCAACTGTGCAAGTCCTGTATAAAGACTTTTTTTTTTTTTTTTTTTTTTTTTTTTTGGTTGCTAAGTTGACTTGACTTTGCAACTGTGCAAGTCCTGTATAAAATACTTGACTTTTTATTTTTGGGACAAGTGTGTATTTCCAAATTTTAAGTGTAAAATTCAGGACAGAATTTAAATTTTGAAATTTTAGATTGCAAAATTTAAACACTTCTAAACTCTAAAGTTGTATTTTGCAATTAAGCTTTTTCTTTTTTTTTGTTAATACACATTTTTGATTGAGAGAGGGTATTTACATAATTATTATTGACCACTATTAACTAGCATTAAACTACCCTTGACTGACTTAATTTTTTCGCTAATGTTAGTTTTTGGGGGGGGGGGGGGGGGTGGCGCTTGTGTCCAGTGGCCAATTCCACTAGACACGTTATGATGCGGGTACATGTCCAATCTTGGACACGTGTACATATTCTAACGTATCTAGTGAAATTGGCTACTGGATACAATCTTGGACACATGTCTATATCCCAACATGTCTTGTGAAACTGGCCACTGGACACAAGCCGTTCCCGTTTTGTGGGACAAGTGCAACTGTGCAAGTCTTGTATAAAAGACATTTTTCATTTGGTCCAGTTAATATATGCCCTTAGGGCATATATTAACAATCCATTTTAAAAAAATTTTAATTGGGAATTGAAAAAGTTGTTAAAAAGTTTGACAGCTTTTTCAATTTCTGATAAAAAATTTCCTAAAATGGTTTACTAATATATGCCCTAGGGTATACGTTAGTAAAACCTTTTTTGTCTTTGTTTTGTTTTGTTTTTTTTTTTTTTTTTTTTGCTAAATTGACTTGACTTTGCAATTGTGCAAGTTTTGTATAAAATATTCATGACTTGACTTGACTTTATGTTTTTGGGACAACTGTGTATTCCAAATTTTAGGGGTTAAAATTCAAATTTAAGTATAAAGCTCAAACATCTCAAAATCTTAAGGAGTAAAATCTAAATTCTGAAATTTTAAAGAGTAAAATTTAAAAACTTCCATACTTTAAGGCTGTATTTTGCAATTAAACATTGTTTTTTTTTGGTTAATACACATTTTTGAGCAAGGGAGTGTAGATTCAACCTATGGACGTCTCTGTTGAAAATATTAGGTTATGTCAATGAGTTAATTACTAGGCTCTTGGTCTTTGGTCTAACATTTTTTTTTTTGAAAAATAAATACACTCAAAAGAGAGGGGACATAGTTCTAAGACAAAAATACTCCATAAATTTTACTCAAAAGCTATCGAAATTTTTGAGATATACGCGTTTAGTCCACCAACTAAGTATATATATGCTTGATCTCCTAAAAAAGAAAAAAGAAAAAAAAAAGTATATGCTTGATCACAACTAAAGAAATATCAAAGTTTATACGAGATTAAATGCCATGATGACTAATGTTTATAAACTTTCAGTCACAAAATTATTTTGGTTTCTAGTATAAACGCTAAATTGACTTTAAGGCTATTGTGCGGTCATGGACCTATTACCCTTGGCCCAATATCAAAAAGCCCAAACAATAGGAATAGACAATTCTACTTAGAGGGCAGTCCACCTTGCCTGGTAGATCAGGATTGTAGTTGTACCGACCTTAAATCTAGTTCTATTTAAGCTCGGTCCGAGGAACCTCGGTAGTGCCTTGGGTAATATCGCTGCCGAGAAACAAGAAGGTGTTCGGTCAGTGAGGTTAGCCACTTTGACGGGCCTTTAGTCCATCTATTCAGGAACTTCCCATTGTAGGATACTAAGAAATCCACCAAAACAAGTAAATTGTGAGCTTAATTACTAAGTTGGCCCACTAACAGGGAATTGGGCACACTGCTATATTAGTTGGGAATTGGTTTATAAATAATAAGGTTCACATTGCTACAACAAAACTTGGAAAGTGATAGCTTCCAACAACCCACCCACCCCTCCTCCCCACCAATTTCATTTTCAAGGTCATGTTCCACGTTTTTGGACTTTCAACAAGACATATTGGAATTGGATCTAGCCGAAAAAAAAAAAAGGCACCATTAAGTCAAGATAATTTATTTTAAGATTTGACAAGTATTGACACAATGCACACTAGAATTTTTATTTATTTTTTATCTTCATTCCTGTTTTTAAAATTCAGGTTGGAAAAGGAATTGTAAAAGGCCCAATTTTCTAATTGAAACAAAAAAGTCGGGTCTTTTCCAATTCTTTTTTCAACCTGATTTTTAAAAACAGGGATGAAGACAAAAAAAAATCTACTAGCGTGCATTGTGTCAATACTTGTCAATTCTTAAAATAAATTATCTTGACTTAATGGTGCCTTTTTTTGGCTAGATCCAATATGCCTTGTTGAAAGTCCAAAAACTTTGAACATGACCTTGAAAACAATTATTTTTCAACAAGGCATATTGGACTTTCAACATGCCTTGTTGAAAGTCCAATATGCCTTGTTGAGCTATCATTTTTCTAGTTTTGTCGTAGCAATGTGAGCCTGATTATTTATAAACCAATTTCCAAACAATATAGCCTAAAAGTGAATTAGCATTTATACTGGAAACTAGAATAATTTGGTGATTGAAAAGTTTTTATACATTAGTCATCAAGGCATTTAATCTCAAATAGACTTTGATATTCTTTAGTTGTGATCAAGCATATTCTCAGTTGGTGGACTAAACATGTACACTCTCATAAATTTATGGTGTGTTTTTGTGTTAGAATTATACTCCCTCCCCCATTTTGTATATTTATTTCTCAAAAAAGAAAAAAAAAGAAAAGAAAAAAAAAAAGACCAATAGCTTTTGTAATCAGTGGCGGGGGGCTGGGGGGGCCATGGACCCCCTAGCTTTTTGAAAATCTTAGATACAACCTTAATAAAATGATAGATTATAAATAAATTTTAAGTAAATTAAATTTCTGGTCCCCCCTAGAATTTGAGGAGGAAAAAATGATACAAAGAAAAAAAAAATCTAGCCCATTCCTTTTCTCAATAGCTCGTCCATTTTTGGTAAAACAGGACAGCCCCTCAAATCCAAACACCAAAAATACTATAACAAATCCCCAAACCATAAATTTATCAGTTGTTTACTTGGAAAATAAACCTGAAAAAAATGAAAAAAATCCCTTCTCCACACTTCTGCGACTCAAGTCGTCAGCTCCGTTGAACTGTGCCCATGAAATGTTTTTCTTGTGATTTTAGGTTCATGATCTGCTCAATCTTTTATCTGAAACATTGAAACTTCAAATGTTAAACCCTTATAAAGGCCTAAAGATGTGAACTTAAAAAAAAAAAAATTTTATTTTTTGAGAAATTAAAAATGTGAACTTTTTTTTTTTTTTTCAGAAACGGTTCACATTTTTGGTTTCTCAAAATATAAAAAATAAATATATGTTACGTGTTCCTAGATTACGATGGCCAAAATGGGAATGAGTTTTGGGTAATTATTAACTGTATATCTATAAAAATGGATTGCTAAAAAATTTAGTTCATGATTAATAATAGGGGTAATTACACATAACCCACCTGTGGTTTGGACGAAAATCACCTTGCCTATCCGTGGTTTAAAAAGTGTTACTTTACCTACCTGAGGTATGTTCCGTTTGTTTTCCGTAACACACCTTTGTTAAAATCAAGGGTAAATAGGTATTGTTGCTCAAATTTTATGTCTCTCTCCTCCCAAAACAAAAAGAAGACACTAAAACAAGAGAAAATAAGATCAAAAGATGCTATTTGTAAGAATTTAGAAACTTGTCTCAAGAACTCCAATAAATCACAAACTATATTTTTGTAAGACACTCAAAAGAAAATAACACAAAAGGAAAATTTTACTTAACCCATTAACTTATTTTCTTTTCTATACATTAATTCATTCCTCACGCTCTTTCTGCCCTTCTCTCTCTTTGTTTTGTCCATGTCTCTCTCATCTCTCAAACACCAGTTCAGATTGTCGGCAGCTTTAGGTTGTGGTGGCTTGGGTGATGACTGTGGAGGAGCACGAGTTGGCTGTGTTGGTTAGGTATGGGTTTTGAGGAGGAGCATGGTGTTGGATTGGGTCTGGGTTTTAACGAGGAGCATGACGTTGGGTTGGATCTGGGTTTTGAGTTATGTTTTCTTCTTCTTTTTCACTTCCATTTCTTTCTTTTAGCTTTTCATTTCCTTTTCAACTTTACTGCAGATGGGTTGGATCTTGTGCAGAATTATTTTTGTTTTTATTTAAATTCTTTCTCTAGCAAAAACAATCCCAGCAACCAAAACTCAAACAAAATTCCAAGAAAAAAATCTCAGCAATCACCGAAACTTAAAGTAAACACATGAACCAAGCCTAGCAACCACCATGACACAGATCGCATACCCAAACCACAACCCACCACTATACCAAACCCAGCAACCAACGCCACCACGAGGCATTGATCTACCACATCTCCACCACCCCACGCATGCCAATCTCAACACCACGATCTGCCAAACGCCCACGTCCCACGCTGGTAAACCCACTCTGGTGAAGAGTTTTGAGAATTGAGAGGGAGTTTAACTGAGAAGAGGAAAGAAAGAGTGAGATAAATTTTCACAAAACCCTCCCTTTTGATTTTGTTTCTTTTGCATTTTTGTGCTATTTTTTATTTTAGGAGGAGAGAGACATAAAATTTGAGCAACAATACCTATTTACCCTTGATTTTAACAGAGGTGGGTTACAGAAAACAAACGGAACATACCTCAGGTGGGTAAAGTGACACTTTTTAAACCACGGGTAGGTAAGGTGATTTTCGCCCAAACCACAGGTGGGTTATGTGTAATTACCCCTTAATAATATATGATTTTAGTACCATGAATATGAAAGAACATACGACTTAGTTTTGGTGAGTTAAAGTTAATTTAAAAGATAATACTTTTTTTACTTAAGATTTTTTTTTTTTTTTTGACGAACTTTTACTTAAGAATTTTGTTATATTAACTTGGCCCCCTTGAAAAAAATCTCTAGCTCAAACCACTGATCACACGTATCTGGTACTAATTATAGAAATGCATGTCAATAGTTAAATCTTGATTCAGTTATACTTTTTTAATTGGATGGCCTGATTTAAGCACATGATATATAGTTTTGATAGTTAGAATTTTTATTTTACCCAAAAAAAAAAAAAAAAAAAAAAAGATAGTTAGAATTTTTAACATTTTTTTCTTTTTTCTTACATCGTGAAATAACAGTTTTATCCTTGAAACAAGGGTGTACGACTGTTGCAAAACGGGGATCTCCAGATTCTCTACAGTCTACACGTTGAGCTAGTGTCGCCTCACCAATTAGTGCATGGGATATCACATCTATTTGAGACTCTGCTAACTTGTGAAATGGCTTTGCAATTCTTTCTGCATTCATCCGTAGCACATATGCTAATGTGATGTGCCAAATGCCAAATATTTGGCACATTTGGCACATCAAACATTAAAAAATTTTCTTTATCAGATGTGCTAAATGTGTCAAATTTTTGCAACATTGAACAGTAACTTTATAAGTTTGGCACGGCACGGACATGAATTGCATATGATTTATTATTTTTTTATTCTCTTTGCTCTCTCCTCTCTCTTCACTTTATTCATTTCTCTTCTCTCTCATTCTTCCTCCGCCTCTCCATTCTTTTCTTCTTTCACTCTTTTTTCTTCTCAATCTCGTTGTTTCTTCTCAGTTTTTTCTTCTTACCCTTTGCTTCTTTCACTCTGATCTCTATAGCTGTTTTATTTTTTTTTATTTTTTTTTTTTTGCAGTGATTTGATACCAAGTTCGGCAGTGGGTGGGTTAAAATGGTGATTGGCGGATCATTGGTGGTGGGTTGCGATGGTCAGATTCAGTGGTGGATGGGTCGGCTAGTGATGGGCGAATTGGTGGTGGTGGGTTCTGTTGTGCGAAATCAGTGGTGGGAGGACTGGCCTGTGAATAGGTTCCGAAGGATGGGTCGGCAGTGGGTGGATGGGTGTGGGAGGACCAACCTGTGAATGGGTTCCGAAGGATGGGTCCATGGTGGGTGGGTTGGCAGCAACAATGGGTGGGCGTGTGGGATGTGGTGGGTGGCGGCGGTTGTGTTTTTTTTTTTTTTTTTTTTTTTATATATATATATAAGATGGTGTTGGTGGATGTGGGTTTGTGCCGGTGGTGGCTGTTGGTGTTGTTGCAGCGGAGGTGGTTTTGCCGTTGTTGCTGTTGTTGTTGATGATGATGATAAGGATGGGGAAGTAGTTTAATATATTATTTTAATGTATTGTAAATATTATTTTAATATATAGAATTGAATGATAAAACATCTGATAAATGAGACGTTGTAAAATAATGTGAAAAAATAATAAAGTAGGCTTTTTGGTGTGGCAAAAGGACATTTTTTGCAACATCTGCTACGGATGCTCTAATTTCCTCCTTTTAGTATTAGTTTTCGTTGGAAATATTTGATCAAGTTACACTTATTGTTCATGTTACACCATGCTTATGCCAAATTTGGTATTAATTGAATGTTAGTATATACCATTTGACCCATAAATTTATATTTTAAGTATAATTTTAAAATTTATAAACACTCATGTTTTAAATATAATTATTTAAAAATATATAGACGCTCATGTTTTAATATAATTTGAAAATTTCCATAAAGTTCTGAAGTTTTAAGTATAACTTTTGTTGAGCTTAGCAAAAAAAAAGTATAACTTTTGTTGAGAAAGAAAATCAACAGTTGGGTCACGCGTCCAAAGAAGTAGTGATGGAAGGTCTTTTAGGCTTGCAAAAACAAAGATATGCCCAGTGTGAAACCGAACTAAGGGTCTTCAATACTTAAGCCAAGAAGCCTCAAAGATTTGAGAAGGGAAGTAAATAACCAGGAAATAATCTCTTAGTAAGTGTGCGTCAGTGTGAATGTTTAACTCCTTTAGGTGTTATTGATGAGCTTTTATTTTTATACAGGCTTTATGAGACCATTATATGATCATTTATGTTCCCTTCCTTAAATGGGGTAGTTAAGCCTCTGTTGGTGACTGATGGTACCATTATAGAGCTTTCTAGCTGTTGGGTAAGGGTCGTTTATTATGACGTTTTATTGATCCATCTCCTTCTTAAATGCTAAGATCTTCTATATTAACAAGGATTATATTAACGGGTGCTCCTTAGAGCAATTATTAATAAATCATAATAGGAAAATTTTAACACCACTTTTATCGAAAATATAAAAAACTATCAATAAAATTAATTGCTTTATCATTTTTCCATAAAATTTTTCTAAAATGTGAGATGATTTTCTTTGTCCCAAAAGTTATAAAATATGAAAACTTGAAATTTAAGTAATTTATTATTGAGATGGCTAGAAAATGTGAGATGATTTGAATTTTGGAATGCAGCCCCACGCTCCCACAGTAATTTTCCATTCCCCTCTCATGTTTAGATTCAAACGTATATATCGTTTAGAACCTGCAGGATGGATTAGGCTATCAAAGATGAGATGGTCACTATAGGGCTTGGAATCGAGAATCATCTTTACAACAATGTCAATAATATCATTTGTGTTCTAATACCTTTTCTAATCAGTAATATATACTGAGAGGACATCACATAATATAATTTCAAAGGTCCCGGAGTGGATACACAAAATATTACCAATTTACCAAAATGATAATTGACTAGCCCTTTATTTTGTATTCTATTTTTTATCGAAGAAGCATATGCGGGACTGGCCGTGCTTCACTGATAACTAGTACAATGAAATTTAAATAATTATAAATTATTAAAAAAAAAAAAAACATCAGACAGCAAGCAGTAGAAGCGGAAATCCCTCACTCCTTTTATTAATGAGTTATGGCGCTTATAGAGCGGAGGATCACAATCACCGTTGCTTTATACAATCACCACGGCACACAGGATTATCTTTGGGGTCTCCTCCTAGTTTCCGACTCTTGGAACCTGAAAGAGCAAGAAACAAATACACACATGTAGACGAGAAAGTAAATGGGATTAATGCCATATGATCAAGGACTTTCAAAATTAAGTATATCGATTTTAGGTGCTTCAAATTCAGAATAATAATAAATGAGGAGAAAGATTAATTAACCAATAATAATAATAATCAAGGAAAACAAAAAGAAACTCAAAAGTTTTTCCACTCTAACCCACCTAAAAATTTCTTTCTACATATATTGTAGGAAAGAGTTCTAACATAAGAAAGAAAAAGGACACCAAAATTTTCTTCTCTATTTGATCCACATAATCAATAGAAAATAATAAAACTTTATCGTTTTCTGAAACATTAAACAAATTAACAGAACATAAAAGCCAAGAAAAAGGGCAGATTTACCCACCAAGCTTGGAAGCCTCGGCTACTCCTGTGGATTCCACTTTTGATGAGGCAAAGAGAAGCATCAAAATGAAGAGAACCACCAAAGTGATGAACTTCTTAGAGGCCATTGTTTAATGCACATAGAAGCCTGTCTAGGACATGGTAGCATATATATAACCGAAGAGCGGTTCCTCTCATCTTCTTATCTAATTTAGAGTCTTCTTCTTCTCCTTCTTCTTTTTCTTTTTCTTTTTCTTTTTTTATAGAACATTCAGAGCCTTATTTTATTATGGGCTAAGTAAAATTTTTAAAAGTCATACTTGCTTAATAGCATATGAAAATAAGGGTTATTATTATTATTATTATGTTTTTTTAAGAAAAACCAAAAAGGTTATAAATAAAATAAGGTTATAAATAAACTTTTTTTTAAGAGAGTTTCAACTTCTGGTGTCCACTCCTGATAATAGCTTATTATCATCAAATCAAGACACCAATCAGTTTTTGGTATATGTGAAAATTGAACCCTAGATATCTTATACAACTATCAGAGAATTTACTATTTTTTTTTTTTTTTGATAAGAAGAAACTTTAGTAATTGAGTTAACTGGAATCCACAAATAAACTAAATTGTATGTTAATTATTTGAACTAAACTTAGGATTTTTAAAAAATTGTTTATATTCATTTATTACATATAATAATAAAATTCATGTGTCACCATCTTAAGAAAATGGATATAGAAAAATATAAATAGATAAATTTATATTACAAAAATATAAATCCTTCAATCAAAGTACAAATAAAAAAATTGTATAAACAAGAAAATTAATATTAAATTAATAGTGATTAATTATTTTAACCTATGATAATTTAAAGAACTAAAATGATCAAATATCAAATTAAATTTAAAATGTGATAGATTGAACTGTTGAACCGGTTTATTCTATTTTCAAAGCCAGTTCCTTTCAAACTGGTTGGACCGGATTATTGTCCAATTCACAGTTGTATAAACTGGTTTATTCGATTTTTATAGTCTATAAAACCACACACAAGTCACATCACATCTCATTGAATTCAGTCGTTGGAAAAAAAAAAATTGCCATTGCCCCGTAGAGCAAGGATAAATAATGCATCGAAAGTCCCTAATTAATAATTAAGTCTACCTCCCATCTCTGACTTCTCCAGTGCAGTAGAATTGTTTGTCCCTTCTCTAAGAAGGTGTGGTTTAGTTTCCTTGGAATAACAAGGTTATTCCTCGGGTAGTGGGTTTTCTCTTCTGGGGTTTGGGAAACAGGAGAGTTTGTCATGGAGGATATCACACAAAACTGGAGTCGACTTACTCTGTCTGATAGGGAAGGTCCTAGCTGCAGCCTTACAAAAGAAGATGGACGCAAAGATTTCTCCATAGTTACTAAGTTTCTTACTAAGAGAGCTTTAAATGTGGATGTTATTGCAAGAACCTTTACTCCATTGTGGAGGTCTCGAAATGGTTTTGAGATTAAAAACCTTGGAGAACACATAATCCTATTTACTTTTGATAACAAACAGGATGTTGATCGCATGCTAAGGAGTGAACCCTGGAGCTTCGATAAGCACCTAGTGGTGATGCAGCGGTATGAGAAAGACAATCCGATACATGAACTTCAGTTTAACAGGGCGAGCTTCTGGGTTCAAGTCCATGGGATTCCGTTGCGATATATGACAATGGAGGCTGCAGAAAAAATATGTGCTGTGATTGGTGAGGTGTCTCGACCCAAGGATCCTAAGGACTCAGATGGGGGTATGTTTCTACGCCTCAAAATTTCAATTGACCTATCTCTACCCCTGTGTCGTGGACGCCTAATTTCCTTGGAGAATGGGAAGCAAATTTGGGTGAGCTTCAAGTATGAAAGACTGCCGAATTTGTGTTACTGGTGTGGCCGACTTACTCACGATGACAAGGACTGTGAAATTTGGCTACAAAGTGAGGGTTCCCTACGTCCAGATGAACGCCAATTTGGATCGGAACTACGAGCACCGGCCTTCGTGGCGTCAAGGAAGCATGTAGTCACGGTGCCAGGATTCTATGCAACAAAGAAAAAACCTGACAACAATGGTACCACCCTCCCTGACGGCGACATCTCAGGCCATCCCACGGTGACTGTTGGACTTACAGAGGCTGGTGATGATCGTAACGGCTGTAATAAAGAAGTTAATGCTGATATGGCCAATCACAGGTCCGATTGTAACGCTAGTTCAGGTATTAATTCCCAACAATCAGGTCCTAACGGCACGCAAGGAAGGAATAGTGGGCTCAATTTGGAAGTAAATAACGTAATCAATATGGGGAGTAATGGCGTGTCCAATTTGGGATGTAATTCTATGATTACTCAGCCAAGTAATTGTGTGTCCAGTGAGGATTTACTGCCCAAATCGGTTTCAATTCAGCAAATGGTGGAGAGTGATAAGCAGTCAATAGGAATTAACGTCGAGCTGTCCAAATTTGACATTCAGACTTCACCAGCAATTGATACACTTGGACCTGAATCACGTGCTTTCAAGATATCTCCTACCCAAAATCAAGTTAATGAGCCACGTGCCCCTCAAGTAACGGCTAAGGTTTCTTCCCCTTCTAGCCAATTACGTGTTTTGCCATCCTGGACCCGTAGAGTTAGAAACGAAGCTCACACAGCCAGCCCTGGTTCAGAGACTATCTCAGGCCAAAAAAGAAGGGGTTTTGCAGTAGTAAATCATGCCAAGTTACCTTCCAAGCGACTACAGGTTTCTCGGTGTGATAAGGAGGTATTTTTTGAGATGGCAGAGGCTGATCATCAGCCCCGCTAGTCACAATGAGTTGCCTAGCATGGAACTGTCGTGGACTTGGGAACCTGTGAATAGGAAGAGAGCTCGTAGATATTATACGGGCAAAAGATCCCTCTGTCATTTTTTTATCCGAAACTCTGACAGACGAAGCAAGGCTAGAGACTGTACAACAAAACATTGAATTTGATCATAGATGGGTGGTGCCAAGAGAAGGTAGAGGAGGTGGTTTGGTTCTCTTTTGGAAATCCTCAGTCAACTTGAGGATTGAAGGTTCACACAAATATTATATTGATGCTTCAATAGATAAGGATACAAGCAATGAGTGGCGCTTGACAGGGTTTTATGGGGAATCAGAGACTGCTAGAAGGGGTGAGGCTTGGAACAAACTGAGGTCTCTCAATTCAAGGCCGGAAATTCCATGGCTTTGTTTTGGGGACTTTAACGAGATCACTAAGCAAGATGAGAAGTTGGGGGGTGCAACTAGGCCTCATTTTCAGATGCAACTATTTCGAGAGGTTATTGATGAATGTGGCTTTATGGATCTTGGATATGTTGGGTCAAAATTCACTTGGGCTAGACACTTCGAAAATGGAAATTCGATATGGGAAAGGCTTGATAGAGGTCTTGCTACTAATGGGTGGTTTCTAAAATTCCCAGGGTCACGTGTTCATCATTTACATTGTGATTCATTGGATCATAGCCCTCTCTTAGTAGTCCTAGCACCATTAGACATCCCAACTCACAAAAAAATATTCCGGTTTGAGGAGATGTGGCTGTCAAATCCAACTTGCGAAGACACAATACAAGCAGCATGGAACTCAATGGTAGGTTCGGACTTGGACTCTACAATATTATCTAAGGTGGAGAAATGTGGTAAAGACTTACTTTGGTGGAATCAAAACGTGTTTGGTAGTGTGAGACAAGAGTTGATAAAAAAGAAAGAAATGCTGTGTAAGGCTGAACTTGAAGCACAAAGGAGTGGTGTTAACCATCGGGTTAGGGAGTTAAAATCTGAAGTTGGTATGCTGATGGACAGGGAGGCTCGCATGTGGGCTCAAAGGTCACGGGTTTTGTGGGCAGGTCAAGGTGATAAAAACACAAAATATTTTCATAGTCGAGCGACGAAGAGGTTCAGGAAAAATCAAATCAGGGGGATTAGAGATGAGTTGGATGCTTGGAGGTCCCAACCCGATGAGATTTCGGCTATATTGACAAGATACTATCAGAACCTTTTTACCACTTCTAGACCTGAGAACTTGAGCAATGTGTTGGCACATGTCCCTCAAATCATAACTGAAGAGATGAATCTATCTCTTACCCATGAATTCCTGGAGATTGAAGTTTCAGAAGCCCTGCAACAGATGGCTCTACTTAAAGCACCAGGGCCTGATGGAATGCCACCATTATTTTATCAGCATTTTTGGAGTACTGTTGATAAGGATGTCACCTCTTCGATTTTATCTTGGCTAAACTCAGGTACTTTACCCCACCCCATAAATCACACTTTCATCACACTCATACCCAAGACTGATAATCCTGAATATGTTCACCAGTTTCGCTCTATTAGTCTTTGTAATGTGCTGTACAAAATATTCTCCAAGGTGTTAGCCAATCGGTTGAAAAAAGTATTGCCACATATTATTACTGAGCATCAATCTGCTTTTACTAAAGATAGGTTGATTTCTGATAATATCTTAGTTGCATTTGAAACACTACACTGTATGCAAAGATATAATTCAGGTACCTCTGGATTTATGGCACTCAAATTGGATATGAGTAAGGTATATGACCGGGTTGAGTGGTGTTTTCTTGAAGAACTGATGAGGAAGATGGGTTTTCATGAGAGGTGGATTAATTTAACTATGGTTTGAGTGAAGACAGTAACGTATTCCATTTTAGTGAATGGCGAGCCAAGGGGTCTCATTCACCCATCTAGAGGCATCAGACAGGGTGACCCTCTCTCACCTTTTCTTTTTTTGCTATGTACTGAAGGGTTGAACGGGTTGATTAAACATGCAGAGGTGAATGGAGATATTCATGGTTTCTCTCTTTGTAGGAGAGGGCCAAAACTAATACATCTGTTATTCGCAGATGATAGTCTTCTCTTTTGCAGGGCAACAGCGGAGGAATGTGGCCATGTGTTGGATATTCTGAAAAATTATGAGGAAGCTTCAGGCCAAAAGGTGAATAGGGAAAAAACTTCTCTCTTCTTCAGCAAATCAACCCCCAATGAAACCAAGTCAAGTATTAAACAAGCCCTTGGAATGCAGGAGATTTTGCAATATGAGAAGTATTTGGGTCTTCCTTCACTAGTGGGAAAGGGAAAGGAGGCAAGTTTCAATTACATCAAAGAGAGGGTATGGAAAAAACTCCAAGGTTGGGAAGGAAAGCTACTATCACAAGCAGGAAGGGAAGTCTTAATCAAGGCGGTTATCCAAGCTATACCTACATATACTATGGGGTGTTTTAAAATTCCTTTAGGGTTGTGCCATGACATTGAGGCACTAATAAAGAAATTTTTTTGGGGACAAAGGGGTGACCGGAGGAAAATCCATTGGGTGAGGTGGGGTGAGTTGACAAAATCAAAAATGGTTGGTGGGATGGGATTCAAAGACTTGGCTCTTCACAATGATGCACTTTTGGCTAAGCAAGCTTGGCGCCTTGTACACAATAAGACCTCTCTTTTCTATAAGGTTTTTAAGGCACGCTTCTTTCCTAATTGCTCTATCATGGAAGCCACAGATTCAAGATCCGGTTCGTATGCTTGGAGAAGTCTACTCTTGGGCAGAGACATTCTACAAAGGGGAGCTAGGTGGCGGGTAGGGAATGGTAGGACAATTAAAATTTGGCAACATGGGTGGATTCCAAGGAAAAACTCTCCTTTTGTGGCTTCCTACCAGGTTGAGTCTATGGAAGAGGCCACGGTTTCAAGCTTGATTGATGAAAGTTCATGGTAGTGGAATGATGAGCTGATTGATGGTATCTTTTCTCCTGAGGAGACAGCATTAATAAAAAAAATTCCTTTGAGCCGACTAGATGCAGATGATGTTTTAATTTGGCCTCACTCACAAGATGGACAGTATTCATGCAAGTCAGGTTATCAGTTTCTAAAGGAGGAAGAAGCAATGGACAATGCCCAGGACGTTGTTAACACAGACTCAAAGCTATGGAAGGGAATTTGGACTCTGCAGGTTCCTAACAAGGTCAAGAATTTGTTGTGGTGCGCATGCCGTAACGCTTTGCCAACAAAAGCGAGCCTTGTTCGACGTACAATCATCAATGACCCTGATGACCCGCTATGTGACTGCTGCCATGAGGCACATGAGACGCCCGTACATGCCCTGTGGGATTGCAAGGAATTAGACATGGTCTGGACAGGTTCGGAGCTCTCTCAGTTGCGTCGCGATGCAAACTTTCTGGACTTCAAGGAGCTACTATCTTAGCTACTGCAACAACCTGTTCAGGTGGAGGTCTTTGCGATGACAACTTGGTTGATTTGGACTCAAAGCAATCAGGTACGACTTCATCTTGCTGCAGCTTCTCTTCACCAGATCCGTCAATTAGCTAAGGACAAATTTGCGAAATTTTTGGCTTGTCAACCTACCACAACCGATAGACATGTTATACTCAGAACTAGATGGCAACCTCCTCCATCGGATTTTATGAAAATAAACTTTGATGGAGCTGTTTTTTCTAGTGAGAACAGGTCGGGTATTGGTGTGGTAATAAGAGATAGTGCCGGTTTGGTCATTGCTTCATGTTCCCAACGCTTATCACAAGCATATCGTAGCGACGAGGTTGAGGCATTTGCAGTTGCTAAAGCCCTGTCATTTGCAGCAGAGATAGGTATTTCAAAGGCTGTGATGGAAGGTGATTCGCTAACCATAATAAAGGCACTGTCATCTGACCAAAGATCCTTATCTTCTTTTGGTCCTTTGATAGATGATGCTAAGTTTAGTTCAGTTAATTTTGATCAATTGCGTTACTCTCATGTAAAGAGAGAATGTACTTTTGCTGCTCATAGTTTAGCTAAGTTTGCTAGCAATACTCCGGATTTTCAAGTGTGGATGGAGGATGTTCCACCACAGCTTTCTCATGTAATTCAGGCTAATTTGGCCAGATTTAGTTAATGAAAATTGAATGTTTTCTCCCTCAAAAAAAAAAAAAAAAAGTCTACCTCCCATCAAAAAAAAAAAAAAAAAAAATTAAGTCTACCTCCACAAAGAAAAAGAAAATTCAGCTAAGTCAGGAAAATTTATTTTGTGAACTGACAATTATTGATAAAGTGCATGTCTAGACTATGTAGTTTCCTCTATCGACCTCATACTCGTGTGCCGAAGTTTATTCTGAAAATAATGAGTTATGAAAATTTTAACGAGACATCATTTATTTTATATTTGTGTGTAACTCTATGTATATACACTGATATATTTAAAAATAATTACAATTGGACTCGACTAAACTCCAATCCAGCCTATTCACTTCTCTTTACCATGTCTATTAATGTACAGTTTATTTTGTTAATGTCAAACCCAATTTCTCATGGGCTGTAACCTTATTGAGGACATAAAAGGCCAGCTTACTTCGGAACAAAATTGGCCTATACCCTTTTCATACAAATTAAGTAGTATTTTGCCCTCTTTTTCAAACTAATTAGGGAAATGCTTCTCTTTTAAAAATCGATTTTCTAAAAATCGAGTTAGGCCCTATAGCGGCGTTTTTAAGGAGCCTATAGTGACGTTTTCAGGACCTATAGCGGCGTTTTATAACTCGACTTTTACGAAGTCGAGTTATAGGCAAAAAAAAATGAAAAAAATTGCATATAACTTGATTTCATGGAGGTCGAGTTATAAAACGTCACTATAGGTCTTGAAAACGTCACTATAAACTCTTTAAAACGCCACTATAGGGCTCCAAATTTTTTTTTTTTTAAAACTCGATTTTGAGAAAATCGAGTTTCAAAATAGGGGCATTTCCCTAATTAGTTTGGGAAAGAGGGCAAAATGCTGCTTTGTTTGCATGAAAAGGGCATTTGCCCATTTTGTCCGCTTACTTCGTGTAGTAGTAATTGGAATTGGATGGCATATCTATGTGCTACAACTACGAGGGCCAACAAGCATGAACATTACTTAGTTAATTGTGTGTGATTTTTTTTTTTTTTCCTAAACCTGATGAAACTTGTATTTGGATGGAAAAGCGTCCTCCCTTTATGTCTCTGTTAGTAATTGTGAATTTTCATACTTTGTAATTTTTTTCGTTATCAATAAAAAATTATCTTTATAAAAAAAATTTATTTTATCAGTACTTTTTATTTTTTTGGTCAATACGTTACTGTACATTACATACAAAAGAGGTTTGATGTTGCCTCTGCACCATCAAAAATCTCCAACCACTAGAGCTATAAATAAATAGAGATATTTATGAATAGATTAGGTTTGACAAAAAAGAAGAAGAAGGTTTTTGTTGGCATATTTATCGAATGAGTCATGTTCAAGACTAAATTTAGGCTTAACTTGTAAATAAATTGACTCAAATATAATAATGTGTTCATAAAAAAACTTGTTAGCAAAAGGCTCTATTTAAGTCTATAAAATATTATATGTTTATAGGTATACATTTATAAATTTATACTTTTATATTTATTTGGAAGAGAGAGAGATATTTTGTAGATAGTGTACTGTTAATGTGGTCTTATTTTGTAGAAAGTGTTTTATGTGGAAGTTATAGAAACATTTTTACCAAGTTTTATCCTTACTTAAACGTAGGATGTAGAGATATTTTGGAACAAAAAAATTCTGGTCCAAACAGATAAAGTCTCTTAAATACTAGTATAAATATTATTGAGCATCTAGGTTCCAAAGCACCACATCCTCAAAAATTTGATTGTCGGGAGACATTAAATTTCCCTAACCGAATGCTACCTCATACTATCATAGATAAACTTTTTAGGATAAAATACTATTTTGGTCTTTAAACTTTACTAAAAGTTTATTTTTTGTCCCTAAACTTTAAAAAGTTTTTTTTTATCCCTAAACTTTGTAAAAAGTTTTTTGAATAGTACAGAGCAAAAATAAGGACAAAAAAAGAACTTTTTCAATAGTTTAGGGACGAAAAAAAAAACTTTTAGTAAAGTTTAAAGATATAAATAAAATATTTTCAATAGTTTAGGGACGAAATATGAACTTTTCAATAGTTTATGGATGAAAAATGAACTTTTTAAAGTTTAACGATTAAAAACAAACTTTCGATAAAATTTAAGGACCAAAATGATATTTTATCCAACTTTTTATTAGCTGACCCTAACTATATTTTGTAGTTATAATCTTATATATAGGCTAATAGGCACTCATATTGTCGTTTTGATGGGTTCTGTTCAAATTGTCTTTCCACATGGAAAAATTAGAAGATTAAGAATGTGGAAAGAGTTTCTTTGATGACTAATTTGATTAAATTTTTGGATTTAAAGATACCACATGTATGAATTTGGGAAAATTATTGTATACTTCCGAAGTACCATAAATGCGTACCCCTTCCTCTCACATGAATGGTGAGTCTCACTAATTAAATTCATGGTGGAACTCACCATTTATATAAGAGAAGGAGTACGTATTTATGGTACTCCGGAAGTACTTAATAATTTTCCTATGATTTGAGGGAGTACGTTTATTATTGTTTGTATGAGCTAGAGCACCAATAAATGGATTGTGGTTTTCAGCTCTCGAGAGTCTCAAGTTTGTGAGTTGATATTTAGAGTTTATTTTGGGCGTAATGAATTTGTATTAGTTTATATTTGTGAGAGATTAGTATGTTGCATTCATAAAGTTTCTTAGTCTTGAAGAAATTTTTTTTTTAGATTGCATTTGAATTGATGAGGTATATATATCGTTTTTTTTTAATCTTATATATGTGATTAAAATACTGTACAATTATCCTGTGCGGGTTAACTGCTAATTTAAATTAAAAAATTGAAAAGCCAAATCTTCTCCTTCAAATACTTTTTTTAAATCATTGTGCACTATTGACTAAATGGTCACTTTATAAGTATAAGTATTTATGGGGTGTGCACAGTAAAGACCAAAATTCAAGTTTTTAAGAGAGAATTTCACACATATATATACGTTTAAATTAGATTAAAGTAGGATTTTATCTCAGATAAAAAAAATATTTCCATCAAATAAATAAATCATAAGTTAAATTCAGCCGAGTGCACGCTTGACCTGGAGTAAGAAAAGTCAAAGTCTATATGAGATATTAAAATGGTGTGATGGCTAAAGCTTTAAAAATTCAACCATCTTGACCTCCATATTTAGACGGAGTTTGATTTGTGGAGTAGTTCACATTGCTGCTCTGATGAAAAGATAGCTCTTGTCTGGAGAGTCAGACTGGATGGCCCACTTGACCCAACATTAGCCATATTGACTCTAGTCAAGGGAGCACCTATAGTCAAGAGAATTTATTGGGTTTTTAATGAATCGACAAGTATTGGCAGACTACACATTATTCTTCAATCAGATATTCTATCCTGACTTAAGTTTTCGGCAACCAAAGCATGAGTAAAAATATTTTATAATTCATGAATGGGAAAAACACTAAAATTCCATGTTTAATGTACCAATGAAAATTATTTATGAAATCAGTGGTTCGGCCATTGATCCAACTATAACTGGAACAGAAAATTTGGCCTTTCTCAATTCTTTTTCTGACCTGATTTTTAAAAATAGGGATGAAGCCACAAAAATCTTATAATGTGCATTAAGTCAATACTTTGTCAATTCTTAAAACAAATTATCCTGACTTAATGGTGTCTTTTTCTTCTTCTTTTTATATTCTCCCAAAAAAAAAAAAAGTGTCTTCGTTTTTTAACTAGATTCAATATGTCTTGTTGAAACTTAAAAGTCCAAAAACTTCAAACATGACCTCCAAAGTGACCCGGGACTTGGAAGCTATCACTTTTCAAGTTTTGTCAGTGCAGAAATGTGAGACTAATTATTTATGGAAGAGAGAAAAAATTTGAATAAAGAAATTCGGTAAAGACTAGAGAGATTGCCGTATACGACATTGCATATTTTGAGATGTCAGTTACCAAAACCAAAAGTATATTTTGTTCCTACGTTTTTCATAAGTAATGATGTTTAAGAGAGTGACATAAATTTTAATAGTATAGTTTACCACTTTCTTCGAAATGATTTCTTGACAGTGATAGGGACGCAAGAAAGGATGGCCTGACTTGTGATAGGCCAAAACACGAATTGACCCCTTGTGATGAATTAACGAATTAATTAGTCAAGTGAATTAATTAGGTTCAATTACATGCAATAAGCGTAGTAGCACAAACAAATCACCAATTAACTAGAGTATGCATCGGAAAATAAATTGACACGGTGATTTGTTTACGAATTGAGAAAACCTACACAGCAAAAACCTTATCGGGTGATTTTAAGGTCACCACTCCCGAAATTTCGCTATTATCACAACAAGCGGTTATAAGTAAAGGAATCCTAGTACCTTATACCAATCTACAATTGAACCTTTACCCCAATACACAATTAGACTTGCTATGTAGTGACAATTTCTTCTTTTGATGCATGGCTCCCAAGTACATGACTAACCAATTGCGCGGATCCCAATACGCGACTTCAATCACCAACTAGAGAAGTTTGTTGGCTGCAAAGTTCTTCAGTTCATCACACGATGAAGATCTAGAAGATGCTTGGTCACAAAACCCTATGGTGCACATACATAGCAACTTTTTCACAAGAGATGAACTAGGGCAAAACTGTCTCTGGTCACAACTTGCGAACGCTTTAACGGCCCTTAAAATAATCCTTTTATATGTCTAGTGTTATGAGAAAAGAAAGCCCAGAGACACATTCACGGATCTCAAGAAAACAGAACGGAAAATCTGTTTTTCTTAAACCTCAATAGATAGCATTTGTCGAGAAGCTATCGAGTAGCTGTCGAGCCACAGGGCTGAAACAACTTCTCGAGCTCGATAGATGCTAGCTGTCGAGCTTTAATGACAGGCACTTTATTGACTTGAATCTTAGATAGACTTGCATGGTTTTAACACTTGATCTTGAAACAAGGTTTCTTAGAGTATCAAACACATCCTAAATCTACCCAAAGGATTAGCCAATTACATAAATATTGACATATGTCCTAACAACTTGTATCATTGTAACTTGTAAGACCGCCTTCAAAAATGAACCAAGTTTCTGGTCAAACAAAACATATATTCCCTAAGAGCATTCGTACTGAGCATTGCAAATGCCAAATGTAAGGTGGGTTTGGCATTTTAAGCCTTTAAAGACCTCAGCATCTAAGATTGTAAAAAGGAACTATTGTAACTAAACTTAAATAATAATATTTAATATTCTCTCTCCTCCTTTTTTAACTGCGAAATTTCTCTCTCCTCTCTCATTATTTCTCTTATTTTCTCTCTGTTCCTTCTTTCTTTCTCATCTGGTCTCTGCTCTCTTCAAACCCAAGACCCCATGCTCTCTCTCTCTCTCTCATCTGGTGGTTGTGGGTTTCTCTATCTCTCTCTCTAGTGGTGGTGGGATTGTGACTGATGTGGGCGTGGGTCGGCGTGGGTTTTGACGACGGTGGATCGTGAGTTTTGACAACAATGGAGATCGGTGTGGATTTTGACGAGATCAGAGCGAGTGTTGACAATGGTGGAGATCAGCGTGGTGGAGATCGGTGGAGCTATGGTGGCTATGGCGTTGTGGTGGCTGTAGCATTGTGAACGACGTGGATGTTAATGGTTTTTTTTTTTTTTTTTTTTTTTTTTTTTTTTTTCTGGGTTTGCTAGTATATGTGATTGACATTATGGTGGCTGTGGCAGTGTTATTGGCGTGGATGTTAATGGTTTTTTTTTTTTTTTTTTTCTGTTTTGCCGATCTGGGTTGATATGGATGATGGAGGAGGAGTTTGGAAGAAGGTGAAAAGTAAAGTAATGCAGGATTCTAGAAGGTACACGCGTGTGGAAGAGAAAATTGGGAAAAAAACAAAAAAAGAAAAATATATATTTTATTGTGAAGATATATTATTTTAATGAGTAGAATAGAAAAATAAAAGTTGGAATGTTGGGTGTATTGGAAAATGGTATTGTATAATTGATAAAGTGACTTTTTGGAATGGTAAAATAGGATAGAGTAGCATTCTCTGATGCGAATGCTCTAAGAAAAGAAGTTTCTGTTCTAACAAAGCAAAATCCTAAACAAAAGAAAAGGAAAACTTCTAGGCAGCTCCTCTTTATTTTCCTCCCACCAACAAAATTAGGAAAAAAAAAACAGTAATTAAATATTTTGCTAGGTCAGGACATCAATTTGTTTTTAGCGTAAACAATATTTGATTTTTATATCTTTTACTTGATAATATGAGACTTTATCCGTCCACCATAAAGATAGAGGTTTTTTTTTTTTTTTTTTTTTTCGGTAAGTTAATTATGAATGAAAAACGGGTTAGGAGGATGTCATTTGCAGTTGGAGGATGAAATGGAAGTAAAAGATGCTCCTATCCAAGGGTGATGTTTACTGATTGCGCCTACATATTGGCGATAAACTATATGCATTTTACTGGGACTATTCTTTGTTAGCAGCTCCTGACAATAAAAATGGGTTTTGGGATACTGATAAAAGGAAGATACTTATATAGAAGAGGATTGATCCTCCCGAGACCCAAAATCTTGTAGTTTTTTCACCTGTTTTAATGGGTGTAGGTTGGCAGTTGTCTGGTTCTGGGTTGATAATGGGTTTTGATTTCCCCTGGTGCATAAAGCAGGGTTACATCACAGGCAGATGCCTTCTTGGAATTACATGTTACACATATTGACTATATTATCAGTTTTCTGCTGTTGACAATTTTTTTTTTTTTTTTTTAAATTTCCAAGTCATTGAGAAGAATAGAGGATGCAATATTTTAGAATTCAGTTGTGCATTTGAATATGCAGGCTATTGGCACAAATATTTCTCCCTTTAATAACCTCATTTTTTTTTTTTTTTTTAATTTGAAGTACTGAGCACTAAAGCAAAAGAATTATTTATTTATTTATTTATTTATTTTCTTTTGGTGGACCAAATCAGATTGCTTATTCTCTTCTTATATCTGATTTAGTGCGCCATTGGCATCTACTCCAGTTGGGCCCGGGACTTTAGCTCTTCTGAGGAATTAATCACTGAATTTTCTAGGGAGTGAAGAGTTGTTCGTAAAGGTAGTCTTTTGGTTTAAATTAATGTGATCGTTTTTTGAATAAATAATTTAGCTGTTGAGATTTGCCTTTCATAGTTTTTTAATTACCACTATGTAATCTGGATTTTATGATTATTTGAGAACCCCCTATAGAGTTTCTACTATTTAGGGAATTACATCATTGTCCTAGCGAGTGTCTTGATTATTGATTCATATAGCATTTGCTGGCTAGGCTTGGCTGGTGATTTCAATCTGGTAATTTTTTTAATAATTTAATAATTACAATAATGGAGAAAAAAATTAATTTTTGTTATTATTTAGATATAAGATAATGGAGGAGGGAGATGCGAAATTGAAACCACAAGCATAGGAATTGGGCACCACAGAAAAAAATACTATTACCATTAAAATTGGTTTAGATTGGGCTTTTGGGCTCATCAACACATGTGAAAAACTTGAATTCCACTTTTTGCTCTGTGATTATAATTATGAATTATTTATGAAGTTAGTGGTTTGACCGTTGATCCAACCCTACTTGAAACAAAAAATCAGGCATTTTCCAATTCTTTTTCCAACCTGAGTTTTAAAAACAGGGATAAAGACAAAAAAAAAAAAAAAAAAAATCTACTAGTGTGCATTGTGTCAATACTTGTCAATTCTTAAAATAAATTATCTTGACTTGATGGTGCCTTTTTTCGGCTAGATCCAATATGCCTTGTTGGAAGTCCAAAAACTTTGAACATGACCTCGAAAATGAACTAGGAATTGTTGCAAGCTATCACTTTTCTAGTTTTGTCATAGCAATGTAAAGCCTAATTATTTATAAACCAATTTCCAAACAATATAGCCTTAAAGTGAATTAGCGTTTATACTGGAAACTAGAATAATTTGGTAACTGAAAAGTTTTTAAAATTAGAGGCTGTTTGGTTCACTTGTTTCTATAACTCAATTCTCAGTGTCCATAACTCATAACTTAAAAATGGTGGGACCCATAACGAGAAGTCCGTTTGGGAGAATAACTCTGTTTCCATAACTTTGTTTCCATCACTCAATTCTCTGATTTTTGAGTTGTGAGTTATGGAAACTGAAAACACATTTTGGCTATTTTCAATTTCCACAACTCATAACTAAATGGCATTTTTGTAATTAAACCTACATAGGGGACCCACCTAGCCGCAACTTTTGATTAGTCAACCTTTTTTTTTTTTTTTTTTCCTTTTCTTCTCATCCATTTCGTCTTCTTCCTCCTTTTTTTTTTCTTTTCTTCCTTTCTTCTGATCTTGTCTTCTCCGTGCTTCCTTCTTCCCCCCCCCCCCCCCCTTTTCTTCTGATCTAGTTCGTCTTCTTCCTTTTTTTTTTTTTTTTTTTGATCTAGTTCGTCTTCTTCCTCCTTTTTTTTTTCTTTTCTTTTCTTCCTTTCTTCTGATCTCGTCTTCTCCGTGCTTCCTTCTTCTTTTTTTTTTTTTTTTTTCCTTTTCTTCTGATCCAGTTCTTCTTCTTCCTTTTTTTTTTTTTTTTCCTTTTCTTCTCATCCAGTTCGTCTTCTTCCTTTTTTTCTTTTTCTTTTTTTCCCTTTCTTCTGATCTCGTCTTCTTCGTTCTTCCTTCTTTTTTTTTTCTTTTTTTTTTCCTTTTCTTCTGATCCACTTCGTCTTCTTTTTTCTTTTCTTTTCTTTTCTTTTCTTTTTTTCCTTTCTTCTTTCACTGGTTCGGGTGATCTGGGTTTCTTTATCTTTTTTTCCTTTCTTCTTTCTCGGGTGATCTGGGTACTAGGAAAAAGAAAAGAAAAAAAAAAAAACTGTACCAATGAAAGATTTGGGACCCACAAATAGTGTGAAAATATTGAGTGATGGTAACTGAGTGATGATGTTGTTTGGGTGTGATATTTTAGAGTGATGAGTGATGAGTGATGGAAATTAAGTGACGGAAATTGAGTGATGAAAAAAATTGAACCAAACAGGCTCTTAGTCATCGTGGCATTTAATCTCGTATAGACTTTCATATATCTTTAGTTGTGTTCAAGCATATTCTCAGTTGGTGGACTAAACATGTACACACTAAAAAATTATCGATGTTTTTTTGTATTAGAACCATTTCGCCTTTCCTTTGTATGTATTTATTTCTAAAAAAGAAATGGTGGACTAAAGACCAAGAGCTTTGTAATTATCTCAATGACATAACTTAATATTTTCAACGGAGACATCTATGGTTTGAATCTATCATCCCTCAATTAAAAACGAGTATTAAAAAAAAATTTATACAGAGCACGCTTTGTTTCTTTTAAAAATAAATAAATTTCCTCTTTGACCAATTTAATAGGTTACTTCGTCCCAACTTGACTTTGTTATGTGTTTACAAAAACAGTACTTATTTAAATTGACATGTAATAAGACTTTCCTTCAAATTAGTTAGGAGGGAAAATATACAATTTTTGTGATTTTTATCTAATAAGCCACTAACCTGTCACATTGCACTGACAAATGGAGAAGATGCTTTTCCTCAAATGGCCAAAAATTTTCAATGATATCATTGCCCTGCATAGTAATGCCTCCACTGAACTGTGCCCATGAAGTGTTTTTCTTGTGATTTTAGGTTCAAGATCTGCTCAATCTTTTATCTGAAACATTGAAACTTCAAATGTTAAACCCTTATAAAGGCCTAAAGATGTGAACTTTTTTTTAAAAATTTTTATTTTTTGAGAAATAAAAAATGTGAACTTTTTTTTTTTTTTAGAAACGGTTCACATTTTTGGTTTCTCAAAAAATAAAAAATAAATATATGTTACGTGTTCCTAGATTACGATGGCCAAAATGGGAATGAGCTCTGGGTAATTATTAACTGTATATCTATAAAAATGGATTGCTAAAAAAATTTAGTTCATGATTAATGATAAATGATTTTAGTACTATGAATATGAAAGAACATACGACTTAGTATTGTTGAGTTAAAATTAATTTATAAGATAATACTTTCTTTACTTAAGATTTTTTTTTTTTTTTTTGGTTTCTCAAAAAAAAAAAGATTTTTTTTTTTTTTTTTTTTTTTTTACGAACTTTTACTTAAGAATTTTGTTATATTAACTTGGCCCCCTTGAAAAAAATCTCTAGCTCAAACCACTGATCACACGTATCTGGTACTAATTATAGAAATGCATATCAATAGTTAAATCTTGATTCAGTTATACTTTTTTAATTAGATGGCCTGATTTAAGCACATGATATATAGTTTTGATTGTTAGAATTTTTAATTTTTTTTTTAAATTTTTCTTACATCATGAAATAACAGTTTTATTATTGAAACAAGGTTATACGAATGTTGCGAAACGGCGATCTCTAGATTCTCTACAAGTTGAGCTAGTGTCACCTCACCAATTAGTGCATGGGATATCACATCTATTTGAGATAACTTGTGAAATGGCTTTGCGATTCTTTCTGCATTCTAATTTCCTCCTTTTAGCTGTAATTAGTTTTCGTTGGAAATAGATGATCAAGTTACAGTTATTGTTCATGTTACACCATGCTTATGCCAAATTTGGTATTAATTGAATGTTAATTAGTATATACTATTTGAAATATAATTTCATATTTTAAGTATAATTTAAAAATTTATAAACACTCATGTTTTAAATATAATTATTTAAAAATATATAAACACTCATGTTTTAAATATAAATAGTATGTAATCCGTGCATACGCACGGGAATGGAATGATACATTGTAATGGCGTTATTGATATTAGCTTAGGTTATTAAACATATAAGACATCAATTCGACCAGCACATTTAGAGGTACTAAAATGGTTTTTCCTTACAATTTTCATGATATTAGGTACACCAACTTTCTCATTATATTGCTATTATGTATATAATTTTGAAAATCATTATTGGATACTACATATATATATATATATATTGTCGGGGGAGCGTTTTAATTCCTGAGCCCAAAAGTAAAAGGATTCAAGCCCAAAGAGCCCAATACAATGAATTTGTATAGGGTGGGCATAAAAAACTACGCTTCAATGGATCAAGCAACACGCACAGGGCATTTAAGATAAGAGGAAAGTAAAGAGAGATAGGCCCTATGCGAAGAAATCCTTTCTTGGCAAAGTTTGAGGAGAGTGGCTTTTGAATATAATTCTCTTAGACTTAGATACAATTTCAGTTTTTGTTACTATAGAGTTATTTCCAGAGATTTTTCCTTCCCTTCCCTTGGAGGATCTCTCACATTTTATATATATATATATATATATATATATATATATACATATGCCCCTTTCCCTGATCCTGGCCCTCCATTTGTTGATTATGCAAGCTACTACTTGAGCGCTTGTCCCATCAAACGCCCTCCCTAGTCTCCTGTGAGTTGCGGCAACCAAGACAGCACTGTTCGGGGGTCTTCTCCACATAAATGCGGCTACGGAGTTTGGTGAGATGCATTAAATGTGGTGGCAACTACTACCCCTCCCGTCACGTCAAGACTAACCCCTTTTCTGAAGTTCCTCCTCAACAGCATGGCCCTTTTGTGGTATTGTGCCATCGACGTGGCCATGGCTCGCCCCTTTGGCTTCATCGTCCGAGAGTATGGGCTTCTCGGCACTGTACTAGGCTCCTCGGCATTGGGTATGACACGTGGCACCATTACCTTATTAAATTACTATACACCACACACACACACACACACACACACACACACACACAATATTAATTCACAATCATTGTACGTGAAACAATATAAAAAATATGCTCATTAGTTTAGAAAAAAAATAACAGCAAAAATCTAAACAATTTAATTTTTATAGAAAGCTAACGAAAGCAAAATCCAATTTTGATTCTAATTGAATTTTCTCTAAGTTTTGGTTTAAAATATTCTATTTAAATATTCTCTAAACTTCAGTTTAATATATATATATATATATATATATATGTATTTATATATATTATCTAGTTAGTAATGGGCCGTACATATATAGTCATTGGATATTGCATAAATAACTTATAAATTTGAATTATTTTTAGTTACACAAAAAATGGCTCATAAATATAAAATCGTTCAAACTCTCTTTTTCTCTAATTTTATATATAGAGTTAGATATATGTTTAGGTTTTTTATGGTTTATTTATATTGGATTCCTGGTTTTCTATATTGAATTAACTCACTTAGCACAAAAATTAAAAAAAACTTAGATTAGATAGGACATATGACGCAAAATTAAACTTTAATTGAATTTCAATTTGAAATCCAATTGGATTTTCTCTCAATTTTGGCTATTTATGTATATATATATATATATATATATATTTGAAAATGTCTATAAAGTACTTAAGTTTTAAGTATAACTTTTGTTGAGCTTAGCGGGAAAAAAAAAAAAAGTATAACTTTTGTTGATACAGAAAATAAACAATTGGATCATGCATCCAAAGAAACAGTGATGGAGCGTCTTTTAGGCTTGCAAAAACAAGATATGCCCAGGGTGAAACCGCCCCAAGGGTCTTTGATACTTAAACCAAGAAACCTCAAAGAGGGTGTGTTAGTGTGAGTGTTTAAGTCCTTTAGGTGCTGTTATTTAGGTTCTGCTCTTAAAATTCAATCATGTGCCTACTTAACTAAAAAATACACTTTCTTCTTATGAGAAAAAATCCACATGACAGAATCTTAAAAGGAAAACCTAAGCAACAGTACCTAAGTACTGTACCTAAGTCTTTCTCTATAATTATTTATATGTTCCCTTCCTTAGAGCATCCACATTAGTAGATACAAACTTTCCATCTATTTTGCACACAAAAAAACCTACATTTTCTATTTTACATACCAATTTTTACAAAACACCCACTTCAATCTATCTATTCTACACATTTATTCGATAGAATATTCATTCTTTTACAATTTTTTATTATTTCCTCACTCACTACCCCGCTCTCTCACTGACACAACACTACCAACGATCACTCCACACCCAACCACCTTCATCACCTACCCAACCAGTCTTCTTTGATTATGGGATAAGTAAAATTTTTAAAAGTCTTACTTTCTTAATGGCATATGAAAATAAGGGTTGTTATTATTATTATTATTATTATTATTATTATTATTATTATTATTATTATTATGTTTTTTTAAGAAAAACCAATATGGTTATAAATAAAATAAGGTTATAAATAAACTAAATTGTATGTGAACTATTTGGACTCATCCTGGGATTTAAAAAAAAAATTATATTCATTTATTACATGTAATAATAAAATTCATGTGTCACCATTTAATGGGGCTAACTAGCATATGCCTCACTTAACAAACACATTAACAAAAAATGGATGAAGAGACTAACACTCAAAATGGTATACGATGTTAGGTATTGAAATCCAAATTTTAAAATGATAGGGCTCTTTTTCAAAATATCCTTAAACTTCAAGAGTGTAGTTTACATTTTAACATAATTGAGTTTTATTTTCACATCTTAAGAAAATGGAAAAAAAAATTGTCATTCCCGGTAGAGCAAGGATAAATAATGCGTAGAAAGTCTCTAATAATTAAGTCTGCTTCCACAAAGAAAAAGAAAATGGGTCCGGATTAGGTTCAGTGTCCAGTGACACTAGACCCATTGGGATTGTGACATATGTCTATTTTTGGACACATGTCATCATCCAACTGGGTTTAGTGCACTGGAAGCACTGGACCCAAACCTCCTCCAAAAGAAACTTAAGCTAAGTCAGGAAAATTTATTTTGTGAAATGACAATTATTGATAAATTGCATGTCTAGACTTTGTGGTTTCATCTATCAACCCCATACTTCTTGTGCCGAAGTTAATTTTTGAAACTAATGAGTTTTGAAAATTTTAAGTAGACATCACTTATTTTATACTTGTGTAACTCTATGCATATACACTAGTATATTTAAAAACAATCACAATTATATATATATATATATATATATATGATTTAAAATCCAATTGGATTTAGACTCTTCGGCTTTTGCACTTAATAATTCACTTAATTGACACACAAATTTAAAAATTAGATAAGACACGTGATGCAAAATTAGACTTTAATTTAGAATTTAATTAGATTTTCTCTCAGTTTTAGCTATTAATATATATATATATAGATTTTTATAATAAAAAATAAAAATAATTTTTATTTAATTGAATTAATAAATAATAAAATTATTTTATGGACAAGTTTGATGGTTAAGTTACATTGTGGGAAGGTGTGAAACCCCACGTACACCCCGTGTGTTCACCAACCTCTTGTAAAGTTAAACGGGGTTGTTTAATTAATTAATTAATTAAAGGAAAAGTTAACATATGTCCTAAGGATATTGGTTTAGGAATTATTTTTAAAATTTTTTATGAAAAAATGATAGAGTAATTAATTTTTTAACAGCTTTCTATATTTCCTATGAAAATGGAATTAAAACTTTTCTAACATAGTTTATTAATAATTGCCTTAAGGGTATCCGTTAATACGATCTACTAATTAATGAACACAAAATCTATTGTTCAAATTTCTTACAACATCTAAGCAGTGAAATTTATTTGCATGGCATCATGATCTAAAACTGTGTTGCTTGACAAGACATGCGATAATTGGTAATGATTTTATTATAATGAAATTAACGAGAAGTGTGAGTAATAAAATAAAATAAAAATCAATTTTATTATAAAAAGCATGGTTTTAAGGTTAACTTTATAAGCATGGATAGACGGACCAAAGTTAAATTTTTCTTGCTTTAAATTGTGGGTTGAAAAGAAGCATCGGGGTCACGGTCGTATAAACCGGTTTGTTCGAAATTATCTTAGAATAAATAGAGTAAGAAATAGAGGGAAGCATGAGCCTGCACAAATAGAGTAAGAAATTATCTTAGAATCGAAATAAAAGAGTAATCCTTCTTGAAGAATTTTAGCGCCCCCTTTTTTTTATTAAAATAATTTTTAACTAAAGAATTTTAATTTCATAAAACACAAATTAAAAAAAAAAGTTTTACTGACATTTTAATATTTTGAGGGTCAAATTTAAATATTTATATAAGAATATTTATCATACAAATAAATAAATTTATGTGAGGCCACGGTTCACTTGATCCCAACATGAGTTGGTATTTGATCATGTGATTAAAATACACAAAATTATTTGAATTGTCACGTAATAAATTTAAATAGCATATTCGGCCATTTTCTAATTTTATCTTTTTTTTTTTTTTTTTTTTTTGAGGAACATCCCAACTCGGGGAGAACAAATTTATTACAGAGACAAGTCTTTTACAACATAACTGAAAATGTTTGGTGGAACTTCCTCCATCCAAACTTAAAGGAAAAGAAAACCTAGCATCCCTAGCTAGAGCATGGGCAACATGGTTGCCCTACCGCCTTACATGGATGATAGAAGAGGATAGAAAATACCCCCTTATAGACATGAAGTCTTTTACTAAGTGACCTGCCAGCGCATTTGAGTCCGACCCTGACTACAAACTCTTCACCACTAACTCTGCATCACCTTCAAAACACACCTGCCGAAAGCTGAGTTCCTTGGCAAAAAATGTAGCTTTTCGACCTGCTAACATCTCAAGGATCTCCACTATTGCTGGCATCCTTACCTTCTCCGACAGAGCCGCCAAAACCTGCCTTTCGTTGTTGCGAATGACCACTTCGATGCCCGCTTCCTAATCCTCCTCGAACACCGCCCCATCAAAATTTGCTTTAACTGAATCCTCTGTTGGAGGCTGCCACCGCACCAAACCGTTTCTTTTCCTCAGTACTTGCCCCTGCCTTCCCTGCTGAAACTCGATTGACTAATAGAGCCGAGGCTGATTGGGCAATTTTTGAACATGACTTAGGACTTTTGTTAGTTCTCAATTTGTTTCTCCGCAGCCAGATTAGCCAAGCTGTCATCACAAACTCCTCCAGGTTTTTTCCTTCTGCCTTAATGGTGCTTACGAGGTCACTCATGGAACCCATGTTCTGGCACTTTCTCCTGACTTCTGCAAAGGGAGGTGCCCACCCCTCACGGACATTCACACAGTCCCATATTGCGTGAAACTCGTCTTCAACCATACAATCGCACTATTCACACCCGGAATTGTCCACCACTTTTCTTTTGCAGGTTTACCTTCGTTGGGAGAGCCCTTGAGCAAGCTCGCAATAGAAACACCTTCACCTTGTTGGGAACTTTCAACCGCCAAATACCCTTCCAAAAGCTTTTTACCTCATTAGAACTGGAGCTAGAAGGCAAGGAATTTAGCTCATTCTTCCACAACAGTTGATAGCCCGTTTTTACAGAGTAGGATCCAGACCTGCATCTCAGCCAAGTAATGCAATCCTCCTGATCCATGACACATAGAGGGATACTCTTAATTTTTTGGTCTACAAACGGCAGGAAAAGACCATCTACTAGCTGATCATTCCAACCTCCCCCCCCCCCTCCGGCTCCAACAGATTAGCAACTACCCAATTTGAGGCCTCCTCATTCTTTGGAGAAACTATACAAGCCGAGGCCCCCCCAGGTAGCCACCTATCTTTGTAGATGTTAATCTTCATACCATTCTCAACTCGTCGAAGCAAACCCGATTGGATAAGTTTACTAGCCTTTACAATGCTTTGCCACGCATACAACCCCGAAGCTACCTTTGCATCAAAAACTGAACCGCTTGGGAAGTATTTTGCACTAAAAACCGGATAAAATAGGGGTGAGTGGTCCACTAATAGTCTCCACACTTGCTTAGCAAGCATCACCTCATTAAATTTTTCCAAATCTTTAAAGCCCATGCCCCCTAACTCCTTTGGTTTGCACAATGTTTCCCAATTCTTCCAATGAATCTTATGTTGGTCTCCCCGTTGCCACCAAAATTTCCTTATCATCATCTCAATATCATTCAATAAACCGGAAGAGAGTTTGAAACAACCCATCGCAAAAGTGGGTATAGCTTGAACTATTGCTTTTAGGAGTACCTCCCTTCCCGCTTGTGAAAGGAGTTTTTCCTTCCATCCTTGAAGCTTTTTCCAAACTCTCTCCTTGATGAAATTGAGGCTCGCCTTTTTGTTTCTCCCAACCACCGCCGAAAGACCAAGGTACTTCTCATATTCCCGCACTTCACTTACTCCCAATGAATATATTATCTCAAGCTTCCTCTCGTCCAACGTAGCCTTGCTAAAAAAGACAGTGGTTTTTCTTTGTTTAGCTTTTGACTAAAGGCTTGCTCATACAAAACCCAAATACTTTGGATAACATCCAAATCACTTTTAGTAGCTCATCAAAATAGGAGGGTGTCGTCAGCAAAGAAAAGATAAGAGATTTTGGGGCCATTTTTACAAAGAGAGAACCCCCTAATAGCTTCGGCCCTAGCTGCCTGTTGCAATTGACAATTTAAAGCTTCATAAAAAATTAAGAATAGGTAAGGAGAGAGAGGGTCCCCTTGCCTAATCCCCCTTGTTGGCCGGATATCCCCCTTTGGAACCCCATTTACTAGAATTGAGTAGGAAGCCGAGTTTATACAACTCATAATCAAGGCCACCCAACTCGCATTAAAGCCCATCTTCAACATTGTGACCTCTAAGAATTTCCACTTCACCCTATCATAAGCCTTGCTCATGTCTTCAAGGCCATGAAACCCCCTTTTTTTGATTTTTGGTTCTTCATATGATGTAAGGTTTCAAATGCTTATCGAATATTTCCTTGTTCGATTGAAAGATGCTTTGAGATTTCGAAATAATCAAGGGTAGCACCCCTTTAAGCCTATTAGCGATCACCTTTGAAACAAGCTTATAAATTATATTACATAAAGAAATAGGGCGATATTTAGAGACTTTTGAAGGACTTTTTACCTTTGGGATAAGGGTGATGAATGTCCAGTTTATGGATGGAGGAATGACACCCGAGGTGAGATAGCTCAGTACTGCTTCAGTCACATCTTCGCCCACTGACGACCAGTAGTGCTGAAAGAAAAGGGGAGGGAGTCCATCCGGGCCCGAAGCCTTCAATGGGTCCATTTGTTTCAGAGTCATGACCACCTCTTCCTTGGTGAACTCACCATTAAGCAATTTGTTCATCTCCTCCATAACGGAGCAAGGCAAACCCGCCACAACTTCCTCCATCATGCTCGGATTTGAGGTATTAAAAAGGTGTTGGTAATAGTTAACCAATATGTGTGAAATCCCGTCCTCATCCATGCACAAATCCCAACTCAGATCTTCAAGAGCGTCAATACAATTTCTTCTAAACCGATGAGAGGCTCTACTATGAAAATACTTGGTGTTGTTACCACCCTCTTGCAGCCATAGGGCCCGAGATCGCTGTTTCCACATTTGTTCTTCCCTCACTAAGAGCTTTGAAATCTCCTTCTTCAAACTTTGAACCCGAGAAATACTTCCACCTTTTATAGCATCTTCCTCGGCCACTCTAAGAAGGTCTTTTTTCTCCCTAAGGCTTCGGATCACATTTCCAAAAGCAACTTTGCTCCACCACCTCAAGTTTTTGCAGCACCTATCCACTTTTTCTTCCACTCTACTCATCGGGCTGCCTTGGTAAACATGGGACCATGTATCCTCGATCACTTCTCTATTGCCGGAAACATTGAGAGCCAATCCACCGTACCTATCGCTCTGTCAAGTCTCTCCCACACCATATGCCCCACCCCATGCCCATTACACGAGGTGAATTTGTTACCATAATACCCCAAATCTTGAAACCCACATTCATCCAACACATCCCTAAAATTTTCCATTTGCCTACTTGGTCTATGCCTTCCCCCCAATTTCTCATGAGCTCTAATAATTTCATTGAAGTCACCCGCACATAACCAAGGTAGGGAAAATTTGGATTTTAATCTTCTCAAGGTGGCCCAAGAGATGTAGTGGTTTGTTTCGGATTCCCCATAGAAGTCGGTGAATCTCCACTCCCCCTCCTTCCCTTTATTAATGACCGCATCAATATGATTCGGGGAGTAATTATCCACCGAGAAATCCACTTCTTTTTTCCAAAAAACCACCACCCCTCCACCCTTCCCTTCTCTAGAAAATTCTATCATCCCATCAAACTTCAACTTGTCACGTAAATAAATTAGCCTAGCTTTTTTCAACCATGTTTCGGCCACAAACACGATTGAGGGAGAATGAGCTCAATTAAATCACCAAGCTCCTGCTCTGTCTGAGGGTTCCCAAGTCCTCGACAATTCCAGCATAAGAGATTCATTGTTGTTGGTGGGGCTACTCCACAGCCTCCACCATTAAATAATTGTGTTTTTGACCAAAGTATGAAACTAATCTCTTCTTACTTGGTAACTCACTGTGATCACCCTCTGAAGCTAACCATTTAGTCTTTTTTTTCACCACGCCAGGAAGAACATTCTCCATTAAGTCAAGCCGCTCCCCTTATCGAATCTCCCCAGAGCCTTGTCAATATCACCTAGCCTTTCCTCAAAGATCTCCCTTGAATTTCGGCTTTCCAATACCACCACCTCCAAGATCATGTCTTCTACTTTTGACACCACTGATACCTCATTAAATTCACCCTGGAAATTTGCTACTTCCTCGATTTGCATGTACTCCACCGTGGGAGGTTGGTCAGCAGCTTAAAACACCGGCGGCAACACCTCACTCTCATCATCAACCACCTGTTTCTGTTGAGCTTTCTTTGCAGCATAGAAGCCCGAGACTTTGAGAATTGAATTCCTTCCCTTCACAAACGGTGCAGCACGTATCCATGCTTCGTATGCTTGGTTCTCCTTCGTAAGCTTTCCTTCACTCTCTATCCACAAATCACAGTCTCTGTCCACGTGATTCAGAAACCCACACTAGTAGCAGATGTTGGGAAGTCTTTCATATTTGAAAGACACCCAACTTTGCTCACCTTGGGATAGAGAGATTCGCCTTCCCCTGCACAGAGGTTTGTTTATGTCGATAATTACCTTCATTCGTAAAAAACTTCCGCCATCCATCTCACCCTCATCAGTGTTTTTACAAACTGTCCCTACTACTTCACAAAGTTTCTCCGCCACGGTTTTATTCATAAATCTAATCGGGACATCATGTATTTGGACCCATATCAGAATTTTATCGAACTCTAGGGCCTGAAGAGGGACATCCTTGTTGTACCACTGCAACACTACAAGGTGCTTATCAAAACTCCAAGAGACATTACTCATTATCCTCTCAACCTCTTCCTTTTTTTCAAAAGTAAACAGCAGCATGTGGTCACTGATTCTCCGAACCTTAAACCCCTTCACTGACTTTCACAAAGGGCTGATAGTTTTTGTCACTACCTCCACGTTTAGTGCCCTTATTGTTAGAAACTTCGCTGCCATGGTGAAGTTCTTTGTTGAGAGCTCATCATCCAATCCCAGCTCTTCTCCTTCCCTGGCATTTAGCGACAAGCTTTGCCAATGTTTTGTAAGGTTCTCCATTTTCAATAACCACTCAAAACTCGTGTCTCCCAAGCCCCAAGAAAGAAAAAAAAACCAACGTCTAACCTCCTTCAAGCAAATAGGATTTGCTTGAGATACAAAGGATCCTCACACCAGGAACGACAGATTCTACAGCCAAAGGGAAGTTTTTCTGGAGCCCCAGAGAAGCCTCCTTAGTGATAGAGAAAAAATCTTCTGATTTCATCTAATAAGCTACAAACATGTATCTCACTAACAAATGGAGAGGAAACTTCTCGTGAGTTTAATCTGTGCCCAAAAAAAATGGCCAAAAATCTAATACTATATATAAAAGCAGAAGCCTTTAACCAGGTGCAGCCACGTCAGGAAAAATGCCACCTTTAAAAACTGACGCGTGTATAACTTTAAGTTAAAAGAGCCGCACGTTGCATCGTTTTAATAATCTTAAAAAGCGAAAAGTTAAAGAGCGACACCGTTTAAAAGTGAAAAGTTACACTGTTCCGCTAAAACACTTCTAAAAACTGAAATCTAAAAAACTGCGTTAGAATAAAAAGAAGAGAAAGCATTCGTATTTTTCTCTCTCCCAAAACAAAAAGGAAAAGGAAAAACCTCTCTCTCAGAGAACAATGGCAAGAAAAGGAGAACGTCAGAGAAAGAGAACAATAGAGAAAGAGATTCGATCTGTCATAGATGGTGGAGAGCAAAAAATCTGAGACCTTTGCCACCATCAGACCACCATACCCTCCACCGATAGTCTCTGATTTTTTGTACCGAAGGTCAGCATACTCCTTCCCACTTTAAATACTGTTTTTGTTGTTTGAAAGACTGAAACTCCTTATCATTGTTTTTCCTATTCGAATTAGAATCTTAAATCTTCAATATATCTATGTTTTTGAATTCAAACCGGTAGTTACCCTTACTTAATTTTCTAGGGTTCTTCTTTTACCCCTTTTTAAATAAATAAAAAATTAAATGGGTTGATTTTCTTTCTTTGGATGCTTTGGTTTCAAATTGTCCCTTTTTATTTTTTTTGGTGGTAACATTAGGGATTATGCCCTTGATTTACTATGGTTAAAAAGTCAAAATTCACCTTGAATTATTTAAAATCTGAATGTATTAGACGAAAAACTTAATTTTTAATGCGCAATTTGCTTGATAAAATTACTGATCGATCTTTTGTTTTGTTCTAGATTTGATTCGTTTTTGTTTTGGGTTTTTGAGTTTTGTATCAAAATGTTTGTTTCCTTAATTTTAGATATTTGCTTTTGTTTTGGACTTTTGGGTTTTCTATCAAAATGTTTGTTTCCTCAATTCTAGATATTAGATTGAAATCATTGGGTATTTCCGTTTCTAACATTTCTTTTCCTCCTTGAAATTTGAATTGATATCATGTTTTGTTGATTATTGTATTTTGGTTAGATTTGGTTTTTTTTTTTTTTGGCAGTTTTTTTGTTAGATTTTTTTTCTTCTTCTACCTCTGAATTTTGAATTCATTTAATTCTAGCATTAAAAATGCTTCAAAATTATGCACATTTCAGGTCCAAGAATTAATTCAATTTTCACTGTTTCTAGATATCCATTTTCTTTTTTGCCACCTTTGAAATGAAATCTTTCTAGATCAGGATCCATACTAGTAGGTTTATTGTTAGTCACTTTAAACTCAATGCTTTATAAAAGTTCACACTTTTGAAACTTTTGATTAGATAACTAAAGGAATATGAATATTGCTTAAAGAAAACACACACATTGTTTACATTAAACTTTAGGTAGATGGTATAGCTCCATACGAGAAATTCATAGATGAGTATGTGGATTAAAAAAATTTATTGTTTAAGTTGTTAGTGTTATCCCTTGAATCCTCTATATAATTGATACCTGCCTTTGTAATTATTATTTAGGATATAACAGCCATACAACTCTTTGGTAACAAAGGCATTCTTTCTATTTGGCTGAAAGTGAAATCCTTTTGGCATTTGTAGCATTGTGTTGTCGTTATATGTTTAATATTCAATTGTAGAAGTCCTAAAATAATGTTTTGCAGCTGAAGATGCTATTACTTTACAATTTGATTAAGAATTTAGTAATGAAAACAATTACCACCGGCTATTAACGGCATCACAAAACTTGAGTAGACTTTGCCCTTCCTATTTTTAGCAAAAAATCCTACCTCTCAATCTTAAATTATATTAGAATCATCTATGTTATGATTTATGAGTCAATATCTGTTCCTACTTTAGGTTCTAAGGAATTAGGAACTAATGTATTAGAACTTCATTTTGTAATGTTGGCAAACTATGATCAAAACGTTTTTAGTCTTGTTTTGACTTGCTCAAAGTATGAGGTTTTTATGTAAAGTTGAAATTGAGTTACTGCAGAAGTTACTGTGCAATTCTGCCTGGCTCGATCGATCGAGAATTAGACTCGACTGATCGAAAGTCGTGCAGATTGTTTTTTCTGCAGAATTTTCAACTCAGCCCTAGCCCATTTAATGTGTAGGGTTTTATGTTTTGCCCTAAGTATAAAAGGGAAAACCTTAGCCACATTTTTAGTGTTCTGAATATTGTGTTTGTGAATCTTATTTATGAGATCTAGAGGTGTTTACCTTCACATACACTTAGGGTTTCCAAACTCAAGATTGATGTCAAGAGATTGGTAATCATTTAGTTGCAGAATCAAGAGCTTCAAGATATACAAGTAGGTGTGCTTGTGCTTTGCTGAGAATTCAAGGAAAGAAGTGATCGTGGTAGTAAGTTTCCGACTCTAGGTAGCAATAGGATGTTAGTGGTCTAAGTCACTATTGTGTAAACTTTAATTCTTTTATAGTGAATTCCTTTTTACCTTGAGGATAGCTAGGTTAAATCCTCCCCAGGTTTTTACCGGTTTGGTTTCCTGGGTTATCATATCGTGTGTTCTTTATTTTTCGCACTTTTACATGATATGATTGTTATTGTGTTAACCTAGAATTGCTTAATTTACCTAAGTTAATCACTTGACTAAATATCTAGATTAATCTGTTTGGGTTTAAGGGGTCTAAACTTCTTACAAGTGGTATCAGAGCGGGTAGCTTTTTTGTTTTAGATCTTTTGATCTTAAAGCTGATCCTTGACCCCGGTTGTCATGGAACACGGACACTCTCTTGTTATTCCACCTCATTTTAATGGGAATAATTATGCTTATTGGAAAGTAAGGATGAAAGCATTCCTGAAATCTATTGACGAGAGAGTCTGGAACTCTGTTGAATATGGTTGGGAGAAGCCCACTACTCTTGTGAGTGAGTAACAAACTTCTCAAAAAGAGGCAGCTGCTTTCAATAGCAAAGCTATGAATGCTATTTTCAATACTGTTTCTATGGAGGAATTTAAGAGAATCTCTAATGTTGAGGTTGCTCATACTGCTTGGAATATCCTCTAGACTGTGCATGAAGGTACAAAGGCAGTTAAAATTAATAAGTTGCAGCAACTGACTACTAGATTTGAAAGCATTAGAATGAATGATGATGAATCTTTTGATGAATTCTATGCTAAATTGAATGATTTAGTTAACTCCGCATATAATCTGGGTAAAATCTATGATCAACCTAAAATTGTTAGGAAGATTCTTAGATCTTTGACTGAGGATTTTAGACCCAAAGTGACTGCCATCGCTGAAAGCAAGGATGTGGACTCTATCCTTGTTGATGAACTTGTAGGATCTCTTTAGTCCTATGAGTTGGACCTACCCAATGGCTCTTAAGTCTGTTGATAATGTTGAGGTTGGTGGATTTGATGATGAACTCTCTACTACAGAGATTGCCTATCTTGCCAAGAACTTTAGAAAATTTCTTAGGAACAATAACAGAAGGGCAAGAGGCAAGAACACTGCTGAACCTAGAAATTTTAGGAGGAATGATCCCACTAAGGTTAATAACACTGAAAAACCTAAAGAGAAAGTAGGTCAACCCTCTAATAATTCTATGGGACAACAATGTTTTGGATGTCAAGGGTATGGTCATGTGAAATCTGAATGTCCTATATACTTGAAGTTTAAGGGTAAGGCTATGGCTGTAACCCTTAGTGATGATGAAGTTTCTGACAATGAATCAGTCAGTGATGAGGATGAAAACTTCATTGCTTTCACTGCTACTGCTGTAGTCAATGAAAGCGTGTCTGTTGAAGAGAACCTTTCTGATGGGTAACTCTCTGAAGATGTAGATTTACAGGAAGCCTACAATAAACTTTGCAAAGTTGCTGCAAAGGATGCTATGAATGTTGATTTGGGCTTAAAGAAAATTACATCTCTTGAACTTGATAAGAAAAATTTGCTTGTGAAATTGTTTGATGCTAATGAGCTTTTGAATAATGTGAAGACTGAGAACATGCTTTTGCTTGATAAAGTTAAAAATTTGGAACTTGAATTATCTGTTGCTAGAGAACAAACTAATAGATCTGCAAGCTCCAAACTTGATCACATGTTAAGTATTCAAAAGTCTCCCTCTAACAAAACTGGTTTAGGTTTTGTGGAAAGCATCTCTTAGCCTGAACCTCATTCCACAAACTTTGTTCCTTTTACTCAACCTTCTAAGAGTGAGATTGTCAAACCTTCTGTGAGTGAAGTTGTTAAATCTGTAGAAGTCACACCGCTTAGAAAGATTAGAGTTGATCTTTAAGAGTCTAATTCTAGAACTTCTAATTCTTCTAAGGGTAAGTTGCACGATAAGCCTGCTTGGGTTTATCACTTTTGCGGAAAGTCTGGGCACATTCGTCCAAACTGTTTCAAGTTGCAAGTTGCTAAGCGAGCAAATAAACCTAAAGTACTTGTGCCTCAAGTACAAGATCCTATGTTACTTATTGGTGGATTGGTAAAGGCGTTAAACCTTTATTCCAATGTTGGAGTTGCTCAAAATTCTAATGTGAATAATAACTCCAATGCTAGAGGTGCATCTAAAAAGTTTTGGATGCAAAATGCTCGACCTAATTGAGTCTGTCTGACTTGATCCTTGTTCTTCATTGATCTACCTCTTGTGACCATTTTTTTTAGGATCTGCATTGCATAACATTCATGCATTTCATTCTAGGTTATTTTTTTATTTTTTTTTAAAAAAAAGGTAACAATAATGGGTTTGGTAATATGTGTTTTGCTGTATTTTTCTTGAATTTGAAGACAACGTTGGTCAATCTATTTTTACATAACATGTTTATGTACCTTGTTTAGCTTGGATGCACTTGTTTATATTGCACTTTACTAGCTAAAGTTTTGTAGTGCATGTTGTGTGGGAAGATGTTTATGGTTTTTGATCACATGATCTTGATCTTGAAGTCATATGTTTTTTATTGACAGACTTGAACTTTTTGAGAAAGGCATAAATAACCATCTCACCACTGTTTATTAGCCAATCATGAACACCTTAGTGCATATCGTAAGATTTTGTGCTCAAGAAAGTGTAGCACATGCACAAAAAGAACATAAGGTGTAGCCTCGATTAAAATGTTAAAATTAGTGTGTACATTATTGGGCTATAATAATTTCACAATTCAAATAAAATTGGCGTGTACATTATCCCGGCTATTTCAACAAGTTTCTTATCAATTAAAATTGGTATATATTATGAGGCAAATCAAGAAACTTACATGATTGCAAGCTTTTATTCTAGGAGATGTGAGAGTTATATGATGTAACTCTTTAAGTGATAGTCTCTTTTAAATTCATGTGATGAATTTTGTAGAAATTGTGATTGATCACTGTTTGCATATCATCTCGCATGCTGCTCAAGCTTTTGCTAGTTGCACACACTACATAAGTTGTTCTTTGCTAAACTATGTACATGTTATTGTGTGTGTTTTTGGTCTGACCAACCAAATTTGAAAATTTCTTGAAAATTGATGCAAAACATGTTTACTATTTGAGATTTTGAGGAAAATTATGTGAAAATCTTATTTTTGGGAAACTGGGATAAATACATGTGTTTTTGAAAAACATTTCATCTCATACTCATGCATTTTATTCATAAAATCTAATGCTTTGAGGAGTTTCAGCACTGAAATTGCTTCGTTTTTCAAAAATTTGTTTTTTTCCAGAATTTCGATCGATTGAATCTGTTTTTCAACCGATCGAAATTGTTCTTAAATCCCTGGAAAGTTTCTTTGTGTTTCGATCAGTATTCGATTGATACTGGATCAATCGAAGTATTTTCGACCAATCGAATCTAATTTTCGTTCGATCGAAAATCGGGCTGAGAGCTTTTTAAAAAGGATTTTTCTTCACGTGTTCTTCACTTTTCAAAAATCTTTTCAAACTCCTTTTCTCTCTCACCAACTGGTCAAGCATCTTTTTGGATTTTTTGTCGTTTTCCTTTGGATTTTTTTGCAAGGAATCTCTCTCCCAAGGCCGGTAAGACTATATTACCCTTCTTTTTTGTTTTTATTTTCATTTTTTCATGCATAAATTCATGAATTTGATGGGTATTTTCAGACTTGATTCTTTTTGCTATTTTTGTTTATTTGGTTGTTTTCTTTCACAATAATTTGATGGGTTTTTGTAGGGACACCATATACAATTGATCTATGGGGTTTAATTTGATTAATTCGAAGTTTTGTGAAAAATTGAAAATTCTAGGGCTTGAAATTGTCGAATTTGGGGCTTTTTTTCAAATTGATGCAATTTGATGAAATTGGCTTGTTAGATTGATTAATTTGATCATTATACAGTGTTTTCTAACTTGTGTAATGATCAATTTCTCAATTTGTTGGGTTTTACGAAAATGAGTTTTTCGAATTTGGGATTTTTGATATAAAATTCTTGCTCAAGCCAATTTTGTGATATTGAATTATATTTGAACTGTGTGTCATTGCATTAGACCATGCATCATTTGGTTACTCTGCTCATGCATCATATAGAATTGTTATTTCTATATTTTTTTTGTGCTAACTTGCAGTCTGCCCTTAGTTTTCCTTTTTGTTTGTCTCTCTTCTTTCTATGTCTCTCAATTCTATCCTTAGCATCATGCTTAGGAAAACTAGAGCATATAGGGCTTCTGCCTCTTCACCTTCCTTTGATAGTGATAGGTTTCTGAGTGAAAAGCATCAGGAGACATACGAGACCCTTAACCTTAGGCGTACCATTTGGGGTGAGTGTAGGGTTCTTTTAGATGAGGTTGATGATGAGGTGAGGCATAATTTTGAGCGTAGGGGCTAGCTACCTTTGTTAGACATAGATCATTTGCCTCCGGCTATCCTGATTAGAGAGTTCTACTCGAACCTCTCTATCCACTTCTATGATTCCAACACTTTGGTAAAGAGTTGGATATGAGGTGTAGAGTATCGCATTACCCCTTCGGTAGTGTCTAATGCTCTTGGGGTGCCTGTGGTTGCTCATCCTGTCTTTCCCTATGATGAGTCTCCTCCTCTTGATGACGTGATGTCATACATCACTGGGTCTTCTATCCAGTAGGGTTCTGATCCTCGGATCACCTCTACTGAGCTTTCTGAGTTACATTATCTTTTCTTTAGGATTGCATGTCATTCCTTGTGGCCCATTTCTCATCTCCACACTATCCCTCTTGAGCGATGTGTGTTTCTATACGCTCTTGTCACTGATGCTCCTATCAGTTTTCCTCATCTGTTTCTTCGTTCTTTGAACGAAGTGCATTGGAGCAGCTCTACTGCTCATGCTTTATTCTTTCCTGTTTTTATTCATAGGATTCTTCTTTACTTAGGATTAGGTGATTTCCCTGCTTCTGAGCCTGTTTATATCATTGCTCCTATAGGTGCCACATTTCTTAGACAAAGGGCTGCTCAGCTTCGAGCTAGCTCTAAGCGTCCTAGGGTAGAGCCTTCCAGTGTTACTCCACCTCCTACTTCTTCTACAGGTGCTCCTTCGGCAGAGACGTCTACTAATCCTGCTGCTGCTGCTGATGTTCTTCCACTTTCTCCTTCGGATGTTTCTGACATTCGTCGAACTTTGGACACTGTCATGACCATTTAGGCGGCTCATGGTCAGCTTTTAGTGGATGTGCTTGACGAGCTTCGAGCCTTGAGAGCAGATTTGGCGAGTCTTTGACGTTCTCCTCCGCCGCCTCCTTTTGATGATGAGTGAGTGCCCTTTGGCAATTTGTCACAAAAAGGGGGAGTACATTACATTGTGGAGTATTTTGTTGGGGAGTTTTTTGTTTCTTTTTGTGATACAGTGGAGCTTGTGGAGCTTTTAGATTGTATTTAGGTGTTTCATTATGTATTTACATTTTTTGGCTCATGATAGGGGGAGATATTTTTTTAGATACATCTTGTGTATATGTTTCTTGTTTCACTATGCTACGTTGCTTATTGTTTTATATCTATGATGTTATTTATGATATATTTCTTTATTTTGTGTTATGTGAAATCAAGAACTTCTTTTCTATGTTACTTGCATTTTCCACACATGCGTTTATGTGTTTGTTAAGTGTTACAGGAATATATAGGTTGATTCAGTCATGCTGTTATCTACTTTTGCAACTGATAGATAGTAGTTAGGTTGAATTTGTTTTGTAATGGGCTTTTTATTTTTGTAAACTTTGAACATTTTGTTAAGTTTGTGTTTTGTCACAGATTGCCAAAGGGGGAGTTTGTTAGGTTCTAAGGAATTAGGAACTAATGTATTAGAACTTCATTTTGTAATGTTGGCAAACCATAATCAAAACGTTTTTAGTCTTGTTTTCACTTGCTCAAAGTATGAGGTTTTTATGTAAAGTTGGAATCGAGTTACTACAGAAGTTACTGTGCAATTATGCTTGGCTCGATCGATCGAGAATTATTCTCGACTGATTGAAAATCGTGCAGATTGTTTTTTCTGCAGAATTTTCAACTCAGCCCTAGCCCATTTAATATGTAGGGTTTTATGTTTTGCCCTAAGTATAAAAAGGAAAACCCTAGCCACATTTTTAGTGTTCTGAATATTGTGTTTGTGAATCTTATTTGTGAGATCTAGAGGTGTTTACCTTCACATACACTTAGGGTTTCCAAACTCAAGATTGATGTCAAGAGCTTGGTAATCATTCAGTTGCAGAATTAAGAGCTTCAAGATATACAAGCAGGTGTGCTTGTGCTTTGCTGAGAATTCAAGGAAAGAAGTAGTCCGTGGACTCGGAGCTGTCACGTGGTCGTGGTAGTAAGTTTCCTACTCGAGGTAGCAATAAGATGTTAGTGGTCTAAGTCGCTATTGTGTAAACTTCAATTCTTTCATAGTGAATTCCTTTTTACCTTGAGAATAGCTAGGTTAAATATTTGCCTATCTTCTAATATGTCCTGGTATGCAAAAAAATCCTCAATGGCTTGGTTGCTTACAACATTAGACTCATAAAGACTTTTAACAAAGAAAGCATGAAGTCCATAAACAAAGGGCTAAACTATTTGACTTTTGTTTTATTTTAGGATTATAAATGTTATTTTGAGCTACGGATCTAAATTTTTATGATGTAATGAAGGTTTTTGTTTTTCTTCTACTGTAAGTTTAATTTTTTCCCGTTATTCAAATTATGTTAATATATATTATTATGATGAAGTATTATTTATTTTTGACGACGTTATATATAAAAAAAAAAAAAAGTATACTTTTGATGATGCTATAAACAAATAACCAGCACAATTATAAAAAACCCGTGCATTTGCACGGGTTATAAGCTAGTTTTGATAATGCCATTGCCCTGTTAGCATTGCGTTCGTTAAACTTTAGCCACGAAGAATTTTTCTTGGAATTTTGAACCATACTTGATTATTTATAATTGCGATATAGACCATATTGACTAGAGTTCAATTACTTGGAGACTGTTTATGAGAAATTTGTTCAAATTGATACTCTCTCTTAAAAAACAAATGGCACTCGTTAGAAACAAAGTAACAAGATTTGAAGAGTGTGTTTGGAAAGTGATAAAAGTTAAAGTTTATTAGAGCTTTTAGCTTATTTTTGCTATTATATATGAGTCTCTTTGTACTTTTTAGTATTATTCATAGGTTTCACTACACTATTTAGCTTTTAGCTTTTTTCTACCATACTTTCAATAAAAAGTTTTCAATTTCACTAAATAAATTATTCCTAAACGGACTCAAAGGACAAAATAGTCAAGTCAATGACAATACATGCATGAACTTGAGCAATAATAGGCATAGCTTTCATGCTATAGGTTTTTCAGAGATAAGGTCAGCAACTTCTGGTCTATTCCAACAACTCGTAGTTGACTCTAGCCCAAGGGAGAACCAGTAAATCGGGAAAAAGTCATTCGGTGATGTATATTGACAAAATGCACGCTTCAGAAGTGAAATTAAACAAAGAAAAAAACGAATGCCAAGAATTTCAAAGAAGTTATTAGTCTTTAATACTCTATACGCAGGACGAGCCCATGATTTCATTGGCCAGTCTTTAGAATGTAGTAATCATAATTCAAAGAAAGATTTTTTTTGTGTGTGTGTGTGTTTGTGTGTGTGAACAGGTTTTGAAGCAATAGCGAAAATGAGTTTTATATAAAATGATGACGAGGGAGAAATTTTAAAGACAAAAGTCGTGCTTAATGTGCTAGTGTAAAGAAAAAAAATTGAAGAAAGATAGTATTTTGGCAACAGTAATAACTAAAACCCCTTCTTTCTAAAAATGATTTGGAATAGAGGTAGAAGGTGAATATTTATAAGTCCAAACTAGGGTTTTGCGGGTTCCTTGAGGATTTTAAAGCCTCTTGGATGATTAGGCAACATCCTTCATAGATATTGATCATTTTTAGCTTAAATATGGAAACAGAGTTTTTGGTAGCTCTGTGTACATATGTATTGTTATTTGTTCATGTGTACGCATGAATAGGATATGCATACATGCTCCAATGTCTTGGACACAAATCGCCACTCTAAATTCATATAATTATAACTCATAATTTTAAAAACCAAAACAATCAAAGAATTGAAAACATGTTTGGTTTTCAGTTTTTAGCTATTGAACCACTAGTTTTCTCGAACTAATTTCGAGTTTGGTTCCTAGTTCAATCGGTCAGCCCAATCTAGTTTTTAAAACAATTTTATAACTTAACTTACTCATTTTAATCTAAATTTGGTTAAAATTGTATCCATTTTGAAGTCATAGATGTCTACTTTTCAATGAAGTAAGTATCACTCAAAAATTCGTCATGGTTGAAAAGATATGAGCAAATAAGCAATCAAGTTTCTTTTTTCAGCATTGCCTTATAAGTTTTGAGTTGTAATTATTTCCAAACTATCAAGAATATCTTAATTACCTGTGGTTGACATTTTTAAAGTTTCTCATTAGAAGGTAGGAGACCTCACTGATTGTAGTTCCACCACTGAATATTATTTCTTGTAAAGGGATGTATTGATTTCTTAGTTAATGAATAAGCAGATTGTTGCTTGATCTATTACTGAGGCTAAATGCGTGCTCTGGCCAACAGCACTACTGAGCTCGTTTGGTTGCGCTCTCTTCTTGAGGACATGGGCGTTTCCTTTTTTAATTGTCACTTTGAATTATTGTGAAGCTCAAAATGATGTCTTCAATGAATAGAAAAATCATATTGAAATTTGAGAGTGATTGTCACTACATTGGCCATCATCTCTTTCATGATCTTTTTTGACTTCAACCTGTTTCTTTTGATTTTCTTATCATTTTCTCATGCTTCTGTCCAAACTCAATCTCATCTTAGGTTTGCTACCTTGAATTCAAGAGGGATGTTAGATCTATTTGGCCCAAACATGTTATTTTGTAAATTCCACACATCTATAAGCCTATACTTGCAAAATAAGTAATCACTATAAGCCTGATTTACAGGACAAGTAACTTTACAACAATATGTCAATATCCTTATACCATAAATGTTTTTATACATTTTCTAATCAGTAGCATATATCGATTAGAGGCCATTTAATAAAAGAAAATGTTTACGGATGCCCTTAGGGCATATTAATAATGTTATGATACCAATCTTAACATTAGCAAAATTTACATCTTTATCGTTTTCTAAAACATTATTTTTTCTGTTTTCTCATTTTCTTAAACTCTAAAACAGTCAGAATATAAAAAAATAAGACTAAGGGCAGATTAATTACTTGTCACACCAAGCTTGGAAGTCCTGGTTACTCCCCTTAATTTCGCTTTTGAGGCAAAGAGAAGCATGAAAATGAAGAGAACCAATGAATTGAACTTCTTAAAGGCCATTGTTTTCGCCCATACAAGCATATATGTCTACAACATGATACACTGTCTATATAACCGAAGAGCAGTTGCCTTTCATTTTCTTAATTATCCCATTCAAAGTCTTCTTTGATTGGGTAAAGTAAAAATTTCAATTAGATTTAATCAAGACAATAATAATTGGACATGAAAGTCAATTAGATTTAATCAAGACAATAATAATTGGACTCGATCTCCAGTCTGGCCCATTCACTTGCCATGTCTGTTAATGTACAGTTCAAGCCCAATTCCTCATGGGCCGTAACCTACTTGAGGATATAAAAGGCCAGCTTACTTCATGTAGTAGAAATCGGAATTGGATGGCATGTTTATGTGGTACAAGGGCCGAAAGGTATGCACATTACTTAGTTAATTATTATAATAATTATTATTATTTCTAAATCTGAAACTTGTATTTGGATGGAAAAGTGTCTTCCCTTTATATATCTGTTAGTAATTGTGGATTTACATACTTTGTAGTTTCTTTCGTTATCAATAAAATTATCTTTATATAAAAACAGTTTATTGAATGAGTAATTTTTTTTTTGGGGGGGGGGGGGGGGGGGAGGGAAGGGAATACTTGTTACTGTACATAACATACAAAAGAGGTTTGATGTTGCCTCTGCGCCATCAAAAAGCTCCTATCACTAGAGCTATAAATAAATAGAAATGGTTTATGTTGCCTTATTTAATAAACAAGTCAAGTTCAAACCTAAATTTAAGCTCGACAAGTAAACAAATTGACTAAAACATAATAATTCTTTTATTTTTTTGGGTTAAAAGTAAATAAAGGGATTTGATTTCAGAATTAAATCCCACAGATAGGGATTTAGTTAGTAAAAAAATGTTTTTTATATAGTTTTTTTGCAAGGTAGATAGTAGGAGAGGAGGTAGGTGGGTTAAAACCACAAACATTGGATCATAAGAGCACACACAACTGTGTTAACAAGTCCTAATCGCGATACCAAGTAAAGACCATTTATATGTATCACAGACTCAAGTCAAAATAAATGTGCTGAAATATGACATTTTCAACTCTATCCTTTGGTTTGAATCAAGGGATAATGTTTCCTAAGGTAGACTAGTGGAGACAATATTTGACCTTAAAATCACTTGCTCCTATAACATGATAAATAATTAATTGCTTAAAACTTAAAAGCTTAAACTATTACAAAATTATAATTTTAATGATTTAATCATAATTCCAACGCAACGACCTTGTTTGTTTGGGTCAATGTGGAGAGCAACTTCTAATGATCAAAAAGTGGAATTCAAGTCTTTCACAGGGGTTGATAAGCCCAAAAGCCCAATCTAAACCAACCTTTTATGTTAAACATCACTTCCAATATTGTCTACCTGGGTTATTTGTTGACTATAGGCCCTATGCTACAGAGGAAGCTTAAAGCAACTTATCAAACATTACTTCCAAGAACAAACGAACTACGAATTAAGTGTTAAAAGGATCATTTTCTGTATGTAGGGTGTCACTCAATCTATTATGGAAAACCCAATACCAGGCTGGGTTGGGCTTGGCCTTTTGCCTCATGCTTAAAATTTTAAAATAACCTTATTTTAATCCCACAATTTTTCTGAGTAGTTATAGTATTATTGTGGTGGCAATCTTTATGTTTGTGGTTCAAACTTCACATCTCCCTCTTTTACTATTTTTTTTTAATCTAAATAACAATAAAAAAAATTCTTCTCTCAATATTTGTAATTATTGAATTATTAAAAAAATTTATATATTTTTTATAATATATATATATATATATATAATTGTAGGGATAAGGGCCCAAAATCATACATTGGGCCTTGGGCTTTATCCGAGGACGTTGACAAATCCGAAGAGGGATAAATAGGTATGGGGAATTCCAGTCTAGAGTCTTATGAATATAAGATGAGTGGAAGGAGGTCCGAGGAGGAACTTTTCCTCGAATATGATAAATATAGCTCAGATGTATATTCCAACGATGAAAGTAATCTTCGTAGAAGCATCGGCGATAGGAACATGCCTCATAAACTTACGAGAAGGAAGAAAATCCAAAAGTATCTAAGGAAATCCACCGCATTAATTGTATTGCATCTACTTTTCTGACTGTATTTATGTGAAGAAGACCCTTGAATAGTGCTGCATTGGCTACCGCAACTCACAGAAAATCAAAGAGGGAGTCTGATGTGACAGGCGCTTAAGTGAGGGCTCAGATGATCAACAAGTGTAGGATCGAGATGGTCCAAAAAGAGCTATATAATGTACAAAAACCCTCCATGATGGGGGATCGGAAAAAATAGAAAAATAATAATGTAGCAATCAAAATAGTACTTGTGCTCAATTGTTGTTGATTTATATAAAAAAGATCTCCTCGAATAAGTGAATTTATTCAATTTTATTCTTCTTGTCCTTATTCGATCATTCTTTAAATCCCTATTAGCCGTTGTCCAGCTCATTAGGGTCTAGTTTTTTAACCCATTTTCTATAAATTTATTGTATTGAGCTCACTAGGCCAAGATCCCATACACCTATGGCTTGGTCTGCAAAACGTATCCTTACAATAATTATATTTAACATTTGAAATGATCAATAGTTCATGAATGAATTTAAATTTTGACTTACCACGGACCAAAATTGTATATTATATATGTGTGTGTGTGTGTGTGTGTGTGTGTGTGTATATAAATTGTATTCTTGATTGACAAATAAAAGAGTCACAACTAAAGACTTAAGTGAACTTCTATAAAGTACATTAAAAAGCATAACCCTAGTTTCATCCCATAATCATAGGAAGTGCTAAAGTTTTAACTCCATTTGATCAAATTTACAGTCCAATAACACTAACTCCATCCCTGTTATTCAGGCCCTAACAAAATATCATTAACAAATTGTAAGTTTGCCCCGCAAACACCGGAGAAGAAAGTCCAAGAAATGGAACTAATGTCTGACTAATACCAAAATTTTATTTTCCATTTATATTATAGTTCAACTCATAATTAACTCTATCCTAATGGAGCCCTACACCGCGTCCCCTTTGCCCACAAGTGTCCTTGTGGGTCTAGGGTATAGCTACAGTTCTATGGGTTCCTCTTGCAGGACTGATTTTAATAGTGAAAGTATTTCATGTTCAAATAGAATAGTACCTCTCATCATCTCCTCGATCTATCCACCATAAAGATAGTTTTTTTTTGTCTACACTAAAAACAAATCGATGTCTTGATCTAGCAAAATATTTAATTACTGCTTTTTTTTTTGGCCTAGTTTTGTTGGTGGGAGGAAAATAAAGAGAAGCTGCCTAGAAGTTTTCCATTCTTTTGTTAAGGATTTTCCTTTGTTTGACCAGAAAACTATTTTTCTTAGGGAATATATGCTTTGTTTGACCAGAAATTTGGTTCGTTTTTGAAGGCGGTCTTACAAGTTACAATGATACAAGTCAAGCCATCCTTTCTTGCGTCCCTAACACTGTCAAGAAGTCATTTCGGAGAAAGTGGTAAACTATACTGTTAAAATTTATGTCACTCTCTTAAATGTCATAGCTTATGGAAAACGTAGGAACAAAATATGCTTTTGTTTTTGGTAGCTGACATCTCGAAATTAAAAAGAAATTTCCTTGCGCAATGTCGTATACGGCAATCTCTCTAGTCTTTACTCTTTAGGGTCCATTCAGTCAGAGGAGTGAAAAAGTAGAAGGATGAAAAATTGTGAGAGGATGGAAAAGTGGAAGGATGGAAAATATTTAGTTTTCCCTCTTATGTGTTCGGTTGGAGGAGTGGAAAAGTGGGAGGGTAGAAAACTCTTTTGTTTGGTTGGAGAGAAAAAAAGAAGGATGGAAAATGTAATTTATATAAATTGACTATTATACCCTTGTTACATAACATGTAAGAAATATATTTATTCCTAATCATTAAATAATATAAAATTTATCACATCATAAATATAAATGTATATTATTATAATGTAAAAATTAGATCAGGTTACGTTGAAAAAAAAAACGTTTAATAACGTTGAAAAAAAAAACAAACAACGTTAAATAACATTGAAAAAAAAAAAAAAAAACAAAACAACGTTCAGTAACGTTGAAAAAAAAATAAAAAATAAAAAAAACCAAAACAAAACGTTGTTCAATAACGTTGAAAAAAAAAAACAACAACAACAACGTTAACGTTAAAAAGAAAAAAATAAATAAAAATAACGTTCAGGTCAATTGAAAGAAAAAGAAAAAGAAAAAGAAAAAGAAAAAAAATAATAAAAAAGAAGAAGAAGAAGAGAATGTTAAAAAAAAAATAGGTAGGAAGAGGCTATTTTTGTAAAAGTGCTACTATAGAATTTTTCTCTCCAGATTTTTCTTCCAATTTGGAAGGAAAAAAAATGTGGGCCCAGAGAGAAACCTTTCTCTCGAGTTTTTTCTCCTTCCTATTTTCTTTCTCCAAACGAACAGTGGAAAACAGCATTTTCCACCATATTTTCCTTCCTCTATTTTCCATCCTCCGTATTTCCTTTCAAACGAACGCATCCTTAGGCTTAAGCTTAGAATTTTTATTTTTATTTTTTTTTTTTTTATAGGAGGCTTAAGCTAGCTTAGAATTGATGCAAGAAGATGGTGCGCAATGTTAAGGACCTTATGGTATTATTTCAAGTTAATAAATTTTAAGGACCTTATGGTATTATTTCAAGTTAATAAGACTTTACACTAAGCACTGGTATCAAATGTGCTAAAAGCTAAATTTTTAGCATTTAGCATACCAAACACAAAAAATTACTTCATAAAATGTGCCTGGTGTTAAATAAATTTGACATTTGCTACAGTGATGTTTTAACAATAGAATAATAGTGGCAAATGTGTTTTTTTTTTTTTTTTTTTTGGGTATTTTTTATTCAAACTTTCTTTCTCTTCCATAAGAAATATCTTCCTCTTCACTTTCAGCCACTCATCTTTCTTGACCTCTCCTCTTTCCCTTCTCTCTGTCTCTCTTAACTGAATTTCTTTATTCAAACTTTTTCTCTCTTCCATACAAGTCAAAAAATAATAAATAATAAATAATTAAAAAAAAAGAATATTTAAGTAAAGTGGTAAAAAATAGAATAATTAGTTTATAAATAATTAGTCTCACATTATTGCTTTGACAAAACTTTAAAAGTGATAGCTTCCAAGTCCCGGGTCATTTTGGAGGTCATGTTCAAAGTTTTTGGACTTTCAAGTTTCAACAAGGCATATTGACTCTAGTAAAGTGACGAGTGTAAATTTCTTTAGGGTTACAGACCTTAGTTTAGATGACGGAGAAAATGTGTAAACCTGATATGGACGGATCTAAGGTAAACGGACGAAATATGGACGGGTGCCAGGTACACATGTCAACACCTTATAAATGGAAATAACTTACGTCTCACGCACAACTAGGGTAAGTAGAATCCCAATGAAAATAGAATTCAATTATAAAGAGGATTCTGTAATATTCGCCCAATCAATGACAAGTCATATATGGAAAAGACTTCTCTTACAAGGAAGGAAGGTCGGTTCTACACTACTTTAAAAACCCCAAAAGACTCTCACAAGAAAAGGTACGCATACTATTCCACAAGAAAAGGTACGCATACTATTCCCCAACTCTGGCACTCTAGGGTTGTGAGCATCTACTAACTTAATCTTCGGAGGGTCCTTGGCCGGTACCACACCGGTACCCTTTCAAGGTGTTTTTTTTTTTTTTTTTTTGCTTTGTGTTTTGCAGGTTGCATCGAGTGCGAACAAGAGAATTTTGCAGCTTACTGACGATATTTTCACCATCATCAGTTGGCGCCGTCTATGGGGAGCACAAGGAAAAATCATTACTTTGAGTTTTCTGGACAAAAAATTGCATAGTACTCACACGCTCGATGGCAACCACGACAAACGATCAAGGGAAGACACACACGACAGCTCTTGAGAGGCAGGTTCAAACCCTCGCAACGGCGGTAGAACGCCTCACAAAACGTAATCACGACCTAGAAGAGCAATTGCGCTAGAAGGACGCAACACTCAATACTCAGGAGGAAGAACAGGAGGCCAGTAGCGCCGAAAGGAGAACCCATCACGGGCTGGAAGGGAGTAATGCCCATAGCAGACCCGAACGGCAGGTACAAATCGATCATCAACTGCGAAATAGGTCCCTCCGAGTGTAGTGACAGAGATGCAAATGATGAAGGAGCGCATGGATTTTATGATGAACGCTCTCAAAGGACGGGTATCTAACGACCTGGACGACCTGGTTCATCGAACGGATTCACCATTCACGGTGTCCGTCAATTCGTACCCTCTCCCTCAGAAGTCCAGCATGCCTCAGACTGAAAGCTATGACGGATCCAAAGACTCGTTGGATCATCTGGAGACCTTCAAGACACTGATGCATCTGCAAGGAGTGGCGAACGAAATTATGTGTAGGGCCTTCCCTACGACATTGAGAGGCTCTGCAAGAGTCTGGTTTAGCAGATTGACGCCAGACTCTATCAGTACTTTTAAGGAGCTAAGTTCTCAATTCGCTTCGCACTTCATTGGAGGGCATAGGTCCAAGAAGTCCACTGCGTGCCTGCTGAACATTAGACAACGGGAGGACGAAATGCTAAGGTCATACATTGCCCGCTTTAACAAGGAAGCACTTTCGATAGATGAAGCAGACGACAAAATACTGGTAGCCACATTTACGAATGGACTACGAAAGGATAAATTCCTATTCTTCCTATATAAGAATGACCCAAAGACCATGTCCGATGTACTATATAGGGCAACCAAGTACATGAATGTAGAAGATGCAATCTCGGCCCAAGAAGAAAAGCCCTCCAGGAAGAGAGAAAGGCAGGACGACGTACATCAAGACAGGGGACGAAAGACTGCAAGGACAGGAGACAAAAGAGAAGAGAGGTGCTCTACACCTCCAGCTAGGAGGTTTACACACTTCACTCCACTTACAGCTCCGATAGACCAAGTCTTGACGCAGATTAAAGACGAAGAGGCCCTTACGTTTCTAGGAAAGCTGAAAGGAGATCCCATCAAAAAGCCTCGGAACAAATATTGTTGCTTTCACAGAGACCACGGCCATGACACGGCGAACTGCTATAACTTGAAGCAGCAGATAGAAGCACTCATAAGGCAAGGAAAGCTACAGAGGTTTGTTAGCAAGGAGAGAACGGACCCACCGCAAGATCAGATTCCATGATAAGAAAACAAGCGCCCAAGACCACCCATAGGGGATATAAGGATGATTGTAGGGGGCACAGCAACATCCGTCTCGTCAAAGAAGGCTCGAAAGACTTACCTCAGGACAGTCCAGAACATCCAGGTGACAAGCTTCGTTCCCAGGAAAGAACAGGACGAAACACCTATCATTGGGTTCTTAGAGAACGACGCTCGACGTCTTCACCACCCATATGACGACGCTCGACGTCTTCACCACCCATATGACGACGCACTTGTCGTTAGCATACAAGTGAGAGATTACAACATGCACCGGATCCTGACTGACAACGGAAGCTCCGCTGATATCTTTTATTACACGGCTTTCCAGTAGATGATGATTGGTAAAGAGCAGCTGACTCTAACAAATGCTCCCCTTGTCGGGTTCGGGGGAACCAAAGTATACCCCCTCGGCTCGATTACTTTACCCGTCACTATCGGTGATTACCCCCGGCAAACTAAAAAAGACGTCATGTTTCTCGTGGTCGATTGTTCGTCCGCATACAATGCCATAATTGGATGTCTCACTCTTAACTCATGGAAGGCCGTAACTTCGACCTACCATCTAATGGTCAAATTTCCTACTAAGTACGGAGTAGGAGAACTACGTGGAGACTAGGTCACTGCGCGAGAATGTTACGTGACGATGACGGAAATGGACGACCAGATGTAGACAATGAGCATCGAAGAACAACGGATGGTGGCGGAACCTGTTGAAAAGCTTAGGGAAATACCCTTAGACGACTCAATGCCATAGCGAACGACCCGAATTGGCACCCTCGCCAGTCCAACGACCCTGCAAGCACTCCAAGTGATCCTTAAGGCAAACCGGGACGTTTTTGCATGGATTCACGAAGATATGCCCGGAATCGATCCCTCCGTTATGGTCCACAAGTTGAATGTATCTCCTGACTTTCCACCTGTTCGTCAAAAGAAACGTGTATTCGCACGAGAAAGAGACCAAGCTATAGCAGAAGAAGTCCGCAAGTTATAGGAAGTGAACTTTATTAAAGAAGTCTACTACCCCGATTGGCTGGCAAACGTAGTGATGGTTAGAAAAGCCAACAGGAAATGGAGGATATATATAGACTTCACGGATTTGAATAAAGCCTGTCCAAAAGACAGCTACCCTCTCCCAAGAATTGATACCTTAGTTGATTCAACTGCACAACATCAGTTGCTAAGTTTCATGGATGCCTTTTTCAAGTACAACCAGATCAAGATGGACGAGACAGATTAGGAAAAGACCTTGTTCGTAACAAGTCAAGGCCTCTTCTGTTACAGAGTGATTCCATTTGGCCTCAAGAATGCCGGCGCGACTTACCAGAGACTTATGAACAAAATGTTCGCAAAACAGATTGGAAGGAACGTCCAGGTGTACGTAGACGATATGTTGGTCAAAAGCCTAAAGGAAGAAGGCCACTTGGACGATCTCAAAGAAACTTTCGACACCCTTCGATTGTACAACATGAAGCTCAATCCAAGCAAATGCACATTCGAGGTGACAGCCGAAAAATTCTTAGGGTTCATGGTGTCCCAAAGGGGGATTGAAGCCAACCCAGATAAGATCCACGCGGTATTAGAAATGATGCCCTCTAAGAATGTGAAAGAAATACAAAGCCTCAACGGTAAGGTCACTGCGTTGAATAGATTCGTATCAAGAGCAACGGATAAATGCCTACCATTTTTCCGCACGTTGAAGAAATCCTTTGAGTGGACGGCAAAATGTCAGCAAGCGTTCGAAGATCTTAAAACTTATCTTTCTTCTCCTCTACTGTTAAGCCCTACCAGAGAAGGAGAAGAGTTGTTCTTATACTTAGCTGTGTCATCAGCTATAGTCAGCGCAGCCTTGATCCGAGAGGAAGACAAAATTCAAAAACCTGTGTACTATACTAGCCGTGCATTTCGTGGTGCAGAAGAAAGATACTCGCCAATGGAAAAGCTCGCCTTTGCCCTAATCACGGCTGCTCGAAGGCTCAAGCCCTACTTCCAGGCTCACACGATAATCGTCCTGACAGACAAACCACTAAGACGAGCCTTGAGCAATCCCGAAGCTGCCGGAAGGATGGCGTTGTGGGCAATTGAGCTAAGCGAATTTGATCTATAGTACTGTCCACGTACAGCCATGAAGGGACAAGCAGTCGCCGACTTCATTGCAGAGTTTACAAGTCTAGAGGATCAGGGGGCAGAAGAGCATCTTCCATGGAATGTTTATACTGACAGCTCGTCCAATAAGTAGGCTGGCGGAGCAGACATCGTGCTTCGATCTCCGAAAGGCAACACAGTGGAGTGCATGGTTCGCCTCAACTTTTCTACGACGAATAATGAAGTAGAGTATGAAGCTTTGATCGCAGGATTATACCTCGCAAAAGCAGTTGGTGCCACCAGTGCAGTTGTCCACTGTGATTCATAGATAGTCACCTGTCAAGTGACCGACGAGTACAAATGTAGGGGCACAAGGATGAGGATGTACCTGGACTAGGCGAAAAGAAAGATGAGCGACTTGCAGGCATAGATTGTGCAGATCCCAAGAAAGGAAAACGAACAGGCCGATCGGCTAGCCAAGGCCGCATTAGCAGACCATATGACTGTCCATGATAAGGTACTTTCTTTTGTTCAACTTTCACCTGCTATTGATAACATAGACGTGCAGGAGATAAGTTCTGAAAGTAATTGGACCACGCCAATAGTCGCCTACTTAAAGGAAGGCATACTACCCGATGCCAAAGAAATTGCTAGGAAGCTGAAGGTCTAAGCGGTGCGGTTCACACTGATCAACGGTGTCCTATACAAAAGAGGGTTTTCACGCCCATACTTGAGATGCCTAGGCCCCGAGGAAGCGGATTACGGAATGAGGGAAGTACATGAAGGGGTCTGCAGGAACCATTCAGGGTCGCGGTCGTTAGTTCACAAGCTCATCCGAGCAGGATACTACTGGCCTACCATGCAAAAGAACGCCCAGGTATACATCAAGGCTTGCGACAAATGCCAGAGATTTGGCAATTTCATAAGACAACCGACGGACCGTTCGCTTAATGGGGTTTAGATATAATGGGCCATTTTCCCACCGCAGCCAGGCAGTTGAAGTTCATAGTCATCGGCATCGACTACTTTACCAAATGGGTAGAAGCAGAAGCATTGGCTACAATTACGGAAACAAATGTGCGCAACTTTGTATGGAGGAATATTATTTGCAGGTACGGCATACCAATAGTTCTGGTCTCGGACAATGGGAAGCAATTCGACAAAAACTCTTTCAGAAATTTTTGCTCAGAACTTGGGATCAAGAATCATTATTCGTCCCTCGCACACCCTCAAGCCAATGGCCAAGTTGAAGTTACGAACCGATCCTTACTGAAGATCATCAAAACTTGACTCAAGGGGGCAAAGGGTATATGGCCAGAGGAACTTCCTAGCGTGCTATGGGCGTACAGGATGACGGCAAGAACTCCTACATGCGAAACACCGTTCCTTTTGGCATATGGAAGCGAAGCAGTCATCCCAGCCGAAATTGGACACACCAGTTTCAGGGTGAATAACTGCAACGAAGGAAGAAACAGTGAGGCTATTCGTCTCCAGCTCGACCTAATAGATGAAGTCAGAGCGACAGCTGAACAAAGGCTTGCAAGATATCAGGATCTCATGGCCAAGTACTACAACTCCAAGATCAAACACAGAGACTTCAAGGTTGAGGACCTCGTCCCAAGAAAGGTGATGGGTAATACTAAGGATCCAACTCAAGGTAAGCTTGGTCCAAATTGAGAAGACCCTTACAGAGTTACTTCATGGGTAAGAAAAGGTAGCTACCACCTGGAAACCCTGGACGGACAGAGATTGCTTCACTCGTGGAACACTGAACACCTCAAAAAGTACTACCAGTAGAAGGGAACGCGAAGAACGATGCTCCTTTTTTCCTAGTTTTTCTTAGTTTTTAATTCAACAGTCATTTAAGGATTATTTAATTTTTTACAATACTTAGGAGACAAATTTCTACTTATGCATGAGGAATTTATTCAGATATTTTTTCTACATTGCTTACCTTTGTAATGGACGGCTACACCCCAAAAGGGGATAAAAACTACTAAGTCCTTAAGAGGACGGAAAAATCCCAATAAGGGTGTAATTATTAAGTCCTAAAAAAAGGACGAACAAAAGTCCTTAAGAGGACGGATATATCCCAAGAGGATATAAAAACTACCTAGTCCTTAAGAAAACGAATACATCCTAAGAGGGTGTAAAACTATTTAAGTCTTTAACAGGACGGATAAACTATTCAAGTCCTAAAAAGGACAGATGCATCCCAATGAGGTGTACAAACCTTAGTCCTAAAATAAGATGACTACCTCTATTAAGGTGAAAAAAATTAAGTCCAAGAAAGGACGGACACATCCCTATAGGTGTGAAACCAGTCCTAAAAAGGACGGATACATCCCTTGAGGGTGTTTTAATTGCAAAATCTCCTCAAAAGGATGGATACATTTTAAGGGTATCTGAAATATTAAATTGCCTCAAAGGACGGATACATGAACAAAAAAGGATGACGGATCAAATCCCGTCAAGTATTTGCAAGATTGAATGGCTACATAGAAAATGCATGTACTTTAATAAATATTAAAGGTTTGAAACAATCAAAGTACTTGAATAAAAAGGCCACCGAAGGCAAATTGTACCTGACGGTACAAAATTAAACTTTTTTACAAGTCAAAAATAAAGAATTAAAACTACTAGACGGGGGGATTTTTAGATTTCACGTCAACTTCAGTGTCCTCTGCACGGGCTTAAACCTGACCGGCAGTCTCTGCTTCATCATCACGGGTCTCGTCACCCACAACATCATGATCCTCAGCAAATAAGCGTTCAATGCTCTCTGAAGCAGCAGGAAGGACGGATGTTTGGACTTGAGCTTCATCAATGCTTACTTGAGACAGGTCCAGCTCATGTTGCAAAGCCTTTACCTGACGGAGAGCGTCGTCGAACTTGTCAGCGAAGGTACAGCCCAACTCCGTCTAATATGCCTCGGAGTCACGATACTCTTTCACAGCATCCTCCTTAGCTTGACGGAGTTGACCCTTGACGGATTCAATTTCTTTCTCCTTATCTTCAAGAACTTTTTGCAGCACCACCGTCTGTTTTTCCAACTCGCCCCTTTCTTGCTCCGACAGGGCTAGCTTCTTCTCTATGACTACTTTCCAGGCTCGAAATGGAGCTAACTCATCCTCCGTCTCTACAGCGTTAGCCCTTACATGGCCCAAAGCCTTCTCGTGATGGACACAACGGTCCATGAGCCCTTTCATCATAAATACAGCCTGAAATAGGAAAAAGTTAAGCCAAAGATGATGGTGCAGAAAAAATTTAAACGACGACGGATAGGGTTTTCACCTGGGCAAGGTTGAAGAGACCCGTCTCACCCATCGCCTCCGTTGCATGGTTCCCAAGGTCTTCGTAGTCATCTGACGTTAAGATCAAAGACAGCTTCTCTAAAGCATACTTGGAATCCTCGTGAATGAGGATGGGTGGCTTCTCTACTTAAAGGGACTTGGCCACCCGTCATCAGGCCTTTTCCTTTCCATGTTTAACGGGGGTTATTTTCTCTGCCCCCGCCTCAAGACCCACGACGGTTTCAGTCGTGATCTTTGGTTTTTTGGCTTGACAGCCGGTCTCCTAGACGGGTTTTCTTTTGGTGCCGGGCGGCTTGGGGGCATCGGTTCCACCCGTTTGGCCTAATTTTTTCCTGGCAGCCGCCTGCTGTTTAATAATCGCTCTCCTCTTAGCGTCATCCATTTCTGCAAAGTGGACAATATAAAAGTTAACAAGTTAAAAGGAAAGAATTGAATAAGTGTAATGCTTATTCGACTTATGTGAGCGGACTTGTTTTTCGTATCGAATGGCTTCTTCAGACGGTTCGAGTCTGTCACAATGCCAATGAATGGTCTCTAGACTCACCAATTTAGCCTAAGACCTTTCTTCCAATTTATTTTTTCGAAAAATCTTCTTCAAAAAACTCCACTGCTCAAGTGTAACTTGTGGACGGTCCTGAGCTGCAGGAGGAAGATGGTTAGAAATCTACGGTGCATAAAATTTAAAACTAAGAAGAGAACGCGTGCATACTAGACGGGGGTAGTACAATTCATGTTGTGTCAACCGGCATGAACTCAGTCTCACCAGGACGACACATCCACTCACTACCGTCCATAAAGAAATACCTAGACTTCCAGTCCCTATTGGAGTCTGAAGTGTCACTCACAAGTCGCAGCAACGGACTCCTCGCCACAAAACTATACATTCCTTTTGACTTTGTTATTTCAACAGGACGGTAACAGTGGAAGAATTCTTCCACTGTTAGTCTTCTCTTCCCATTGGACATAACTTCATAGAGGACTTCAACGCATAGGAAAACCCTCCACGCGTTTGGGGAAACTTGATTGACGGACAAACCTAGGTATTGGAGGAGCTGACGGTGAAGACGACTCAAGGGAAACCTTACTCCAGCCTTGAGCATTTGCTTATAAATCCCGACACCCTTGACGCCGTCATAATAACACCTCTCCGATTTGTAGGGTAAACGGAGGGGTATGTTGACGGGAATCTGGTACTTATTCCTTAGAGTTTTAAAGTGCGACTCCTTAATTGAGGACGTAAAGTCATTTACCGTCCATAGTGAAAGCATTATGAACTTCCTCATCCCATCAGAGTCAATGACGGATTGGATTTGTGGTTCGTGTTCTCCTAGATCGTCACTGAGGTTACTTTCTGTCCTATCATTACTTAAGGAAGAAGAAGTGGTAGATGAGCTCTCTTCACTTGAAGCGTCAGGATCTCTTGGACCCGATGGGTGTACTACATCATAGCCCACTCCGTCGCGGACAAACGACTGGTTATTTGACGCGCTAGACATCTGTCACCTATACATGACGGTAAACCCTAAGACACTAATGAATCTAAAGGTATTCAATGGTGATAAAAATGAACGAATCAAAAGGAGCAAGAACTTACCGGTTGCGTTTGCTGTTGAAAAATTCGAATGACAGTTGTACGAATGTGACGGACGAACAAGAATGACAGATCAAGCATTTGACTAGGTGAACGAATGCGCTCTGATTGTTTGATTTGTGTGAAAGGTGAGAAATGAAGAAAGTAAAGGTAAGTTTATATAGGGGAATAGTTTGGAAGGCGAAGGGTCGCCTCGGGTTTGGCACACAACCGTTAATAAATGACACATGCCCTATATAATTAATTACCTAGTATTAATTACCATGTGCCAGTATGACAGATCAGGTCTATCTCATTGGAAAATAAAACCGTCACCCCATAAGTCCGTCTCCTAGGAGGTCACGGACTCATAGGCTGAGGGGGTAGCTGACGAGTGTAAATTTCTTTAGGGTTACAGACCTTAGTTTAGATGACGGAGAAAATGTGTATACCTGATATGGAGGGATCTAAGGTAAACGGACGAAATATGGACGGGTGCCGGGTACACATGTCAACACCTTATAAATGGAAATAACTTGCGTCTCACGCACAAATAGGGTAAGTAAAATCCCAATGGGAATAGAATCCAATTATAAAGAGGATTCTGTAATATTTGCCTAATCAATGACAAGTCCTATATGGAAAAGATTTTTCTTACAAGGAAGGAAGGTCGGTTCTACACTACTATAAAAACCCCAAAAGACTCTCACAAGAAAATGTACGCATACTATTTCCCAACTCTAGCACTCTAGGGTTGAGAGCATCTACTAATTTAACCTTCGGAGGGTCCTTGGTCGGTACCACACCGGTACCCTTTCAAGGTGTTTGTTTTTTGTTTTGTGTTTTGCAGGTTACATCGAGTGCAAACAAGAGAACTTTACGGCTTACTGACGATATTTTCACCATCATCATAAAAAAAGAAAAGAAAAAGAAGAAGACACCTTTAAGGCAAGATAATTTGTTTTAAGAATTGAAAAGTATTGATCTAATGCACATTATAAGATTTTTGTGGCTTCATCCCTGCTTTTAAAAATCAGGTTGGAAAAAGAATTGAAAAATACCCGATTTTCTATTCCAGTTATGGTTGGATCAATTGGCCAACCACTGATTTTATAAATAATTGAATTCATAATTCTAATTATATAAATAAAAAAATTAAATTTATGATAAAATGTAACTACAAGAAAATTAGCATTAAATTTATAATGACCTTTTAATTACAAAATATATATTATTCTTAAAAAATTACAAAATATATATTATTTAATAACTTGCAAGTTTCAAGTTTCATATTGAATTATCGAAGTTCACAAGCAAAAGAGAAGAGAAACAAACCTGAAGGATGAACGGGTGTCCTTTAGTAGGGATGGCAATGGGGCGGGGCGGGGCCAAAGGATGGGGTCTTCATCCCCGCCCCGCATAGTTTTGTCTTGCCCCATTCCCGCCCCGCCCCGCATGACGGGGAAAATTTTATTGCCCCATTCCCGCCCCTTGGGGCCCCGCGAAGCCCCGCCCCACCCCGCAAAACTTTACTTCTTATTGATTTGTCCACAACTATTACATTTTTTTTAATTAAAACCTATTTCATTAATAAAAATATACTTGAAATTACAAATAAATTCATCCCATCAAATCAAACTAATTTTTAGCAAAAACTAAATAATATTATCCAAGTGTTTAACAAGACAATATCACAATAAAAACAAAAATCTCATAGTACAAAATTAATGATTTAATGGAATATAAATTTGTTTCTAATAAAGATAAAAGAAAACATTAAAATTGGTACCTTATTTTCAACTTTGCTAGAGAGAAAAGAGGGGCATAAAACCATGTTAGGTAGAATTAAATAAGTTGATAATATATTTGTTTAAATAGTAGGATTTTAGAGTATGAAAAATTAACAATTCAACCCTTATCAATGTGGGAGGGGCGGGGATGGGGCGGTGCGGGTCTAAAAAGTCTAAACCCATCCCCGCCCCGCCTCTATAAATACTTAGCTAAAGTGGGACTTTAATGCATAAGATGAATTTATTCATCCAAAATATTCCTCCACAGTACATGAAAATTAACATGACATGCTTAAAGGACGCATGGCTTGCATTCAATATTTGCGTCTTACACACATCTTTATTAGTCTTACAAACTTGAGTACCCAAAAAAACATACTCAAAATGCCCACACATAGGGCAAGCGAAGATTACTTTAAACATTAGAAGCCTGCATCTCCAGCTGCTGACACACTCTTTCCATTGTTGGGCGAGATTGTGGATTGGTATGTAAACATGAAATTGCCAAGTTCAGCATTAGATCAAACTCATAAGCAATCTTTTGACCTGTGGGAGGTGAAAGACGATCATCTAACACATCTTTGAGGTGGACATTTGTACCAACTAAAGAATGTAGATCTGTAATGAGTTCGCCTGGATGCTTTCCCATAAGAACTTCAAGTACCAAAATACCAAAACTATAAACATCACATTTTTGAGTTACTACCATTATGTAAGCAAACTCTGCCAAAAAAACAAAAAATTAATTGGGAAGACAAGATTTGACTTAAAACATGTACTCTAATATTACAAATTAATATAAGTTATTCAGATAATGAATTAAAATGAATTATTTTATAATAACATAACTACTATACCTTTGTTTTTATTTTTTTTTTAAAGTAAGCAAATGTTATTTCTCATATTATTATTATTACTACAAAAAGTAAAAAGGAAAAAAAAAAAAAAAAAAAAAAAAAAAAAAAAAAAAAAACCCGACTGTGACGATGGCTTAGATGTATATATATATTGCCCATTTGGTGCAAGAGAACGACTGAATTCAATTAAAAGGAAAAAAAAAAAAATTAAGGAGTAAAAGAAGGACTAAAATACATTTTTGGCTCTTAAAGATTAGGGTTGTTTTCATTTTGGCCCTTTATATTTGATTTTGGTCATGTGGTTCATTTTTATTAATAATTTGGTGATACTTGGCATTATATGGGTGACATGGCTTAAAGGCACTAATTATGTAGCATTTAATGATTAGATTACTAATAGAAATGGACAGTAGAGTCAATATAAAAATGGAATCAAATATAAAAGGATCAAATTGAAACTTTTGAAATATGAAGGCCAAAACAAAACCAACCCCGAACTTTAAGGGTCAAATGTATATCTTAGTCTTAAAAAAATAATACGTAATCATTAGGTAATAGTGCGTCAAATATTAAGAAAAAGGGTATTATAAGAAATAAGTAAAAATAAATATTTGTGTTATCGGCTCATTTTGATCAAATTCTTATTAAGTGTCATTAATCCATTCCATCCAAATGTCTCACATTTTTTAAAGAATGAAAAATTGAGTTTTTGATGAAAAATAGAAGAACGATTATTCTTTTATAATCATTTTATTCTCTCTTACATAAACTTTCTAAAAATAAAAAATAAAAAAATATTTTTAGAAGATTTTTTTTTTCCCCATTTCATTCCTTTCCTCCATTTAATCAATATCTAACATCAAATGCACATATATCCCAAAATAGAAAAAGCAATGTTCTAAAACAATCGTGTTCAAGTCAAGCATAAATATTATCAAATAGAAGCCTTGAAACTTATTTACCTGGGGCAAGATAGCTGTACGTGCCTGCAATTGTTGTCCAATTAGATGAATCAGGCTTCAAGAACCGTGTAGTGCCAAAATTAGAGACATGTGCTTCAAGGTCAGAACTCAACAAAACATTCTTGCTCGAGATGTCTCTGTGAATTATAGGTGGATGACAATCATGATGCATATAAGATAAAGCATAGGCCATACCTTTAACAACTCGTGCCCTAGTTGCCCAATTTAGTTCCTTTGCCTCTTTGCTACTTAGCATATCAGCTAAGCTTCCTCTTTCCATGAATTCATAAATGAAAAACTTGTGCACTTCATTGAAACAAAAGCCAAGGAGCTTCACAATGTTCCGATGTCTTATTTCTGTTAAAGCTGCTAACTCATTGCTAAAACTTTTTATGTTGTCAGTCCCTATGCCTTCGGCTTATTGGGAACTCAGCTTCTTGACTGCTAATACTTGAGCTCCTGGTATTTCCACTTTGTTAACTTTTGCAGATGCCCCCATTCCAATACAGTGCATGCCATCAAAGTTGTTTGAAGCTTCAAGGATGTCTTCATACAGGGAATTCCCATTGAAGTGCCATATTGAGAATGGATTTTCAGTCTTTGATGTGTTTTCACCTTTCAACATATTTCTTGAGTGCTTCTTTTGGAGAAATACAAAAATCCCAACAAAAGCAAGTGAAAATGACAATGCACCGACTAATGAAGCAACAACAACTATTACGATTTTGCTTTTCTTATTTCCACTGCCCTTCTTAATAACTGAGGCATCGCATGGACGCAAACCTTGGATTTTGCCACATAGATCTTTGTTGTTACTGAAAGCGTCCAGTGTAGCTGACTCAAATATTTTGCCCTCAGGAAGAGGACTCTCTAAGTTGTTGTTTGACAGGTTGATGTGTATCAAGCCCATCATGTTACTTAGTGAAGTGGGGATTGAGCCATTGAGGTTGTTGTGTGAGAGGTTCAAGTTTGCTAAATTTCTAAGGCTCCCAAGCTGGGGTGGTATCTCTCCAGACAGTGAATTGAAACTCAAATCTAGTAGATCATGTAATGCCACAAGACTACCAATTTGGTAGGGAATCATACCACTCAAGTAATTATTGCTCAAAGATAAACTTTGTAGCTTCCAGCAGCCCCCTATTTGATATGGAATTGGCCCACTTAGCATGTTCATTGAAAGGTCTAAAGATCCTGACATTTGCTACAGTGATGTTTTAACAATAGAATAATAGTGGCAAATGTGTTATTTGTTTTTTTGGTATTTTTTATTTAAACTTTCTTTCTCTTCCATAAGAAATATCTTGCTCTTCACCTTCAGCCACTCATCTCTCTTGACCTCTCCTCTTTCCCTTCTCTCTGTCTCTCTTAACTGAATTTCTTTATTCAAACTTTTTCTCTCTTCCATACAAGTAAAGAAAAAAAAAAAAAAGAATAACTATAAAGAATAAAAAAAGAATATATAAGTAAAGTGGTAAAAAAACAGAATAATTAGTTTGTAAATAATTAGTCTCACATTATTGCTTTGACAAAACTTCAAAAGTGATAGCTTCCAAGTCCCGGGTCATTTTGGAGGTCATGTTCGAAGTTTTTGGACTTTCAAGTTTCAACAAGGCATATTGACTCTAGTAAAAAAAAAAAAAAAAAAAGAAGACACCTTTAAGTCAGGATAATTTGTTTTAAGAATTGAAAAGCAGTATTGACTTAATGCACATTATAAGATTTTTGTGGCTTCATCCCTGCTTTTAAAAATCAGGTTTGAAAAAGAATTGGAAAATACCCGATTTTCTATTCCAGTTATGGTTGGATCAATGGCCCAACCACTGATTTTATAAATAATTTAATTCATAATTCTAATTATATAAACAAAAAAATTAAATTTATGATAAAATGTAACTACAAGAAAATTAGCATTAAATTTATAATGACCTTTTAATTACAAAATATATATTATTCTAAAAAAATTACAAAATATATATTATTTAATAACTTGCAAGTTTCAAGTTTCATATTGAATTATCGAAGTTCACAAGCAAAAGAGAAGAAAAACAAACCTGAAGGATGAACGGGTGTCCTTTAGTGAGGTTTTAATTGAAAATGGCTGTAGCTTTAGGTGTTTTATTTTTGGCATGTGGTAACTGCCAGTTATTGAATACAAGAAAATATTTTCTGCATTATTAATTTTTTAAAAACTTAATTAGTAGTAGTTAAAAAGAACAAGGTAATCTAGGTTTCTCTATAAATACTTAGCTAAAGTGGGACTTTAATGCATAAGATGAATTTATTCATCCAAAATATTCCTCCACAGTACATGAAAATTAACATGACATGCTTAAAGGACGCATGGCTTGCATTCAATATTTGCGTCTTACACACATCTTTATTAGTCTTACAAACTTGGGTACCCAAAAAAACATACTCAAAATGCCCACACATAGGGCGAGCGAAGATTACTTTAATCATTAGAAATCTGCATCTCCAGCTGCTGACACACCCTTTGCATTGTTGGGCGAGATTGTGGATTGGTATGTAAACATGAAATTGCCAAGTTCAGCATTAGATCTAACTCATAAGCAATCTTTTGACCTGTGGGAGGTGAAAGACGATCATCTAACACATCTTTGAGGTGGACATTTGTACCAACTAAAGAATGTAGATCGATAATGGGTTCACCTGGATGCTTTCCCATAAGAACTTCAAGTGCCAAAATACCAACTCTATAAACATCACATTTTCCAGTTGCTACCATCGTGTAAGCAAGCTCTGCCAAAAAAACAAAAAATTAATTGGAAAGACAAGATTTGACTTAAAACATGTACATACTCTAATATTACAAATTAATATAAGTTATTCAGATAATGAATTGACATGAATTATTTTATAATAACATAACTATTATATCTTTATTTTTATTTATTTTTTAAATAAGAAAATGTTATTTCCCATCTTATTATTACTACAAAAAGTAAAAAGGTCAGGAAAAAAAAACCCGACTGTGACGATGGCTTAGATGTATATATAGCCCATTTGGTGCAAGAGAACTGGATTCAATTAAAAAGTAATAATAAGAAGTAAAAGGACTGAAATACATTTTTGGCTCTTAAAGATTAGGGTTGTTTTCATTTTGGCCCTTCATATTTGATTTTGTTTTCATATTAGTCATGTGGTTCTTTTTTATTAATAATTTGGTGATACTTGGCATTATATGGGTAATGTGGCTTAAAGGCACCAATTATGTTGCATTTAATGATCAGATTACTAATAGAAATGGACATTAGAGACAATATAAAAATGGAATCAAATATAAAAGGATCAAATTGAAACTTTTGAAATGTAAAGTCCAAAACGAAACCAACCCCGAACTTTAAGAGTCAAATGTATATCTTAGTCTTAAAAAAATAATGCGTAATCATTAGGTAATAGTTCGTCAAATATTAAGAAAAAGGGTATTATAAGAAATAAGTATAAGAAAAAAATTGTGTTATCAACTCATTTTGATCAAACTCTTATTAAGCGTCATTAATCCATTCCATCCAAATGTCTCACATTTTTCAAAGAATGAAAAATTGAGTTTTTGATGAAAAATAGAAGAACGATTATTCTTTTATAATCTTTTTATTCTCTCTTACTTAAACTTTCAAAAAAAATAAAAGAAATATTTTTAGAAGATTTTTTTTCCATTCATTCCTTTCCTCCATTTAATCAATATCTAACATCAAATGCACATATATCCCAAAATAGAAAAAGCAAAATTCTAAAACAATCGTGTTCAAGTCAAGCATAAATATTATCAAAGAGAAGCCTTGAAACTTAATTACCTGGGGTGAGATTGCCGTATATGCTTGCGATTGTTGTCGAATTAGATGAATCAGACTTCATGAACCATGCAGTGCCAAAATCAAAGACATGGGCTTCAAGGTCAGAACTCAACAAAACATTCTTACTCGAGATGGCTCAGTGAATTATAGGTGGATGACAATCATGATGCATATAAGATAAAGCATAGGCCACACCTTTAACAACTCGTACCCTAGTTGCCCAATTTAGTTCCTTTGCCTCTTTGCTACTTAGCATATCAGCTAAGCTTCCTCTTTCCATGAATTCATAAATGAAAAACTTGTGCACTTCATTGAAACAAAATCCAAGGAGCTTTATAATGTTCCAATGTCTTATTTCTGTTAAAGCTGCTAACTCATTGCTAAAACTTTTTATGTTGTCAGTCCCTATGCCTTCGGCCTGGGAACTTAGCTTCTTGACTCCTAATACTTGAGCGCCTAGTATTTCCACTTTGTAAACTTTTGCAGATGCCCTCATTCCAATACAGTGCATGCCATCAAAATTGTTTGAAGCTTCAAGGATGTCTTCATACAAGGAATTCCCATTGAAGTGCCATATTGAGAATGGATTTTCAGTCTTTGATGCGTTTTCACCTTTCAACATATTTCTTGAGTGCTTCTTTTGGAGAAATACAAAAATCACAACGAAAGCAAGTGAAAATGACAATGCACCGACTAATGAAGCAACAACGACTATTATGATTTGAACAAGGTATAGTTTTGGGTCATGTTGTTTCATCTAGGAGAATTGAGGTAGATAAAACTAAAGTAGATACTATTCAATCTTTACCTTATCCCACTAGTGTGCTGGAAGTTCGTTCTTTCCTTGGACATGCAGGTCTCTACCGAAGATTCATCAAGGACTTCTCCAAAATAGCATTACCCCTATGCAAGTTGCTGCAAAAGGATGTGGCTTTTGAGTTTGATGAAGTGTGTAAAAAGGCATTTGATAAGCTGAAGGAACTGTTGACTTCTACCCCAGTTATCCAACCTCCTGACTGGAACGTTCTTTTTGAGATAATGTGCGACGCAAGTGATTATGCAGTAGGCGCTGTTTTGGGTCAAAGAATTGGAAAAGCATCTCATGCCATTTATTATGCTTCAAGGACTTTGAATGATGCCCAGAGAAATTATTCTACTACTGAAAAAGAATTTTTAGCTATTGTTTTTGCTTTAGAAAAGTTTCGATCTTATTTGCTTGGTACTAAAGTCATTGTTTACTCTAATCATGCAGCTATTCGTTATTTGATGACGAAGAAAGAGGCAAAACCAAGATTAATAAGATGGATACTTCTCTTGAGTGAATTTGATTTGGAGGTCAAAGACAAAAGAGGGACAGAAAATCGTATTGCAGATCATTTGAGTCGTTTGGTTCATGTGAAGGATGAACTTCATCTGCAGGAAACGTTCCCTGACGAGCAATTGTTGTCTGCGAGTGTGACATTACCTTGGTATGCAAATATTGTATATTATTTGGTCACTAATATGTTACCTCCTGGTTTGTATGGGATGACCCATACTTATGGAAGCATTGTGCAGATCAAGTGATAAGAAGGTGCGTTCCTAAGAATGAAATAATTTTTATTCTTACCTTTTGTCATTCTTATGCTTGTGGAGGTCACTTTGGTGCTAAGAGGACGGTGAGAAAAGTGCTAGAATGTGGTTTCTATTGGCCGTCTTTATTTTGAGATTCATATTCTTTTTGTAAGTCATGCGAACATTGTCAAAAGACAGGTAATATATCCCAAAGGAATGAGATGCCACAATCCCCCATAATATTTTGCAAAATTTTTGATGTTTGGGGCATCGATTTCATGGGACCATTCCCTTTATCTTTCGGTTATGTTTATTGTAAGTTCGTTTAGACCCCTTAAACCCAACAGATTAACCTAAAGAATTAGCCAAGTGATTAACTTAGGTAATTTAAACAGAATTAGGTTAACACAAATAATCAAAAATAATAAAGCAGCGGAAAATAAAGAACACAAAGATCTGATGACCCAGGAAAACCAAACCGGTAAAAAACCTGGGGAAGATTTAACCTAGCTATCCTTAAGGTAAAATAGCAAATCCACTAGAAAGAATTGAAATTTACACAATAGCGACTTAGACCACTAACATCCTATTGCTACCCAAGTGTAGGAAACTTACTACCACGACCCCATGATAGCTCCGAGATCCACGGACTCCTTCTTTCTTTAATCTTTGTAAAACACAAACACTCACGCTTGGGACTTTGAGATCTCACTCAAAGGTTTAGCAACACAAACTCTCCTGTTTGTGACTCCAAGACCACCCTTGAAGGTTTAGATCATCAGCTCCTTTGATGACTAGAGAAGGCAGCAACTTCAGCAATACCGGATCTTGAGATTCTTCAAGGAACAACACCGGTAGAAGTTATAAGAGAGGTTTTAGGAACAAAACCCTAAATACAAAAGAGGCACACTCTTCTCTCTCTAAAAAGCCTTGTAAAAACGTGCTTAGGGTTTCCTTTATATAGTGGGAGAAGTAGATCTGAAACCCTAATCCTTAATGGGCTAGAACTGCTGTTTGGGCCAACTTAAAATTCTGCAGATACGACTTTCGATCGGTCGAGCCTGTTTTTCGATCGATTGAACCAGGCAGATTCTGAAATCTTCTTTCTGCAGCTTGTATGTTCTTGTGTGCTCATGATTTGCCAATTGTTCTAAACTTTTAGAACCTAACAATCTCCCCCTTTGGCAATTCATGACAAAACTTTCATACAAAATGAAATGTTAAAATACAAGAACAACCCAATACAATAAAATACCCAATCACATCATAAATCCCAATCTAAGACTCTTAACCTAGAAGTTGCCAAGAAGAGGTAGAAGGTCTTGATCAGAATGCACCTATCTTTCCTGAAACACTCAACAAACACATCACCGCATGTGTGGAAAGAAAGACATATAAACAAAATGAAGCACAATATAAAAACAAAAGTAAACTAACTCTCCCCCTAAGTTAGATACATCAAAAAGTTTTTATATTCTCCCCTTTTCAAAAACAATTTTCTCCCCCTAAACAAAACAATCAGGATTCCCACATTTCATCTATTTCTCCCCCTTTTTGTCACGTATTGACAAATACAAGTCAAACAAAGAGTAAAGTGACAGTAAACATGAGAGAAAAAGAGAACTAAGGGAACATAAAACAGTTTAGCTCTATAGAAAATAGAGAGAACTCCCCCTATGAAGAACAACAACTCCCCCTAATAACAACAAAGGCAAAAAAAACTTTTCTCCCCCTATAAAAATAGGAAAAACAAAACAAGTTTTGGGAAAAACAGTTTTGGGGAAAATTTAGGAGGTGGGAATAAATAAAAAACACACAAACCCAAAAAAATAAAGTTGAGGATACACATGAAGAAAAATATTCTCTCTTTCAATAAATGCAAACTTGACACTATGTGACTCATAAACAGTTGCATGAGTAGAGAAAATATTTGCACATTATTATCCATCATATCTCTTAAAAAAAATATTTTCTGCAATTCACACATCAAGAAAAATAGCATATACTAAAATATACAAAGGACTCAAAAATTAATCAATCAATTTCTAATTCAAGTTGAGTATCCAATTTAGCAAAGTGTATGCATGTTATGTGTGAAAACAATGAGAGATATGACTGCAAAACTGCAAGATGGATACAAAAACAATGCAATTCATGTGAATCCTAAACATAAATGATGCAAGAAAAAAAATTTGGTCAAAACTCTAAAAACTGAAAATTTTTCAGTTTCGATCGATCGAGTATCGATCGAATACCAATCGAGTCAGACAGAATCAAACCAAAAATTTTAATTGCAATTTTGATCGGTCGAGAAACAGCTTCGATCGGTCGAAATTCTGGAAAACTCAAATTTTTGAAAAATAGAGCAATTTAATGCAGTAACACCTTAAAACATAATATTTCATGAATGAAATGCATGAGTATGAGACTAAAAGTTTTTCAAAAAACACATGAATACAGCCCAGATCTTCCAAAATTAAGATTTTCAATCAATTTGTCCTTAAAACTCAAATTTTGCATCAAAATCAAGGAACTTTTAATCTTGGATGGCCACAATAAAATCACGCACAATAACATGTACAAAGTTTAGCAAAGAATAACTTGTATAGTGTGTGCAACTAGCATAAGCTTGAGAAACATGTGAGGTGATATGCACATATTGATTAATCACAATTTCTACAAAATCCATCACATGAAATTGAAAGAGACTATCACCTAAAGAGTTACATCATATAACTCTCACATCTCCTAAAATAAAAGCTTGCAATCATGTAAGTTTCTTGATTTGCCTCATAATATACACACCAATTTTAATTGATTAGAAACTTATTAAAGTAGCCGGGATAATGTACACACCAGTTTTAGAATTTAAACCGAGGCTACACCTTATGTTCTTTTTGTGCATGTGCTACACTTTTTCGGGCACAAAATCTTACGATATGCACTAAGGTGTTCATGATTGACTAATAAACAGTGGTGAGATGGTTATTTATGCCTTTCTCAATAAGACCAAGTCCGAAAATCAAAGGCATGTGACTTCAAGATCAAGATCATGTGACCAAAAACTATAAACATCTTCCCACACAACATGCACTACAAAGACTTCAGCTAGTAAAGTGCAATAAAGAAGCTCATCCAAGCTAAACAAGGTACATAAACATGTTATGTAAAGATAATATGGCTAACCTTAATTATAAATCCAAGATATATAATACAAAAAACATAAAAATATTTTTGGTTTAAAAAAAAATTTTATGACCAAAAACAAAAAGCACACATTATGCTAAATGATTAAAAATGCAAATGCAATGCATGACAGTGCTTAACTAAGCTATAGAGGGTACACAAACAAGAAATATCAATTTCTTAATTAACTTATGAGTACATGTACAAACTAGTACATAATCATACAAAATCATAAATAGCTTAGCACTTATATAACACATGCTATTCAAGTTTCTCCATAATATCAAGCATGTTCTAAATCAAGAGAGAGATATCATAGTTCATGTAATCCTCAAGAAAAATAAAACTAGACACAAAATAAAATATTTTTGTCTTTTTGAAATTTTTCAATATTTTTGGATTTTTTTTAAATAAAAAAACAACCTAAGAAAATGAAACAACCAAAAACAGAAACAAAACATGTCCACAAATAATTGAAAGAATTAAATTAGGAACAAGTCAGCAACACTCACCTTAGAGAATCTTTTCTCACCCATATAGCACGAGTCTTCGGCTTTGTAGGTGAAAATCCATGTGAAGCAGAGTGTATTTGAGGGATTACACCAATCTTCTGAGAAAGACTGAAATCTTGCAAATTCCTTTCACAAGCCAACAAGCTCAAATTTTTCAAAAGAATATGAAACAACTTATATGGACTTCTGGCAGGAGAAATATCATCACATATCCTAGATTGAAATACAGAATTTTTAGATTTCAATTTATGACAATTAGGACGAATGTGACCAGAAATACCACAAAAGTGACAAACAGGAACAAATTTAGGAACATCAGTATTCCTAACAGCAAATCTAGTCTCAGATTTTGGTTTTTGCTTCAACAAAGAACAATTTGGTCTAATATGACCAACAACACCACAAAGGTGACAAGTAGGCACAAAAACAGATTTCTTATGCTCTCTAACAGTAGGTTTAGACTTAGGTGTAGAAATTTCAGCGTCTACATCAGAACTTTTACCTTTGTCTAACCTAGCAAAATAAGCATTTTCTTTATTATTCCTCTTGAAATGAGGGATATAAACTTTTTCAGCTTTAGGCTTAAGAGAAACAGAAATACTTCTGTTATCAACAGCAGGCTTGGTACTAGTCAAATTTTCAATTTTAGCTTTAGATTCAACTAACTCTTGTTCCAAGCTTTTCATCTTCTCATCTTGAGAGAAAATTTGATCTCTCAAAAATTCATTCTTTTTATTAGATTCATCTAATCTAACAATCAATTCCTCTTTTTCAAGATTAGCCAATTTTAACTCTTCCTTGAATTTCTTAGCAATTCTCATAGTTTTCAATAATTCCTTACGAAGAGT